>CM039091.1:57893373-59093373 GCA_022113865.1 Chimonanthus praecox | reverse complement strand
CAACCCATCTTCCACGTCCACCAGATCTTGTTGCTAATTTTGAAAGGCTAAATTTGTCCAAAGATTTGATGATAAGCTGGAACTGAAATCCAGCCACCGGTCAAGCCATTTGTTTTGCAATACACGGCTAAGAAGGAAATGTGTTACTGTAAACAAAAAAAAAAAAAGGAAATGTGTTATTGTAAAAGGAAATGTATTAAAAATTACAATTGACGCTGTAAAGGGAAATGTGTTTAAGGGTAAACTTGATAGGTGGTTGGATTTCAGTAACACTTTTACAGACATTTCCTTTTACACATTCCTTTTATAGACAATTGTAATTTCCTTTTACAAATTTTTACAGACAACAAAAAAAGAGGCAATATATTTTTTCTAAAAAAATTCTGACAGAAATCACTCCTTATTCTTTCCCTTTTTTGGCAAATAAAAAAATATTAGGTGATATTATTGTTTTTTATTTAAAAAATAAAATATCGACCGATATCTCGGTCGGAATATCGGTGGAATATCGGCGATATATAGTGAGGCCCACCAGTATATTATCATATCGGCCAATATATATCGGTGGGTAAAATACCAATATATATATCAGCTGATACGATATGTATCGGCTGATATTTTGACCTTAGAATGATACATTACTAATAGAATAGACAAAACACCAATTAAATAAAAATTGGAATTAGGGAGGAGATGTGAAAAATGGTTGTTGATGGTAATGGACTTTTGGAAAACGACCAAGACAAATGGCTAACAAATTACTATGACAAAGATTATATGAAGTGTAACTATAGCAAAAGATGAGAGCAGCAGGTTGACCCAATAACGATTGAGAGTGACTTAATGGTGCATTGCAATGAGTTTAGATACTTGGCTCCATTGTAGAATCTAATGGAGGATCCAATTCAGATATAACCGATAGGATGAGAGCAGGGCGAGAGAAGTGTAGACAAGCTAGTGGGCTATATTGTAATAAAAGTCTCTCATATCATTTATAGGGGTATTTTGTCAAAATGGTTATGTAACCAGTAATGATTTATGGAGTGTTGGGTAATAAGATAATGACAAGTAGACAAAATAATGGTAAAAAAAATGCATATTCTAAGATGGATGAGTAGAATGACGTTATGAACTTATGATATAGAATCTAAAAAGTGGCCATATTAGGGAGACTATGAAAATAAACCTAGTTGATTACAAAATAAGAAAAATGTGTTTAAGGTGGTTTGGCTGCATTTATATAATATTGGAAATGACCATTAAACTTGGGGGGCAGGAATAAAGAAAAACATGATAGATTGTGGGAGTAACAAATGTTATATTTTATGACAAGGCTAAATGGAGTAGTAGAACTGAAGAAGCCAGTCCCCGATAGATGGGAAAATAGTGATCAATGATGTTGACTTGTCCAGGAAAAGGTTGATGCTTGTTTACGCTTGGTTATTTAGTACTGTCCAAGACCTTTTGTTTTGTTTGAAGAATATAGGAACCTTTAGAGAAAAGAATCTTGAAACTTCTTTTCTTCTGAGGTTTGTCCCTTTTTTTTGTTTTATTGTTTAAGACGAATTTAGTTAAAAGAAAATAAAAAGGAAATCATGTAAATGATATCTTAGAAGTTGAGTTATTTGAATTACTGTTTACAGTATCTGAGGTTTTGATGATTTGAACAGGATGGCCATAGTTAAATCTTTGGAGGAGCTATTTGTATTAGGGGCACTGACTGATGACTATAAACTATCAGACCCAGTTGGGCGTCAAATGGCTCAATTGCCTCTGGACCCTATTTATTCAAAGG
This sequence comes from Chimonanthus praecox, assembly GCA_022113865.1. Classification (NCBI taxonomy): domain Eukaryota; kingdom Viridiplantae; phylum Streptophyta; class Magnoliopsida; order Laurales; family Calycanthaceae; genus Chimonanthus; species Chimonanthus praecox. Next base: position 59,091,578 of record CM039091.1, on the reverse strand, counting down.
CGCTCATTTTAGCTAGTGATTTTAACTGCTTGGAAGAAATGTTGATAACTGTTGCAATGCTTTCAGTAGAATCTATCTTTTTTGCTCCTCGGGAGAAGTTGGAAGAGGTATGCATTTTCATTTGTAATACCTCCATTATGCACATGAATTGAAGTTGATGTTATATCATGATTTGAATTTGAGAGGGTGCCAATTAGTTTCTATTGTTATCTATATCATACTCAGGTCTGATGCATATTGAACAGAAAAGAACAGTAGACAAAGGTCCTTAAAAAAAGGGTACAATATAAAAAGATGACATGATGGTTGGGTCACTCTTCACCGTGGGCAAATACATATTTTATTGTCTTCTCAAATGTTACAATCTTAATGATTTTTAAGCTTTGATTTGAATCTTACGTGGTAATCAATTTACGAGCCATTGATCAAAAGGTCAAGGGCTGCCTTTTTCTGAGAGATGTTTATTGTACTCCAATGTCTATCGGTGGGTGGGCTAGCTAGAACATTGATTTGGGCTGCTAAGACATTGCAAAGGTATGGATGAAGTCACATAGACATGGTTATTGTTATGTTGCATGCTGTGTTCTTAGCAAGAATCAACAGTCAGCTGCTGGGAACCATAGCCCTAACTCGGGGGATATTATTATTATTTTTTCTGAGATGGTAACATCACTTGAAACCTCCATCTTAATTGTTTTGATAGCAAGCACTTGCTAACTAAGTAGTGGGATTTACTGATTATGAGGATCTGTTTCTTGTGTTATGTGAGCTATTGGAGCGATACATGCTCATTTCATGTTTATTCTCGATGAGGGCCATAACACTAGCTCATAGAATTTGTTTTAATGTGAAAGATGTATCAGTGGGTTTCTTGGATTTGTGCATAGACATAGATCTGTGTGTTGTGTATGTGAAAGTGCACACTTGCGAAAGTATGGTTGTGAGTGGATTTTTTTTTTTTTGAAACAGTAATTAAAAAAAAAACAAAAACAGTATGTAATAACATGACAGTAAACTGTGTATATGAGGACTATACTGGAGCAAAAGACAATCTCAACTTAAGAAATACAACAAAAAGAAAGAATGCAGACCAACCGAACACAATCCAGCCCCATGCACCCCTTAAGCCCTAACCCCATTACAGAAAATCAACCACAGCTTCTTGTCTTTCCACTCCTGACTTTGCGAGAAAATTCACAATCCTGTCAGCCAAGTGCCTAACATGTCTGATGTGAATTGCTTAGATTGGATCTTAGAAGCTGGAGATAGCTATCTAACATTATATCTTTTTTTAGGGATTATCTAACATTATATCTTAATCCCAACACCATTCACAAGCTAGGTTGAATGTCAAAGCCCAAGCCCAATTTTGTTTTCAAATCCTAAGCCCGCTAGAAGTCTGACGGGATTCTCATTTTAACCTGATGTTCATCCTCTTAAGCTATTTCAAAGCTTTAGCTTTCCTGTTGAAGCATTTTCATTGCAAGGATTTGGATTGGTCTGATAATCATTCAAAAAATAAAAATGTTTGGATGGGTGTAAGATGGGCTTCCGGGGAAAAGAGATTCATCGTGAGAGGAGACCAATATTTATGATTTGATGTGTCTTGGGGTTGAGAAACACAGTTTTCCCTGTTGGTGAGAACTTCAGAAATAGTTATGAACTCTTGTCAGTTCTTTTTCTGCATATTCTTTCCAGTTCTATTTTCCCTGAAAATTTGCAATTTGGAGTTCTATTGTGATCATGTGGGCCAGGACTGGTTTACATCCAATAAACCCAGCAGGTGCTAAATTTTGATGTCCTTTCCTGAGGCAGAAACCAATTTCATGATTCATGACTGAAAACCTACATGCTGCATTTCAGGTGGTTTGACCTTGTTTCAACCAGTTATATAATTCTGATCATTGAGTTTACCCTCAAATGTTGTGCTGGTTCTCAAATTTGTCTGAATACCACAAGTGGGCTTCTTCTTGTTTTCTTGCATGCCATTTGAAGTTGAAAGTGGTCATGATCTTTGATGTTTATTGTGACTGAGATTTCATAATTCAACAGAGTCCAAAACAAACTTAGGACTTTTAATTTGTATGTACTCCAGTTTGCAGGTTAGAAAGACCCTCGTGATTTTTCAGTACTTGCTCTCTCTTATATTTTCAGCCTTTTTTTTTGGAGTCTAGATCTTATGTTTATTAATGTTTTTAGGTTTGGTCAGCTTTACTCGGCCTAGATCAGTAGGCCTGAAATCAAGCTTGGGCTGTATCAGCACCCCAGTGAAGAATCAGGTGTCTCGAATTTGGGTTGGAGTATAGGTTATGTTACATTGTTCTCATGTTAGGGCCTCACCAGAAAATTCCAACTCATTTACATCATGTTTGGTTGGGTTGGCCTTCAACCTGAGCCAACCTGTCTGAATTGCAATTTGAAGACATAGGGTGTCATGAATCTGTGTTAAAATATGTTGTAGTTAACTAGTTTATAGTCGTTGTATAACCTTTCTGTTAATTGTGCACATTGTAATTGTTCTTTTTTTCCCCTTGTGATTAGTCAAGATCTGCAAGGAAGTCCTTTGCCAGTCCAGAGGGAGATCATATCACCTTGGTGAATGTGTTTCGAGCTTCTTCAGAGTGTTTGGAGAAGACCAAGATTGCAACCGGCAAGGTTAAATCAGCTGAAAAACAATTAAGAAAATGGTGCAGGGAAAACTTCATAAATAGTCGTTCCTTGCGGCATGCTCATGACATCCACAGGTGGTCTAACCAAATCTTTCTAAAAGCTCCTTATGCTTATTATATAATTGCGCCTGTCATTTTTTGTACTAGTAAGTTTTTTGCTTATGGTAAATCCAACAGATAATTTAAATGAATTTTATATTTTTGTAAATACAACAGATTATTTAAATTAATTTTATATTTTTGTTTTTTTTCCCCTGTGTAACATGGACGCTTTGGGCATGTATGTGCACACACTAATTTTTCATATATTAAGAGTTTAGTTGATTTTAAAATCACCACTGACTCCAAATGTTCAATTTTTTTAGATTTTTGGTCTTGAGGGATAGGGTGAGATGGAAAGCCTCGCATTTCCAGCCACGACTGAGAAAGTGCCAAACTGTGTATTTCTGTTGGTGTTTTGTGTATGTTTTGGGTGGGGTGGTGTTGGTTGCTTTGCTCCTGTTCAATGTATAGTAATGGCATATAGGTCTATAGGCATATAATCGTAGTGTATCATTCAAGGATAGTTTAAGATATATCATGCCATAGATAAAAAATGCAACACATGGCATAAAAAGGGTCTCTTGTTAGACCACAAAATATAAGAAGAGGAGGTGGATATTCCAAATATTACAGACTGATGTCTATAGATCATTTTACTGTTCTTATCTAATTTTGAGTGATTCCCATGTTTCTAATGACTGCCCGAATCATCCTCTTAAATTGGATTGCTAAAATTTAGTAATGTAGCTGAAACTTTACTACCTCAATTCTGGTTATTATGTTTGGCAGTGCCAGTTGAAGGTTTACTAAGGAAAAAAATATTTGACTGAAAACGTCCCTTTGCTATTCGGCATTCAAACTCTCAAGTGGCTCAATTAAGAAGTATATAGGCTCCTTGGAGAAGCCTAAGGAGTGACAAAATTTGTTCCTACTCATTATTTATCAATGGGTTGTGGAATTGAGGCATCCAAGAAGAAAGCAAGTGACTCAACACAATCTGTAACCCTGTAATTCTTGAAAATTTGCTAGATTGAAAAACAAAGGGAATGTGTGTCAAAGTGGCACATCTCCACCAGTATTCAACCAGAAGAACATCTCTAATTCATTCCCTAAATGATAACAAATGTACCTCAAAGTCTGAAAAAATTGATTTGATGGATCACCATCCACCCGAGCAAATAGAAGAGGTATGGAAAATAGAATATAAAAAATTGTGTCATGTTTTCTGGACTATTTTATTGATCAGTACGAACTGGGAGTAGTTCTAATTTTTTTCAGTTGCTTCTTCAGTCAAATTCAAGGACATGTCCAACAAATGGGTCTACGTGTTTCTTCATGCGGGGATGACATGCTTCAATTTCGTAGATGCCTTGCTGCCTCCTTCTTCTTGAATGCAGCATTGAAACAACCAGATGGATCATACAGGTACTGAATACCATGATAACATCTTGCAATTTCATTGGAAGGGCTAGCATTATAAGTTACTCAAGGTTTACAAATATTACCTCTTCGATAGGGGTGGAGGTTGGACACGTCAAATCCGAATCCGCCCGGCCCATAATTGAAAAACTAGCTACTTCCTCTCTCCCTGTTGTGTGTGACACACATCTTATATGTTTGTTTGCATATTCTTTATTTACTTAATCAAGTTCCTTTTACAGGGCTATGGCGAACAGTCAGGCAGTACAAATCCATCCATCATCAGTTTTATTTCACACGAAGCCGGAATGCATTATTTTCAATGAATTAGTTCGGACAAATCATAATTATATCCGCAACATAACAAGAATTGATCCACTGTGGTTACCTGAGCTGGCTCCTCAATACTATGCAACACAAAATTGAGGATTACCAGTGAAGGAGTGTTTACAGTATACAATGGCCGAGAGGTAAGGACCATACCATTTTAGATCAATGTCTTTGGTACACCATCTAGGGTAAATGTTGTTGTAATTTTACTATAATATTTGCAAGTGGGTGTGATTTTATTCGTGATTAATATTATTGGTCTTCCTTCCCATATACAACATCCAAATGGCCCATTTCAAGGAGTAAGAATAAATTGGCTGACAATGTGGAATGCATTGGAGATATTAGGGTTAGTGATGGTTAAATAAACAAGTTAGCAACCATTCTTGTTGTGAATCAATCATATCACCACTATCTAGAGCAGAATTTGTACCAGGATGAATGATGCCTAAAATTTCAACCAGCAATTGACGCGTCTCGATTAAGACCTCACTAGCTGCCATATTAGTTATTTACTTTGATGATATAATGTTATCTGCAATAATTTACTTATCAATGGATTTTTTGGAGTGATAACAAAAAAATTATTCCATAAAAGAAGTACAAATTTTAGGCTTCTCTTTTAACAATCATGGCTACACATTGAAGCTGTAACATGGCCTGACTGATATTGTAGACCATGCTTAGGGAAACGAATCGGAACCATAGTGGCCTTTTAATTGAGAGACATCTTCCCTCTGATGCTTCACTTAAAAGCTAGGGTTTCATGGAATGGGTTATCTGATCCTTGGATAGAAGTCTGTCATTAGTTATCTTGTAACTGGTAACAATTTCAGACTTTGATCCCTGTTGAATTCTGTTGTGTGTGTTAAACTGAATTTTGTTCCTAATTTATACCTATACTCAATCATATATATTCCTTGAACAGAAAGCAATGCTACATCATTCAGCTGAACTTATTGAGAACAAAGGCAATTTAAGGGAGTCTGCTACTGCAGTGATTCTGCCTCTTCTTATGTGGAGTCTCCTGTTCTTGGCAAATAGCAACCTTTAACACAACTGCAGAATGAAAGCTTTTACATGGCCTCTAGAACTGTACTGTTTTTTTTTCTCTGTGTTTGTTCTACTTCCTGTTGAAGGGGCGTGTTTCAATGGCAGGACTGGTATGGAATGGTTACAACATTCACAATGCAGTCAACATGATTTATATCTTGCTACTTGATACATCAATGTATTGATTACTCATTTTTTAAGGCAATGAATCTGCTGATTCTTTTAACCGAAACTGATTTGTCACCGGTACATAATGTCACCTCATTGTTGTTCAAAAACTGATTTGTTACGGTTACATGGTTCATGGTACGTTGTCTCGTTCTGATTCATCGGACATCTATATCTTATGTTCTCAACTTGCTCTCTACTTTTCCTTGTGAAGAACAAAGGCGGCATTGCTGTGTTTTTTCTTCCATTGCTTGCATTATGGACTGTTCTGTCAAGGTTGTTTAGCATCTCTCCTTCAGGTTGCTTCCTTTTATTTTTTTTATTTTTAATTTATGTGTGGGAAACCGTGGGAAACCCAGTATAAAAACCCCACGGGTGATACTCACTGTCTTTAGGATATACTAGGCCGTGGAGGTTCGAACTTGGCACCTCCCGCTTTCTTACTCTTTTTTTTTTTAGAAGGCGTCTCCTTTCCTTTAAATCTGTAAAGATGCCTCCTGCCTTCTTTCAGTGACCAGGATCAAAAGATAATGAATGAAAGGATCTGGCCATGTTTCCTTTAAAACAATAAAAAGAGACAAGAGTGCATCAACCGATATGTATTAGTCGGTATCAGCTAGTTTCGGGTGATGTTGCAGAGTAACGTCTGATGTTGATTTTTTTATTTAAAAAAATGAAGTTTTGACCATTTTTCTTATTTAAAGTGATTTTAAATAGGTTTGAAGCAAGTTATTCAATTTTTGAGTTATATTTTTCAATTTTGACCATTTTAAGTTATTATCATAAAAAATTTCAAATATTATTTCAAATTAGAGATTTTTTGTGAAATTTATTTAATGAAATAATATTCAATGCTTATGGAATTAAAGAGAGATATATTAAGTAATTCACATAGTTGGTAGGGTGATGTAATTTTTTAAGATTTTTTTTTTTTTGAAAATTTGATAAAACTCAGGTTTTCTAAAATCATTTTCGACTTTCTTATGGAAAAGAATGAATGAAATAATATATAAATATTTTTACTGATAAATGAATAGCTTTTAATGTGATTGATATAGTTTTTAAAGTGTGTGTGTAATTTTTTATATTATAATATTTTTATAAAATTTTAAAAAAAAATATAATAAAAGACTAGTGAATTGTAATAGAAGATGCATGTTTCGAGGGGTATTTTAGAACATAATTTCATATTAGATTTTTCCTCGTGTTGTTTTTCTACTTTGTCAAATTTTAAAATATTCTTAAAAGTTTTAGGACATTTTTCAATTTTAAAAAACATACTTTATTCATATCTAAATTTTTACTTTCAGATGTTGAATCATATCTAAATTTTTACTTTCAGATGTTGAAAACTTCATAAATATGATTGTTAATTCTCTAAAAATTTCTCACTTTATGTTTATCATTTTTTTTCTATTTATTTTAATAAAAGGAGAGAAATATCATCAATGATTTATCGTCAGACGTATTAGCTGTACGTATCGCTCTTCTGATATTTAAATTTTTTTGCAACACCATCCTTTTATTGGAGTTGAAAGATAGGACAAAAGTTAAATGGCCCATTAAGATTAAAGAATTAGAAATTGATTTTGGATTAAAATTTAATTTAGACCATTAAGATCAAAGGATTACAAATTGATTTTTCGACTAACATTTAATTTATTTGTAGTCCATCAAGTCTAATTGTAATATGAACTATTAGTTTTTTATGAATATCTCAAATTAAAAAAAATGGAAAATGTACGAAAGTATAAACATGCTGAAAAATCTCGATGGATTCTGCAAGCTTATCCAATTAGCATGAGCCCAAGTATAATGGCTCTACGTGGGTTTGGGCTTGTTTATAGACAAAATTGCCTTCGATTTTTTGGGATATTTCCAATATAAAAGATAAAGAGATACCTTTGATCAATAGTTAGAAGATTGCTTTTTAACATTTGTCTAAATGATAGGATTAATGGAACAAAATCACATAAAATAATAGAATCGTTAAGTGGGTATGGTGGGTTTAATTAAATTATAATTGGGCCCAATATTATAGGCCCTGTGACTAAACCAAATATTATTAGATTTTTGCATTATTCACTTTCATTGTTCAATTCGGATTTAGACTTGAATTGTGTAAGAATTTTAGATGTATAACTTAAATCCACATTTATATTATATGTTATTAATTTTAATTATTACTTTTTAAAACTTAAAGTATTGACATTATTCTTAATAGAAATTAAATTTATCAAATTCTATTAAAAATAATATAAATCTCGTAAAAGTATATAATTAGTAGAAATTACAAGGAATTTTTTAAAAATGATCTAAAGAAATTTAGATGAAAAAGGATAATGAAGAAGAAAAAGAAAAGACAATACAAAAATAACAAAAGGTGTCAAATGAAGTGGAATGATTCTATGCTTTTAGACATACCCTAAAGATGACCCATTCTTAAAAATTAAATTATTCATTAATTTTTAAATACAAATATGCATTTTTTTTTTTTGAAATTAGTAGATCATCATAAGTAGATAAAAGAAAATATTTTTTATTAGAAAACTTATAAAATTTATCAACCCCTCTCATTTGATTAATCCTATAATGGCTCTTGTAATTTTACAAAATTAAAAAAGTATATACATATATCATTGTGTTTAAAAATTAATAAATCATTTAAATTTTTAAAAAGTGAACCACATACCTCTCAAATGCCACAATTAAAAGGGTGGAACAAATATATGCTAAATAATGTTTTTAAAGTCATTTTTTAGAATTATTTTTCTAAATTTTAGAAGAAACTATCTATTAATTTGTTTAAATTCTCTATAATTTTAAGGTAATTTAACATTTTCTATCGCTAAAAATCTATAAGTCAAATTAATTTTTTTTATCACATTTAATGGTATCGATTAATTTTTAAATATAATAGATAATATGATTTTAAGCTGAAAAATATAACGAATGATTAAATTCTCTATGATTTTAGGGTAGTTTAGCATTTTTGTCATTCAAAATCTTAAAATCAATTTTAAAAAAATCTTTAAATAAAAAATTTTAATTATATTTCGCACGTGATGTTGTCGATTAATTCTAAAACCTTATAAATATGAAAGAGAGCCGGAATCTTGTTCTTCTAAAACCCGAGAGAGAAGAGAGAGGAAAATGGAGCGAGAAGAAAACGAGAACAAGGACAAGAAGAAGAAGAGAGAGCGACTGGATGTGGAAATGGAATGCCTTGCTGAATCCAAGGAGAAGATCGCTCCCTTCGTCGCTTACTTTCCTTCCGGTTTCGATCCCCAAAAGCGTCAAAAACCCATTGAAGGTGGAGGAGAAGAACAAGAAGATACCAAGATTAGGGTTTTCAGGAACCGGCAGTTCCCAAACCGCCTGCAGCTCGTTGTCAGCCCGAAAGACTCCAAGGTCGACTTTGTTGGTGCCAGTCATTCTGGAGAAGCCACTGCTGCTCAGGTTTGCAACTACGCCGTAGGCATCTTGGACAAGGAAAATCAGTCCCTAAAGATCTTCCCCATTGCTGCAAACAAGGTTATTGAATCTCAATTCCTTACACAATTTAAGGTTTTGCTATTTTCATATATATTCAGGGTTTAGGGTGATAAACCCTAAACCCTAAACCCTAACCTAAACCCTATACCCTATTACCCTAAACCCTAAACCCTAATCCCTAAACACTGAAAATGGGTCATCAACTTCCTCTCGTTTTAGACTGATTTTTTTTTCCCAATGGGTGGTTGGAAAGTTCGAGGCCCAGAAAATATGGAAACACTGTTTCAGAAAGATTTTCCACTTAAAGCATAGGAAGAAACAGCAAATGCTGGAAAGTCTTATCGCAAAGTAACGTTTCAGTAATATCATGCTCGACAACTTCGGAATTTTGAAAGAAAGTTTGTTATCTCCCAGTTTCCATTCGAAGTCTGCTGAGAGGAAACTTGTAATTGATCTGTTAGAACTTAGAAAACCAAGAAATTTTATAAGAAAACAAACGACTTTGAAAACATTTTCCAAGGAAGCTGTTTGTTGATTTCATCAAGGAAATCAACTCAGAAAAATTATGTTTCAGTTTGATCCACCTCATCCAACGTCCTCCATGAAATATCAAATCATGTCGGGCTTTGGAAATCTGATGCTTTTGTTGTTTGCTCAGAACCTTTATTTCTGTTGAAAATGAACAAAATATTGTCTCCACGAGTGAGGAAAGCCTCCCTTTTTTTTTTTTTGGTCAATACCTCAGGGATACCCTCCTTATCCAAAAAAAAAAGCCTCCCTTTTTCCTTATTAAGTTTTCTGATCTTCCCTCATGGGAAGTAGATTCCTTGGAAGAACTGGGGAGGTCTCATTTTTTGTTATTTTGGCAAAGTACCCTTATTCCATGGAAGAAGAGAGAAGGTCTGATTTTCCACGCTCTTCAACAGCCTCTAGGCAAAATTTTGTAAATCAAGTGTACACTTGATGTGTGCAACAATTTGTCTGATCTGGATCGTTGATGGTTGAGTAAAGGAAATGATTCTCTCAATCATCATATGGTTCTGTTTAGTTTTGATATGGTGAGTAATCACTGTTATAGGTAGAGCTCTCTTTAGAAACAAGATATCATTTGGCTAGTGGGTCTCATCATGGACCGCCCACTATACAAGGATTACACTGGTTAGAGAATCCTACCATGCACCTTACCGTGTAAAGGTCTTGCTTGATAATATGAATAGTTGTCATCCTTACTTGTCTTTCCGGACAGGATTGGCTTGTTCATTAGATAGTAGCTCCCATGTAACGAAGGTCTCTTATTATGGGGAATCCTGTTTACAGTGGAGTGCTGTGTGGCCTCTAATGTCGCAGAATCATTAGAGTTCACTGGTTTCCAGATTTCTGTTACATTTAAAAAAATAAATAAACTAGTATAATGCACGTTGTTCACACGTATGAAACCATAAAGTTTGCTTCTGATGTTTAAATATTAGAACCTCATGGTTTTGTAAAAACATGTTCATGATTATAATTTATCACATGCAAATTGATAATCTTGGATTTGATACACGAAGGGATAAGCATAATTTCTTAAAGTCTATATTAACTTGATTAAGAACTTGAGAGATATACCAAACCCCAAAGAAGCAATGGATAAGTTACACAATGAATCTCTCAACATCATTGTTGAATTAGAATCCAGCCATTGCAGCTGAATTTTTGTTCATTTGATTCAAATTATGCTTGCAATGTTTGTATAGAAACTATTGTATTATTACAAAATCAAGAATGACCTTCATTAGGAGAAATATCAATGCAATCTACACAATGGCATTTTCAAGAAACTATACTGGTTTCGGAATTTTTTTTATTTTGTTATTATATTGCTATGATCTTTAATTCTTAGATGTTTTGGATTGCCACCATCCATGATGGGACCCATCAGATGAGGTTATTTTGTATGTTTGTCGGCTTCAACATTGGGTACATGTCACATTCAAATTAAAGTTTATTAGAAGTGTCGAAAATTTAAAGGGAACCATTCTGAAGTGTAAATGTATCATGGCTCTTGACACTGAAAAATGAGCCATACATTTGGTGTTTCAGGAAGGCATACATTGTGAGACATGGACACTATATTGTTGCAGTTTTTATTTATTTATTTATTTTTTACTTGGATTATTCATACAATTGTAGCATTTAGTTGGGTTCTTGTGCTTATATGCTTGTGTATGTGCCTTATTATCATTTACTTTTATGTGTTCTTTGTGGCTAGCAATTGTTCATGGAAGTTTGTATTTGTTAATGTTTTTTATGAGAGTAATCCCATCTTTAATTTCGAATGGTCATTTTTTATTTCATATTCCAAGATACCAATACATGGAATCTATGTCTTTGCCCTTTTGTTTTTTCTCCTTCCCTATATAGAATTCTTATGAAAATAAATTTTTTTTTTTTTTTCACTAGTGACTTGGTATTTTGTCCTTACTCTAGGTTTTAACTGCAGATTTTTAGGTTGGAACCAAAAGTGAGAGGAGTGCCTCATGAGTTGAAGGAGGAAGAACCTGCACCAGAAAAGAGTGTGAACAGAGTAAGAGACCTTGCTAACAAATATGGAACAAAGACATCTAAGAATCAGGTACGGATCCACTACATTCTTCTATCATGTATCTCTGACTCAATTCTAAGGCATCTGCATCAGCATCAAATTTGAATAATGTGTTGTTTATACGTTAAATAAAAATTTTCCAGGCCCGATAATTTTTGTTCTTAGACCTAATATTCCAATATAGATCCAGCCTTTGAGGCCTAAAAGTTGGGCCTGTCACAGCCCATTATCAGAATTCCAAACTTATTGTATTTAATAAGTTTGATTTTGTTTCTAGTGGGCTCTGATTGCAGGTTTGGTTTTGCGCTGGTACTACCATAATTTTGATTCTGATCCCCTTTATATAGCCAGTTTCATTATACATGCACATATTTGGGCAATGACATGTAAAATCCACAAGCAAGAGGGAACATAGGACATAATGGTATCTTTAGAAAGAAAAAGAAGTAACCCAATACCCTGATTATGTGATATCATTTCTTGATTGGAATGTTGGAGGACTTCAATTTGCATGTCCAAATTATATTGCAGAGGACATGCGATTTATTTCTTTTTGTTTTTCAGCACCTTTGCTAGTTGTAACTTTTTTTTGTTGCATTTATAAAGTTTAAGAAGTCTTGATGTACATCTAATTCACTCATGTGGATCGAGTAGCTTATATCTTATTGGAAATGTTGATTATGTGATATCATTTCTTGATTGAAATGTTGGATCACTTCAATTTGCATGTCAAAACGACTTTTTAAAAAAAAAAATTACATATGGGCATCCCCACCCACATGGAGGTGAGTCTAATCTCATTGATGCACGAAATTGTATCCAAGCCTCCTGTATTGGATTACTCCAAGAGAATCGAGCTTGAGACCTCTTGTCTATATCTAAAAGCTCAAGTCAACTGTACTATTTTTCTCTTGTGTGGATCTAGTGACAAATATCTTAGTAGGTACGTTGCCAATCGTCTAATTTTGAGGGAGATTACATTGTAAGTGGAAATAGAATTCAAAAAGCTAATCTTAGATGGGGCTGAGGCAATGATGATAATGCTGATGCTGATGACAATTATGATGAAATGATTCTTTTATAGGGTCTTTTTCATGCTAGTAGAAGCATGAACAAGAGGTGTAGATGGAGAGGATGTGTATTTCTTGCTTTTAAGTTTTTGAGCTTTGATGTTCTTTTATTAGTATTATTAAAGTAAACTTATCCTGTATAGTTGATGTTTTGTATTTTAGTCATGATACTTTTTGGAATGAAATGTTGCATTACATAAAACATATAAAAATACTTCTCAAAAATCAAGAAAATAAAAGAGAAAAATGTTCTCTAATCCTGGGTTTGAAAAGGTGCATATATATTGTGGAGAGTCATTATTGTAAACATTCCAAGTTAATTTCATTTTGCAACAATTATCCATGTTTAAAGTTTGTATGTTGTTTTAATGGTAAATTTTGTTGTTAGAACAAGAAAAACACGACGACAGTCATATCTTACTGTGTTTCTCAATAATGATTTTTTTCTCAATTTTAGTGTGTGGAAGACATTTAAAACTAAGGTATAAATTTGTAGAAATAGCTTCTGATTTTTATCTTTTCATGGCAATCATGTGAATACATACTTATTTGTAATGTCTCTAGTACTTCATTTGCTAAATAAAATGTACACAATGAAAACCCTATGTTCTTTTTCTTAAAATAAAAGGAATGAATTCCCTATGTTTAATACCACAGATTCGCAAATGGGAAAAAATTCGTCAACATGAAGGTGATACTGAGACTCAGAATGCTGTAGAGAGCACGGTTGAAGACATTGAAATGAATAAGAAGGCTATGGAAGTTGCTGATGTACGTGCTAATATTCCACCATATGACACCACTGCCATTTCACCTGAAAAAGCTTATCTGCTGGACAAGATTATTCTCAATGGGGAATGGGATCTTCTCTCTGATTCTCTTGATCTCTTGGAAGCTGGAAAAGATGAAAGTTCATCAATGGAGTTCTGTCAAAAGAACAAGTACCCAAATTTTGTTTGCAATCGATTAGCTAAATTGAGAGAAATCGAGGTATGGTTTTGCACTGTCTTATTGCGTGCATTCATTTGTTTCTATTGTGGTTGCATTCCCCTTCTGGCCATTGTATCTGTGGACATGCTTGTGATGTAAATGAGAATTTCATTGAAGTATGACTGTTGCTGACTAACCTAATTAGAATTAGGTTTTTTGTCTCATGAATTAATGTTTGTGGATGATAATTTCATCACTTTTTTGATATTTTGCCTTTATCCCAGAGTCTTGCATCCTCATTTATTGGGAAAAAAAGACCTCATCTAATTCTTCTTGAATTCTTAAAAAAAGGAAGAAAGAGGGGGGGGGGGGGGGGGGGGGGGGGGATACCTTCTAGATTTATCCTGTAGCATTTCTTTTCAATTTGTTAGATGAAATAGTCTTTCAAGCATCCTATTGAATTCACAAGTGCCCTTTCTTAGTAAGATCTTTTTATAGGGTCAAATGGAGAACTTATAAAGCCGACCCCAGATAGATGGGATTTTAGCATGTGGTGATGATTTTTATAGCTTTTCTTTGATGCTGTTTCTTATTACTGAAGCATGCTATGAACATTACGAGCTCAAATACGTCAAACCTAGGATACCATGTTAGTTGAAGGTTCTTGTGCGAAGTATTCTTCGAGTATTAGGATATTTGGTTTAGGAACTTATGTCCTACACTATATGTTCTGTATGCAATTGTCCAACTTAGCCTCCCATGGCCAAAGTTAGGGGAGCCCTTGTCATCTCCTCCATCTTAACCTGCGGTATAAAAAGACTAATTCACTTGTAACTCCATGGATTTGTGGATGTCCTCCAAATTAAGGATTCTAATTCTAGCAAACACCATGCTCTTTTCCCACTAATGCTTGTCTGACCTCCAAAATGATCTCCAAGGTCTCCATATCACCCAGTTCACACCCTCAGATCATTCTTGCATGGCAAAATTTAGAAGTTGTGCCAATTATGGGTGAATATTAGTACCAAATTTCTCAGTGTAACAACCATTTAGTGTGACAAGCTGTTGAAAACTCAGCCTCCTAATGGTAGGATTCTCTTTTCCTGAGCCAACTCTGGGATAATCCACACATGAATTCAACCAATTTTTTTTATCGAATCTTGAAAGTCTTGCCTCCACCTTCCTTTAATCCAGGTCATAATCCGCTCTCTGATGTTGAATTTGGTCACTCAAGTAATATGAGTGGTGTTTTGTAGAGCCATCAATTTATTGCAAACATCCTTCTCAATTCTTGGGTGATGCATGCTTGGGGGGACTGAGAGGAAATCCTCCACTAAGCAGATATGTTGGAGACCGTTGAGATTGAACCTGACATATTTTGTGCCAAAAGTAGTAGAGCACCCACAACGCTGAACTCAAACATAATTCTGCTTATCTTTAAGTGACCATCTAGATCCCCCATTAACCATAAGGTAAAAAGAGATGACCCCCAGCTGCCCACCCATAGGGATGGACATGTCGAAGTTCTCGTCAATACTGATGAAAGCCTTGGCAAGAACATAAAGAGTGTCAGTATTTTCCACCATTCATTGAAGCTTGCACCATTGAAAGCCATTGGCACCAATGTTCTTCCACCCCTTAATATTGTGTTGGTGGCTGGTTTTTGATGTGGACATCGAGAGCACACCTGGGGACAGGGCGAAGACCCATGATAATTAGTTAACAAAAGTAAGAAAAGATAGTGCAAATAAGATTTGGTTCGCATTTGGATTTATGACGACTAGAGATAAAGGTGGAGAGCAGAGTTGTTTATTCACCCGAAACAATACAATTCAGTTCTAACAGTCATACTGGATCTTGATTTTATGTAGGACAAGGAACATTAATAATTTTTAGGTCACGGATGAGCGTAGTAAGGAGTTTGCGATAATATAGAAATTTCAATACCCAATTTTGTTTAGGTTCATTGGTTGGGGATGAGCATTTGAATCATTGGTAATTTTTATGTCGTAGATGGGCGTAGTAAGGAGTTTCCAGTAATATAGAAGTTTCATTGCCGAATTTTGTTTAGGTTCATTGGTTAGGGATGGGCGTTTGAAACATTTGCAATATTTAAGTCGTGGATAGGCGTAATAAGGAGTTTCTGGTAAATTGAAGTTCCAATATCCAATTCTGTTTAGGTTCATTGGTTGGGGATGGTCATTTGATGAAACATTGGCAACATTTAAGTCGCGGACGGGTGTAGTGAGGATTTCCGATAACATATATGTTTTAATGCCCAATTTTTGTTAGGTTCAATTGTTGGGGATGGGCATTGGAGACAATGATAATGTTTAAGTCTCAAATGAGCGTACTAAGTGCCTTGCGGTAAAGTTGAAGTTTCAATGCTTAATTTTGTTTAGGTTCATTGGTTGAGGATGAACATTTGAGACATTGGCAATGTTTGAATCGCGGATGGGCGTCATTCGAAGTTTTTTGTTGCATAGAAGTTTCAATACGTAATTTTGTTTAGGTTCATTGGTTTGGGATGAGCATTTGAGACATCGACAATGTTTAAATCGTAGACGAGTGTAGTAATTAGTTTCTGGTAATATAGAAGTTTCAATGCTTAATTTTGTTTAAGTCCATTGGTTGGGGATGGGCACTTGAGACATTGGCAATGTTTAAGTCTCGGATGGTTATAGTAAGGAGTTTTTGGTTACATAGAAGTTTCAATGCCCAATTTTGTTTACGTTCATTCATTGGGGATGGACATTTGAGGCATTGACAATGTTTAAATGAGCGTAATTAGAAGTTTCATGTAACATAGAAGTTTCAATGTCCAATTTTGTTAAGGCTCATTTGTTGGGGATGGGCATTTGAGACATCGGCAATGTTTATTTAACGGATGGGCGTAGTAAGGAGTTTCGGGTTACATAGAAGTTTAAATGTCCAATTTTGTTTAGGTTCATTGGTTGGTGATGAGCATTGGAAATGTTTAAGTCACATATGAGTGTAGTAAGGAGTTTTCGGTAAATGGAAGTGTCAGTTCCAATTTTGTTTAGGTTCATTGGTTGGGGATGATCAATTGATTCATTGGCAATTTTTAAGTCTCGTATATGCGTAGTAAGGAGTTTCCGATAATATATAAGTTTCAATGCCCAATTTTGTTTAGGTTCATTGGTTGAGGATGTGCATCTAAAACATTGGCTACGCTTAAGTTGCGCAGGGGCGTAGTAAGGAATTTTTTATTACATAGATGTTTCAATTCCAAATTTTCCTTAGGTTCAGTTGTCGGGGATAGACATTTGAGACATTGACAATGTTTAAGTCTCGGATGAGCGTAGTAAGGAGTTTCTAGTAAATTTGAAGTTTCATTGCCTAATTTTGTTTAGATTCTTTCATTGGGGATTGACATTTGAGACATTGGTAATGTTTAAGTTGCAGATGTGCATAATTAGAAGTTTCATGTGGCATAGAAGTTTTAATATCCAATTTTGTTTAGGTTCATTGGTTGGGGATGAACATTTGAGACACCGACAATATTTAAGTTGCAGTCGGGCGTAGTAATGAGTTTTCGGTAATATAGAAGTTTCAATGTCCAATTTTGTTTAGGTTCATTGGTTGGGGATAGACATTTGAAGCATTTGCAATATTTAAGTCGCGGATGGACGTAATAAGGAGTTTCTGGTAAATTGAAGTTTCAATGTCCAATTTTGTTTAGGTTCATTGGTTGAGGATGGGCATTTGAAATACCAGTAGCGTTTAAGTTGCGTACATATGTAGTAAGGAGTTTTCGAAAACGTAGATGTTTCAATGCCCAATTTTTGTTTAGAATCAATGGTTGGGGATGGATATTGGAGACACTGACAATGTTTAAATCTCGGATAAGGTGTTTTCGGTACAATTGAAGTTTCAATGTCTAATTTTGTTTAGGTTCATTGGTTAAGGATGGACATTTGAGACATTGGCAATGTTTGAATCGCGGATGGGCGTCATTCGAAGTTTTTTGTTGCATAGAAGTTTCAATACCTAATTTTGTTTAGGTTCATTGGTTTTGGATGGGCATTTGAGACATCAACAATGTTTAAGTCGTGGACGAGCGTAATAATTAGTTTTCGGTAATATAGAAGTTTCAATCTCAATTTTGTTTAGGTCCATTGGTTGGGGATGGGCATTTGCGACATTGGCAATGTTTAAGTCTCGGATGGTTATAGTAAGGAGTTACCGGTTACATAGAAGTTTCAATGCCTAATTTTGTTTACGTTCATTGGTTGGGGACGGACATTTGAGGCATTGGCAATGTTTAAGTCGCAAATGAGCGTAATTAGAAGTTTCCTGTAATATAGAAGTTTCAATGCCCAATTTTGTTAAGGCTCATTGGTTGGGGATGAGCATTTGAGACATCGGCAATGCTTAATTCGCAGATGGGCGTAGCAAGGAGTTTCGAGTTACATAGAAACTTAAATGCCCAATTTTGTTTAGGTTCATTGGTTGGTGATGGGCATTGGAAATGTTTTAAGTCAGATGGGTGTAGTAAGGAGTTTCCGGTAAATGGAAGTATCAATTCCAATTTTGTTTAAGTTCCATTGGTTGGGGATGCTCAATTGATTCATTGGCAATTTTTAAGTCTCGTATATGCGTAGTAAGGAGTTTCCGGTAATATATAAGCTTTAATGCCCAATTTTGTTTAGGTTAATTAGTTGAGGATGTGCATCTAAAACATTGGCAATGCTTAAGTTGCGTAGGGGCGTAGTAAGGAATTTTCGATTATATAGATGTTTCAATTCCAAATTTTCCTTAGGTTCAATTATTGGGGATGGACATTTGAGGCATTGACAATGTTTAAGTCTCTGATGAGCGTAGTAAGGAGTTTCTGGTAAAGTTGAAGTTTCATTGCCTAATTTTGTTTAGGTTCGTTCGTTGGGGATTGACATTTGAGACATTGGTAATATTTAAGTCGCAGATAAGCGTAATTAGAAGTTTCATGTAGCATAGAAGTTTTAATACCCAATTTTTTTTAGGTTCATTGGCTGGGGATGAGCATTTGAGACACCGACAATGTTTAAGTTGCAGTCGGGTGTAGTAATGAGTTTCCGGTAATATAGAAGTTTCAATGCCCAATTTTGTTTAGATATATCGGTTGGGGATGGACATTCGAGACATTGTCTATGTTTAAGGTTTGGATGGGCGTAATATGGAGTTTTCGGTAACATTGAAGTTTAAATGTCTAGTTTTGTTTTGTTTTGTTGGTGGGGATGGGCATTTAAAGCAATTTTGTTAGGAGTTTTTGAAAATATAGAAGTTTCAGTGCCCTATTTTGTTTAGGTTCATTGGTTGGAGATGAGCATTTGAAACATTGGCAATGTCTCAGCCGTGGACGAGCATAATAAGGAGTTTCTGGTAAAATAGAAGTTTCAATGTCCAATTTTGTTTAGGTTAATTGGTTAAAGAAGGGCATTTGAGACATTCACATTGTTCAAGTCTCGAATGGGCGTAGTAAGGAGTTTTTGGTAAAGTCAAAGTTTCAATCCCTAATTTAGTTTAGGTTAATTGGTTTGGGTTGTGCATTTGAGACATTGGCAATGTTTAAGTCGCATATTGGCGTAAATAGTAGTTTCAATGTCTAATTTTGTTTAAGTTCATTGGTTGGGATGGACATTTGAGACATCGACATTTATTAAGTCGTGGTAAGGCGTAGTAATGAGTTTCCGGTAACTTAGAAATTTCAATGCCCAAGTTTGTTTACATCGATTGGCTGGGGATGGGCATTTGAGACATTGAAAATGTTTAAGTCTTGGATATGCGTAGTAAAGAGTTTCCAAAAATATTGAAGTTTCAAACCCAATTTTGTTTAGATTCATTTGGTGGGGATTGACATTTAAAGCATTGGCAATGTTTAAGTCGGGAATGAGCGTAATAAAAAGTAATAAGAAGTTTCCGATAACATAAATGTTTTAATGCCCAATGTTGTTTAGGTTGATTGGTTGGGGATGGGCATTTGAAACATTTTCGCGGATAGGCGTTGTGAGAAGTTCCCGAGAACGTAGAAGTTTCAGTGTCCAATTTTATTTAGGTTTGGTGGTTTAGGATGAGCATTTGAAAAATTAGCAATTTCTAAACCGCGGACGAGCGTAGTAAGGACTTTCAGTAACATAGAAGTTTTAATGTCCAATTTTGTTTAGGTTCATTGGGGATGTGCATTTAAAACATTGGCAATATTTAAGTTGCGGTTAGGACTAGTAAGGTGTTTCCCGATAACATAGATGTTTCGTTTGCCAATTTTATTTAGGTTAATTTGTTGGGGATGGTAATGCTTAAGTCGCAGATGTGCCTAGTAAGGAGAATTTGGTAAATAGAAGTTTATTTGCCCAATTTTGTTTAGTTTCATTTATTGGGGATGGGCATCTGAGACATTGATAATGTTTATGTTGCGGATGTGCGTAATTAAGATTTTCTTCTAATATAGAAGTTTCACTGTCCAATTTTGTTTAAGTTCATTTGTTGGAGTTTGGCATTTGAGACTTGTCTATGTTGCAGTCTCGGATGGGCGTAATAAGGAGTTATCGGTAACATAGAAGTTTCAATGCCTTATTTTGTTTGATTTATTTGTTGGGGATGACGTTTGAAACATTGGCAATGTATAAGTAGCAGATAGGTGTTATTATAATTTTCATGTTGCATAGAAGTTTTAATATCCAATTTTGTTTGGGTTCTTTGGTTGGAGATGAGCACTTGAGACATCAACAATGTTTAAGTCGTGGATGGGCGTATTAATGTGTTTCCGCTAACATAGAAGTTTCAATACCCAATTTTGTTTAGTCCGTTCGTTGGGGATGGGCATTTGAAACATTGGCAATGTTTAAATCTTGGATGAGCGTAGTAAGAAGTTTCCAGTACCATACAAGTTTCAATGCTCAATTTTGTTTAGGTTCATTTGTTAGGGATTGGCATTTGAAACATTGGCATTGTTTAAGTTGCAGATGAGCGTATTAAGGAGTTTTCGGTACCGTAGAAGTTTTAATGTCCAATTTTGTTTAGGTTCATTAGTTGGGGATGGGCGTTGGAAACATTAGCAATGTTTAAGTTGAGGATGAGCATAGTAAGGAGTTTCCAATAAGAAAGAAGTTTCAATGCCCAATTTTGTATATGTTCATTTGTATGGGATGGGCTTTTGAACTATTGGTAATTTTTAAGTCGCGGATGGGCTTATTAAGGAGTTTCTGGTAAATAGAAGTTTCAATGCCCAATTTTGTTTATGTTCATTGGTTGGGGATGTGCGTTTGATACATTGACAATGTTTAAGTCGTGGATGTGCGTAGTAAGGTGTTTTCAGTAACTTATAAGTTTCACTACCCAATTTATTTAGATTCTTTGGTTTGGAGTTGGGCATTTGAAACACCGGCAATGTTTAAGTTGTGGATGGGCGTGCCAAGGAGTTTCCGGTAAAGTAAAAGTTTAAATGCCCAATATGTTCATTAGTTGGGTATGTGCATTTAAACATTGGAAATGTTTTAGTCGTGGATAGGCGTGGTAAGGAGCTTCCTATAACATAGAAGTATCAATTCCCAAATTTTCTTTAGTTCATTGGTTGGAGAAGGGCATTTGAAAAATGTATCGTATATGTGGCGGAAGATTGTGAATAAAACTTTCAGTAAAATTGCCAAAGTTATTAGATATTGGGTGAATGCAGTGGCTATACTCAGTTTTATTCAGATTCATTTGTTAGAGATGAGCATTTTTAACAAATGACGTGCCATTTTTTGTCAACAATTTAGTTTTATGACTAAGTTAATATTTAACATTAGATATGATCATACATACATACATACGTAATGTACACATACATACATACATAAACATACATACACATGCATAAACATACATACATACATTATGTAATGTATGTATTTATGATCATGTTCAATGTTAAATATCAACCTAGTCACAAAAGTGATGACAACAAATGGTTAGTCTTTTGTTCAAAATGCTCATCTCCAACAAATAAACCTAAATAAAACTGATCATAACCACTGCATTCACACAACATACGCAACGTTGCCTATGCGTAGCCATTTGAAAGTATTTTGGAGAAGATTGAAATTCAATTCATTGTCTGTAAACATGATGATCCTGACCCGTCGGAAAGATGTTTAGACTCTCAACTTTTTTAGCGTGGATGCCATATGGTCTCGGGCTTAATACATAAATATGAAGGTTGTTTTTAAGTCGGATTGGACTTGCTCTCAATTCTAGATTCGAGTCCAAAGCCCAATAAGTTAACGCGTAGTGTATGACATTGAATCATTGGCAATTTTTAAGTTGCAATGGGCGTGGTAAGAAATTTCCGGTAATAAAGAAGTTTCAATGCCCAATTTTGTTTAAGTTTATTGGTTGCGGATGAGCATTTGAATCATTGGCAATTTTGAAGTCGCGGATTGGTGTAGTAAGGAGTTTCCGGTAATATATAAGTTTCAATGCCCAATTTTGTTTAGGTTCATTGGTTGGGGATAGGCATTTGAAACATTTGCAATATTTAAGTCGCAGATGGGCGTAATAAGGAGTTTCTGGTAAATTGAAGTTTCGATGTCCAATTTTGTTTAGGTTCATTGGTTGGGGATGGGCATTTGAAATATCAACAGTTTTTAAGTCGCGTACATACGTAGTAAGGAGTTTTCGAAAACATAGATGCTTCAAAGTCCAATTTTTGTTTAGAATCAATGGTTGGGGATGGATATTGTAGACATTGAAAATGTTTAAATCTCGGATTAGGAGTTTTCGGTACAATTGAAGTTTCAATGCCTAATTTTGCTTAGGTTCATTGGTTGAGGATAGACATTTGAGACTTAGCAATGTTTGAATCGCGGATGGGCGTCATTCGAAGTTTTTTGTTGCATAGAAGTTTCAATGCCTAATTTTGTTTAGGTTCATTGGTTTTGGATGGGCATTTGAGACATCGACAATGTTTAAGTCGTGGACGAGCGTAGTAATTAGTTTTCGATAATATAGAAGTTTCAATTTCAATTTTGTTTAGGTCCATTGGTTGGGGATGGGCATTTGAGACATTGGCAATGTTTAGTCTCGGATGCTCATAATAAGGAGTTTCCAATTACATATAAGTTTTAATGCCTAATTTTGTTTAGGTTCATTCGTTGGGGATGGGCATTTGAGGCATTAACAATGTTTAAGTCGCAAATGAACATAATTTGAAGTTTCCTGTAGTATAGATGTTTCAATGTCCAATTTTGTTTATGTTCATTGGTTGGGGATGAGCATTTGAGACATCAACAATGTTTAATTCGTGGATGGGCGTAGTAAGGAGTTTCGGGTAACATAGAAGTTTTAGTGTCCAATTTTGTTTAGGTTTATTTGTTGATGATAGGCATTGGAAACATTGGCAATGTTTAAGTCGCTGTCGAACGTAATGAGTTTTCGGTAACACAGAAGTTCCAATGTCCAATTTTGTTTAGGTCTGTTGGTTGGGATGGGCGTTTGAGACATTATTTATGTTTAAGTCTTGAATGAGCGTAGTAAGGATTTTCCTGTAAAATAGAAGTTTCAATGTCTAATTTTGTTTTGTTTCATTGGGTGGGGATGGGGCATTTAAAGCATTGGCATTGTTTTAAGTTGTGAATGGTAATAAGAAGTTTCAGGTGACATACATGTTTTCATGCTCAATTTTGTTTATGTTGATTGGTTCGGGATGGGCACTTAAACATTGACAATGTTTAAGTCTCGGATGAGCGTAATAAGAAGTTTCGATAACATTAAGTTTTAATGCCCAATTTTATTTAAGTTCATTTGTTGTGGATGAGCATTGGAAATATTTTCAATGTTTACGTCGTGGATGGGTGTAGTATGGAGTTTTCGGTAACAATAGAGTTCATGTGCCAAATTTTGTTTAGGTTCATTGGTTGGGGATGGGCATTTGAATCATTGTTAATCTTTAAGTCGCGAATGGGCATAGGACAGAGTTTTCGGTAACATAGAATTTTTAGTGTCCAATTTTGTTTAGTTTCTTTGGTTAGGGATGAGCATTTGAAACATTGTGAATGTTTAAGTCGCGGATGGGCATAGTAAGGTGTTTCGGGTAACATTGAAGTTTCAATGCCCATTTATGTTTTGGTTCATTGGTTGGCGATGGGCATTCGAAACAGTGGGAATGTTTAAGTCGCGGATGAGCGTAGTAAAGAGTTTCTGGCAACATAGAAATTTGAATGCCTTATTTTGTTTAGGTTCATTGGTTGGGGATAGACATTTAAAACAATAGCATCATTTAAGTCATGGATGGATGCAGTGAGTAGTTCTCGGTATTATAGACGTTTCAATGTCCAATTTTCTTCTGCTTCATTGGTTGGAGATGGACATTTGAGAAATTGACAATGGGCGTATTAAGAAGTTACCGGTAACATAGAAGTTTGAATGCCTTATTTTGTTTTGGTTCATTTGTTGAGGACGGGCATTTGAGGCATTGGCAATGCTTAAGTACTAGATGGGTGTAATTAGAAGTTTCCTATTGCATAGAAGTTTTAATGCCCAAGTTTGTTTAAGTTCACTGGTTGGGATAAACATTTAAGACATCGGCAATGTTTAAGTCGTGGACGGGCGTAGTAATGTGTTTCTGCTAACATAGAAGTTTAAATGTCCAATTTTGTTTAGGTCCATTGGTTAGAGATGAGCATTTGAGATGTTAGCAATGTTTAAGTCGCGGATAGGTGTTGTAAGGAGTTTTCGGTAACGTATTGAGGTTCATTTGTTGGGGATGTGCATTTGAAACATTGCAATGTATAAGCTGCAAATGGGTGTAGTAAGGATTTTCCAGTGGCATAGAAATTTCAAAGCCCAATTTAATTTAGGTTCATTGGTTGGGGATAACATTTGAGACAATAGCAATGTTTGAGTCTCGATTGGGCGTAGTAAGGAGTATCCAGTAACAAAGATGTTTCAATACCCAATTTGTTTATGTTCATTGGTTGGGGTTGGGCATTTGAACCATTGGCAGTTTTTAAGTCATGGATTGACGTAGTAAGGATTTTTCTGTAATATAGAAATTTCAATACCTATTTTTGTTTAGGTTCATTGGGTGGGGATGGGCATTTGAAACATTGACAATGTTTAAGTCGCGAATGAGCGTAGTAACGAATTTCTGGTAAATTGAAGTTTCAATGTCCATTTTTGTTTAGGTTCATTTGTTGGGGATGAACATTTGAAACATTAACAATGTTTAAGTCGTGGACGATCATAGTAACGAATTTCTTGTAAATTGAAGTTTCAATGTCCATTTTTGTTCAGGTTCATTGGTTCGGGATGGGCGTTTGAAACATTGGCAATGTTTAAGTCGCGGATGAGGGTAGTAACAAAATTTCGATAAATTGAAGTTTCAATGTCCAATTACGTTTTGGTTCATTAGTTGGGGATGGACATTTAAAACATTGGCGAAGTTTAAATCGCAGACGGGCGAAGTAAGGAGTTTCCGATAACAAAGATGTTTCAACGCCTAATATATTTTAGGTTGAATTGTTGGGGATAGAAATTTGAGACATTGTCAATGTTTAAGTTTCGGATGGGCGTAATAAGGAGTTTGCAGTAAAGTCGAAGTTTCAATGCCTAATTTTGTTTAGGCTCATTTGGTTGAAGATGGGCATTTGAGACATTGACAATGTTTGTGTCATAGATGGGCGTAATTCGAAATTTTCTATTGCTTAGTAGTCTCAATGCCCATTTTTTTAAGGGCATTGTTTGAGGATAAGCGTTTTTGACATCGACAATGTTTAAGTGGTAGATGGGCGTAGCAATGAGTTTCCAGTAACATAGAAGTTTCACTGCTGAATTTTGTTTAGGTCCATTGGTTGAGGATGGACATTTGAGGCATTCGCAATGTCTAAGTCTCGGATGGCGTAGTAAGGAGTTTTCGGTTACATAGAAGTTTCAATTCCTAATTTTGTTTAGGTTCATTGGCTGGAGATAGGCATTTGAGAATTCATCAATGTTTAAGTCGCAGACGAGCGTACTAAGGAGTTTCGGGTAATATATAAGTTTCAACGCCCAATTTTTTTTAGGTTTATTGGTTGGGCATGAACATTTAAGACATTGACAATGTTCAAGTCTCGGAGGGGCGTAGTAAAGAGTTTCCAGTAACATATAAGTTTCAATACCCACTTTTGTTTAAGTCAATTGGATAGGGATGGGCATTTGAGACATCGGCAATGTTTAAGTCTCAGACGGGCGTACTAAGGAGTTTCCTGTAACATTGAAGTTTCAATGTCAAATTTTGTTTAGTTTCTTTGGATGGAGATGAACATTTGATACGTTGGCAATGTTTAAGTCGTGGATTGGCATTATAAGAAGTTTATTTTAAAGTAGCAATGTTTTAATGCCAAATTTTGTTTAGGTTCATTGGTTGGGGATGGGCTTTTGAAATATTGGCAATTTCTATGCTGCGCATGGGCGTGATAATGAGTTTCCTTTAACATAGAAGTTTTAACGGCCAATTTTGTTCTGGTTCGTTGGTTGGGGATGTGCATTTGAGACATTCACAATGTTTAATTCTTGGATTGACGTATTAAGGAGTTTCCAGTAACATTGAAGTTTTAGTGCCCAATTTTGTTTAGGCTCGTTGGTTGGGGATGGGCATTTTAGACATTGGCAATGTTTAGGTTGAGGATTAGCATCGTAAGGAGTTTCCAGTAACATAAAGTTTTAGTACCCAATTTTGTTTTGGTTCGTTGGTTGGGGACGGGCATTTGAAACATCAACAATATTTAAGTCGCGGATGGCTGTTGTTAGGAGTTTATGGTAACATAGAAGTTTCATTGCCCAATTTTGCTTAGGTTATTTGGTTGGGGATAGACATTTGAAATGTTGGCAATATTTAAGTCGCAGATGGGCGTAGTAAGGAGTTTCTGGTAAATAGAAGTTTCAATGCCCAATTTTAATTAGGTTCATCGGTTGGGGATTTGCATTTGATACACTGACAATGTTTAAGTCGCAGATGGGCGTACTAAGGTGTTTTCGGTAACTTCTAAGTTTCAATACCCAATTTTATTTAGGTTCTTTTTGTTGGATTGGGCATTTGAAACACTGGCAATGTTTAAGTCGTGTATGGGCGTGGTAAGGTCTTTCCGGTAAAGTAGAAGTTTAAATGCCCACTTTTGTTTATGTTCATTAGTTGGGTATGGGCATTTAAACATTGGAAATGTTTTAGTCGTGGATAGGCGTGATAAGGAGCTTCCTGTAACATAGAAATATCAATTCCCAAATTTTGTTTAGGTTCATTGGTTGGAGAGGGACATTTGAAAAACGTATCGTGTTTGTGGCAGAAGATTGCGAATAAAACTTTCAGTAAAATTGCCAATGTTATTTGATATTGGGTGAATGCTGTGGCTATACTCAGTTTTATTCAGATTCATTTGTTGGAGATGGACATTTTGAATAAATGACTTGCCATTTTTTGTCAACAATTTAGTTTTATGACTAAGTTGATATTTAACATTAAATATGATTGTACATACATACATACATAATGTACACATACATACATACACATACATAAACATACATACATACATACATTATGATCATGTTCAATGTTAAATATCAACCTAGTCACAAAAGTGTTGACAACAAATGATTAGTCTTTTGTTCAAAATGCCCAACTCCAACAAATGAACCTAAGTAAAATTGAGCATAGCCACTGCATTCACCCAACATACGCAACATTGCCTATGCGTAGCCATATGAAAGGATTTTGGAGAAGATTGAAATTCAATTCATTGTCTGAAAGCATGATGATCCTGACCCGTCGGAAAGATGTTTAGACTCTTTAACTTTTTTAGTGTGGATACCATATGGTCTCGGGCTTAGTACATAAATATGCAGGTTGTTCATAAGTCGGATTGGACTTGCTCTCAGTTCTAGATCGGAGTCCGAAGCCCAATAAGTTAACATGTTTTGTATGTCATTGAACTATTGGCAATTTTTAAGTTGCGGATGGGCATAGTAAGGAGTTTTCGATACTATAGAAGTTTCAATACCCAATTTTGTTTAGGTTCATTGGTTGAGGGTGTATATTTGAATCATTGGCAATTTTTAAGTCACGAATTGGCGTAGTAAAGAGTTCATGGTAATATAGAAGTTTGTTGAATGGCCAATTTTGTTTAGGTTCATTGGTTGGGGATGAGCATTTGAATCATTTGCAATATTTATGTCGTGGATGTGTGTCGCAAGGAGTTTCTGGTAAATTGAAGTTTCAATGTCCAATTTTGTTTAGTTTCATTGGTTGGGATGGACATTGAAAGATTGACAACGTTGAAGTCGCGGACAGGAGTATTAGGGAGTTTTTGATAACATTGATGTTTCAATGTCCAATTTTTGTTTAGATTCAATTGTTGGGGATGGACATTGGAATCACTAACAATGTTTGATTCTCGGATGAACATAGTAAGGAGTTTTCGGTAAAGTTGTAGTTTCGCTGTCTAATTTTGTTTAGGTTCATTGGTTGGAGATGGGCATTTGAGACATTGGCAATGATTGAATTGCAAGTGGGCGTAATTCGAAGTTTCTTATTGAATAAAAGTTTCAATGTCTAATTTTGTTTAGATTCATTGGTTTGGGATGGGCATTTGAGACGTCGACAATGTTTAAGTCATGGACGAGCATAGTAATGAGTTTTCGGTAACATAGATGTTTCAATGCTCAATTTTGCTTAGGTCCATTGGTTGTGAATGGGCATTTGCGACATTGGCAATGTTTAAATCTCAGATGGTCATAATAAGGAGTTTCCAGTTACGTTGAAGTTTCAATGCCTAATTTTGTTTAGGTTCATTGGTTGGGGATGTGCATTTGAGGCATTGGCAATATTTAAGTCGAAAATGTGTGTAATTAGAAGTTTTATGTAGCATAGAATGCCCAACTTTGTTTAGGCTCATTGGTTGGGGATAGACAATTTATTCATTGGCAATTTTCAACTCTCGTATATGCATAGTAAAGAGTTTCCTGTAATATAGTAGTTTCAATGCCTAATTTTGTTTAGGTTCATTGGTTGGGGATGTACATCTAAAACATTGGCAACGTCTAAGTTGCGTTAGGGCATAGTAAGGAATTTTTTATAAAATAGATGTTTCAATTCCACATTTTCCTTAGGTTCAATTGTTGGGGATGGACATTTGAAACATTAACAATGTTTAAGTCGCGGATGAGCATAGTAAGGAGTTTCTGGTAAAGTTGAAGTTTCAATGCCTAATTTTGTTTAAGTTCATTGATTGGGGATTGGCATTTGAGACATTGACAATGTTTAAGTCACAG
The DNA here is from genome assembly GCA_022113865.1 of Chimonanthus praecox. NCBI lineage: Eukaryota > Viridiplantae > Streptophyta > Magnoliopsida > Laurales > Calycanthaceae > Chimonanthus > Chimonanthus praecox. Next base: position 59,062,536 of record CM039091.1, on the reverse strand, counting down.
TTGTGCGTAATTAGAAGTTTCCTGTAACATCAAAGTTTCAATGCCCAATTTTGCTTAGGTTCATTGGTCGAGGATAGGCGTTTGAGACGTCGACAATGTTTAATTCACAGGCGGGCGTAGTAATGAGTTTCCGTTAATATAGAAGTTTCAATGCCTAATTTTATTTAGATCTATTGCTTGAGGATGGACATTTGAGACATTGTCTATGTTTAAGGCTTGGATGGGCGCAATATGGAGTTTTTGGTAACATAAAAGTTTAAATGCCCAGTTTTGTTTAGTTTCATTGGGTGGGGATGGGCATTTAAAGCATTGGCATTGTTTTAAGTTGTGAATGAGCGTAATAAGAAGTTTATGGTAACAAACGTTTTAATACCCAATTTTGTTTAAGTTGATTGGTTTGGGATGGGCACTTAAACATTGGCAATGTTTAAGTCTCGGATAAGCGTTGGAAATATTGTCAATGTTTACGCTGTGGATTTGCGTAGTAAGGAGTTTTTGGTAACAATGAAGTTTTTCTACCCAATTTTGTTTAGGTTCATTGGTTGGGGATGAGCCTTCGAACCATTGTCAATTTTTAAGACGCGATTGGGCGTTGGATGGAGTTTTCGGTAACAGAGAATTTTCAATGTCCAATTTTGTTTAAGTTCATTGTTTGGGGATGTGTAGTTGAAACCTTGTCAATATTTAAGTCGTAGATAGGCGTAGTAAGGAGTTTCGAGTAATATAGAAGTTTCAATGTCCAATTTTGTTTTGGTTCCTCGGTTGGCGATGGGCATTCGAAACATTGCGAATGTTTAAGTCGCGGATGAGCGTAGTAAGGAGTTTCCAGTAACATAGAAGTTTCAATGCCTTATTTTGTTTAGGTTGATTGGTTGAGGATGTGCATTTAAAACAATGGCAACGTTTAAGTCGCGGATGGGCGTAGTGAGGAGTTTATGATATTATAGATATTTCAATGTCCAATTTTCTTTTGCTTCATTTGTTAGAGTTGGACATTTGAGATATTGAAATGTTTAAGCCACAGATGGGCGTTTTAAGGAGTTACCGGTAGCATAGAAGTTTCAATGCCTTATTTTGTGTTGGTTCATTCGTTGAGGATGGGTAATTGAGACATTGGCAATGTTTAAGTAGCAGATGGGTGTAATTAGAAGCTTCCTATTGCATTGAAGTTTCAATGTCTAATTTTGTTTATGTTCATTGATTGGGGATGGGCATTTGAGACATCAACAATATTTATGTTGTGGACGGGCGTAGTAATGTGTTTCCGCTAATGTAGAGGTTTAAATGCCCAATTTTGTTTAGGTATATTGGTTGGGGATGGGCATTTAAAACATTGGCAATATTTAAGTCACTGATAGGTGTTGTACGGAGTTTCTGGTAACGTTGACGTTTCAATGTCCAATTTTGTTTAGGTTCGTTGGTTGGGATAAGCATTTGAAACATTTGCAATGTATAAGCTGCAAACGGGCGTAGTAATGATTTTCCAGTAGCATAGAAATTTCAATGCCCAATTTAATTTTGGTTCATTGGTTGGGGATGAACATTTGAGACATTAGCAATGTTTAAGTGTCGATTGGACGTGGTAAGGAGTTTTCGGTAACGAAGAAGTTTCAATGCCCAATTTTGTAAATGTTCATTGCTTGGGGATAGGCATTTGAACCATTAGCAATTTTTAAGTCGCGTATGTGTGTAGTTATGATTTTCCGGTAATATAGAAGTTTTAATGCCCATTTTTGTTTAGGTTAATTGGTTGGGGATGGGCATTTGAAACATTGGCAATGTTTAAGTCACGGATGAGCGTAGTAACATATTTCTAGGTAAATTGAAATTTCAATGTCCAATTTCGTTTTGGTTCATGGTTGGGGATGAGCATTTAAAACATTGGCAAAGTTTAAGTCGCGGACGGGCGTAGTAAGAAATTTCCGATAACATAGATATTTCCATGCACAATATATTTTAGGTTGAATTGTTGGGGATGGAAATTTGATACATTGACAATGTTTAAGTTTCAGATGGGCGTAGTAAGGAGTTTCCAGTAAAGTCGAAGTTTCAGTACCTAATTTTGTTTAGGTTCATTTGGTTGATGATTGGCATTTGAGACATTGACAATGTTTGGGTCATGGATGGGCGTATTTCAAGTTTTCTGTTGCTTAGTAGTTTCAATGTCCACTTTTGCTTAGGTTCCTTTTTTTAGATGGGCATTTGTGACATCGACAATGGTTTTTCTTTTTTTTGAATGATTAATATATTAGAAAGAGGAGCACAGAGGTGCAAGTACAAAAAAGAAAGCAAGAAAAACAAAGAGACTCTACAGGCAACACGCCTGAGAAAGACAAAGAAACACAATGGGATGAAGCAAACCAAGCACAAATACACTAAGTAAACACTTTCTTTTCAGGCACGCAAGATATCATTGATAGAGATATTCCTGAATTCCATAAGGGTAGAGGCCCATGATGCACACTCGGCAAAGATTCTTGTAGAAACCACTTCGTTGGATGGGAATGGGCATTTGAAACATTAGAATGTTGAAATCGCGGATGGGCACAGTTAGGAGTTTCTAGTAACATCGAAGTTTCATTGCCCAATTTTGCTTAGGTTCATTGGTTGGGGATGACTATTTGAAATGTTGGCAATGTTTAAGTTGCAGATCGGCGTTGTAAGGAGTTTCTCGTAAATAGAAGTTTTAATGCCCAATTTTATTTAGTAGACATGACAAGTAACTTATTATTCTCTGATTTGAGTCCAAGCCTAGTCTTGTCACTATGATATTTGGTGGCATTTTGAGAGGTGTTCCTGTTAGATCCTTCATCATTTTCAACAAGATCACCTTTCAGAGTAGTGTGTACAACTAGTGCTTTATATGAGTGATCTTTGTCATCATCATCTATTGTTGATGATGTGGAAGCAGTGAGAATTCTAGGATTTTCATTAACACTTACATCTTCCTAGACTCTTTTCAAATATTCCCATGCTCTTCCTTTGTTGTTTCAAAAGTAATAACTATTTTCAAATCATCAGGTAAACAACACACATGATGGCATTGAGGGTTTTGAAATTTCCATGATACATGTTTCTCTCAATGTCATCCCAAAGTTGTAAGGAAACAACACACATGATGGCATTGAGAGTTTTGAAATTTCCATGATATTTGCATCTCTCAATGTCATCCCAAAGGTGCAGGATCTTATTCCTTATCATTTTTGTTGAACCTATCAGGATGTGACCAACCTCTAATGATGGCTTCCCAAGCGGTTAGAGCTGAACATTAGATATACTTTCATTTTTATTTTCCAATAAGTGTAATTGGAGCAGTCAAAGTAAGGAGGTCTATCCGAAACACACAATGAAAGGGTCAACACCTTAACTTTACACTCCTAATTTTGGAAGGTTCGAAGATCAAGGTTTATTCCTCGACTCCTATTTTTTATGGTGGTTCGATCACAAAGGTCTACGCCACCTTACAAAAATAATAAATGAAAATACAAGAATACTTTCCTTTGTAGCTTTCAAACGATCTTAATAGTGTTCTTGAAAGATGCCTACACGCTTCTGTCTTTGATGCTTGAAATGCTCCAATGATTCGCAACCGTAAGAGAGGTTGTATCTAGGGTCAGATAATGATGCTACAGGATTTCCCTAGTTAATTATGTCTTAATCACATGAAAGAGAAGCTAAAATAGCTTTGAGTATTGCATAGACATTTGTGGATGTGATTAAGAAATGCTTAGAGGTGTTCAATGATGTTTGACAATGGCTGCAACCTCTTCTGAGAGTCTGAGGACTAGGATTCATTCCCAATTGATTTGCTTCTTTTGTATTAGAGAAACGAGCCTATTATTTATAATCACTTTGCAAATGGCTTGTTCTCGAGGGCTCGAGGCCATACAATGGCTAGTCTTCGAGTCCTCGAGCTGCTCCTCGAGGGATTGAGCCTAAGGGCTGATAAATTTTGACTGTAAACATATTTGCTCTCAGATGCAACAATGTCTCGAGGGCTCGAAGCTATAGTTACAGACACAATTTTACTAATATTTTTGGCTCCACAAGTTTCTACACTATGGTTATTTAGCCTAAAGTGTTTTGGTTCAACCTAGAGTCCACTATGGTCCATTTTACCTGGTTGGTTGCCAAACACAGAGAATTCCTGCAGCTTGCTTCTGGTCTTTGATCGGACTTGATTCACCAACTTTGGTCTACTAGAAGCAAGGCTCCGACTCAATCACCAAAAGGACAATATAGAGACACGGTCAAATTGGGGCTCGAACAATCTCCCCCTTTGTCAATTTCGTGACAAAACCTAGACTCTAGCAAATACTTACTCTTTTAAAAAGAAATACGACGGAAGGAAAAAAAAAAACTTATTACATACCTTGAAACAAATTACAACAATTACAGAACACAAGACACGAAACTCCTTCAGTCTTCAATTTTCTCGCTCCCCCTGAAGATATGCCTGTAAAAAAAATACAACCTGCATAAAACAGACAACATACTTGGTGGGATTTATATACTCCCCCTCAACATTAGCATCATTTCTCCCCCTTTTTGTCAAAAATAGATAAAGGGTATGTATACCAATAAAAGGGGTAGGAAAACAAGGGGCTAAGGTGACACCTGGAGGAAAACAAGGGGCTAAGGTGCCTCTAAAAAATTCACCAATAATATCGCATTGGCACAAATTAATTGGGTTATCTGGATCGTTCAAGTTTTTGGAATCAATTTGAAATTTTGATCTGATCCTATTTTCTCAATTCTCCGATTGTAAGGCATTTTGCTTTTTCCTCTTTGAACATTTGGCCCTAATCCGGTGAATTGAGACAAAACACTAGTTAAAATATTCCAGTCCATAATATTTGGAGGTCTTGTCATACCCCTATAAGATGCACCAATGTAGGGATGATGTGTGTGATGTGGAGCATTGTGTTTCTTGGAGAAATTCACACTACCAAAATGATTTTCCTTATTCCTCTTTACATAGTATGTTTTTCTTCTAAAATTATTTATTCTTTTCCTTGCACCTTTTGAATGATTTTCAACATTTTTCTTTTCAAAGTGCAATTTCCTTAACTTGCATTTCTTTTTATAATGACTGGTTTTATTACCAAAAAAAAAAAAAGTTATAATTTCTTTCATGTTTTGTGCCTTCTTTTCAACAAGCACAGTGGACAAGACAGGTTACATTTTATTCTCCGATTTGAGCCCAAGCCTAGTCTTGTCACTATGATATTTGCTGGCAATTTGAGAGGTGTTCCTATCAGATCCTTCATCATTTTCAACAAGATCACCTTTCAGAGTAGTGTGTACAACTAGTGCTTTACGTGAGTGATCTTTGTCATCATCATCTATTGTTGATGATGTGGAAGCAGTAAGAATTCTAGGATTTTCATTAACAGTTACATCTTCGTAGACTCTTTTCAGATATTCTCATACTTCCTTGGCTGTTTCAAAAGTCATAACTACTTTCAAATCATCAGGGAAACATCACACATGATGACATTGAGAGCTCTGAAATTTCCACGATATATGCATCTCTCAATGTCATCCCAAAGGTGCAAGATGCGACCAACCTCTCATGATGGCTTCCCAAGCGGTCGGAACTAAGGACATTAGAAATACTTTCATTTTTATTTTCCAATAAGTATAATTGGAGCAATCAAAGTAAGGTGGTCTATATACATCTAAACCTTCACCCAAATAAATTGTTCTAGCAAAGGATCAACTCCAAAAGATCAATAAACATATCAAACCACCAAAGCAAACCATACATGTACAATGATTAATAGTGGTTCGGTTCACCTGAACCTACATCTACTCTTAGACTCACCCTACCTTGGGCTATCTGAAACACACTATGAAAGGGTCAACACCTTAACACTACACGCCTAATTTTGAAAGGTTCAACCACCAAGGTTTACTCCTTGACTCCTATTTTTTATGATGGTTCGATCACAAAAGTCTACTCCACCTTACAAGAATAATAAATGAAAATACAAGAATACTTGCCTTTGTAGCTCCCAAACGATCTTGATAGTGTTGTTAAAATGCTCCAATGATTTGCAACGGTAAGAGAGGTTGGATCTAGGGTCGGATATTGATGCTACAAGATTTCGCTAGTTAATGATATCTTAATCACACGAAAGAGAAGCTAAAATAGCTTTGAGTATTGCATAGACGTGTGGATGTGATTAAGAAATGCTTAGAGAGGTTCGCTGCAACCTCTTTTGAGAGTCTGAGGAGGACTAGGATTCATTCCCAATTGATTTGCTTCTTCTGTATTAGAGAAACAAGCCAATTATTTATAATCACTTTGCAAACGGCTAGTTCTCGGGGGCTTGAGGCCACACAGCGGCTAGAGAACGGCTAGTCTTCGAGTCCTCAAGGTACTGTAGCTCGAGGGCTTGAGCAGCCCTCAAGGGCTCCAGTCTGAGAGCTGATAAATTTTGTCGTTTAACAGATTTGCTCTCAGATGCTACAGTGTCTTGAGGGCTCGAAGCTACAGTGACGGACACAATCACAGAGTCCACTATGGTCCATTTTCCGTGGTTAGTTGCCAAACACAGAATTCCTGCAGCTTGCTTTTGGTCTTCGATCAGACTTGATTCACCAACTTTGGTCTTCTAGAAGCAAGGCTCTGACTCGGGGCTCTAACAGATCATTCTTGGTTTCTTTTTCTCTTCTTTTTCTTTTTTGGTTAAGTAGTAGGTTGACTATATTAAGCTAGAACTTAGTACATACGGAGTTTATACTTTACCACCAGATGCATAGAGGACCATACAAAAGCCATCCAAGATAACAAAACAATGACTGACAAACAAACAAAGGCAGATCCCACAAAACAGAACTAAGGGCTTTTATTGTCAATTCACTCTGCAGTGTCAGTCGGGGTGGCCGAGGTATAGAGCAGGGTTGGCAAGTGAAGGACTGCATAACGATGGGGTTACCATGTTTCTGTCCCTCAGAATCCTATGTAGATGGACCTGGTTGGTTGCCAAACACATGGAGAATTCCTGCAGCTTGCTTCTGGTCTTCGATCAGACTTGATTCACCAACTTTGGTGTTCTAGAAGCAAGGCTCCGACTCAGGGCTCTAACAGATCATTCTTGTTTTCTTTTTCTTTTTATTTTTCTTTTTCTTTTTTGGTTAAGTGGTAGGTTGACTATATTAAGCTAGAACTTCGTACATAGCATAATTTATACTTTACCACCAGATGCATAGAGGACCATACAAAATCCATCCACGATGACAAAACAATGACTGACAAACCAACAAAGGCAGATTTCACAAAACAGAACTAAGGGCTTTTATTGTCAATTCGCTCTGCAGTGTCAGTCGGGCGGCCGAGGTATAGAGCAGGGTTGACTGCAAAACGATGGGGTTACCACGTTTCTGTCCTTCAGAATCCTATGTAGATGGACATCCCAAAGCCTGTGAAGTTCCATCTGTACCGAAGAAACGATTCCTCGAGTTTCCCCGGGAGCTAATAAGGTTGACTGTAGAATCATTTGGATCAAAAGACAGTCGCCATCGCTGTTTGAGTTCGGATATGAAATGAGCTTAATATTATACCAGTTAGTAGAGAACATAACTCAGCATGTTAGTGTATCGTGTGATTAATTTGAACAAAATACATCATAAAAACTTTCCCCCTATGATCATGGAATATCCATCCCAACACCACCCAACCCCAGAAGACACCACAAAGGAACTGGCATAGTTTAAAACTACTCAGCCAGACAGGTGGAATCTGGATTTGCTCACCCTTATTTGTTATCTCAGTAATTTTCTGGGTTAAAGTGAATTCCATCTGCTTCCTTTTGGCATTCAGAATGATAGGGTGAAATTCCACCCGCATTTTGAGATCTACATAAATTTCTAGAAATCCATATTTCCCACATAAGAAGAAGACTGGGTTTTGGATTTGTGTAAAGTGAAAATGTAATGAAATAAAGTATGATTTATGATGGATTTCATATGAAGATCAAACTGACACCAAAGAAGAACAATAGCCGGGCAAGTGAAAAACAAATGTAACTGAGTTTCATCTGCACTATGACAAAAGGTACACTTGATCAATATGATATCTTTTTAATCAGATTTGTGGCTACTGGTAGACGGTTCAAGACCAATTTCAGTTTTAGAGGAAGTTTTAGGTCCCGAAGTAGTTTCCATGGTAACTGAGGGCCTCAAGATTTTGGTCAGACACCAACTTATGATAAATACATTTTAATAGTACAGGTGGCAGACCTATTATCATCCTACATTTGCTGATCTTCACTATTATAAGACAGTGAGATCTGGTTGATCTGCTTAACAAAAGAGGCAGCCATAGGGAATGTAATAGTTGACCTAATCATTCTTTTCAATTCATCTCTGCTGATCTTTTTAAAATCTTGATGACTTGGCTGAGCATTTGAAAGTTCGAGGGGAAAATGTTAGTATGATAGGCGACAGAATTAAAAGATATCTTTAGGAACCTGTGTGGCTGCAGTCTCTCTCACAACAAAGTGTTGGTGCAATTGATGCTGACAGAACCAACACACATATTGCTTCTAGAAGGACCCAATAATCACATCTGATGCCATTTTCTCTGTGTGTTTTTCCACGTGATGCAGTTACCATTTTGTTGGGTCAAAATTTTAACCTTGGCCTCACCTTTGGTCAATCCTGCTACTTCACACACACATGCCTCACTTTAGTCTTCACTGTTGGATTGGTGTCATGTTACAATACATGAGGAGGATAGAGTGTAAGAATGGGAAAGTATTGACTATATGGGGACCCACTGTCAACATTTTGACCCAACATGATAAATATTCCCTAACATTGTGTTACTTTGCTTTGCATTTGTGGACTTTTGCTTGTTTGTCTTTCAAATTGAACAGAATCTCTTTTGCAGGATGAGGATGAAAGGAGCAAAATTGCATGCATATTTTCATACATTACTCACTTATTAAGGTTTAAGGATTTATCTGGCCGTCAACGGAATTCAATGCCCACACTCCGCAGTGTTTCAATGCACTGTGGCATACCCATTGCTTTATTCCAGAGGTTTTATAAGATGTTTGTGGAATCTGACACAAATAGGTTGTCGGACGAAAAGAACGATCTTCTCATCAGATACATGTTAGTGCTGACATTATTTGCAGATGGGTTTGAGACTGAAATATCTGATATTGGAAGCGATTTGAAGATGACACCAATGAAATTGAGGGAACACTATTTGCAACTAGGTTGCAAGCTTTCTACCATAAAGAGTTCGACTTTGCAGAAATCCCAAATAGTTACTCTTCCTGTTCCTTTGAAATTTCCCGAGTTGAGAATGCCACGGAGGAGGAGGTGATTCTTTCTACGGTGAGGCATTGCTTTGTATTGATAGGTTTTGATGCAATCTTTACCTTGAGAAGCACTTTTTGGAGCTTAGGTTATGTATTCATCCATTCTCTCCTCTTTTTCTTCTCTTCCTCCCTTTTTTAAAAAGTTTGTGATGCATATTGGTGCCAAATTTTCACACAAATATCGAGTTACTTACTGCTTTGTCGGTGAGGGAAGAAACAGATTAGGGTTTTTCAAATTTAGGGCGGATTGTTTATTAAAATTGTATTTCATTGAATGGTTAATTGGGGGTGCAGTTTTATCTAAGTTGAAATGAATAGATGTGGTTAAAGATGACGTGAGAATAGGTGAACATATTTAAGTATTGACTATATTGGTATTGAAATTTAAGTTAATTGAAATGTCATAGTTACTGGTTCCAAAATATTTAAAAATGAAGTGTGAAAATAGCATGTATTAGGCTAAGTCTGATAGACCCATGAGATTTGGGTATTCTGAGGTCATGTCAAATAGAGGATTTTAGTCGGTGATCATAAATGAGTTATATAAATGAATAGATTATGTTTTTTGAGGTCCGGAGGTGTTCAAGTGTCGCATCCGACTAGTCTTTTGGGGGGTATGAAAATCCCTCTATTTGCACACACGGGGTAAATCGATGGGATTTTACACTATATATATATATATATATATATATTATTTTTTTTTTTTCATGAGAAATGGTCTTTCATTGGAGCTCTCATAGATTGAATTCAAGACCTCATTCTATAGATTTTGTTCTCAAATTAATTGGGATAACTCCTTGGGTTATAAATGAATAGATTATTATACCGTAAAAAATGTAAGTAATTGAATAAGATTAAAAAATAATTTAAAAATAATCAAAATTGTGAAAGTTTAAAAAATGTGATTTAGAAAATTGAATCTCCTGATGTTTATTAGTATCATATTCATGGAAAAATGGCCTATCTAAGATTCATTTTGCACCTTATAGAAAATGTGTTTTATATTTTTGTAATAAGTTTTAAAGTGTAAATAGTAAAATTTAATCTCTCTTTAACTGTTTAAGAATATAACTAAAAATGTGTGTGTATTTTTTTCTTCTAAAATTATGCGGCTATACTTTTCCATTTGGTGTTTTTTATTTATAGTATAAATATTACATTTTTTTTAATTGCAATACGCTTTTATTATTAATTTCTTAGATATAATTATAAACAATAGTATTATTTATATTGGTGTAAAAAATAATTAAATAAAAGGCTTGTGCTAAGAAGTGTGTCTTAAGCTTTATGAGTTTATGCTTTGACTACTGTGATCGTTGAATTGAAATCAATTTAATTTTAGCCCTAGTTTGATCATTAATATTTAGACCTTGACTTTTCAAATCTAATAAACTTAATTTTTATAAACATCATTCTAAAATCAAATTTTCACTCATTAGAGCCGACCACATAGGCCCCATAGGGTCGAGATGAGGATGAGGGCAATTGGCCCACTGAAAGTGATTTTACATCAATATTTTTGAATTAATGGATATTGATTCCTCTTAGGATTTGGATTACATTAATGTATTAATTCTCTCATTTATTTCATAACAATAATATTGGTATTACCTGAAGATGTTTATTAGCAGTTTTAACTATTATAAGTTTCATGTATGAATATTTATATATGAAAACATTTTTTTAAATATGGGTTAAATGGATAAATATATTTTCGTCAGTTTAGCTATTTAAAAAAAATTAGATTCAGAGGTGAATGAATAAAATAACAATATAACTCAATCTATGTCAAGGGAATAATTGTATAAACAATGCAGAAGAACTTGCCAAGGTCATTGTTGAAACCTATTTACTTGAACAAATGGAATTTATAATCCACTTTTATGGGTAATTTCGGATTTCTATTAAACAAAGCGTAAGGCGGGCATTCCATGAGATAGTCGTCACTTCGTCTAGAGAACAGTGTCGTTCAATTTTGTAACTTCTTCGTAAGGAAATCCTTTTCTTCGTGTAGGGTTGAAATCGGGTCGGGTCGAGTCCCGAGTTAATATTTATGAAACTCGACCCGATTTGATCCGATATATTGATCTGAAAATCTTGACTCGACTCGAGTTCTAATCTGACTCAACCGAATTCTGATTCGATCCACATTATGAACCTATTTTAGCTGGGTTGGGTTGCATTATGTCGGGTTAATTTTGAAAATTCCTCATGATTCGATCTGAATTTCATGCGAATTTTTATCTTCTCTATATGATCCCACCCTCTGACCCAGGGGTACAAAATTCGGTATTGACTGATATGATATATCGACTGATAAATCAGCTGACATTGTTCTCTTTCCTCTTTTTTTTTTTTTTAAAAAAAATGGCCGATATAAGCCGATATGATACGGGTGTGATATCGGCTTATTGGTCCAATATCGATCGATATAATGCAGTTTCAAAATCGAATCATATCGGTCGATATTTGCAGCTCTGACCCGACTCGAATTGACCCGACCCGCATGATTTCTCGGGTCGGGTCGGACACCCCGTAAAATCTTAAAAAGTTAAAAAAGTCTAATTCCTCTGCACTTTTTGTGTAGAGAGTACAAAGAGCAAATAATCTCGAGATCAGTGTCTATCGGAGAAGAGAGGGAGAGAGATGGCGCCGGAAGCAGAAGACGACATCAACAACGAGAAGAACCCTCGCCCTCTCGATGAAGACGATATCGCTCTCCTCAAAACTTACGTACTCTCCTAACCCCCCAATCTTCTCTTTCTCACTTTGATTGGTAGGAACAATTTGCCATTGACTCTAACCATAGTTTTGTAGGCAGTGATAATTATGCTGATATTTGGACAGGCGCATGGTAGATCACTCCCCCTAACTCTTATTAAGGAACACTAATCTGTGTGCTTTATCTATTTGTATTTTGATATTTATAATGAACTTATAGGTTTTAGTTGGAGGAACTGGGTTTTTTTAAAGGATTGCGGAAGCATTTAACTTTATTTTAAACTTGCTTTGCACTTTTTCCCCTTATTTTCTCCTCCTTGCTTGCTCGAGTATTGGATTTGGATGTTTTTGTTTTTGATTCTTTGGATCCTCACATAATTTTTTATTATGTTGAATTTGTTTATTGCAGGGCCTGGGGCCATACAACACCAGCATAAAGAAAGCGGAGAAAGAAATAAAGGAAATGGCCAAGAAGATCAATGATCTATGTGGTATGTCTCATTTGCTTACTGTTTAAAATATATCATCATTCAAGACTTAAACATATTGAGAAATAATGAGTTTGATATGAAGACAATATATAATTATTGTTGAACAATTGCATTGATGGATTCTAGTGCTATGACAGAACAGGTTAGGAGGTGGATGGTTTAGCCATTACCTCTTATATTTGGTGGACTCATTTGTTGTTGTGAACGATTTTAGTTCATTATTAGATATATGATGGTTCTGGACTTCATGTTTTATTTTATTGATCTTTTAAGTGATTAGGCAGCTATATCATTGGATCCATTGGCTTTATTTTAGTCCAATAAAAGTGAGGATCCTATTTCAATTTATTCAGTTTTTTCATTACATTTTTTATTATTTATAGAATTTAGTTAGGGATTTAAGGTTTAATGTATTAAATACAATATACCTGGGACAACATAATAACAATTATTATTTGAAATAGTAACTTCATTCCCAGAAGTGTACCAAAACAAGAAAAACCAAGTAAAAAGCAAAAGACAGCCTGCAAATCAATACCCCACAAACATCAGAAAAAGAGAGCCTACATCCCCAATACACCCAAATCTCCAAAATGGGAAAGGATACCTAGGACAATCTGATACACTCCTTTCAGGCCCTAGAAATATCATAAATAGTAATGTCCTGAAACTCCTTTAGGGTAGAAGCTCAAGCTGCACATTTCGTCTTCATCCTGTTGCTGACCTCGACGGGTTTCCACTTTGTTTCTAAAGAGACTGTCTGTTATTGTGCTCCCACCAAGGCCCCAAATTTTAGTGAATAGAGCTAACTTCCACAACTAAGAAAATCTTGGGAATCCCTTAATAACCAAGCATAGGAAAGCTGAGCATCAGGCTCCTCTTTCTCCCTTTAGGAGAGAGATCCTGGGACAACACAATTATTTAGAACATATTCTATGAAATATCTTGTGAGTAAAAAAGTTTCAACACTAGTGCAGTTTTTTTCTTTTTTTGAAGGGGAAAGGGTGTGGGGGGGTAAAACGTAAAGCCATAATCTCTTAAAAAGAGATTTGTTTATATTTTTTTTGTAGGGCCTACATCTAAACCACTTTCCTGCATCACACCCACATTGTGAGTTGGAACTATACCTATCTAGATCCTATCCAGAGTTACTATTGGATTGAACCAAAGTCCTATAGACTTTTAAATACTTCTGGTTTTGAAACCTTATTTAGAGTGATCCATTCAAGCTGATTTTTGCTAGGCTCCTATCAAAGCATAGGCTTTTGAGCCTTTCCAATCGAACCATTGTCATGCTCCATGGGTGTCCCTTATACATGATTTCAACAAGTTTCATTTTAAGGATCTGAAGAATGTATCTAGTTTTTATTTTTTGAATGTCACCAAAGAATTGAATTATGTACTGTCTTCTGGTATATATTTGAATGCTACGTGATTGACTAGGCTTCTTTTCATCTAAACAGGGATTAAAGAATCTGACACTGGCTTAGCTGCACCAAGCCAGTGGGATCTAGTCTCTGATAAACAAATGATGCAGGAAGAGCAGCCTCTTCAAGTATGTTGATAAGAATGTCAATCAAGTTAAATACTATTTTACTTCATGTAAATCATGCTTGAAGCAAATTTTGTTTTTGTGAGTAGGTTGCAAGGTGTACAAAGATCATCAATCAAAATTCTGAAGATGCTAAGTATATAATCAATGTGAAGCAAATTGCCAAGGTATATTTTCTATTTGGAATCTTATCACTTGAGGTATCAAGCTTAAGAAACTTGACAGATTTTATGACTTCACTTTATTGGTTGCAGTTTGTTGTTGGACTCGGTGACAAAGTTTCTCCAACAGATATCGAAGAAGGCATGCGTGTCGGGTAAGTTCATATAATCATATAAAGATCTTCTCTGATCATTGTTGGCTTTCATGGTATGGCCTCTGGAATTTGTTTATAATTTTACCTTTATTAATGTGATGTCCATTGGAAACATCTTGGGTTTTCTTATCACTTTTTATTTTATTATAATATACCTGATTCAGTTAGATATTTAACTTTGCAGTTAAAAATTTGTGAGCTTCTTCACTAGTTGCATTCCAGGATTTTTCCATCTCGGACATTTTGAGAGCTGGAAAGAGTGTATTAGCCTGTCTTAAAGCATAGTTTTTTAAAAAAAAAAAAAAATTGGGTTCTTTCTTGCTTGGGTGTATGGGGGCCGAGGGCTGTTTCCTTTCTTTATTTTCATTTTTGTATTGTGCACTTCTGGTGCATTCTTCTTCTTTTTTTAATACAATTACAGTAACCATTAAAAAAAAAACTTTGCAGTTACAATTTCTTTCTTGTATGTTGGGCCTTCTAACTAAAATTTAAATGATGTCTTTTTTTGGGGTTTCTTTACAATTTACATCTTTTATATGTGTTTTTTATTGCAGGGTTGATAGAAACAAGTATCAAATTCAGATTCCCTTGCCTCCAAAGATTGATCCAAGTGTGACTATGATGACAGTAGAAGAGAAGCCAGATGTTACATATAACGATGTTGGTGGATGCAAGGAACAAATTGAAAAGATGCGTGAAGTATGTATGGCGGTTGTTTAAAATCTTTCCTGAACTTCTCCCCCCAATTCTAAGATATGCATGCCACATACATCCTATGAAAAAAAAGGGATATGGAGACCACATTTGTAAACCTTTCTACATATAGATACATGAGATGCAATATGCATACATGTAAGGAGTGTAATTGATACCTATTATTGATTACACCAATTAAAAATTTATTGAAAATATGCTATACTGATAGATAGTCATGACCTTTTCCAAAAAAAAAAAGTTGTGTATAATGATGCTTGAAATCATTTTATTCAAACAAAGATCCATATGAGCGATGGGCTTTTACTAAAATCAGCCCAATAATCATTTTAGACCAATTCGACAAATACAATTCATTGATCCGTCTGAGCACTTCCTTTTTTTCTCAATGTATGCAAATGGGCCAATGATAAAATTTCAAAAAAACAAGAAACCAAAAAGGCGAATGACTCCGGGTGCAGCTTGGGAAACCTAATGACCTATCCAAATTTGGGTTAGGATGGATGAGAGTAAATAGTGTTAGGGTTGGATTAGGGTTGACTTTTTCAAACTAATTTAAAAGTTGGTTGGGTCAGGTTGGGAACTTGGGTTGAACCCAACCCAACTCAAATTCTGTGTCTTGTTTTCCTTTATGGAAAAGGATATTTTTTATAGCGAATAAAACAGAATGAACACAAAGAACAAAGACACTTACAAGCAGGCCTGAAGGCCAACTCCTAAAAGAGGCCCCATCAAAACAAGACTACAAGATTGCAAGACCACAGAATCTTGGTTATGTGAAACAAACCTCCAAATGCCCTGCCTTAATGAATTCCCAAACCCATAGTTAAACCTACTTTAGTCAGTGCATCAGCCCTTTCATTGTAGATCTGAGAAAATGCAATATATGAAAATCTTTCTGCTTTATGACCTTATGAATGAATTCCACTTTCTCTAACAACTGCCAAGAGCAGTGCTTTCCTTTGGCCCATTAGAAATCTGTAACTGAGTCTCCTTCAATCAAATCTCCCCTCAATCCTCTTGCATTTAGCTCTTTCACTCCCACCCATGGAGCATACAACTCAGCTTAACTCATATTCTGTGTTGTTTTTTTATAATTAGTTTTTTAAGAGTTGGTTTTTAAGTTTTTAGCATTTTTATTTTTATATTTCTTTTGGTGACAACAAGAACAAAGCATTGAGACAATATTTGGAACTGAATGCATGTATTGTATGCAATTAGATTGATATGGAGACCATATTTGTAAACCTTTCTACATATAGATACATGAGATGCAATATGCATACATGTAAGGAGTGTAATTGATACCTATTATTGATTACACCAATTAAAAATTTATTGAAAATATGCTATACTGATAGATAGTCATGACCTTTTCCAAAAAAAAAAAAAGTTGTGTATAATGATGCTTGAAATCATTTTATTCAAACAAAGATCCATATGAGCGATGGGCTTTTACTAAAATCAGCCCAATAATCAATTTAGACCAATTCGACAAATACAATTCATTGATCCGTCTGAGCACTTCCTTTTTTTTTTCTCAAAGTATGCAAATGGGCCAATGATAAAATTTCAAAAAAAAAAAAAAAGGCGAATGACTCCGGGTGCAGCTTGGGAAACCTAATGACCTATCCAAATTTGGGTTAGGATGGATGGGAGTAAATAGTGTTAGGGTTGGATTAGGGTTGACTTTTTCAAACTAATTTAAAAGTTGGTTGGGTCAGGTTGGGAACTTGGGTTGAACCCAACCCAACTCAAATTCTGTGTCTTGTTTTCCTTTTCGGAAAAGGATATTTTTTATAGCGAATAAAACAGAATGAACACAAAGAACAAAGACACTTACAAGCAGGCCTGAAGGCCAACTCCTAAAAGAGGCCCCATCAAAACAAGACTACAAGATTGCCAGACCACAGAATCTTGGTTACGTGAAACAAACCCCCACATGCCCTGCCTTAATGAATTCTCAAACCCATAGCTAAACCTACTTTAGTCAGTGCATCAGCCCTTTCATTGTAGATCTGAGAAGATGCAATATATGAAAATCTTTCTGCTTTATGACCTTATGAATGAATTCCACTTTGTCTAACAACTGCCAAGAGCAGTGCTTTCCTTTGGCCCACTAGAAATCTGTAACTGAGTCTCCTTCAATCAAATCGCCCCTCGATCCTCTTGCATTTAGCTCTTTCACTCCCACCCATGGAGCATACAACTCAGCTTAACTCATATTCTGTGTTGTTTTTTTATAATTAGTTTTTTAAGAGTTGGTTTTTAAGTTTTTAGCATTTTTATTTTTATATTTCTTTTGGTGACAACAAGAACAAAGCATTGAGACAATATTTGGAACTGAATACATGTATTGTATGCAATTAGATTGATATGGAGATCATATTTGTAAACCTTTCTACATATAGATACATGAGATGCAATATGCATACATGTAAGGAGTGTAATTGATACCTATTATTGATTACACCAATTAAAAATTTATTGAAAATATGCTATACTGATAGATAGTCATGACCTTTTCCAAAAAAAAAAGTTGTGTATAATGATGCTTGAAATCTTTTTATTCAAACAAAGATCCATATGAGCGATGGGCTTTGACTAAAATCAGCCCAATAATCAATTTAGACCAATTCGACAAGTACAATTCATTGATCCGTCTGAGCACTTCCTTTTTTTTTCTCAAAGTATGCAAATGGGCCAATGATAAAATTTCAAAAAAAAAAAAAACCAAAAAGGCGAATGACTCCGGTTGCAGCTTGGGAAACCTAATGACCTATCCAAATTTGGGTTAGGATGGATGGGAGTAAATAGTGTTAGTGTTGGATTAGGGTTGACTTTTTCAAACTAATTTAAAAGTTGGTTGGGTCAGGTTGGGAACTTGGGTTGAACCCAACCCAACTCAAATTCTGTGTCTTGTTTTCCTTTTTGGAAAAGGATATTTTTTATAGCAAATAAAACAGAATGAACACAAAGAACAAAGACACTTACAAGCAGGCCTGAAGGCCAACTCCTAAAAGAGGCCCCATCGAAACAAGACTACAAGATTGCAAGACCACAGAATCTTGGTTACGTGAAACAAACCCCCACATGCCCTGCCTTAATGAATTCCCAAACCCATAGCTAAACCTACTTTAGTCAGTGCATCAGCCCTTTCATTGTAGATCTGAGAAAATGCAATATATGAAAATCTTTCTGCTTTATGACCTTATGAATGAATTCCACTTTGTCTAACAACTGCCAAGAGCAGTGCTTTCCTTTGGCCCATTAGAAATCTGTAACTGAGTCTCCTTCAATCAAATCTCCCCTCAATCCTCTTGCATTTAGCTCTTTCACTCCCACCCATGGAGCATACAACTCAGCTTAACTCATATTCTGTGTTGTTTTTTTTATAATTAGTTTTTTAAGAGTTGGTTTTTAAGTTTTTAGCATTTTTATTTTTATATTTCTTTTGGTGACAACAAGAACAAAGCATTGAGACAATATTTGGAACTGAATACATGTATTGTATGCAATTAGATTGGTATGGAGTATGCACATTACTGCTTTTTGTAATCAGTAAGTTTTTAATTTGATTATAGTAATCCAATGTCCCAATCCCAACCCAACCCAACCCAATCGAACCCGACTTGATGAAGCTAGAAACTGTTTCTAGCAACATTCCTGTAAATCAAATCTCGAATTTTCTTCTTAGAAACTCCTACTTTATTTACTAAATGCAATAAGATTATAGAATGATGGGGCAATGGTTTCAGTAATGTTGATGATGGCACTAGATTTTAGGATATTATAAGAAATGACACATTGGGTTTGCCAAATTGGATGGGCTAGCAAGTGGGACATGACCTGATTTCAGGCCTTGTTGCTTGGGTTTGATTTCATACATATCAGCTGAGCTTAATAGGCCTGGGCCCATTTCTAAGTTCACAGGAGAAGCCCCATAATTCTCACTTTACCAAAAATAATCACGATATGTGAAAGTTGGTGGGACTCACCAAAGAGTTTCCTGACTTGCCAGTATGCAGAGTCCCAAGGGTCCAACATAGTAGCAACTTCAGGGTTGTAGCCTTCAAAATCAGCCAGATCACTCATAGCATTGTATGGCGTGATGTATATTTTTTTGAGAGTTATACCTTTCAAATCTGCCAGTTCAGTTTTTTAGCTCCAGATGACATGATTTTCCCCCCTTAAATTTTACCACAGGTTGTTGAGCTCCCTATGCTCCATCCAGAGAAATTTGTGAAGCTTGGGATTGATCCTCCTAAGGGAGTACTCTGCTATGGTCCGCCTGGGACAGGGAAAACTCTCCTAGCTAGAGCTGTAGCAAACAGGACTGATGCCTGCTTTATTCGTGTTATTGGAAGTGAGCTTGTTCAGAAATATGTTGGAGAAGGTGCTCGAATGGTTCGCGAGCTTTTTCAGGTCCTTTTTTCCTTATTTTTTTCCTTCTCTCTCTCTCTCTCTCTCTCTCTCTCTCTCAGTATGGTTTTTCCACGTCATTGACTTCTACATCATATTTATACACAAGTTGATTTACTAGTTATCTATATGGAAGTGTTGTTTTTTACAAGAAAATAAATAAGTAAATCTTATTTGTCTGTATTTTCATTGCTGTAGATGGCCCGTTCGAAAAAGGCTTGTATTGTCTTCTTTGATGAAGTGGATGCAATAGGTGGTGCAAGGTTTGATGACGGGGTGGGTGGTGATAATGAAGTGCAGCGTACTATGCTTGAAATTGTGAATCAGCTTGATGGCTTTGATGCTCGAGGAAACATCAAAGTTTTGATGGCCACAAACAGGTTAGTCCTTTGCACCACCTTTGTCTTTACCATGGAAGTAGATGAATCTGGCATAATTCAAGAATTGTGTTCTTGGGTATGGCCCAAGTCTTGGCACAGTTGAGTACTGGCTGATCTCAACATGAGACAGTGCGTGGTTATTCCAATCAGACTAGGACATGATTTCCTTGATAGGCTTTTTTTTGGTTAGGTGGTTGTAGTTCAAATATAGTTTTTGAAGTATTGACAGGACTGGTATTGTCATTATCATGTGAAAGCCATTTTCCTATCAATCTGGGATTGACTCTAATGATTAGATTTAGCAAATTGTTTCCATTGGGCTGACTTCCGACATGACACCCATATGACGTGAATCCACATCTTTTGTGGCCAAATCGATGAGCACTTACCAACTGCGCTATCTGATCTTGACCTCAACAATTGTGTCCATGTTTTATAAATTTTATGGTTTTTTTAACAAAGTTCTCAATAGTTACTCCCACGCTACATTCAAATGGGTCTGAGGTTGAATCATATCATTTTTTTTAGTCTGCTCTTTCAATGCATTTCAATGCAAATGGCAAGGAAAAAAAAAGAGAAATATTGTCGGTCTAGAAATACAAAAATCTGTGATTTATTTTTTTATCACATATACCCTTCCTCTTCACATGCCTATTTCGCGATAATGAATTGAATTTGTATAGACATTATGCATGCAGCTATTGAAATAGCCTCTTTGGCTACAATTTCGGATACTCCGCCCATTTCATAAAGTATTCAACTTGGTTTAACGATAGATACCCAATATTCGGTGGATCCTTTCTCCAAACCTGTACATATTTCTGTAGGTCTTATTGTAACAGGTTTATCGGGAAATATACATACCCATATTTTTCCGCCACGGCGCGCATATCGTGTCATTGCTCGTCGCCCTCCTTGTATTTGTCTAGATGTGATCCAAGAGGGTTCAAGTGCTTGAAGAGCTTATCTTCCAAAACAAGTATGATTGCCTCTATAAGTTATTCCCTTCATTCTTCCTCTGTTATTTACGAACTCTGGTTCTTTTGGGGTTATAGTTGATTGTTGTTTCTTAATCCCATCTCTACTGCAGAACTGAACATGAGAGGAGAGTTTCTTCTCATCCAGCTCCTCGCAAATGAAACGATTCAATAATATTACAAATATACATGTATTTAATTAATAATACTCTGTGATGAATCTCCAGGACTTGAAACTGAGTTTCCAGTTTCAGAACTTTCTGACCCAAGCACCTGTAAACTCCTTAATAACAAGCTGAGTGAAGTGAATGTAATCCTTATAAACTGCTTCAATTGTTGCCTTCACAAATGGGCAAAGATATCATGAGAGGAAGGCTCATGCGTAATTCACTAATTCCTATATGTTTTCTTAGGTGGTCAGTTTCTAGTTGAAGAGTGTTTTTCCTGAGAGAAATGTTAACTCCACTTGGTCCCTCAAAAGGCTTCAACCTCTTTGACGAGTCTCCAACTTTATCGCTGTTCTTTCTTTACCAAATGTTGACTTGTAGGGCCTTTCCAAGGATCTCCGGAAATGTTGGTAGCACCTTTGTCATGTTGTTGTTTCTGCTTTGTCAAAAGTGTCATTGTTTAGTGTGTTAGCCTCGTAAGGTGAGCAGATTCCTCATCAATGTTTATATTACAAAATTTCCTATTGTTGACCTTCATTGGGGAGTTGGCGACGAACTGTTCTCAATTTTTATGTAGCATAGAACCTCAACAAGGAGGGCCAACATTTTGAGTAAGAATGCAACTTTTGTCTAGGCCACAACCAGATTTTGGGGAAAATGCTTAATATAAGGAGCTTAAATTGATTATTAGCCGGCTGTGAGAAATTTTGTGACTAACAATTGTATTTTTCTAATACAGCAGAATTAACTTATTAATTTTGTTTCTCATTTGCTTTCTTTCTGCTACCATATTTCAGGCCAGATACGTTAGACCCAGCACTTTTACGTCCTGGACGGTTAGACCGTAAGGTTGAGTTTGGTCTGCCTGATTTGGAGAGCAGGACACAGATATTCAAGATCCACACACGAACAATGAACTGTGAGAGAGATGTACGGTTTGAGCTTCTTGCTCGCCTCTGCCCTAACTCTACTGGTAAGCCAAAGCTCCTGAGATTCTTTTGTTCATTTTCTCCTATTGTGCTTTCTGGAGGTCATTTGAAGTTTTTAACATGACAATGTTGGCATTGGATGAGGGGAACCTAAGATGGTTCTCTCCTGTAAGTATAGTACTTGAAAGTGGGAGTTTCTCCTTGTGACAACTTGTTAGGCAAAGACCTGGTAAAGGGATTGGTAGAACCTGTATTTGAATGGAAAGGGAGCTAGAAGTGGGAATTATGTATCCCGTGCCCTTGCAAGGGGAAGATAACCTCATTTTAAGAGAACTTGGCTCCTTGGAAGTATTCCCTCAAAAAGCCTCCTCCAATACAGGTGACTTGAGGTTATCTAGAAACCTTGAAGTTCCAAGTCCATTTTCTCCTCATCCAATGAGCATTGTTCTCATTTGGACAAAATAACTTGCTGCCTCATATCTGTTCACATGCCTTGCATTTGAATATATGGATCCATCACTTAAATGACTTATTTACGTCAATTTTCTCCTCACATTTTCCTTTTATCTTCATCTCTTCAGGGGCAGATATCAGGAGTGTGTGCACTGAGGCAGGGATGTATGCCATCCGAGCACGCAGGAAGACAGTGACAGAGAAAGATTTCCTTGATGCCGTCAATAAAGTCATCAAAGGCTACCAGAAATTCAGTGCAACACCCAAATACATGGTCTATAATTAACCTCGCTTGTAAACCATTGCAACAAAATCCAGCAGCACTTGTTTCACTGCGCTCCCAAGTGAGTCAACCTGCCTGTATCGGGGATGCTCTTTTTCCTCTTCTTTTGATGTCTTCTTGTTGATGGCTCCATTGGGTACGACAGTCGTTTTAAACTTGTTTTTTCTAATTTACATAGCAGGAGTCGAATATGTTCTTTCCTTTGTTTTTCATGTGCATTCCTCTTTAAAGGTTTTTTGATGTTTGAACTCGAGTTATTGAGTTAGCTGTTATTTTAGAGAGATCGGCTGAGGTCGGGCATAGTGGCTAATATTTCGGCCTTCATAGTGCCCATGCCATTACATATACAGGCAATATATATATAATATACGGGTTAGTTGACACGATTATCTAACACAATTTTAATCTAAATCTAATGTTAGATTAAGATGAGTGGCGCAAGAGCATAGTAGTCCTTTTTTTATAAAAATAAAGGAGATTTAAAGCTGTGTTAATTACTTAGCAGTCAAACTCATGAGTCAGACTATGGAACTTTGAGGAAGAGTAGAGTCAAATATATCAGAAAATAAATTTGTGTTTATGTCCGGTAGGTCAAATAAATGTGATTTTTATTTTAAGGCAATTGGTGGACAAATTTAGGAAGAAGAGGAAGAACTTCCATATGACTTTTATTGACTTAGAAAAGGCCTATAATAGAGTACTAAGGAAATTAGTTTGGAAAACTGTAAGAAATAAATGTATTATCAATTATTAAGTTGAGATAATTCAAGATATATGCAAGGGTGAAAGTACTTACGTTAAAATAGTTTGTGGTGAGACATTGTTCTTTGTTGTGGTAGGACTCTATCGAGGATTCGTTTTAAGCCCATACATGTTTGCGCTAATTATAGATGACTTAATATCATGAATCTAAGTTGAGTGTCATGGTATATGGTTTTTGCAGGTGGTATAGTATAATTAGTGAAACAAAACAACAACTCAACGCTAAGTTAGATCTATGGAGGAGAATGATGGATTCAAATGGTTTGAGAATTAGTATAACTAAAAATAATACGTAATTTTAATGTTTTAAACGATAGTGAGAGTAATTCAATAAAAATAAAAAACGACATAGTTGTACATTGCGATAAGTTTATATACTTGGGCTCTACGGTAGAATCTCAAGGAGGCTTTGATTTAGATGTAACGAATATGATAAGAGTGGGGGTGGGGAAAATGTAGACAAGCTAGCGAGATCTTGTACGACAAAAGAGTCTCCCTTCGCTTAAAAGGAGATTTATAAAGAGTTATTAAATCTGTGATGCTTTATAGAGCAGAATATTGGACAATGAAAAAAAAAAGTCAGGACGGTGAAGATGCGTAGGTTACGTTAGATGAGTGAATTAATTCTAAAGAACGCGTTAGAAATAATTTAAACATTTCTCCGATAGATGATAAATTGAGAGACTCACTTGAGATGATTTGATCATATTAGTAGAAGACCAAATACAACATAGTAAATAGAGTGGAGAGGCTACGAATAGAGATGAGGGCGACCTTTGAAAATATAGAGGAAAGGGATAGAAAATGATATGTTAGACTTATGGAGTGACTAATGATATGATTTATGACAATATTAATTAGAGAAGAATAACTTATAAGTTGATTCTAGATAGATGAGATTACTTGCAGATGATGATGATGTATAGTATATGGGTCAATAATACTGCAGTGGTGGTGGTTTGATAATTAGGACAAATGTCGGCAAATATTTCAGATATTTATTGATCTTCCAAAAAATAATAATAGTAGTAAAATATTGGTTGGTATTTTGAACCAAGATCTCGAGTCTTGAGTCAATGGAAAAGCTGACGGTGCGTTGTTGACTCTATTGAGACACGGGCTAGACTTCATGAATAGTTTCTTTTTTTATAAAATTTATTGTGTAAATTTATATATTTCTCAAGTTCTATGTGTCAGATAGGTCTATGGAGATAGTCTGTCAAATTGTCCCTCCATGCCTATGGCTTGGGAGGGGCTATTTGTATTTAGCCCTCTTAATATTTGAGAGAGGTGATCTAGAGGTTCTTCGTTATAAAAATAAAGTAGTCTGCATAATTTAAAGGGAGCACTTACACAGATTTTTTTTATTTCTTTATTTACACATTTGAAATTAGATTTTTGAGTAAAATTATAATTTTACCCCCGTATTTTCATTCATTCGAATGAATATCCAGTTCATTTTGACATTCATTCGAATGAATGTCCAAGTGTAATTTCAATTCATTCGAATGAATGTCCAAGTGTAATTTCAATTCATTCGAATGAATGGGTTAAACAGTAACACGGAATACTGCTCAGTCCATTCATTCGAATGATTTAAATAATAAAATTTATTTTAAAATTTACACTTATTTTTTAAACACTGTGTATTTTCAAAATTTCTCAAATTAAATATCCGGACTAATTACGATAACCTGATAAAAATACTTTAAGACTTCAAAGTCTTTTGACACTCCTAAATATTTAAAATATAGTATTTTGCAAATAAGGGTATTCCTAGGGTGTGCCGAAAACATATTTAGGAGTGTCAAAAGACCTTAAAGTCTTAAGGTATTTTTATCAGGTTATTTTAATTAGTCTAGATATTCAATTTGAGAAATTTTAAAAATACACAGTGCTTAAAAATAACTGTCTATATTTTAAAACATAGACCATTATTTTTTAAGTTCTGTGTATTTTCAAAATTTCTCAAATTGAATATCTAGACTAATTAAAATAACCTGATAAAAATACCTTAAGACTTCAAGGTCTTGTGACATTCCTAAATGTGTTTTCGGCACACCCTAGGGATACCTTCTTTACAAAATACTGTGTTTTAAATATTTAGCAGTGTCAAAAGACCTTGAAGTGTTAAAGTATTTTTATCAGGTTATCGTAATTAGTCCAGTGTTTAAAAAATAAGTATAAAATTTTAAAATAAATTTTAGCTGACGTTCATTTCATTCGAATCATTCAGATGAACATTCATTTGAATCATTTCGAATGATTCGAATGAATGTTCAGTAGTCAGTTAAAATTTATTTTAAAATTTTAAACTTATTTTTTAAGTATTGTGTATTTTTAAAATTTTTCAAATTGATTATCTAGACTAATTAAAATAACCTGACAAAAATACCTTAAGACTTAAAGGTCTTTTGACACTCCTAAATGTGTTTTCGGCACACCCTAGGGATACCCTTATTTGTAAAATACTATGTTTTAAATATTTAGGAGTGTCAAAAGACCTTTAAGTCTTAAAGTATTTTTATCAGGTTATCGTAATTAGTCTGGATATTTAATTTGAGAAATTTTGGAAATACACAGTGTTTAAAAAATAAGTGTAAAGTTTTAAAATAAATTTTATTATTTAAATCATTTAAATGAATGAGGCATTCATTCGAATGAATGGGCTGAGCAGTATTCCGTGTTACTGCTCAACTCATTCATTCGAATGAGCCCATTCATTCGAATGAATTGAAATTACAGTTGGGCATTCATTCGAATGAATGCCAAAATGAATTGGACATTCATTCGAATGAATAGAAATGCGAGGGTAAAATCGTAATTTCACCCAAAAATCCAATTTCAGATGTGTAGAGGCAGGAAATCCGGGTGTGTGTAAGTGCTCCCTTCAACCTCTTATTGTAGTTTGCAGAGGTTTTTCCTTATTAATTTTCCTATAAAAATTTATCTTTGTTGATTGAATGAAGTCATTTTTTTAATTTATAAAATATAAAAATAAAATAAACTAATTAAATTTAAAACCATATTACGAGTACATTTCATAATATATTGGTGAATACGAGGAGTGGAATAGATATATCGTGCTAACTATAAAAGTATAAACCTTATAAATTAGAATTTGTGGGACGATATTATGAGAATTTAGTATTAAGAAAAACATAGTTAGTTCTTCGTTATCCATTTCAACTTTAAGACAAGATCTTTTCTTAATGTATTCTTTTTTCTTTTTTAATAATATCAATATCTCCATTTCATATTAAAGATGAGACTAATTTCACGCGATCAAATCTATAAGAAGTGACCGGTTGAAATTGAATATAAATTAAATCTAAAACCTTATTTTGTGAAGTTGACATCTTAACCATCGGCTTCCTTTTTTTGACAGTTAGTTTGACAAGTAACCCATTGTGTTTCATTATTCTGAAATGTACTAAATTAGTCATTGCTGATCTTTAAAATTTTCCTTAATCTCTATTTGATTTTTTATTTATTTTTATTTGTTTAATAAAGTCTGATCGACTCTACTTTAACTATAGCAAAAAATTGATTGGTATTAAAATATCCATTGCAAAACATGTGTTTAAAATCAAATGCAACAAATATATTTTCTTTTATGTTATTTTGATTAATAACTATATAATATATATTGATAATATAAAATTCCATTTTGGGTGAGGAATGGTATGTCTTTTCTGTCACGTGTCGTGCAGTGTTGTAATTTAATTTTCTTTTAAAGAACTAATGAGTCCAGTAATAAAGCGAGTGCAGGGCGCACTGTTTTGGACGACTACATTTCCCTCCTGTTACTGAAAGCCGGACACGGCCAATTTAGCACCACCGACTGCCCTACGTCAGAGCTGTGTTTCAAGTTATTTGAGCGTGTGACAGCTGCCTGACACGTGGCTATATCGAGAGCAGAGTTACAAAACGCCGTCAATATATCAGTTTATAGAAGAAAAAAAATTAATATATATATATATATATATATATATATATATTTCAAAAATAAAATAAAAAATAAGACATTTTTATCGACGTATTTTAGTTAAAAATGAGTCTTTTTTGTAGGTTTAGATCTTAATTAAGATCTTATGATACAAATTTATGGAGATTATAGACTTTTCATGTTTCTGTATTAAAAGAGGTTAAACTCAATATTAGGGTGGACCATGTATTTTATAGAACATTTTAAAAAAAAATATAGATATTGATTGTATTAAGTTCAAATCATATTTGATTATATTGGTTTTAGATAAAGATCTTTCCACGGGTATTTTGTGCAACCCGATACAGATTTTACTATATTATCCATTTTGTCCTTCGAACCGGCTCACTGAACCTTTCAAATTGGCTCGCTGGATCACTGATCACTGATTCTTCCACTGCGATATAAATCGACTCACTGAAATTTATTTAAGTGAGATTGTTTTTTATACAGAAAAATAAATTGGATCACTAAAACTATATCATTAAATTTTTTTAAATGCTTTCGTACGGATAGTAAAATAAGCAATATCCTAAATTCGTGTCTCGTTACATAAAATACCCGTGAGAGGATCGCTACCCATTGGTTTTATGATTTTAAGCTTTAAAATTTTGATTTCTACAAAATAATTGATTTTTCATGATTTATCATACAAAATTAGATGATTTGTTGAGAAGTTTATCGTAAATTACATCATGTATGAAGTTTTTTTTATCCATATTATCTAACTATGTAAGGCCTATCATATGATAAATATAAATTTTCTTCATTAAAAATAAGTGCTCCAACCTTTTCATAATTGTCCATAAATTTAAAAGGTTTTCAAGAACATTAGTTTAATTAAAAAATTGAATATAAGTCTAATTTGTTAATTAAATATATCTAAATTTATTTAGCACACCAAATTAAACTCACCTTGGGCCAAATTTAAACCCATCAATTACCTTAACTTTAATCCATCATGCTCAACCCAAACCCAAAATGGTCAATGCTGGGTTATAAGGTCTAACTAGAAAATCGGGGGCCTTTCCTCTCTTTTACTTTTTCTTATTTTTTATTTCCTATTGACCGGTGGACTTTTTCCGCTTTGAGAAACCCGTAACCCGTGACCCGTTGGGAGCGATTTTCTACCGTTGGAGCTGTAAAGGATTACATAATTAGAATCTTTGATGCTTTGACATGATGGAGTAATTTATTTTCCTATTAAGTTTGGAAAGACAGTGAAAGACTAAAACCAAATTAAAGGAGAAATACTAAAAAAGAGCACCAGTGAGAGCATCAGTTTTAGCTATTTACGAGAATTTCACGGATTTGGATCGATCTCTTTCAACACTGCTTTTTTTTTCTTGGCCTCTGTAAATCAAATCAAATCGCAGAGCAAGAAAAAAAGAGGCTTAGATTCTCTCTTCTTCCCTTCTTATTCCTCTTCGTCCTCCTCTTCCTCTTCCTCTGCTGCAGCTGCTGCTCTTGCGGCGGCTGTGGGAGGAAGAGATGTTGAAGGTTTTAGTGCTGGCATTGTGCATTTCGTTTTTTGTTCCAGTTTCTGTCAATGGGGTGACGAATCAAGCTGATGGTAAGCTCTTTTCCATCTCTCTAGTTGATCTTCCACTTATTGTTAGCTGCATCTGTTATTTAGTTGTCTGCATGAAGCAATCTATCAATTATTCCTATCTATCTTTCTGTTTTATTTTATTTTTTCCCCTTTTTTTAAAGTTTTAAATAGTGACATTGGCACTGCATTCTTACTGGAAATTTGATGTGATTTTTTTTCTCGAAAAGGTAGGAATAATTTTTATTGATGCTTTTCTCTTTTCTCTATCCTTTTTTTTTTTTTTAATTTTTTTGGTGGGGTGGGGTTGGGGGGCAGGTGAGGCTTTATGTGGTGCTAAGGTTTCTTGAAAAGCAAATACTTTCTCGAATAATAATCAAGTTTTTAGACCTATTACAATTTTTACTTAAAAGATGGTTGTCTTCCCAGAAAGTATTTTTCCTTTCATTCATTAAGTGGGCATTCATTTTGTTTAGGTGAGAGGATTTTTTTTTTTTTACAGAGGCTAAAAAGACTGCTTTTTATGCATTGCAGATTTGCAGTAATGTGACTGAAGTCGTTTTGTTGCACTTTCTTTATGGTATTTGTGAAAGGTTTTTAATTGATTTTTGGGTGGGAGATTAGTTGTGGTGTATTTCATGATTTCCAGAAATCTTATTGTTTTTATATTGCTACTTCTATTTTTTATTTTGTGGATGTTGATTTAGGATACGAAAATGGCTATGAAGGGAAAGAGGTTTTTGGCAAGAAAAAAAATATTTTAGAATGCGGAGGTTTTATTCTTTCAAAAAGTGTTTACGTTTTTCTTCAACATACTAATCTCTTACTCTTAAATATTATGATTTTTTTGGGCCTTTCTTTTCGATGGATTTTTTTTTCTATATTGATTGCTTTAGTAAGGATTACAGGTACATGTTTATTAGTATTAAAGAGAAGATTTGTTCAGGAATTGATCTAAATATTCTCAGGCATATTCGGACCTTCAGTCATATTCCACTTTGGTTACTCCGTGTATGGCTGACTTGAACTCAATTGGGTTTATTGCAATGCAATAACATTTTGTTCAATTTCAGAACTAATCCATTGATGCATGATTGGCTTTAAATGTGATTATTGTTTGATTTGTTCGAATACAGTTTCTGCTCTCAAGGACTTGTACAGTAGCCTATTCTCACCACCAAGCTCACTGGTTGGGATAAGGATGATCCATGTGGTCAGTCTTGGAAAGGTGTAGTTTGTTCAGGATCTGCTGTTACGGAAGTGTGAGTTTTTTCCTTTAATCATTTCCACCACTTAGTATTGTTACACATTGATCCAATGCTTCAAAGTCTGACTCACTTTTATTCTCTGTTATTGAATTCAACCAGCAAACTATCTGGTCTTGGACTTTCTGGTAATATGGGCTATCAGTTAGCAAGTCTGACTTCGTTGAAGAACTTGTGAGTACTGTGGTTTTTCCCTTCTTGTTAAAGTGACAATATTTGAATTATATTTTAGATTTAACTAAGGGTGGTCCTTTATTGAAATACATGCAGGGACATAAGCAATAATAATCTTCCAAATGTAATACCTTACCAACTTCCCCCAAACGTTGAGCGACTGTAAGTTACACGGATGCAGGTATTACATGTTTTTGCAAGATTTATGGTGACTCTTATGTTTGTGCTGCAGAAATCTTGCTGGAAATCAATTCAGTCAGGGTATCCCTTATTCAGTTTCCCAGATGGCTTCTCTTAAATACTTGTAAGTTGGCAACTCCTGTTCATATTTTTATGTGAAATAATCTTTGAACTAAGTGGTGGGTTTATTGATGAATGCAGAAATTTGAGTCATAATCATCTTCAAGGCCAGTTGAATGACATGTTTGGGCAACTTCCGAATCTACAAACACTGTGAGACAGTCCTCCATATTCTCTTCTTATGTAGTTGCATGCCATCCTGTGGCTTTTGATTTGTCATCTTTTGCTTTATTGACTTTAGCTTTATGTTGAAGCTTAAATGGTAATTTGTAACCATTTTTTATGGTCTTGTATAATTCTCTTATAATTGGCCTACATCTCTCTGTACTATATTCGTCTTTTTAATATAAGTAATTCCTGTTTCTGTTAAAAAAATGGTAATTTGAATCCTTCACCTGGTTCTAGTTAGGATGTTTAGAGGGATAACTGCAAGGTTGAAGCTTTTTGTTGGATATAGTAGGTAGCAATTTCTAATTATGGAAAATCTGGAGCCTAGAGGAGTTATCCAATGTGTGAACTGTGAAGGCTATGTAATTTCTACAGGAGCACAAAGAAACGGGGATTCATTTTACCCTTGTGTCATTTTTCCTGGACAATTTGTTGGCATTTGATATCAGTGCCCTTGCAACATTTCATGGGTTTTGGCAAATATAGTACAAGAGGTGTTTGGTCGATGATGATTAGGTTCTTCTGGAAGAAGAGACAATCTTCTAAAGTGGTCCTCAGCAAGGTGTTCTATCAATGAGGATCGGGTATTTTTGGAAGAAGAGGTAATCCAGCATTAGTGGTTCTGGCAGCAATCATTGCTCAGTGTGGAAAGAGTGCATCGGCAGGAGATTAAGAAACAAAGTGATACTGGTTTTGAGTGTGAATATGTCATTGAAGAGGTTAAAGCAGGAGTTTCAAAATGGTTCTAGTGAAGCGTTTTAGGTGCCATTTATTGTGTTATTGTTGTCTTTGGAAGCTTGTATATTGGGAGGAAACTTGAAAGATAAGGTTCCTAAAATGGGAAGCACCCTAGGAAGTATTTGCAAAGTTTAATATGGATGGTGCAGCTAGAGGGAAGGTGGGTCCTGCAGGTATGAGTTTTGTTTCGACATGACAATCATTAGGTACTCTCTCTCTCTAATAGTTTTTGTGTGGGGTAGCTTGAGTTGGTTGGAGTTGAGGGTCTGGTGGATTTTAAGAGGTCAAACAAAGCATATATATAGGTCATAATAAATCGACTTTGCTTTTCAAGGATTCATTTTCAAATCTGGTCATTTTTAAAGGTGGTTCATGGATATCAGAAGGGAGAAATGCAAATGGAATGGCAATATCTTTTCTTTCTTTTTTCTTCTTTTTGTTGTTTTCAGTGGGAGAAGAAAACAAAAGGGAAGGGAGGGCAATGAGTGGATCATGGATGTGGATCAATTATATTTGGGTTTGTCATCAGAATTAAGTTTTCAGCTTCCTCATTTTTCAGGTGAGATGAGGAGGCTATATTATGGATGAAATACCATTTTTTTTATATGGTCTTTACCCATGCTTATCATTTTGAAATGAACTTTTTACTGATGAAGAATAATATTACGTAAAACAAGGGAAACATCAATACCAAGTCCCTATCTATTGTGAGGAGCTGATGAAATCATGGGGTTCTGCAGGGTTTTCTGGACCCCATTCAAATCAAATGGGTTGGTGAGATGGGTGTGTGATCATGTAGATAAGTGATGAGCTGAAAACCACCCTAGATTTCACAATGGTTGCAAAGTTGCAAATTTCCAAGGCCCCATGTCTCACTCAATAATTCACTGTATTATACTTTTCAGTAATGGTCTTGCTTTTCCTTGATTGAGTGAAAAGCATCTCCAGTTCTACGTATTGCAGTACATTGTAAACTTGAAGTCCCAAGATCTAAATAGTTGTTATAAGATGGCTGCTTGAGAAGTTATGGGTGTTTCACATTATTCTTGTGATCCCACTATACTAAAGTTTGTTTTAGTTGGAAG
Organism: Chimonanthus praecox; assembly: GCA_022113865.1. Lineage (NCBI taxonomy): Eukaryota > Viridiplantae > Streptophyta > Magnoliopsida > Laurales > Calycanthaceae > Chimonanthus > Chimonanthus praecox. The sequence continues at coordinate 59,029,764 of CM039091.1, read as the reverse complement.
ATATGCGATGCTTTTGACACTTCTGTAATTCAGGCTATTGATTTCTTATTCGAGATAAAGAGTCGGCCTTTGTATTTTTCGTTATAAAATTATTGATCATATATGCCAGATGCTTTATTTGATATCACTATCTGCAAAACTTGCATAGGTTATTTTGCCAATAGGGTATTCATTTACTCCTCTACATGGAGAACATTTTTCCTGGGTTCATTAACTTAAGAATCAGCTATATGCTTTTCAATGCAGGGATCTCTCCTTCAATGATTTTACTGATAATCTTCCTGAGAGTTTTAACTCCCTTTCTAGTATGACAGCAATGTAAGTAAAGTGGTAGATTTTTCTTGAGTAATGTATATGTTACTTATAACCTTGCCAATCTTGCCATTGACTTCTGTTTACCATCCTCAGGTATTTGCAAAACAACCAATTTAATGGTCCTATTGACATGCTTGCGAATCTTCCCCTTGATAAATTGTGAGCAATTGATTATTTTATATGAAACTTTTGCTTATTTTGCCTGACAAGTTCTCATCCATTTGGCCTCATTTGATAACCATGATCTATTCTTCTTCAGGAATGTTGCAAACAACCACTTTAGCGGCTGGATTCCTGCCCGATTGAAAAACATAAAGAGTCTTCAGTGAGCATTTTACAGAACGATAGCTTTAATCCTCTTTGCAGTGGGATTGCAATTGTAATATGTGTTGATTTGGTGTTGTTTCATCTTACAGGACTGATGGGAACTCATGGTCCTCGGGTCCTGCTCCTCCACCTCCCCCATTTACACCTCCGCCACCTGGCAGGAAAACCAATCCTGGTCAAAGATCTGGTGGCAGTAACAGCAGCCCATCTGATGATAGTGGTGGGAAGAAATCCGGTATAGGTGGTGGGGGAATTGCTGGAATAGTAATATCTGTTTTCGTGGTTGGTGCTGTTATTGCATTCTTCCTGTTAAAGAGGAAACCCAGAAGCTCCTTAAAGGAGGAAAAACTTAACCTTGAAAGATCTTTCACCACGCCTCTTGCTTCAAATGAAGTTAAAGGTATTTCACTATGTGTTAGTATAAACATTACAGCCATTGGGTAATATGGGCATAGCATGGATCTCTTAAAAAGGGTGTGGCATGGGACAATACTCAAACATGTTCATGTTACTATGTCATTGCAGAAATATGACCATGTTACAACATCTCACTAGTTGGGCTCGTAACACAGTAGGGTTCGCTATAAATTCTAATATCCAGTAGGCCTAGAGTTAAAGTCCTGGTTGATTTGAAGTTCAGTGAAGGAAACCATCTCTTCTAGGTATTCTATGTCTATGTGGACTGTAGCATGCCTATGCCTTTGAACTTTTTTAAATTGAATTGAAGTATCTTGGTAACATGCTGCTAGTTTCCTAAGAGGTGGTTTTTCTATTTTCTCTAGAAAAGTAATTTTGTGGAAAAATTATGTTTGTGTTTGATTCATGTCATCCAACAGGTGCTATGAAATTTGGCCTCTGGGCCATGGAAACCTGATGTTTCTACTTTGTGTTGGTCAGAATCTTTACTTTCATTGAAAATAAATGATGTGTTGTCTTGGGAAGAGAGGAAAACTTCTCTCTTTTCCTCATTAAATTTGCCTCACCCCCCTATGGGAAATGGATTCCTTAGAAGAAGAGGGAAAGGTCTCATTTTTTGTTTTTTTGGCAAAGAGCCCTTGCCCTTATTCCATGGAAGAAGAGGGAAAGGTCTCATTTTCCATCAGCTGAAATATGATAAGCAATCCCTAAAGGATGGGATAAAATATATTTAGCATTATACACCATGTCTAATAACTTTTTTTATTTACTTTTTTTTTTGAGCGATAACAAAGAAAAAACTGTTTTTATGTACTTGATATGGTATTGCTTTTCTACTAAAGTGAAAATAGGTTAATCTTGAAACATACCACATCTGAAGTTTCAACTTTGAGGCACAGCTCACCACTTTTGGCCTGAAATGTTATAGTTTGTCCATTTCTTGTGGTAATGTAATAATAAAAATTGCATTCAACTCCTTGCTAAGAATGCTGCTATAATGGAATTTGGGCGTCACAAGTCTTATGAAATTTCAACACCCTTCAATGAAGAGAATTAAAATCATTTGAACCGGGAGCCTGAAACCTTTCTAGTGTGAAATTCCAAAATCATTCGAAGCACCTCCTCATCTCCAAACCTCCTTTTGTAAAAAAATGCATTCATACACATTATGATTTGAAATAATCATGAGGAAGGGAAAGGGAAAATGAGAGATATCTAATGATCCAGCATATAAGATTGTGCAAGGGCTGGTTCACCAAGAATAAGTCTCTTGGCATGTGGAAGTTCAGGTTTGGCAGTACAAGCTTCAACTTTTGTTCACACACGATAACTTAACTTTTTGCACACACAAGAGGACATCAAAGATTCATATTGAATATTTCCCAATGAAAAGAGGAAAAGATAAAACATCAAAGAAGTGAAACCCTCCTAGATTGAAAAGACGCTGGTTCCTCAACAGCACAGGGGTTGTTGGCAGATTGAAGTTCCAGCATCTACAGCAAAATACTAAATAAATTTTTGCTCAATATGAAGAAGAGCAAGTGTAGGCAGAGTATGAGAACATGGAAGTACAGTCGAAATATCTGATGGGGGCTTGGATGATCCAAGTGCTTCTCACCTTTGACTTCCGAGCATCAAGGCATTTGATCATGTGTGGAAAGGAAGCTTTCTTGTACCATTTGGCATGGGCAGTGCTAAGTACGATGGAAAAAAATAACTTGGTGTGGATCCTTGTGCAATTTTCTACAATCTAAACTGAGATTCCACAATTGATTTGAGAGGCACAGGAACCACGAGGCCATGGGTATGAGCTGTCCATGCTCACATTGCGGCAGCTTCCTTGAGCCGACCGTACTGATGGAGGCATGGATGATCCTTGTGCTCCTCACCTTTGATTGGTAAGAATCGAGGCCTTCAATCTTAAGAAAGTAAGGAGATGCTGGCAGGAAGATTTTTTGTACCATATGGCACAGGCGGTCCCAAGCACAGTGGACCAAATGAACTTGGGGTGGATCCAACCAACTGTTTATACCTGAAGGCCAATGGTTATGAGCAACCATGCTCAAGTTGTGGCAGCACCCTTGAGCCTAAATACCATTGGAGTGTGACCATAATGGAAGGATGCATGTTGCTCTCATTTGCTGGAGTTTTGCCTATATTGTTACTTAAAAGTGCTTGTTTGACCAACTTTATATGTCATGTTGTTTTTAAAAAATATTCAGTTTATACCCATTTTTTTTTCTGATTAAAAGGTATCTTCAAACCAGTTAGAGGACCGCCTTATACTCTTATCCAGCATGCTCATACTTTTCATTTTATTCACAATGAAATTGTATCTCGTCATAAAAGTGTTTTTTAAGCTAATCATGTTACAAGTTTTATATTTCGTGGCATGCATCTGAGCTTGACATTGAATAAACTTGTTGCAAGAGTTTTTCCCCTTATTTCAGCTGTTTTAGTTTTACTAATAGCATGGGCAGATTGGAGTTGACATATATTGATGAATCTCATGATTTTGTAATCGGCATTCTCTAATTTTCAGAAATGAAGTCTATCCAACCTACTACTTCCATTGACATCAAGACAATGCAATCGCCTCCCTCATTTAATTTGAAACCTCCACCAATGGATCGGCACAAATCATTTGACGAAGCTGATTTGTCAAACAAACCTGTTGTAAAGAGAACTAATACAGCTTCTATCGATGCTAGAGTGTATTCAATTGCAGACCTGCAGATGGCTACTGGTAGCTTCAGTGTAGAAAATCTCATTGGTGAGGGGTCAGTTGGACGTGTTTACAGGGCACAATTTGACGATGAAAAGGTCTGGTTTCTTCTTGTATTTGCAGTCAGCTTCTGTTCTTTCACTTAAGACTGAAATGAATCAATTGCATTTTATCATCATTATGAATCAATTGCATTTTAACCAGAAGGGGTTGGAGTGATGATCAGGAACCCGCCTTAGGAAGCGAGAGTCCTGAGTTCGATTCCCACTCCGTCCCAAAGGGTCACTCCCCGTAGATTTATCCTGTGTGTGTGTAGGGAGGCTTGCACATGCCCGAGGATTAGTCGGGTGCTCTAAGAGGCCTCGACACCTTGGTCATAAAAAAAAATGTACACAAATCTGCAGAAAGTTACAAATTTTGGTGCCTTTGATTTCCATGGTCATCTCTTCTGAGGTTACTAATATGATGAGTTATCAAACATCAGCTGAAACATGGTCACAAATTTTGCCAGGTTTGGATAATATTTGAGTTCATAACTGGTGCTTTAAGATGAAAAAACTTTAGAAATCTGCTTTCTTTTCTATTTTTTGCCAAGTTTGCTGGATTCCTGTTTGCAAATGCCTTTTCCGTTTTGTGCAAATACAACTGTATTGCCATTGTCATTCTTCTATTCTCATTTAACTGGGTGTTGGTGTTAACATTTTTTTTGAATGTCAACTATTTCATTCCATTTCAAAAAAAACGTTGACTATTTTATTAATTGAGAAAAGAGAAAACCCACAACAAAAAGAGCCAGCAGAAAAAGGACACTCATAGGCCCAATAAGGATGGACCGGCTACCAAGCCCCCAAAACCCCAAGAACTTTACCAAAACATCAACCGAGAAAAAAAGGGAAAAACCAGCCTCCAGAACAGAGAATGGCAAGAGTCCCCTAAGATCTGATTAGGATCTCGGCCTTAAGACCAGTCCCCTCCTTAACTTAGCCTATCGGCACTGGTATTGCCAGTCCTGACAATGTGAGAGATTCTGAGGCCTTTCTGCCTCACTATCAGTCTGATTTCCTCAACTTGTTCAGAAGTCTACAAGGACACTTTGTGCCTTTTGCCCATTAACCACAAAGAAGTCACCTTCCAGAATATCACCCTCTTGGTGAATTTTAACTCCCTTACTCCTCTCCATAGAGTGTGTAATTCTGCATTGTTGGAAAGACAGAAAGGAACAGGGCCAGAAAAAGGAGACGACAAGGTCCTTGTTACTCTTCAATTTCACCACCATAACCAGCTTTCCTATTGGCTTTGTCACTGCTCCCATCAAAATTGAACTTAAGGTAACCCCAAGGGGTTGGCCTCGCCTCATGAAGCGAGGTCACGCTCATCCCCAATGAAGGGCCACTCCCCATAGACTTACCCGGTGTGTGCGGATTGGGAGGTTTTCACATGCCCCGAAGGACTAGTCGAGTGAGACGCCTGGACATCTTCGGTCATCAAAACAAAAAAATTGAACTTAAGGTGACTCGTGACTTGGTGGGCTCCAAATGATGGTAGTGACAGCCTTTTGTTCTTCTGGAGCAGCCATCCACCTCTTGCCAACCTCTCACAATATCTGAGACCCCAATTCCCTTGACGATACCCTCTGCCACCAACCAAGAGGAAACTTTAAATTTAATAATATAGATGACATGACATGCTATTATGTTGTTCCTTTCATGCCATAAAAACCATAAAGTAGCCAGAACTGCCTTGAGAATTGGCAGTGTTGGTGTTGACATTAAAGTTACAGGTTGTTTTTCTGTTTTCTAGATGTCTGATTCCTGTCACTGCTGTTTAATGCTGATGTGGGGTTTGTATCTATTTCTGTGCCTTTAAATTGTTTCATCTCTTCCGAGGTTACTGGTATTATGAGTTATCAAAAATCAGCTGAAACATGGTCATGATTTATTTATTTTGAAAAGTAACATGGTCATGAATTTTGCCAGTTTAGGATAGTATTTGAGTTCATAACTGATGGTCAAAGATGAAAAACTTTAGATATCTGCTTTCTTTCCTTCTTTTTTCCAAGGCTGCTAGATTCGTATGTACAATGCGTTACCATTTTACTGAAACAAATATAATGCCATTTGTTAGGATGTCTATTATGATTGATAGGAAGTCTTATTTTCTAAACTTTTGAAGTCATGACATTGTTAGGATGTCTATTATAATTGATGCTAACATTCTGACTCAATAGGTACTGGCTGTGAAGAAAATAGATTCATCTGCATTACCTAACCAAACATCTGAAGATTTCTTGGAGGTAGTTTCGAACATCTCTCAGTTGCATCATCCGAATGTGACTGAGCTGGTTGGTTACTGCTGTGAGCATGGGGCAGAACCTGCTAGTTTATGAGTTTCATGAGAATGGCTCACTGCATGATCTCCTCTACCTCTCTGATGAATACAGCAGACCATTAACTTGGACAACACGTGTCAAGATTGCTCTAGGCACTGCACGGGCATTAGAGTAAGATTTAGCTAAATGGATTCCTTATTTAATGATTGATGTTGTGGTTGTGCTTGTGTGTGTGTGTGTGTGTTTGGGTGGGGAGGGGGCACAGTTGAGAACCAGCTATGTCTCTGGAAGTTGCAAGACTGTTGAATTTCGAAGGGAAAAAAGTCCGTTACTTAAAAGAAGTGGCTTTGAATCGATATCCATATTAAAATGGAAAAAGAATATGGTAACATTTATAGGATTCCAGAATTTATTATTTTATTGGAGAAACTCTTACTTACAAAGGTTTTTGCAGTTAGAACTTCATATGGAATGTACAAATGAATTTTTTTTTGGAGATGGATGTAACATTATTTTTCAATCTTCTTCTCTTCTTCCTTCCTATGTTTTGAAATTGAATGATATTGTGACTCAAACCTGCAATCTTTTATGATTGCAACAGTGAACACATGCCGACTGTGCTACTGACCCTTGTTAGTGTAAAGCTGTGCAACAATGATGGGAACCAATTATTTGGGCCTTTTCTGATAAAACAACCGTATTGTGATTATTATTGGAACAGCCTCTGTGACAATGGCAGGCATTGCAAAACTCAGAACTGTTTTTGGTCACTGATAAAATCAGTTCAGACTTGTACCTAGAGCCCACTAGAACTAAGTTTGACTCCCTTGCAAAACCTCAAAACTGTTTTTGGCTAATAAAATCAGTTCAGGCTTTTACCTAGAGCCCACTAGAACTAAATTTGACTCCCCTCAAATTTAAAATAAGACTCATTTCTTATGTAAATGTTACTCTTAACATTTTTGTGGGGCTTACCTTTTTCTTACAAAAGTGCTCCATTGCCAGGTATTTACAAGAAGTTTGCTCTCCATCTGTCATTCACAAGAATGTTAAGTCAGCCAACATTTTACTAGACACAGAGCTCAACCCTCACCTTTCTGATTGTGGATTGGCTAGCTTTGTCCCAAATGCAGAACATCAGGTAATCTCAGAGAATCCCCAAGAAACTCTCTGGTTTCCATTGAAGCTCTACTAGTTTGGGTGACAAACCACCCTGATGTGATTGAATAATGTTCTTCATTATCACTCAAAAAAGAAAAAGTGATATCAATATCCTTGGATCTTAGGATAGCTACTGTATTTTGTGAAATAGGGTGTGGTTAGATCATCTTTATAACTGTTCCATGAAAAAAGTGAACTTCTGAGATAATGGTGGTGATAGTTGCTTACTGGTTTTAGTTGATTCATTTCTCAGTCTAACATTTGCTGTTGCGTGCCATGGCCTAATTTTGTTAAAGATCGGAAAGTTGAACATTTGCATGCTCACCTTCGGCATATGCAGGCCTCTGATCAGAACACAGGCTCTGGATATGGTGCCCCTGAGTTTGCCATGTCTGGACAATATACTCTTAAGAGTGAAGTGTACAGCTTTGGAGTGGTCATGTTGGAGCTTCTGACTGGTCGGAAACCATTTGACAGGTAAGCTAAACTATCTAGAGCAAGATTTGTAGGTAGATTCATGGGGTGATAAAAATCTGTTTAGGGACCACAATTTAAATGGGGAGCCGAAGCTATAGTTTCTGGGTTCCACTGAATCTTTTTGAAAGAAAAGATTCAGTCAAACTCAAATCAAAGAAACAGCTTGATTTTATGAAATTTTATTGATTTGTCAGACTGGATGTGGAGATGTTTGCGGCATCCATACCATGTGATTATGCTGTAGGCTCTGTCAACTCTGATTTTATTTCCTTTTCAAAAACTCTGATTTTATTTTAATTAGCTTCATCTGGTGGTCTGATAATTCATGTTGAGATTTTAGTATCAGGAAACATTGAATATTTTGCTTTGCTTGTTGGTTCTAAAACTTTTTTTTTCAAAAAATAAAGGTTAAACTCGTTGATTCTAAAACTAGAGACTGGTTTACTAACATATTACCTTTTTTTTAAGTTGCTTTTAAATTTAATATATGATCTTTTTATCTCTTCTTGCTTCAGATCCATGTGGCATGAAAAAAATGTCATAGATTTTGTTGATCCTTTCTATCATGGTTTACAAAATGATTCATTAACTTGATTCCCTTTTTACTGTTTCTTAGCTGTAATAACATGATAAAGTTAGATTCTAATATCTTCCAAAAAAGAAGAGGGAAATGGGTAAAATAGATGATTCCCATTCTCTGTTATCTGTAACATTGACTGCTGCAACAATGCTCATGACAGCTCAAAACCAAGATCTGAGCAATCATTAGTTAGATGGGCCACACCTCAGCTCCATGATATTGATGCACTGGCTAAGATGGTTGATCCAGCACTAAGAGGACTCTATCCACCCAAATCGCTGTCAAGATTTGCCGATGTAGTTGCCCTGTGTGTTCAGGTAATTTCTTGCAAGAAAATGCATGATTTGTATAGCATAATTTGTAAAAAAGACATACTAGATTGTGGGTGATGGAGAACATGATTTTGACAAAATAGAAGGAAAACATTAAAAATGGAAGCCAGAAAGATGACCATTTCCTATGATGATAATGATTTTATTTAACTAGTTCACCATCATCCCTTCATCTGGCTTGTCATTTCTTAACACTTCACTCTAAGTCAGAAAATTTCCAGTCAATGACAATTTGAAAACACCACCCAGTTTGATGTAATGTGAATCAGTGAGGAGGCTAGATTTGATCCAGTGGTGGAGTTTGAGGGGAGCAGCTAACAGTTGAGTCTCTAGGAGATAGAGGGAGACTCTGCATGTACGCTGTTGAGTTTCGAAACAACAACTGTACATCTTCTATTTATAGCACAATTAAACTTTGCACCCTTATGGATGGGGTTGTATTCTTCCCACCCATAGCCAATGCCCCTTCCGCCGTAGCATGGTCCTAATCTACTCCTTCCCTCCCTTCTCCCCTTCACTAGTATTTTGAGTTTGTCTGATTTCTCCAAAATATTTAAATATCTATTTCTAACCAGTTGTTCATGTGCTTTAAACTTCATCCTGTTTTTAATTTTGAAGTGTTTATTTTCTGTGAGACTTCCCAAAGATAACCCCGACTCAAATTTAGAAAATACTTCCTTTTTTTGGTAGATAATTTAGGCATTTCCTGATAATTATTATCTGGAAGAGAGAATAATAATGTTTTAAGATGCTGGAAATTTACAAAAGCTTACAGTCCATGAGGCAATTGGACACAGCAAAGACTCAACAATCATCAAACAACACAATATTACATTACAGCATGATTCCAAATCTCACTGTATATGCCAAGCAGATGTACATTAGTCAATCAGTGACTTCTTCTGTCCCAACACATTTTTTATTTTTTCCCAAAATTTATCTGAAAATTGCACATTTGTCCCTAACTCTGTATTGGCCGTTTCAGGTCAGCGTATTCGCTGATGTGCATTGTCACATGAATCAATTGACAGTATATTGGCTGATTTTTGAACCTTTGCATTTTAAGTCATGAGGTTTCCCACTCCATTTATGTCAGCAGGTTCTCAGATGGCTGATCATAAAATATGGAAATAAGTTTTCATTTGCTGAAAGCTAGTTTATTTAAAAATAGGACCTTGGTAAAATAAACAGATTTTTTATGAAAAAAAATAATGAATAGTAGATACTTGTTATTATGGGACATTAGAGAATATAAATTTCATATAAGGTGTCTCTTTATACTGATTTTTCATTTTCTAAATTTTTTAAATATTTTTTAAGTATTTAGAATATATCTTATTCATATCGAGATTTCGGCTCTTTAGAGTTTAATGCTCTATGAAAACGACGGTTTTTTAAAACTAAAATATTGTCAAACTAGATTTTCCGTATTTTCTCTATTTTTCTATAATTTTTCTGAATTTGTTTCTGAATTTTTTTTCAAAAAAATGGAACAGCCCCATATCGGCTGATATGGTACAGGACCTTGTTTTTACCCTGGCATGGATAATAACTTATTGTATTCATTTGGTCCAAATGCTAAATGGATAAAACTGCAATTCCTCAATAGATGGTTCAAATTATCATATATGGCACCCAGCAGCACATTGGACCAACCTTTTACACAATGTGGACATTGTAATGTGTATTGCTGCATCAAATGAAAGCACACATCCCCAAATACCTAAATTTCAAGGATTACTGTAGTTCTCTTTTACTTTGTGCCATTTCAAATTGATTTAATTTTCTGATCTGTAAACAATGGTTATCTTGGACAGCCGGAGCCAGAATTCCGACCACCCATGTCAGAAGTGGTCCAGGAGCTGGTACGGTTGGTGCAGCGAGCAATGAGCAAGAGAACAACTGGAGAGGATCATAGACGCAGAGCCAGCGATCCTGACTCCCAGGAGGGCAGTGTGCATTGATAGAACAGGTTATGTCAAGCCTTTCTGATGAGTTTTCTCCCCTTTTGTTAATATTAATGTGCAGTGAGTTTCACTAATGTGGATGAGAAAATATGGAGAGGGGTTGGTTGTTCTCTCCTCGGGTGATTTTGTGGGCTTCTGTCAGGATACTGCCTGCATTAGGGAACTTCCTTGACTCTGTTGTACTTCTGTTTATTATTGGTTACATTTTTGAGTTGGGACTGGGCTCCTCCTAGGTTGAGAGAGATGTAAGGTGATGGAAATAGACAGTAGGACTGAAAATTCACTGATTGATACCCATAGTCTACTTATTTTACTGTAGAGTATCTAGCGTTTCCGAGTTTGGTTGGTTAATCATGCTTTTGAGAGTTCCATGAATTGTCAGCAATGAGAATCTGTTCTGTACAGGAATCGTAGCCATTGAAATCGAGAAGCTGATTTTAAGAGTAGAATTAAGAGCTGTGGTCTGTGCATCCAGCAACCAGAGTTTCTGTTTTTAGGATTGATTGGCTGAGAATTTTGACCGCGACATGCATGTGGATGTGTTGGTTCGAAAATCAGCTCGTTTGCTCATTTATGGCTATTAGATTTTTCACTGATTTAAATTTAAAGTCATGAAATGGATGTAAAGACTTTATTTCAACACTTCATGGTAAATTCCTAAATACTGCCCACTAAGAGGGGATTTTATCTGTTAACTTGCTTTTTGTTACCTTTTCAAGACTGATACAACAAATGAAATCTTACACTCTGTCTTCCTTTTGGGTAATTTTTTTTGTTAAAAAAAATATATTTTCTGCTAGTGATGCTTCAATGATTGTATGCCTGAAATGGCGTCAACATTGGTCCACAATTGTAAAGAAAATTGCAAATGGATTCCATTTCATGTAATGAAAAAGCTACCCATAAAGCCTCTGTGTGATTCATTGAATAATCCATCATGTGCAGTGCCGCACTCATTAAAGGTCTCACCATGTGCAGTGTTTTTCCAAAAATTGGGTTCTCAAATTCTAAGCAGGTTCAGTTTTCATTAACTTTGTTTGTTAAATGGGTTCACGGGTTGAGATTCTCACCTTCAAATTTTTTTTTTTTTCGAATCCTAGCCCATGATGATGATTGTCACTGTCAATATTAATTTAAAGTGTTCCATATTTTATATATGGATTTGTCAAATCTTAACGAGCAAGTTTAAGAAGAATGAATAAGGAGAATGGTTTTTTTTTTTAAAAAAAATAATAATTATTGAAGCATATAATTGGGTGAGATATGTAAGGGAATATATAGATAAAATGTGAGTGTAATTTCATGTTTATTGAATCATCTCACTTAATCAAATGAGTCCTAAAATTAATGGCGTGCACATTTTATCTAATTATGTAGGCTCCTGATTAAAATTTAATGCCATTTTTCTTTACATCTTAATCTATTCTTTGAATCTTAATCCATTCACTCATAAACTTGATTGTAGTTAATGGATGAATGATTTTCTACAAAGCGAAGAGGAACTTTTTAGATGGGCCAAAATCATTCGAATGATATCCAAATGATGATGTGACATAAATATTGAAATTAAACTCTTCCTTTTTATCTCTTTTAAGTTTCGTTCATGACATGACCTCATATGTTAGAAACTTTCTATGAAGTGGACTGTTGACAAATTGCTAATTTAAATGCTTCTTTATTTATTGGAGTTAATAAGTTTTTACGATAATCTATCCATCTATATAATTTTTGTGCTTATTAATTGGGACCCATAATTTGACACGGCTCGTCACCTGCCTTATTATATTATCAATAAAATGCTTAAAAATGTTTTACGTTATTTCGATAAAATGGTATGGCTCTGTGCGTGTCCATGCAATGTTATGATTTGGGCTGGATCTCTTCCAAAGCTTTTGTTTTGGAGAAACTGTAAGCTACTGTTTGAATGTTTCACGTTGTTGTTGTAATGTTGTAATAAGGATTTCTGAGATTTTCTTCTTTTGGACCCAGTTGTTTACTTAAGTGGTTTTCTTCTTTTGTATGGGTTGTGAAGAGGAGAGATCTACGTAGGGCTGTTACTGGGCCTGAATCTCGAGGAGTTTGACTTGATACATGTATAGATCTGAAGAAATGCATAGGTCCAATGAGAAGATAGACTTGCCCTTTTTAGTCCATTGATGTTTCACTTTTTCAGAAATCCCTATTTATGGGCAATCAATCAAAGGTTTGGAGCATTTCATTCCATGATTGAAGGCCCATTGTATCAGGAATTTGGGTTACTAAATCAGAGTAAGAATGGAATTTATAAGATTATGAGTATGAGCGCTCATGGGCTTAGGAATGACCTGACGGCAGCCCAAATCTGGTTACTCGATAAGTTGGGTTCCTCAATTAAGATGACCAATGTTGAATTGGGCCCATTTAATAAATGGATTCAATCCTATGCTTCAGCCATGGTACAAAGTCTGTCAAGTTTTTATAGCTCCATTTTGTTTTACCAAGATCACCTAGAATTTATGTAAATAACTAAACCTAAACCTACCCCTTCTCATTTTTGTCAATTTCTTGTAAGGTGTTCGTATTTAAGTGGTGAGTTGTCCATTTTCTTGGTTTAAACGGGCTTTTGGCTGCAAACAGCCTTTAATGAAATGGGCTTTAAGTAGATTAATGGGCATAATAAGTGGCCTTGTGCTTCTAGATTTTATATACAGATCGTCATAACATTTTGTAAAAGCCCGCATGACAAGATTTTTGAGCAGGGTCAACTGGATAGGCATTTAAAAGTAAATGGGCTGCAATAAGAAAACATTACCAAAAATGGACCAAAACGCAGAAAATATTAATAAACTTTGCTATTTTATTTCTAGAGGCAAGGAAACATGAAACAAGAGCAACAAACAAGGAAAGCAGAAACACAGTTTCTAAGACAGATATGAGAAATGGGCTAAGCCCAAATAAGGATAAAAGTTATTAATGACTCAGACAATTTCCTTCTCTGATATGGTGATCTTGCCAAGCCTTGAAGCATTCATGTAGTCCTTTGGACTATGGGAAGCTAAACCAGGGATGATGAGGCCCAAAAGCCTGAAAATTATAGAAGCCCCACTCTCTTTGAAATCCTTCCCCTCTTTGATGAACAAGAAGAGGGATGTGATCAGATCTTTCCATGCATTGAAGTACTTTGATAGAAGATATTTTGGATTGAAGTAGTTCTTGTTGGGCTCTTCTTTCATTATCTGTTATATACAGAACAAAATCACAAATCAGTCTAGAATACTCAAGACCATAAGTGCTCAGTCACCCATCATTATAATTTAAAACCTCAAAGCTCAGATTTTTTACCTCTTAATGAGGTAATTTGATAGTCAAGGAAATAGTCAACCATAGTTTCATTTTTTTCATCTTTTTTTTTTCCCTCTAAATATCTATCATCTAAATGAAAGGTTGAGAAAATAGTTTTTGGGCCTTGATCCACTCATATAGTTTCATACCCTATTATGAGCAGTTCAAGTCTGCCCCTAACTAATCCTTGGGGTATATGCAAATCTCTCTATCTACACACACTGGATAATCCACTATGGAGAGTGACCCTTTTGTATTGAGATTGACTTGAATCCAAGACCTCCCGCATCTTAACGAGTTCTTGACCGCGAAGCCAACCCTCACGGATTTAGAGTTCACTAAATATTCAGTGGGAATGATAGAGAGGCTTTAACAGATAAAAAAAAGTTTATAACTATCAGGAAAGGATTCTGACCTGTCCTTTGTGCCAGCTGCTGAAGTAGATGCTGTATCCAAAGTGCTTGAACTGAGAAATAGGATCATCAAAGGGGATTCTAGGAACGACATCATACCTGTATACAACCCTATAACACCACTTCCCTACCCCTGAATTCAGCACATTTTCTACATAAGATCCAAAGGTCTCATCACCAACCCTTGGCTGACCATATGTCAAAACACCAGAAATACTATTCAGAATAGCAGCTTCTTCATGCAAGATTAGTATAGAAGGAAAGATGGCAGCAAGTGCACCACCCAAGCTATGTCCTGTAATTATTATCTTTGCATTCTTGTGTTGTTGTAAGAGTTGATTAAGAGTGTCCCTTATGATGTAGTATGCCACTGGTTTATCTTTCTCTCCTTGGTAGGTCTTGGGCCAGCCCTTTTGATAGTTCTTCGCATCTTGCATTCCCAGTGCTTTCATGAAGCCCAAATGGGCCTTTCCCATTTTGCCCATTGAGATAAAGGAGAGGTCGACGTCTGTGGCCCAATCCTTGCCATTGAAAGGCTCTGTGCCGCGGAAGGCCACAACGATTGTATCCGCGTCCACTGCCTTGTCGGTGAAGATGAAAGCTTGGGTTCCTTTCTCCTTTTGGAACACTGTCAATGGAACACTTAAATTACTTGGTTGACTCGAACAACAAATTAAAGCACTCACACATATGTTAAGATTGGATATCCAGCCCAAAAGGTTAGTCCATTAGATGGAATGACCCAAGTTTTTTATACGTCTCTAAATCTCCCACTTCACAATCAATGTGGGACTTCTTAAATGCCCCAACAACACATAAGTGACACAATTTCAGTTTGAAAAACAGATCCTGATTGGATTGGGCCTTGGACTCAACTCATCGCATGTCTTTAAACAGGTTGGACTGTTTGTACCCAAAGTTGGCCCATTAGTAAGTGTGTGGGTCAGGCTTGACACCTGAGATTGGTGGGTTTGTAGTTAATGGAGAGTTGAAGAAGTGCAGGTATGGGAACTAACCATTCCAGCAGTTGTAGAACCCTACAAAATTCATCTGCATTGCCAAGAAAACCAAAAAAGACATGTCATTATTCTATAAAGATTTTAGTATAAGAGCAATTTTGAATAACAGCTGTCATAATTTTTAATATGCCAAATATATTTCAAAATATCCAAATGCCCATGACATTTTTTTTTGGGACTGGAGCTGAACCGGAGTCAAACCGGAGATTAAAAAAAAAAACTACCTTCCAATGGTTAATGACTGCACTCTTGACGTATGCTTCGTTCTCGTAGACAACCTTAGCAGCCGTCATGCAAAGATCCAAAATCTTGACGTCGTTGATGGCGTTTACAGTACCCATAGTGGGCAAATAGCTAAGAAAGGATGAGGTTTTGTACAAATCCAGCCGTCCATCAATATGGCCAATGAACGATCGCCATTTCTCTGAATCTCTTTTGGGAATCTTTAGGGAACCTGTAGATAGAAAGTGGTGAAAGACTATATGTATTTAGTTACGATATCTATCAAATGAGATGATGATACGTCTATTGAAAAGATATTTTACTAAATCTATAGTCAACTAAAAATTACTTTTGATCGGATCAATCAAGAAGTCGTGTTATAACTTTTCTTAATCATTAGTTTTACTATAGAAATATCGGGGAACTTCTGAAATTTTGTGATTTCCATAGGTACACTTAAAAAACAAGACATAAACATAAAATATTTGTTAAGAGAAGAGACTCAATTTTCTGGCAAAATCTTAGAACATTTAATTTGAAGGTCAAGCAAACATCAGGAAATTCTTCAGAAATTCAGAAGATTTATTTAAGATGATAAGAAGGGTTAGCAGGAGTAGACAGTCAATTACTTATTTTTCGAGCTAATGTTAAATACATAGTATTAGTCAGAAGGTTTTATGTTGGGATTCCCGTGATTTTCTACACATAAATTAAAAAATATATATATTTGCTTTCCTTAAAAATATAGTGAAAATATATATATATATCAGGAAATGAGAGTGCTGCCATATCATCTTGATTTTATCATCATATGTTTTGAAGTTGACCTAAGCAATCTATACTTAGAAGTTTTAGAATCTTAAAATATATTTTAACAAATTTAAATATGGAAAATCATTTTCAAACAATAGCAAGAATTAGTTTGAACTTTTGTGAATTGATTTACATACTCATCATTATTATCTAAGTTATTCATCTAATTATTTAGAATTAATCTTTATAAATTGATTTACACATTTGAGTGTGTAAATTGTAATAAATTGTAGCAAACACTAAATAAAATACAAGAGTAGCAACAAATGCAGACAGATCTGCAGATGAAAGGCATAAATAACTTGTATAATTTTGTACATTTATTCTTCAAAAGCACCTGAGCCATTATCAGTTATTGAATCTCCAACTTGAAGCATTTGTATTAAATAAGAAGCACGAAGTTCTTTCCATGATGTTCAAGTTCAACAGTCAAGTCAAAACCAGATGTAGAAAAATGCAAATGCTTGTCACAAGAATATAAAACTTTGATCTTTTAATAGAAGTGGTTTAACCCTCAGACTCTCTTCTTAAAAAAAATATAGAAACATCATATTAACATACTTTTTTACTGTTTAAAAAAATTATTTTTACCTTTTCTTTCTTCATACACGGATTTTTAACTACAATTTTTTCAAAACTGTATGCAGTAAACTTGAAATTCATGTAGGTTTTAGAAAGGAAAATAATCATTTGACTCAATTATGCGAAAATCATTATGCATCTATTGGGCAGTTAACAGGTCCCATATTCGTTGTGAAGGGGGAGATTTAAGGACTTATATGAGACTTGAGTTACTCCACTTATCAAATTAGTCTTTTGGGCTCGATTCCAGTATTAACAAGTGGTGTTAAAGCTATATTCCCATGCTAACGCATGTGAACTCAGGAGATCTTCTAGTTGGACAGGATAGTTGGCGACGTTCTATCTGCCAAAGATCCTCGTAGAGGGGGGATTGTTGGTAGTAAATGAATCCTACATCGGTTGTGAAGGGGGAGATCTAGGGACTTAAATCCGCCATAGAGCCTCGTTTGAGGGAGGATTATTGGACAGCGAACGAATCCCACATCGGTTGTGAAGGGACAGATGTAGGGACTTATATAAGATTTAGGTCACTCCACTTATTAGACTAGTCTTTTAGACGGGATATATAGTCTTAACAGCAGCATCTGATGATAAGAACAGGTTTTGCTAGTCTGCCATTCCTGTTGAAAACCAACTCCATGAATGTTGAGATTCACCATCAGCAACATAAGAGGGTGAAAGAAGAAAACAAAAACAAGAGGTTAGCGTTAGAAGAGAAGAGTAATGGAGAGAGAGATCCTTTATAAACATGAAACAAATGATGGAATATAATATGGGAATGCATATGATGTAATTTGTGACTGTGTTAGCATTTCTATTGGCTAAGTTTGAGAAAGAGAGAGATCGCATAAGAAAAAAAAAACGATGAAATATGGAAATGCATATGAGATCTTTCCTAACTGTGTTCTCTAACGTGATTACCAACTACAATAAAGAAATAATCAGCAACCAGTGATTGCATTTCCAGAAGTATTTTTATATCTATTTCCGTAATGCAATCACACTGATAAAAATCTACATTAATGGAGTACGTACATGTTATAGTATGGAAAATCAAGCCAAAGATGCCACCATTTATCGACAGAAAATTCAATATGAATTCCATTATAAATCCAATGATCTTCAAGGGTGTGTTAATCAACAGCAATATCTTTTGAATTACGAGAGTGAGAAACACAATGAAATCGGCTTTCACATTCCCAAGCTCAAGCTTGGTTGACTGAGAGCTCTCTACAAACTCGAAATCAGTCAATCTTCTCCTAAAGAGAAAAATACGAAGTAGATTAAGGAATCCCACTTTCTCAGGGTGATAGATGAGGTAATCTGAGGAAGCCATTGGAGAAAAGAAGAAGAAGAAGAAGAAGAAGAAGAAGAAGAAGAAGAAGAAGAAGAATGGGAAGGTAGAAACTTGAAAGAGAAAGTGAGAAGGTGGCGATTGAAGCTGAGAACTAGGGCTCCTTAAATAGAGATTTTTGGTCTTGCATGTGAAACACGAGCCTCTCTACCTTGCATTATTGCCAACTTTTACATTACCCATTCTAACATTTTTCTGCTAAAAAAAATTAAATAAAGTTGACCACCGTCTTATCTTCTTCCACATTTCGTGTGGATCGCCCATTTTCCAGAAAACAAGTGGAAAACGTGGTAGCCCATGATGCAAAAATATATAGTTTATTGTCCTACTCCAATTTCTTGATTTAATTTTATCTAAGGATTATAGTTTCAGAATTCGAGCTTTAGACTCAATTGAAATAGACAAAATCCTTAGTGCAAGTTGGGATAAATTTATTTTTTTTTCTTATCGACATGGAGCGGCGTTACACTTGTATCAGTACAACATAATATATCAGCCGTCACACCTCCATTCGTCACTCATCTGGACCCATCCAGACTCGACTGGAATGCACTAATGTATTGCGGTTGTTGATACATTGGAGCCGATGTGCAATATATCTACAGCATTTTTTACACCGAAGTGCAAGGACTCGATTAGAAGTTGAGCAGGTTATGAATGATTTTTTTTTTTAATAGAATTTTAAGTTTAATGATGATGATATTGATTCTAAATACTTTTATTTTTTAGATTTGATAAAAGGATTAACTTAATTAATTTTAAATTAAGTTTTAGTTCCAAATTTTTTATTATGGTCGAACTAAAATATCAACTCCAAACTTTGAAGTGAATCATGAGGCGCGAAGGTAATAATACTATTAATTATTAAATACTGTCTTGACGTAAACAATGCAATTCACACTTTGGCTCACATCTCCACACGTACAATGAATTTGAAGAAAAAAACAATTTAAATCCACTGTGGCCTATTAATTAATTTTAATATCCTATTCTGTTCATCCTCAGATTCTTTCCTTTGGTTTATTTTAAATCAACTTCTTAAATTTTATTTTTTAATAACTTAGTGAAGGTCACATTACCTCTTACTGTAGAATTTTATTGTGTTCTTGACTTCTTTCTTACTTTTATCTCTTAAAATTTAATAATCTGTCACTTTTTTTTTAATAACATCTTTCTTATAAAATTATAATATTTTTTCCCTGTTCCTACAAAAGCCTTCTTTGTTTTTTTGTCAAACTAGGACAAATATCTAATACTCTCATTTAAAAAAATTATAATATTTTTTTGTTTCATTGTGACTGTGCTAGCACGATAAAATTTTGTGGAATTGAAAATTCATTTTCCAGTTCTTCCTATAGATGTTTGATCTTCAAAGTTAATACTCTAATCACTTAATTAAATTAATCTTTGAGATTTCATAGCCTATGATTAATATATTTGGCCTGTTTATGGGCTAAAAACCTGTCTTAAATCTGAAGCTGTTATAAACAAATAATGCTCTTAACAAAACTTGTGAAATCCATTGTACTTTTTGATCTTTTAATTAAAATTATATATAATGTATATAATATACTAAATTTAAATAAAGCCTAATGACTCCGACTCTCTCCACTTCGACAAATGAGCCAAATAAGATAGATTCAGACTTTAATATTAAAAAGCTCTATATTACGTCAATAGATCCAAGTCCCGATATTGCTGATGTAGCACAGAGTCTAATCAAATCCCGCCAAACATCGAAAACTCGGTCCAGTTATTTTTCTTTATTTACTTCCGCTTTAATTAAATGCCTTAATTTTAAGATTATGTTAGTAACTTTTCTATAAATTCTAAATTAAAAGTTGGATTGGGAAGATTATTAAAATATGAATTGAACGTCATCTCTCCTCTCTACCGTGCGCTGGTTTCTCTCCTTTCTTCTTTCTCAGTCTCTTCTCTTTGTTCTGCACCTTTCTTCTACTTCTCCTGTTCCTTCTCTTCTTCTTCTCTCTCTTTTCTCTCTCACTTCTCTTCTTTCCCTGCTGGTTCGTTCTGCTGCAACATAGCCCAGGCCGTGTGTTGTTGCTGGCCGACTACGTGCAAGAATTGTCCATCAAATCCCTCCATCCGTTTGTCACCCTCTCCCATTCATTTAATCACCCACTAACTCCCATCCTTCACTCATTAAATCCATTTAAACAGCCATTCACCCAATCCCACCCACTGTCTACGTACCATATTAACCGGTCCACACCCATCAACCCCTTTAATATGAGTTTCATCAGTTAAATACCCTCAATAAATCTCCCATCTAACCCTTTAATATCCCATTTAATACCACTTTTTATTTACTTCAACCGACTCACCCATCTTTGATTATCCAATTGCAAACAAATTTAAGTTCAAATAAGACGGATGGTAATGAATTGGGTCGGATTGATATAGGTAATAAAAGATTTTTTTTTGTCTAACTTGACCTGATTTGATCAGACCTAAATTTTTATAAAAATAAAAATAAAATGAGATAAAATTACTTTAATAAAAAAAAAATGAAAGAAAAGAGGTTTCCCCTTCGTGTGAATCCATTGAACTATAAAAGGTTGAAGCAATAATCTAAGATTTACATGAGCTAAATTGAATATTAGTTTTAATTCTCAGGCAAGCTGAATAAATTAAACATGATTCATACCTAATTTTTTAAATAGACGCTCATGAGTTCACAATTGAGCCCTAACCACGTGTTCCACGTGCTGTATTTAAATGACAATGTATAATTTAATTATGTTAGCGTATTAGATTAATAATCAGTTGTTATCGTCGTAATCTCATTCTCTCAGTAGATTTGTAACAACACGTGCGGAGATTAGATTAGATTATTGCTTGTTATCCTCTTGGCATAAAGAAAAGTATACGCTACTTTAATATGTCCATTGGACAGAGATGAGAGATGCTTCCAACTTTTAAAAGAGAAAAATCCAAAATACTTTATTTGTTTTCTTGGATGCACTTTCTCGTCAGTCATCACTACTGAATAGTGTTAGGCTGTCTTTTATTTATAAATGAATATATAATTTAGAGTAGCAATTTTTTCAAAAGTATTTTGTATAATATGATATGGGCCTTACTCTATTATCTATTTTATTTTTCGAATCGATTCGTAGAACTCTTCAAATCAGCTCGCTGAACATTTCGAATCTCTTACAGCAAAGAGTTGGGTGAACTAATTCAAAGGATTCAATGAGCTGATTCGAAAGACACATCCTGTATTTAAATTATAATGTATAATTTAATTATGTTAGCATATTAGATTAATAATCAGTTGTTATTGTCCTAATCTCATTCTCTCAGTAGATTTGTAACAACACGTGCGGAGATTAGATTAGATTATTGGTTGTTATCCTCTTGGCATAAAGAAATACTTTAACATGTCAGAGATGAGAGATGCTTTCAACTTTAAAAGAGAAAAATCCAAAATACTTTATTTATTGTCTTGGATGCACTTTCTCGTCAGTCATCACTACTAAATAATGTTAGGCTGTCTTTTATTTATACATGAATATATAGTTTAGGAGAGTAATCTTTTCACAAATATTTTGTGTAATTTAATATAAATTTTATTGAATTATCTATTTTATTTTTAAAATTAACTCGTCGAATATTTCGAATCACTTATAGTAAAGAGTTTGACGACCTAATTCGAAGGATTTAACGAGCCAATTCGAAAGACAAAATAGACAATACAATAAAATCTATGTCGGATTTCACAAAATGCCTGTGGAAGGATCGCTTACCATAATTTGGCACCTTAACTTGTAATAATTCATCAATTTTTTAAATTGAAAGTTTCAGCTATGCAAGTTTCACTTTATATTTTAGATCAAATGGTAATCTTCCACCTCATCAAAACGATGTAAATTAAAAAAAAAAAAAAAACTACTTTTAAGAAAAAGATTCCAGCTTTCTATTTTAAGGGTTTTGAAGGTACACGCAATTTTAAAGATTAATAATTAGTTCAACCAAGTCCCACTGATGTATCATACGCCAAAATTACAATCCATATCATTGAGTAGGTAAATAAAATAGACGTCGTTTTTGTAAGAAAATTATGATAAGATTCTATTCATATTATTTAAAAAGTGTTACAAAATCTGATTTTGTATTAGATTATGAAAATCTGTTAATATTAAAATTTTTATTTTATACTAACCAATATTCTTTAAAATAATTACTTTAACTTTTGCATTGCTATGTGGAGCTTAATTTGGACTCGTATGATTGACACATTTGAAAGGTCTGCATCAATCATTTTAAATTATTATTTTAATTTATAGTTTTTTGCACTACGTGTGGGGTTCAGTAAAAACTTATACGCTAATAGGCATCAATTTGGCCAAATTTGGTAAGAACATTAAAAAGTTAAATATAATTGTGTGAATTAAAAAATCACCATCATTAGAAATATGGACTTAGAACAGCTTTATAGTTTTTGTTTCACTAAATTTTCATAGAATGTTTTTATAAAAGACCCCAATAAAATGAAAGATTTAAAAGACCACTAAATTCAAAAGATAAATGTTATAAATGTGGAAAAACTGGTCATTATGCCAATAAATGTTATAAAAACAAAAATAGAAACTATAAAAAAGGCATAAAAGCTATTAGAAAAATTGAATGAATTAAATTTATCAACAAGTGAAAGTAATGATGAATCTGAATATTCTAATCAACTTAGTGAATCAGAAAGTGAAAATAATTTAATTAACAAATTAATGGAACATAGATGGATTATCAATAGGACAAAAAATGCAAGTACTTAAAAAAAAAATGCAAATATATGCTAACATCCTTAGATCTAATTTAAATCAAGAAGCAAACATAAGTGACTTAATAATTGCCGGTTTTACTGGACAAATTTATGATTGGTGGAATAGCTATTTAGATGAACAGAAAAAATTAATAATAGAAAACAAAAGAAAAAATGATGAAGGAGAATTAATATTAGATGCTAATAGACAACCTATAAATGACAGTGTCAAATGTCTAATTTTCAATATAGCAAGACATTTTATAGGAAGATATCCTATACTTAAACAAAACATAAGAGATTACCTACATAATCTAAGATGTAGATCTATGTCACAATTCGCTGAATATAATGATTATTTTATGAATTCTGTTTATAAGTTAGAAGATTTTCAAAATGTCTATTGGAGAGAAAAATATATTGCGAGTTTCCCTCCCCCTCCATTTTGGGAAAAGGGTAAAAGAAAAATTAAATAAAAACAACGCTGGAGAAATTCTATATCGACAATATACTTTTGCTGAACTATATCAAATAGTCAATCAAATAGGATTAGAAATTTGTAACAACTTAAAATTAGAAAAGAAAATTAAAACTGAACAATACTTTAACAAAAAAGAGATGGGCGATTTCTGTGATCAGTTTGATCTCTTCAAAACAGTTAACAGAAAAAACATCTAAGTCTAAAAATAATTTTTTTAGAAAACCTAAATGTGAACAAGAAAATATTTCCAGAAGAAATAAACAATAATACAAGATATACTGCAAAATACTTGTTCAAGTTGCAGGTTTGAACAGTACTTTAATGGAGATAGAAATTAAAAATAGTCTTATCAGAATTTAGAAAGAGGGAAGTAAATATATCTTAGTCTGGCCCCCGTGCAGCAGACTCAAATGAGTCGGTCGGTTGGAGTTCTCTTACCGTCAATGAGACGATAAACCGTACTAAAAATATTTTTACTAACTATAAATCTAAACATTCATAATTGAATTTGAAAAGAAAGAGACTATACCAAAGAATTTAGCTAGAATTCCAGATGTTTATTGCTGAAGAACAATATTACAAACAGTCGTTGAGAGAGAGAATTTGGTTTTTTAGAAGCACTTAATGCTACTTCAACAAAAGCAACATCTGCAACACCTGCTAGAATAGTCCCCCTTTTTCAAAAAAGTCTTTAACATCTCCCTCTTCTTCTTTCCCTTCTCCTCATATTTCAAAAGAATCTCTTATTACTGCTGCCGATATGCTCAAATTAAAGGATGATTGGATGAAAGAAGTCCTCGCTCAAATTGGACAATATGAGAAATCTGAATAATCCTTTACCACAAAAGCAAAAAACTTGATGTCTGAAAATCAGTTTGCGGCTCTCCAACAACTGCCAAAAAATGAAGAAATTGAAGATGATGAAGAATCGACTATCAAGAAAAATTTGTTTATCTTTGTCAAAGGAAGAAAGAAGAAATAGAATACGTATAAATACTACATTTATACAATATTACAACAGAAGTCTTCAACAACCCGACAACAACTGTAGAAAGCATTTGAAAAATGAACAATCACACACAGTAAAAAGATAACTCCACCGACTGTCGGCAAAATCCTGATGCTTAAAGAAAAGAAGTTCATGTCTCCCACTTCCACCGACAGAAGTCTTCACCCACCAGCTGGCCAACAAATGATTTTACTACTTTTGTTTCTTTTCTTAAGATGTAAACACCTATCCCTTATCACTTTTCTTTAATTTAGATTGAAACACCTGTAATCTCGAGAATGCTCTCATAATTCTATTTGAAGAAAGATAGACTACATATGATTTGATATATTGTATATGTACATATGTGACAATAATCAAGTTAAATGGGTCTATTCATTTGTAAACTGATTTGAGTTGAATCTACTGATTTATAAATGAATTTAAATTAGATTTGATAATTTATTAAAATAAACCTATTTAGATCGAGTCAAACAATTAGTTCAAATCAAATTTTACTATATCTATCATTGTGGGTGCATCTTTATTACTGGGTCGAACCTCTTGACAAGTCTAAACCATATGTCCATATGAATAACTTAATAAGTTGTTTAATATTTGAATCGAGTCATCTGATTGAATTGAAACCAGTGCCTGCCCTCTTATAATTAGAACATATAATATTTAATATTATTAATATAGATTGCATTTCTTACCCCATAAAGAATTTGTCTTCTTTAAGATCCATCCATCCTTTCTTATTATTAACATAAGGCCAAAGTTCATGATACAATACAGGACACTAGTTGGTGGCATGTCCCCTTCCGAGACTAGTTTGGCCAATTTAAGCCTAGTGTCATGTCCCCTTCCGAGACTAGTTTGGTCAATTTAAGCCAGCGGATGCCCTGAAATTCGGGTCATCATCTGTATATCAGTCTGTAAGTTTATCTAGCCTAAAACTCTTAGGGATGATATTCAGTATTTTTAGAATACACCTGCTGAAGTCATATAAAGACTACTTGAATACGACGCTTTTTACTTTTTGAAACAGGAGATTATCAATTAAACTCTACTATTATAATATAAAAAGATTATATTAGTTAAAGATTATAAAGTTTCATATCCATTCGATTATTTTATTTTTTATTTAAAATTTAAAAATTATTGACTTGTATTTACTAAAACTTCAAAGACTATAATTAAATAACTAAGATGATTATTCAATGATCAAACTTAATATCCTTCATATATATAAAACTATAATTACTTATCTAACACAGCCTAACTCTTGGTTAAGGTCTTGCAAGGAGAGAAGTAAATGAGGTCATTTTTTATATTCTATATTTACTTTTATAGCTCACCTTTTAATTATAAAGAAATTATGAAGTGGGTTATTATAATGTCAAAAATATTCACTAAATTATAGTAGTCTTTAATTTTAAAAGGCTAAAAATGAATTAGTAAATAAATATTTTGATGTATCATAAAAAAAAATTATAAAAAGTCGACTCAAGTTTAAAGAAAAAAATATAATTTTCATAGACTAAATTTATCATAAAGTGAGTCCCTACATGGACATAATAAACGTTTAAAGATTTTTGTAGTTTCACTCTAATAAAACAGAAAAATGTCCAACATGTTAAAAAACCCTATTTTTCTAAATTGAATTCAAATTATTCAAAGAATGATATTCTTAAATATTTTATGAATAAAAAGTTTGTCAGATTTATTATTCATCAAGAAATTTAAAGATTTCATCCCAATTGGATCATTGGCTTTACTAATTAGATCAAATTTTCTTAGATCTATCTTCAGTAATATTAATATTTTTAATAGTTTGGTAAAGATATTCTTGACATTAAGGTAATGGGCAATATCCCAATTACAAATAAAAAATAGATAAAGATAATTTTAGATAAAGCCTTCAATTATTTTAATTCATTTGTGGAGGAGGACATCCAAGTGTGAATCATGCATCCCAACTCCCAATATTCATTTATTTATGTGGCGACATGCAATCCACAGCAGATTATATTATCCATAGAATGTGGGCCCCATATTAGATGTATGGATGTGAATTCAGGTTCTCTGTCATTATGTGTTAAATCATGAAATAGATCAGTTCATCCTACTCTTGTACAATAATTTGGCATTCAGTAAAAAAAAAATTGTAAGAAAATAGTTTGTATGTAATGTAATTTAAACATTGAACGTATAATTAACTTGATCGTAAGTTGATTAAAATATTAAATAGTAGAATTATTATTATGAAATTGTCACAAATATTGATGGTATTTTTAAATTTACCATGTTTTTATCAGTAAAATATCATTACCGTGTTAAAAATACGTTTTTATCGGTATGGCGATAAATTCTCGATAAAATCGTGTTAAAAAATGTGATAACTGGTAATGTCGCGATAATATCTCAGTAAATTCTTTACTACCATTTTTTTATTAATATTTTTATTTATTCTATTTTTATTATTTTTAAATATTATAATTTCCACCAGATTTTCCCAGTAAAAATTTGAGAATTTGAAAATATCTCAATATTACCAATCGTCATTATTATCCTGAGAACGATACTTGTTACAATGAATTTATGAATTTATGAATAACTCAATTGATTTAAGTTTTTAGGATTAAACTAAAAGTCTTATATTCGGCTCTTTCTTTACTTATCTGGTATACACGAAACTTATGGATAGTTTTGTATCTGTGAGATTAGTCTCATCTTTAATATGGGGTAGAGATATCTATATTTTATAAAAAAAATCTAAAAGGGGAAATTTAAATTTATATAATAAAATATCAATCGAGATAAAAATTGTAATTTTGATGTTGCTAATAGAATAATATGAGTTATGGCTTGTCTATAATAGTACGAGGGTTTAATACGTGTACTTGTATATATAAAATAATAAAAAGTCACTTTTATATCATGATTTTAAATTATAAATTAGATGGAACAAACTTTTCATTAATATTTACTGTTTAAAGGCTAATCACTCTTGTCACTATGTATATGAGCTGACAGGCATCAAATGACGGGTCACTTTTACTGTTTAAAGGCTAACCACTCACTATCTTGTCACTTTCTGTAAAATGCATTAAATTGGATAACAATATATAACAATATATATTTGATATCACTGTCCAATTTTTATGATATCGATTCATATTATTCTCTCTCTTATTATTTTAAATAAAAAATTCAAAAATTCAAAAATGTGTGAATTTTTCTTTTTTAAATTCTAAAAAATAAAAAATAAAAATATCGACTGATATCATGACCGATATTGTCTCGATATTACAAATATCGGCCTAAGCATGATCGATATTAAGTTTTATTTAAAAAAAAAAAAATGAGATTCATCAATAGCAGGTACCAAGGAAAAGTCGTTTAAAAAAAATAATAATAATGAAGCTACGGGTAAAATTGGAAAATAGGAGAGAACGCCGCATATAAAAAGATTTTACCGGTTTATAAAACATTACCCTATTAATTTACTTTGGTTTTCTTCTTTTGAGTGTTAAGGAGAGGAGATATCTACTTAGGGCTTTTAATGGGCCTAAAACTGGAGGAATGGGCCTTGATACTCTTGTAGATTGATGCTTCATGTTTCCAGAAACTTCCATTTATAAGATATCAATCAAATATTTGGACCATTGCATTCCATAGATTGAAGGCCCATTGTATCAGCAATTGGATTGCCGAAGCATAGAATTGGCATCAATTATAAGATTATAAGTAGTAGGGAGTGCTCACAGGCTTAAGAATATCATGATACCAGCCCAAATCCAGCCTTCAATAAAATGAGCTTGCTCAATTACTATGATCAATGGACTCCAACAATGTTTCAAATTGAGCCCATCTAAAGCTCATTTTAGGGCCTCAGGGTAAAGCCCAATTTATTTTTGCCAAGATCCCCTACTCTTGTTTATCACTTTATCGTTAGGTGGTCATAACAATGGGACGAGATATTGAGACACATCAATATCTGCTTGAATCAATTATTTGTGAGGTCAACGATGGGATGTTAATATTTTGTTTTTTATGATTGAATATTTTCAGGCGTTTTATTTTATTAATCTTTTAGGACATATGAAGACTTTCTAATTTGCATATAGATAAGTCTACAAAGAGTGACCTTTCGCTAGAGTTGAAAATGAATCGAAACCAAGACCTCGCATTATAAGGCGAGCGCCTTAATCCCTTGAGGTTATCAAATTATGGTACTATGAGCGGGATTGGCTCTTTAGAAATAATGATATCGCTTTTCACATGAGATAAAATAAAAATATTAAACATAATGATGACACTTTTGAAAAAATTATATCACCCAATATTTATCATATTTTAATCAAAATTTCATATATTTCAATCATTTTTCAACGCTGTGAACACGAGACATTGAGAGACATGAGTCACATGATAAACTCAATAATATCTACTTGAATCAATGGTCGGTGAGATCGATGATGGGATGTTGTCCAATCATCTCAACGGACTAGATATTTCAATCACATTTAAAACATCAATCTATTCTTTTGAGCAATGGCCTTGTGACACATCCTTGACGGAGTCCTGTTCCAACATGGAACTCCGTTGTCAACAGGACTCCGTTGTCTTATCACAAATGGTTTTAACGTTGGTGATTGCACCTTTTTACATATCTTAAATAATCTTAATATAGTTGTTTGGAATGTATTTATTAGGATTCTTTAAATTAGTTTTCTTGATACTCTATCATGAGAAAGTCATATAAAGGTTTTTTTTCTTCTCTCTAAAATTTTCTATGAGTGTCTTAGAATAAAAATCTCTTTTATTGTTGACCTACCTAGCATAAACTCAATTTGATTTTCTGATATATTTGGCTCTTGCCTTAGACGCCTTCCATTTCCCTTTCCCAAAATTTCATTATTTGACTCATTAGTTTGGTCACTCGGTAATCGTTACAACTTTGAATATCTCCTTTACTTTTATAAAAAAGGACTTTTATGCTCTTCTACTACTCATTAGGCATATTTTTTTAGGCTAAAATTTTGTTGAATAATTGTGTCAACCGACACACTTCACTTTCACCTAGAATAGACCAAACTTCGATTGAGATGTAATCCGGTCATAGAGAGCTTTTAAATTCTTTTCTCCCCTTTCTTTGTTTCTAATTTGGTACACAGATCATCAAAGGCTTCATATTTGGCTTTATTTATTACTTAGCGGCCTTTTAAGCTCAGTTGTAATTTTTCAAATCAATCATATTCCTTGATTCTGTCATATCTAAAATTGATTTTTTTCTAAAATGTATGACTCTTTCTATATCCACGTTCCACAACCACATGTCCTTCTGCAAGCTTATTCTAATTCTATAAGTTTCACTCAAAACTTCTGTGAGTCTAGACATCCTACCCCATGTTTCCTTAGGATTCAACTCACCATCCCACTTTTCACTACTAAGCACCTTGTCTTTCATTAATTTTTCTTTTCCCTTTCTCAAATTCTACCATCTAATTTTGGGAGGCTCCTGTCTTGCTATTTTTCTGATCTATTCTTAACAAGCAAATCCAAGAATACTTATAATTGCAATAATAAAATTTTAAATTTGTTGAATAATAATAACAACAACAACAATTATTATAATAATAGTAATAATAATAAATGTTTGGTGAAAGCTGGTTCCCAATTGCACTGATTTCTGCATGCACCATTCTAATGTTTATGGGCGAAGAATTTGTCGAATTGGGAAAACCTTAGTCTAGAAAAGCACATTTTCTTTGTTTGGTGGAATCTTACTAAACACCCAAACCTACCTAAGATTCCCATACATAAGAAGAAAATAATGGTACGGTGGGCCACCACTACCATTTATTCCACTCCTGCATGTATCATACTATCAATTGATAAACCCATATGCAAGACTGGGTTCCCCATGGCTAACTGAGACTGAGTCTATCAGAATTGGAAGTGGCTAACTCAGGAAAAATTACATCAATATCTGAAATACTGGGCCTTTAGTAGGGTGATAAATTTCAGCCAATCTGGCTCATCTTAGGCCCAGTTTTTTAAATTTCCTTTGAAAAGAAAAAACTCATAGCCAGGCTGAAATTTCTGGCATGTTAGTTTTTTAATATTTTTTTTAATGATTGAATATATTCAGGCATATTATCCGATTAATTTATTAAGACATGTGAAAACTTTCTAATTTACACATTCTAGATTAATTTATAAGGAATGACCAGTTGAACGTAAATCAAATTTAAAACTTCGCATCAGGAGATGAGTGACTTAATCCGTCAATGTTCTCAGATCATGGTACTATGAACAGGATTGACTCTTTAGAGATAATGATATGACTTTTCACATGAGATAAAATAAAAATATTAAACATAATGATGACTCTTTTGAAAAAATTATATCACTCAATATTTATCATATTTTAATCAAAATTTCAGATATTTCAATCATATTTCAACTCCGTGAACACGTAACATTGAGACACATGAGTCACATGATAAATTCAATAATATCTACTTGTATCAATGGTCGGTGAGATCAATGATGGAATGTTGTCCACTCATCTCACCTGATTAAATATTTTAATCATATTTAAAACGCCAATCTATTCTTTTGAGCAATAGTCTTGTGATACATGATAAACTCAACAATATCTTCTTCAATCAATGGTTGGTGAAGTCAATGGTGAGATGCTGATTTTTTTTTTCTTTTGATCGAGTATATAAAAGGTTCTAAATTTACATATTAGATAAATTTACGAAGAGTGGTCCTTCATTAAAATTAAGTGTAAATTGTTCTCAAAACTTCATGAGATGAACACTTTAATCGTCAAGTCAACTTCTTAAAGTAATTACATTATGGTGATATAAACATGATTAATTAAATTATGGTGCTATAAACATGATGGGCTCTTCGTAGAGAATGATATGACATTTCGTAGGAGAGAAAAAATAATGATGACTCTTTAGTAAAAATTAAATCATCTAATATTTTATCATATTTTAATCAAAATTTCAATACTTCAATCATATTTATGGACACGAGCCAATGCGAGACATGAGTCACATGAAAAACGCAGCAATATCTGCTGGAATTAATGGTCTGTTGGTGAGGTCAATGATGTGATGCGGATATTTAATGATGAAAAATGCCACTTTTTTTTACATTTACCTTTCCAATGTGGATTTTTGCATTTTAATTTTAATCCCACCAAGTTCTTCTAAGCCAATTGAATGAAACCGATTTATAGATAATTATATTTAATATAAATTTAAAAAAAAAATGAAAAACTCGACAGATTCAATTATTATAGCATCTATATAAAATATATTTACATTAATTTAAAAGATAGTCTTAATATATGATTTATAAAATAATTTTCTTAATTAGATATATGAGTGCTGATTTAATTTGATCTAAATTTGAAATAGACTCGTAAGATTCGGTCTAATCTGACTAATTGTCAATTCCAAGAAATCGCATGTGAAAATTTTTCAATTTGCACATACTAGATAAATCTATAAGGAAAGACCCTTCGTTAGAATTGAACATGAATCGAATCCAATACCTCGCATCATGAGATGAGCGCTTTAATTCCTTGAGGTTATCAAATTATAGCAGTGTTATCAAAACCGGACCGAACTGCGGCTGAACCGGCGGTTCAGTCGCGACCACGTGGTCCGCGGTTCGGTCCGGCGAAAAAACCAGCCGGTGGTCAAAACCACATAAAACCGGTCAAAACCGCGGTTTTATGCGGTTTTGACACCAAAACCGTGAACCGCGGTTCATGGTTTTTGAATTTTTTTTTATTTTTTTTTTTAAATTTTCTCCTTAAAAAATTGTGTATATTTGAAATATAAAAATTTATTACTATTTCTATCCTATATATTTCACCGTTTTGGTATATTACTCAGAGTTTGAATGTTATTTTTAATATTTATATTAATATTATTGGTAAAATATGTCTTACTTAATATTATATATAATATTTATATTATTTTAATACTTGACCGGCTTTTACCGACTTTGACCGCGGTCGAACCCGGTTGAACCCTGACCTCCTCGAAGACGGTTCGGTACACGGTCCGGTTCTGATAACATTGAATTATAGTACTATGGACAAGATTGGCTCTTCAATAAAATGAGCTTGCTCAATCAATGGACTCCAACAATGTTTCAAATTGAGCCCATCTAAAGCTCATTTTAGGGCTGAGGGTAAAGCCCAATTTATTTTTACCAAGATGGACCGACTGATCTAATTAACTGAGGAAGTGATTTTTGCACCCCCACCTTTTACCCACCGTGCACCTTTTCATGTGAAATTTGTAAATATTGGTGAGGTCAATGATGGGATGAGTAATATTTTTTTTCATAATCGAATATGTTCAGACGTCTTATTCGATTAATCTTTTAGAACATTTGAAAACTTTTCAATTTGCACATACTGGATAAATTTATAAGGAGTGACCCTTCGTTAGAGTTGAACATGAATCGAATTCCTTGAGGTTATCAAATTATAATACTATAGACAGATTAGGTCTTCAGATATAATTATATGGCTTTTCACATGGGATAAAATAAAAATATTAAACATAATGATGACTCTTTTGAAAAAATTATATTACCCAATATTTATCATATTTTAATCAAAATTTCAGATATTTCAATCATACGTCAACTCTGTGAACACGTGACATTGAGACACATGAGTCACATGATAAACTCAATAATATCTACTTGAATCAATGGTCGGTAAGATCAACGATGGGATGCAACGATGGGATGCTATCCACTCGTCTCACCCGATTAGATATTTCAATCATATTTAAAACGCCAATCTATTCTTTTGATGAATGGCCTTGTGACACATGATAAACTCAATAATATCTTCTTCAATCAATGGTTGATGAAGTCAATGATGGAATGATGAATATTTTTTTTTTAATTGAAGTACCTAAAAAATTCTAAATTTACATACATTAGATAAATTTATGAAGAGTGATCCTTCATTAAAATTGAGTATTAATTATTTTCAAGACTACATTTTATGAGATAAACACTTTGATAATCAGGCTAACTTCTTGAAGTTATCTGGTGCTATGAACACGATTGACTCGAGAGTGATATGACTTTTTGTAGGAGAGGAAATAAAAATATTAGACATTATGATGACTCTTTAGAAAAAATTAAATCATCTGATATTTTATCATATTTTAATCAAAATTTCAATACTTCAATCATATTTATGAACAAGAGACAATGCGAGACATGAGTCACGTGATAAACTCAGCAATATCTGCCGGTTGTTGAGGTGAATGATATGATGCCGATATTTAATGATGAATAATGCCACCTTTTTTGACATTTACCTTTCCAATGTGGATTTTTACATTTTAATTTTAATCCCACCAAGTTCTTCTAAGTCAATTGAATGAAACCAATTTATAAATAATTATATTTAATATAAATTTAAAAAATAAATGAAAAACTCAACAAATTCAATTATTATCGCATCTATATGCAATATAAACAGCTATAGAGATCTACATTAATTTAAAGGATAGCTTTAATATATCTCTTATAAAAAAGTTTTTTTAATTAAATTGAGTACTGACTTAATTTAATCTAAATTTAAAATAGGCTCATAAAATTCGGTCTAATCTGTCCAATTGTCAATTCCAAGAGTCCATGTCTCATCGTAATGATAAATAATATTTATATAAAATGGTGATCATTGAGAGATGATTATAAAATTATTTAAAGTAAATTTTGGTAGAACACAGGGACAGCATAGAATTTAAAAAATCTAATTTAAATAAAAGAAAAGGTAAGTATAATGTAGATGAGACACTATCAAAATGATAGAAATAACTAAATGAGATGACCATATAATAAATTACATTAAATTTGAGTTAATATTAATTGTTAAGACTATCTTTTTATTCAAAGAAAACATTGATATCTTATTAATTGAATTGAAACACACTATAGTTATGGTGGGTTTAAGAGACCCTATTATTTAGCTTAGAGTCTAATTTTAACTAGGGTTGCATTTGGAATTGGAGAATTTTTTTTTTCAAATGATTTATTTGAGTAAAGAAATTTCTAACTAAGAGATTTATGGTCACAAAAATAGATAACTAAATCTGAAATAGATTTCGAAGTCCCTTTAAAGGTAAAATATCATGTTTCAATATTCAGTCATTTGTTTTTTTAGTTTTATATCAGAAAAATAAAATATTTTTTTAAAAATTTAAATTGATTGAGGAGAACGATTCAAATGATAAGTTTGTAGGACTTATCATAGGACATGTGTTAAGATTTTTTAAAAATAGACCACATGGGTACAGTTTAACTGATAATCTCCCATTTCAGGAGGTAGGAGGTACCGAGTTTGAACCCCATAACCTCAACTGATGTACCCTAAAGGCAGTTGATATCACTTGTGGAGATTTTATGCTGGACTTTTTATAATTTTCCACATGTAAATTTAAACTTTTTTTTTACAAAAATTCGTCGAGATCCTACCGGGATGGATACAACAAGGATAGTGCTGAATCCTTTCTCCACTTTTTTTTTATTTATCTTTAGTGAAAACCAATCAAGAAAAGGAAGGATTTTTTATTTTTTTTTCAACCCATACTTTAAACCTGCGAATAATTAATTTTACACTTCATCATACAATATGAAGAATTGTTGATCTTCAATGATTTCATTTGATGAAATTGTGAAAAGCAAGCTCATGTTTATTCCTTTACCTACTCATTCGGTCATTCCTCTGAAAAGGAGTAATCGTGAGCTTGCTTTTATACTGATTCAAATGCTGAATAGATCATCTTAACTCATGTAGATGGGTGGGGGTTGTACATGATTATAAGATTTCATCTTTAATTAGATAATAAAACCTATATTTTCTAAGATTTTTAAAATTTCATATTTATCGAATTGTGAAAATTCATTAAATTATATCAATAGATTTTAAAAATTAAATCAGTGCCTAATTAAATATCAATGCAATTCACAGGGATAGATATGTGTGAGGGAGAATTGGATCTATTAAATCTATTATGAACTCTACAAACCATATTATATAAAAATCTCAAAAGAATTAATAGGGATGCAACTCGGGTTGGGCGGGTCTGGTTCCTTAAAATCCAACTCGATCCGAGTTGATATATATGGAACCCGACCCGATCCGAATTCTCAACTCGAATCTCACAATCTGACCCTACCTGAATTCTAACTCGAATTCTGACCCGACCCCCATTTTGAACCCATTTTAGACTAATTTTAGCTGGGTCGGGTTTAGTCGGATTAACTTTTAAAATCCTCAACCCTACCCGATCCGAATTTAATGTGGGTTTTTATCTTTTCAACCCGACCCGAACCGTTGACCCGAAATTCTCAACCCGACCCACATGATTTCTCAGGTCGGGTCATGTGGGTCGGGCCAAAAACTGACCCGAGTTGCGGCCCTAATTTTTAGTTAATTATGAATTAACTAAAAATCAAACTCCAACATACAAGATGCCCTACTATAAATCTAATTAACTAAATCTACTCGTGTTTATCACTTTATCGTGAGGTGGCGAACTTATAAAAATAAAAAAAAAGGTTTTAAATGGGCGCTTGGCAGCAAACGGCCTTTAACAACAATCGGCTTTAAGTAGACAAATGGGCTTCTAAATTTTATAACTAGAGATGGCTGTGAACAATTATGTGAAAGGCCAGCGGGCTTTTTGGCCAGGCTCAACTGCATATGATTGTGAAAAACAAATGGGTATCTGTACAGATTTGAGAAATGGGCTTAACCCAACTCAGATAATTTCCTTCTCCTATAAGGTGATGTTGGCAAGCCTTGAAGCATTCAAGTAGTCCATCGGACTGTGAGAAGCTGCACCAGGAAAGGTAAGGCCCAAAAGCCTGAAAGATAAAAGAAGCCCTACTCTCTTTGAAATACTTTCCCTCATTAATGAACAAGAAGAGGGAATTGATCAGATCTTTCCAAGCATTGAAGTGCTTTTGTAGAAGGAATTTGAGATCGAAGTGGTTCTTGTTGGGCGCTTCCGTTGTTATCTGTTGTATACAGGACAAGAATTCTCATTTGGTCATCATAGTTTAAAAACTCAAACCTTTAGAGTTTGACATCTTAAAGAGGTAAATGGATGGAGAAGGTGATACTCAACCAAAGTTCAACAATGCTTTCCCCAACTATAAATCTGAAATAATTTTGGACTTTTGGTCTTGACCCAACTTACACTTGACCAAAATAATTATCAATATTTGATTTTTTTTTTAAAAAAAATGAGAAGAAATATTATTTTTAATAGAAAATAAAAGTAAAGATGACTTTTGTAATATGTTGCCCGTCTGTGTGAAGGGACGGCATGCAAGAGGTTGAAGTGGGAGCGGGTTATACGAGGGAGCATCACTCTCCCTTCTAGCATAAGGCCTCTTGGGTCCAAAGGTGATACTTGGATCCAAAGCAAGTCTTGAAGATTTTTCAAAGTCCAAAGTGAACAATATTATATTAGAAGGATGGGTCGTTACAACTTTTCTTTCATGTGAGTTTATTAGACTAAAAATAATTATAGAGGCAATGGGCGAAGACTTTTGAAATTGGAGGTCAAGTAAATGGACTACAACCAAGGGGCAAAAAAAATAGTGTTTCTTAATTTGGGTTTGGGACCCCTTTGTCCAACCTGGATTTATTTCAGGTCAGGCTGAGTTGGATTCATAGAGATTGAGAACGACCCACATATCAGTGTCTTTTGTCATCTTTGCATTGATATTTTGTAGAAACAGTTGTAATCAAAACGTGAAGGGTGAGGGGCAAGAGTATAGACTAATACATGACTATCAAAATGGGTTGGAGTGATTGATAAGAACCCGCCTCATGAAGTAATCTCGAGTTCAATTCTCACTCCAACCTCAAGGGTCATTCTTTATAGATTTACTTGATGTGTGTGAGTAGAAAGACTTGCACATGCTCTCCAAAGATTACTCAAAGGCTCTAAAAGACCTAAAAACATTGATCTACAAAAAAAAAATATAGGACCACCAAAATATTTCTATGTTTGATATGAAGTCTCTTTCTTTCTTGTTTTTCTCCATCCCTACACCATGATGAAATAACCCAAGCACTTGAGTGAAAATTTGTTTATCTGTCAATATCCACCTTTCAAATGGAAACATTGTCTGCTATTTTATACTCCTTTATCCTAAATTAGTTATCCTATATAAATTTTGAAATTGTCTCAAAATAGTTGTCTCATTTGTATTTGAGTAGTATAAAATATGTTGAAAATGGATGAAATCACATGAGTGTTAGCATTATATAGAGAGTTTTTTAAAAAATACAAATATTTCAAATGAGAAAACTAAAATAGGATAGATGGAGTATTACATCGTTCGACACTTTTATCAACTTTCCCATCCCATCTACTGTCATGGCAACTTCAGTATATTATATATTAACGTCCATCAGCAAAAACGTCCATAGTAGTTGAAATTCATAATGGGATCATCAAATGGGACTCTGGGAATCATATCATATCTGTGCACAATCCTATAAAAGCAATTCAGCTCTGCTTCTATAAAAGTCCCATTATTTTCAAAATTTTCTTTTCTAAAAATCTATCCTCTAAAGGTTGAAAAATGGTTTTGGGCCTTGGTTGACATTTAGTTTTAGACCCTATGATCAGCAGTTCAAGTCTGCCCAAGTATAAAAATTATGTAGTTTTAGACCCTATGATCAGCAGTTCAAGTTTGTCCGAGTATAAAAAATATGTTGATCATTTGTAGTATACCACTGGGCCTTGGGCCATCCTTGTAGATAGTCCTTGTCATCTTGGATGCCCAGCCCATTGAGATCCAGGAGAGGTCGACGTCGGTGACCTAATCCTTCTCATTGAAGGGCTCTGTGCCACTGAAGGACACATTCAGGGGTCCGAATATCGGCTGATATGTCGATATCTCAGAAGCATCATATCCGCTGATATTTTTGTTTAGAAAAAAGGAGAGAGAAATTTATCGGCCGATACCGTTTTTTTGACCCCTGGACACAATGATGAACTCGGCGTCCTCTTCCGTGTTAAAATATGATCGAATTTTCTCTATTTAGTATTTATCAAGTTTAGGACTTTTCTTATTTATTTGATTTACTTTCTTTATCTGTAATTTCCTTTCTCTATATAAATAAAATCAGGGTCTTTCCTTAATTTACAAAGGAGACACAATATTATTTCACACTCTTCCTTGTCGGTGAAGATGAATGTTTGGGTCCTCTTCCCTTTGAGGAACACTGTCACACATGGATTCTTATCAATGAAACATTTGAGTTCACCGGGCGGACTAGGCTCGTTCATTAAATCAATCGAAAATGCATGTGAGCGCACGTGCAAACACACACACGAGTTAGGGCGACAATTTTGCTTCAATGGCCTATGAGTGAGATGGCTCAATTTGTGCTCAAGTCGAGTTTGTGCCACATTTTGTCGAACTTAGGATGGGTTATGTTTAAAAAGAGATCCAGAATGGATTGGGCCTAGGCTCGACACCTGAGATTGGTGGGCCTCGGACTCAGCTCTTTGGTTGGGCTGGTTTAAGTTTGAACCCGAATCACCCAAATTGACCCATCAATTATCTGTCAAGCGTAGGTTTGAAACTTGGGCCTTTAGTCAATGGGTGGGTCAGCTAGGGCTGGATGAAAAATTGAACGGAAACACTGCTAACAATAATTTCAAAATAACAAAGATACCATTCAAACAGAACATATTAAGTCATCCTAGTTTGTAATTTTTGAGATAAAAAAAATAAACAATTGAATAAATATTTTTACTTACTAATTACTATGGTCAATTCACTGGTGAAGATTGCATTAAAAATATACCATTTTTATTTGCATTTAAATTTAAAAGAAAAAATGACATTATTAAAAGTATAGAATTATTATTTAGTGGATTTACCAACTTCTCATTTTCACCTCCTTTCCCACTTCCAATTGGGAATTTGCCTCATCCTAATTTTATGAGGACATGGTCTATAAAAAAATTACTCTCAAACTCTATTTAGAATTTAATCAAATTACTTTTTCTAAACAACAATTATGAAACTTAAATAAAGTCAAAAGAGTTTTGAAGTTAATCGTCGAAATGATCGGCGGCGTTTAGGTACAAGAGTCTCATATGAGATTTATTTTATGTTAAATTCATCCCTTGAAATTATTTTTCTCTTTTAAAAACATAAATTTAATTTTTTATAATTTTTATTTGATGCATCTTCACAGTTGGATTAATGACCAAATTATTTATCTAATAATTCATTTTTATTTTAACAATCAATTGTTAAATCATCTAATAGATCTTATTTTTTACCGTATAATGGCCTTCATAATAATCTATCAACCTATAATTTTTTTTTGTGCTCATTATGAGAAACCAACCATTTGATAGTTGATACAGCTCGTCAGAACATCCAAAATTTTCAACTTCGACATCAATCCACATGCCAATGAAACTTAGATGATCATATATATGAATTTTTGAAACTCAAAAATAAAAAAATTATAAAAAAATTTAAAATTTAATCCACCAATAACAAGAATCATTCAGATTTAATACTAGTTCAATTTATAAAATAGTAATAAATATAATAATATAAATGAAGCCCGTATCCAAAATAAATTTCCATACCAGCACCAAATGCATAGGATTGCATTAGAACTATAAAGTTAAGTGTGCTTCGGCGAAAGGAGTACCAGGATAGGTGACTCAGAAAAGTCTTCGTGTTGTACTCTTTTTAAGAAAAAAGGGTAAAAAAACTACTTTTGTAAGATTGCTCCTCATCGAATTATCAATTGTGTATGGATTGACGGTTTAGTCTCACACTCTCATAGTCTCACCTAGGGATGTAAATATCGGCTGATACGATATCTGATTTTAAAATTTTTATATATCAGCCGATATAGTACGCATTGGCCAATATTGATGGATTTTGTAAAAATAAAATAAAAATGTGAGAGATATCTTGGCCAATGCTAAGATTTCTACCTCTAGTCTGGAGATACCAGGTTAATTTTTTTTTTTTCCAACTCCACATGTCACAA
Organism: Chimonanthus praecox; assembly: GCA_022113865.1. Taxonomy (NCBI): domain Eukaryota; kingdom Viridiplantae; phylum Streptophyta; class Magnoliopsida; order Laurales; family Calycanthaceae; genus Chimonanthus; species Chimonanthus praecox. The sequence continues at coordinate 58,989,035 of CM039091.1, read as the reverse complement.
CTGACGGGTACACGATTGATAATTTTCATTAATTGGGAAGTAAGATTATTTAATTGCCACCCTCTAGTCCTCTACGTTGTTACCAAAAATGGAGCCACACTTGTCATTTGAATGATGAAGAAATTCTTCCTTTTAATCTACAGCGGGCACTTAGCTAGTCATACTTTATCTTCTTCCTATCCAATCTGATCTTTAATTCTCATATTCCTTCCTTCTTCTTCGTCTTCTTCGTGTGTCTATGAGAGCAGTAGCTGAAATCTCAACGAAATGGGTGATGATGAAAGAAACAATGCAAATTCCAATTTCCGGTACTTGATAGTCTGGCCCAACAAGGGCCGATTGCTCGACTCTTTCCGATTGCTATTAAACAAAGATATGGTCGCCGGATTCGTCGAGAGCTCGGAGGAGATGGGGCCTGTCCCAGACGACCACAGATGGGTGATTGTTGTTTCCATAATAATCAGGAAAATCATTGCGCTCTTTGGAAAGCCCATGGAGTGGACTGGAATCGTGGTCGAGTACATCTTGAATCTTCTCTCAGAGAATGGGGGGCTCTTTGGTCTGATATCCAATCTACTAACAGGTGTGTAATTTCTATTCTTCTAATTTTGGCATTTTAACAAAATTAAGTGAAGAATTAGAATTTAGTAGGACTTTACTCATTATTTTTACCGAGTTATGCTCATTATCGTCGAACCTCCTAACGTTACATTCCATTTAGTTTTACTAATTCTCAAATTATTTGACTCCAATGTTCTCCACAAATCTAATCTATTCTAGCGTTGGATTGTTGTTTCGTCTCATTGGTTAATACTATATCATTCGCAAAAAACATGCTCCATGGCACCTCATCTTAGATTCATAATATTAAGTCGTCCATGTTCATGCTAAACATGTAACCGCTTAAAGCGGATCCTTGACGGAGTCCTGCTCCAACATGGAACTCCGTTGTTTTATCACAAATGGTTCTAACGTTAGTGAATGCACCTTCGTACATATCTTAAATAGTCTCAGTATAGTTGGAATGTATTTATTTCTTAGGCTTCTCTAAATTAGTTTTTTGGGAAAGTCATATAGAGGTTCTTTCTCTTTTCTCTAAATTTTTCTATCAGTGTCTTAGAATAAAAATCTCTTTTATTGTCGACCTACCTAGCATAAACTCAATTTGATTTTCTGATATATTTGGCTCTTGCCTTAGGCGCCTTCCATTACCCTTTCCCAAAATTTCATTATTTGACTCATTAGTTTGGTCACTCGGTAATTGTCACAACTTTGAATATCTCCTTTATTTTTATAAAAAGGGACTTCTATGCTTTTCCACTACTTAGTAGGCATATTTTTTTAGGCTAAAATTTTGTGCTAAAATTTTGTTGAATAATTGTGTCAACAAGCACACTTCACTTTCACCTAGAATAGACCAAACCTCGATTGAGATGTAATCCGGTCATAGAGAGCTTTTTAATTCTTTTCTCTCCTTTCTTTGTTTCTAATTTGGTATACAGATCATCAAAGGCTTCATATTTGGCTTTATTTATTACTAAGCGGCCTTTTAAGCTCAGTTGTAATTTTTCAAATCAATCATATTCCTTGATTCTGTCGTATTTAAAATTGAATTGATTTTTTTCTAAAATGTACGACTCTTTCTAGATCCACGTTCCACAACCACATGTCCTTCTGCAAGTCTATTCTAGTTCCCTCAGTTTCACTCAAAACTTCTGTAAGTCTAGACATCCTACCCCATGTTTCCTTAGGATTCAACGCATCATCCCACTTTTCACTACTAAGCACCTTGTCTTTCATTAATTTTTCTTTTCCCTCTCTCAAATTCTACCATCTAATTTTGGGAGGCTCCTTTCTTGCTATTTTTGTGATTTATTCTTAACAAGCAAATCCAAGAATACTTATAATTGCAATAATAAAAATTTTAAATTTGTTGAATAATAATAATAACAACAATAGTTATAATAATAGTAATAATAATAAATGTTTGGTGAAAGCTGGTTCCCAATTGCACTGATTTCTGCATGCACCATTCTAATGTTTATGGGCGAAGAATTTGTCGAATTGGGAAAACCTTAGTCTAGAAAAGCACATTTTCTTTGTTTGGTGGAATCTTACTAAACACCCAAACCAACCTAAGATTCCCATACATAAGAAGAAAATTATGGTATGGTGGGCCACCACTACCATTTATTCCACTCCTGCATGTATCATACTATCAATTGATAAACCCATATGCAAGACTGGGTTCCCCATGGCTAACTGAGACTGAGTCTATCAGAATTGGAAGTGGCTAACTCAGGAAAAGTTACATCAATATCTGAAATACTGGGCCTATAGTAGGGTGATAAATTTCAGCCAATCTGGCTCATCTTGGGCCCGGTTTTTTAAATTTCCTTTGAAAAGAAAAAACTCATAGCCAGGCTGAAATTTCTGGCATGTCAGTTTTGGGCCCATTTTATTTGATTTTTTTAAATCTGACATTTTGCAATATTTGGATGTAGGAGAATGTTTATATGGTAATATAACTTGACATTTGGATGAAAGATTAGATACTATTGGCAAAATGAAACAGAGACTTGCCTACTGTAGTATAGAACAATGTTTAATTGTATGAGTGTTTTTGTTGTTGTTGTTCAATGATGGGAAATCATCTCTTGGATATTCTATCAACAGTGGGAGTTTACTTATAGAACTAGGTCCTTCTAATTGAAGAATGATGTTTTAAGAAGCTTATAATTTTTTTTATATAGACCATAAAGGAGGTGGTTCGGTTTTGGTTTTCTTTAATTTTCTTGCCAGCAATAGCATGTTTGTAATCTATATGAGCAGGAAAAATGGTGCTGCCACAAAGGAATTCAGAGACTTTCATTAGTACCATTGGGCATTTAGATGGGCGAATAGACCTTTATAAGTGTGACGTATTGACTGAGCTGATGGACAGAATTCATGATTCTTCAGATATGAGTATAGAAATAGGTAACAGAGCTCTCATGGACCTTTGCATGATGGTGTCCAAATTGGCCTACGAAAATGCTAAGGTTGTTAAAAATATAGTTGTTCATCATTGGAAGGTAAGCTTCTCTGCTTCATTCCTCTGTTTTGTACAATAATGAAATTAAGTTACATTCTACAGTAGATAGGAATGCAGCGCTTATAATTTTATGCATATTGTCAAATGTTTACATTTAGTGAATGGACTTCTCTGTAGCATAACTATGAATGCAATGTAGTGATCAAAAGAAAAGGTTGTAGTTTTTATATATATATATTTTTTTTGTAACATGGGTATCCCCACTCCACATTGGAGGTGAGACTAATCCACGAGCATGTGTAAACCTCTCAATCCACATACACTGGTAAGTCGATGAGGAGAAACCCCATGGGGAGTGGCCCAGAGGGGTTTGAGCGTGAATCGAACCCAAGACCTCCCTTCGTGAGGGGAGCTTTATATTTTGTAGTTTTTTCTCAAAATGTATACAACTAGCAGTAAGTGGTGATTTAGGAACTCCCCATTGGGCATTCCATGTACCACCTACAATGCCGTCATTGATTAAAGGCTTTCAAATGCTGAAAAAGTATAGAGAGTGGTTTACTGTATAAAAAACAAGGGTACCTTCACCACATGGTTTCAATATAGATTATTCCGCCTGAGGAAATCTATAGTTTGTTCAGGCCAAATTCCACACAGGTGAAGTCCATCGTAACTGGATGCTGCCTGCAGAAGTTTGGCAAAGAGAGACTGCTCATCAGACAATGGTAGCCATCTGATAATTTGCATGGAATCGATGGCTAAAAAATGCTAGAAGTCCTTTATTCAACTAAATCACTTTGATGATTATTCCATGTCACTTCTTTTTGTCTTTAATATTATTTAATTAATTGGCTGACATTTGTGACTTTATGCAAAAACAGATGCATTTTGTGGATTTCTACAATGGATGGAATGGTAAGAAACTCAAATCCCTTCAGAAACATTAACGTCCACCGTTCCGTTGACTATTCATTGATTGTCATGACCATGGAAATTGGTTTTATACTCTCTCTCTCTCTCGAGTTTTTATAAATGGAGTTGAGTATATTTTCTCTGTTCGGAGAGGCATGAGAAACTAGCAAAAGTTTTGGCTTTAGAATTTCATAGAAAGAGCATGGACAATGTCAGAAATTGTATTTTCATACATGTATGTGTGAATAGTTACTCATTGCTAGTTTTGTTTATAGTATTTTCAAAAGTCATTGTTTATGAATTATCAATGACAGTCATAGAAAATCAATGTTCAAGAACTCATCAGTTGACTCGATACCCTACTGAGTTGACTCAAATTTGAGTATGCACCAGAATTGATGCCAGAATGAAATTTATAAAGTTGGAGTTTATTATGGAATGCGTTAGTTGAATACAGAAAGATTGTTTATAGTTCATCAAGGACTTGAATTTTCAAGACATTTTTTATGTTGATGAAGACTGCAGTATCTGAGCATGGAAAATATCTGCTTATTATCATTTTCCTAGCTTATATTTATCTTCTTCCTTTGAATTTCATTTATTTATTTCTGTTTGTAAACTGCCTCCAAAGATTTCCAGAAAGAAAGATCCACCCAAGTCTTTATACTCTGTGACAAGCCCAAAGATGCTAGTTTAGTCTTGATAAGCTTCCGGGGCACCGAGCCATTTGATGCAGATGATTGGGGCACTGACTTCGACTACTCTTGGTACGAGATTCCAGAAGTGGGTAAAGTACATATGGGATTCCTAGAAGCCCTGGGGTTGGGGAATAGGACTGATGTGGCCACCTTTGGTGAGTACCTTAAAATTGGACTCTCTTCAAACCACATTTCTTCAGGTATCAAAGGTGAAGAAGTTTCATCAAAAAACACCAAAAATCGTCCATCTGGTGCTACAGAATACAACTCAGATGGTGTTCCAGGGATCGCTGTGGGTTCTGCATATTTCGCTGTTAGGAGAAAGCTTAAGAGCTTGCTTGAAGAGAACAAAAATGCTAAGTTCATTGTTACTGGACACAGCTTAGGGGGCTCACTGGCAATACTATTTCCAATGGTACTATTGTTACACAAGGAGGAAGAGATGATGAAAAAGCTTCTCGGCATTTATACTTTTGGACAGCCTAGAGTTGGGGACAGACAATTGGTGAATTTCATGGAGGCTCATATCAATCATCCAGTTCCAAGGTACTTCAGAATGGTCTACTGCAATGATCTTGTCTCTAGGTTGCCATATGACGATAAGACATTCTTGTATAAGCACTTTGGGATTTGCCTCTACTACAACAGTTTCTATGTTGAGCAGGTAAGGAAAGCATATGCATATTGGTGTTTTTCTTTATATAATTCATTAGGGAATGCTTAATGATGAGGGGTTCATGCGATCTCTTTAATTTATATTTGTACTTTAGTTTCATTTCGTCCTATCAATCACGATGGTTTCTGTCAGGAATCATCATTTTAGCATGCCTACTCTCACCTATTTTCAATTTCATTTTCGCTGAGGTGTGCAGTCATTTATTCCTTTTTTCTTAGATTGGCATTGGAATCTAGTGACTCTTACTAATTTAATTGTACTTCCAGTTACTAATTTCGTTCTCTTGTGTATGTATAGGATATGAAGGAGGAGCCATACCCAAACTGCTTTGGGATGAGATTTCTAGTCACAGAGCACTTGAATGCAGTCTGGGAATTGATTAGGGGCTTGACAATGGGCTACACATATGGGCCAGATTACAAGGAGGGCTGGTTTTCCATATTGCTTAGGATTATAGGGCTTGCAATTCCTGGTATTTCAGCACATTGCCCCACAAATTATGTGAACTCCATAAGGCTTGGAAGGCAACGAGTACAGATGTCCTCTATATAAAGCTTCATTTTTGCAGAAATCCTAACGTCACAAGCAGCAACACTTCTTGGAGCCAAAAGCAGGTGTCCTGATGTCATAAATAGGCTTGTGATCAATATTGCATGTTAAATATATATAGTCTGTAATTCAACTTTCATGGATTTTTTGCATTGGGTGAACTTTGCTACAGTTACTTTCTGTCATTAATAAGTGAATCTTCTGTATTTTCAATGACTTCTGCTACTGCCTGAACATGACTAATGTCTAATGGATTAGTATTCTTGTCGATCACTTTCATAGTTCTTGAGGCAATTTCTAACTACTTTTATTTTCTCGATTAATAAGATGACTTGAAAACGCAATCGTTGTGGTTCCAACAATGAATTCCTACCATCTTACAGGCTCTTGTTGAATTTCTAGGCACTTTGTCCCAAGGGTACCCTTTGCAAACCCTTGCTGGTACCAGAGGAATCTTATGTTGAACATGCTACTTTTTACTGGTAACTCTCAGAAAAATGAAATGTTGCCTGAAATGAATTGAGTGAGTATTTTGAAGTATGAACTGGTATTTTGCTAAAATCATTTCATCAGCCAAAGCAATCGAGAAATGGAGCGACAATAACAGTTCAAAATGGTTGAGACTGAATTGTAATGGCTGAAAATGAAACTGAATCTACTTCTTAAATTCTTTTTTTATTCAATGGGGTGGCACAACCCCAAATACCTGTTCAGATTAGTAGATATCTATCTGAGGTAGGCTGCTATTCGGGACAGAGTAGAAAAAATAGGATAGAAGGAAAAATATACCCTGATGTAATGTGGAATTTAACAGCGATGTAAGTTATGGAAAAGTATGCATTCACAGAAAATCTTCCATGGGAGTTCAAGTTATAAGCAGTAGTATCTCAAGCAGAAAATTCATGTTGCAGAGACACACTAGCTGCTCCAGATGGTGTAACTGATAAATGACTACGACTATAATCCAACTTTTACACATACCAGAAGGTGAATAAAAGAGAATTCTCGATGTTCATTTCTAGTAGCTTATCCTCTTTGGTAAAAATTGGACAATACTAAAGAGAGAGAATCAGTGCAAGTTATTAGGAGGAAGCCCCTCTAACCAATTATTAAGTACATATGGAGTAAAAAAGAATCAAATCGCAACATTGTCGTAATGAACAGGACCATTTCTTGTGAACCTTAGGTGACAGAGTTTACACTGATCACCAATCACCATTGCCATCTTTACTATCGTTCCCAAAGGTCGGTCTTTTTTTATCTAACTAAGCAGACTCCTAGCATGCAAAATTGCAAATATTGCCGACGTAGACAGCAAGGAATCCTCAACTTGTACGATCTTCCTCTTGGTTTTAGACGTACGCGATGTTTGGATTACATTTATGTCTAAATTCTTCAGCCTCACCACAGATTCCACATGTCCTCTCAGCGTGTGGATTTCACCCAACCTAGACAATTTATCATCATCAGTTCTCACTATCTTAAGCATAGATCAGTAAACATGAGTAATTAAGAACAAGTTGCAATTGAAGAACCAAGTTAACCCAAAAAACATATGCAACTCTAAAATATAAATGTCAAGATTTACTATCTTCATTACCTGGCTATTTCAGCACGCCGCATTGCCTGTTCTGCGATCAAAGAACGTCGACCATTTCTATCAAAATCTAAAGACTGGAAGCCTTGTAGTGTTCTCTGAGAAAGCACCCACTTAGCCTCCCTATCTTCTTTCCCATAGTCTTTCTTAGTAGTGAAGGCCGTCTGTCAAGATCCATGGAAAAAGACATGTTGTAAAACCAGCTTGGTGATGTCAAAGAGAAGAAAATTGAATAAGAAACTACATTAGCTGTTTATAATTTATCAGTTGTAGCATACAGAAAAAGTGATGCATTGGAATCCAACAGTGTTAGATAACCAATTCAGCTGATTTCAAAATATAGGGTTCTTAGATTCAGTCTACTTTTGAATAAATTTAAAAAAACACAACTTCAAAGATTCATACAAGATGGTCAGATCTTTGAAGTAACAGAGCATTAAGATCCTACTTTCCATGGAAATGACTTTCTGGAAAAGAACTAACATTGCCAAACGGGAAAGTTAGAAAGGTGGAAAAATGGAAGCATTGCGTGGACTTCGCTTACCTTTCTATCGAACAAAAGTTGCCATGCTTCTCCGCTTAGGATGTAACGAACGATAAATTTGATGATATCTAGAGGTATATAGAAGACCAAACTGTATAACCATATGATTCCGCCCAGCCCCATCCAATGCCACTGATATCGGCGAAGCTTATGTGTGCATAGACTGCAATCAACGTAGCCACCTGCATTTCCAGTCATCATAAAATGAATGGATAAAATCGGGTTACACTGAGTCAACAGCAGCAAATGGTAAGCATTTTAGTACCAGTGGCGAAAGCAGTCCATGTAGTTGGTCCTGTTCAGTTTCTTATACATTTGGCCCAAAGGTTTAGTTCATAATTGTTCACTAAACAGTCTATGATCAACTCCAACTTCATGCTAAAAACCAAATTGCTTTTTCATTCATCAGTTTCAGATTCGTTTGAAAACTGGAAAATGAAGTATATAACTAATTCTTGGAATCTTGGGAATCCAAATTAATGTTTAAATACCAAAGCTCAGGTCAACTCGAAATCTTCGAGTTGGGGTTACCGAGTCTTTTGAGTCAGCTTGAAAGAGTTGAGTTGACCTCAGAAAGTGTTGATGGTTTGCATTAACTTCAAGATTGACTCTTTTGATTTCTGACCTTGATGCAACTATCTTGCTAGAAAAATTGCAGATTTTGTGTAAGAGTGACTGTATTGAACCACCTTTTTTTTTTAGATTTGGTTTGTGGAGATTAGACTTTCTGAGTTGATTTAAGATTTTTGGATTGTTTAGTGAATCTACACGATATGCACAAGTGCAGAAGTCTCAAGCCATGTTTTTTTTTTTGCCAAGTACGAATAACTAAGGATGAAAAACACAAAAATAAATGAATAGAACTTAGTATAGTTCTTGAAAATTCTCAGATAAACCTTAAGACTCTGCCACCTCTCTCTCTCTCTATCTCTCTCATGTCCTCCCATTTGAGACTATAGAAACAAATCCAATCCATAATACCAAAAATGGTTTTTGAAAAATTAATGTTAAAGAACAGAAACTATCTTGAAAAAAGTACAGATATGTAGAAGTCTTTAAAATATAAGGTAATCTATAACAAAATCAACATTACTACCCACTATTACTACTAGACAATGCAGGGAAATTATAAAAATCGAGTTTTTACCAATTGAGCTACAACAAAAGCACACATCAACAGAGTTCCAGGTCTCTCCACGAATGACCAACTTTGACTGCGGGTGACAAAGATTAGAGCCTGGCTGATGATGCTCACTTGCAGATATATGGCAGATGATACCATCTCACTATTGCTGCTCAAGGACCTTACATGAAAGTGAGTCTGCAACAAGAAACACAGAATGAGAGTTTAGTAAGACATAAAAATGGGCAATTTTCTTCTAGACTTCACTGTAGAAATCAAGAATTAGCACACAGTACCTCAAAGAATGTTGTTCGTGTAATAACCCAATAAAATAGGACAGTAACTAGTGCAAGATAAGTCCCTATAACGATGCCTGTTGCAAAAATCTCATTGAGCTTCCAACTATCTGGTTTTGGAGATGGTTTGACCCGATCTTGTGAAATGGTCATGATCGTCCCTGATTATGAAATAAGGAACATGAATGAGTCTGATACTATTATTGGAATCTCTGAGCTGCTTTTATATGATTAAGTCAACTGATCCGAAATGATAGCTACATAAATATAACACATACAGTTAATCCTATTTTTCTATAATTACACAGAATCATGAAGTTATAGTGGAATGGAAATGTATGATACGTTTCCTTGGCCAAAAGGTCTTAAACTTATGGTGAGGAATATTTATAATAAAATGGTATCTTAATAAACTCAAAATATTCGTCTCTAGGACTCATGTTTCAAACTAATTCATTGTGCATTCAATTTGAAAGAGAGATTCCCATGGTTGATACTTAGATAAAAGTATCCTTCAACACCCAACAAGAAGCATGACTAGAGCATGAAGTGTAATTTACTAGATCAGAGAAAGAAAGAAGATGTAATATCTGCTATTTACGTCTTCAGTATAATTGGGCACTCAGCAGTTCATTGTCACAATCATTAAGGTTGCAAGTTCAAGTCACATGGGTGTCAATTTGTGTGATACCCCAGTATTTGAGGCGGTGTGGGTGAGAGAAAAACATCAGGATGGAGTGCTAAAAGTCCCACATTGCCAGTGGGAGTTGAATGTTGTGATATATATATGGGATGCCTCCCTCCTTCAAGCACGAACTTTTTAGGGTGCCAGTATGGGATGGTTCTCCAAAGCGAAACCATGAGAGCCTATTTTGCTGTTAGCTGTTCTGTATTAAACATATTAGAAGTGACAATCAAATATGCAGAACTATGATACTCCAAACACTCTGAACATGCAATGTTTCTGTATCATGTTGTGTATGGTACTCATTTTCAGAGGAAGACATTAAAGAAAGAAGCATTACCATCATTCAGATTGCTATTATGAGAACCATAAAGGGTGGGAAGTCGTATTTCCATATCATTGTCAGGAGCGCGAAGCCAAGCTACATGAGGAAAAAATTCTAATAAATTTCCCATATTCTAGGAAAAAGATATAAAAACATTAGTATAATCACACTTACCACAATCCTAATGGTTATCGATACAGCATAAATCTGCAAAAAATTACATAGAAATGATTAATGCAAATGTAAATTTTCCCCGAAACTAGAAAATTACGATAATGCCTATATCATACTAAACTGTATAGTTCTTCATTCTCTGGAAAATAGCACGGCTAGTCAAGACAGCACTGACGATAACACTCAAGCCAGGTTCTGTTAGGACAATATCAGAAGCGCCCCTTGCAGCATCTGTAGCATCTGCCACTGCTATTCCAATATCTGCCTTTTTTAATGCCGGTGCATCATTTACTCCATCTCCAGTCATGCCACAGACATGCTTCTTTTCTTGAAGGATCTTCACAATCTCGAACTTATGTTCTGACATTCGTATAGTCAGTCAGAGAAGCAAGAAAGAAGAGTATAAAGAATCATGGGAATTGAAGAAGATTAAACACATCCCATAACATAAATTTGTATGTGCAAATGAATTTCCTGCAGCTATGGATATTTATAGGCAGTCACTGTCAAATAGTCTAAAATGTTAAATAATTTGAAAATCTTTCGAGGAAGTCTTACTACAATGAACAATTTTCAACAGAAGTAAAATGTGAGATTCAAATACCAGGGAATACACCAGCAAAACCATCTGCTTTTTCAATGAGCTCATCAACTGGAAGCGCTTCATGTTCATCTTTTTCACGACCCAACAACGATGAAGAAGGATACATGTTTGTTCCCATGCCAAGGCGACGGCCTGTCTCCTTTGCAATTGCCAACTGATCACCTAATTTTCATTTTTAGACAAGACACAACAGTTAGCATTTCAGCATTACCTCAAGCTTTTTAAAATGTTGAAGTTTCAGATTGGAAAACTAGAGGTAAAATACTGGAAAAATGGAATCGCTCGTGGATATACTTGTGAATCAGCTTTAACCACTTGTTACTGATCATGGCAAGACACATTGCTACGTTTATTTAGCAATTGTTTCTGGCTCATCACGGTACTTCATCTGTTGCTGGTTAATATTTGGTATTTTTAGCCGAATCCTACTGTAATTGTATATGTAATTCTGACAAATATTTGCATGCTTAGCAAGATTTAAACTAAACATCAACTCACTAAGAGGTCACATGTACCTGTAATCATCTTCACGCACACCCCAAGGTTTAAGGCTCTGCGAATGGTCTCAGCACTGTCATGTCTAGGTGGATCAAATAGTGGCAACAAGCCACAAAACTTCCATGGGCTCCAGGGCTGTCTTTCGATTTCTCAGAACAGACTGATGTACAAGAAGAAATTGAGAAATATGTCAATGAGATAATGGTAAATGATTAGATTCAAGAAAAAAATGCTAAAGATACTTAGTCAATTCTTAGATTGATCGATTTCATGACTCATCAATATTAGTTGAAAAGATTTTTAATCCCTGCTCCTAGTTGTTGCTAAAGTTCAAATGGTATTATTATTCATGGTTCATTCCTTAGATATTACATGACCCATACCAAAAGTCTGAAACCAAGTTGTTTATAGCCTGACACCAGATTGGAATCAGATGAAACGCCATGACCGAGTAAAGCAGAACTAAGTTGAGTTTTTGGAAAGATTTCGCCCATGTTCTCCGTAAAGTAAGAGAAAACTTCAGAAGACTTCAGTTTATGATGTCAACTGTTCTGCTCTTAAATGCTAATCATAGAATCGTGTTAATGAAGTCTTTCAGCTATACCTGATAAGCAACTGCAAGTGACCGTAGTCCCCTTTCTGCAAACTTGTCAATGATTGCATGGACTCTTCCAGAAATTTCATCTTTTTCGTGGCATAGATTTAGTATCTGTGGATAATACCAACATAGTTAGAACTGTAGTTTCTCTATCCTGAACTGAGCATTAAATTTTCCAAATGGAACGTGAGATTTATAATTTGCATTGGTCGTATTTTCAGTGACTTGAATTTTAGATTCCATGCAATAGAAATAAAAACACAAAAAACATTATTTAGCAAACACAAAAAAGAATATTCTAGGGTTCAAAAACTTTAAGAATGATTAATGAAGGTTATATGAAAAGATTTGAAGAATGTGTTTGAAATATGAACCAGTTTTTTTTTTTTTTTTTCTTTTGCAAAATTCAAAGTTTATATTTTGTGGGAAGAAACCTGCAATTGAGTATCTTCTCTTAAAGGTTACCCCCATGGTGGTCTCCAGAAAAGAAGGGGATCTCAGGAATCTTAAAAATTTCTGCTCCCTTTCAGTGACACAACTTAAAATCTAGTAACTAGCAATCATCAGGTCTTATGGAGTAAAGAACATAGGAAAGAACATAGGATCTGTTAGTATCAGAAAGTACTAAAACCATTTTTTTTTTCAGAAGACAGGAACCATGGGCCCTACATCATGCTAGGATATGCTTGGAAAAAGATGGTGTTATTGTTCTGATATAATGTCAAGGTGTAAGAATTCGATAGAAAAGCTTCTGTAATTCCATTTGAACAACTGTACATATCGAGTAGTATGTATGCAGATGCCACCAAATCTTGACGGATAATGGCCGATACTGATCAAACTTAAGATGATCACAATCTTGATCTAAGTATATAGAATATGGTAATGCATTTCTCATGTCAGCTTTTAGGCAGCATTTTGCAGATCACTACCATGTGGTTTAGTATTTAAGTGAACCCACAGAAGCAGTCTGAAGGCTTGCATTTTATGTACAAATCCATACTCCAAAGATTATCACTTTATATAGAGCCTTATTGTCTTTCAAATCTGTAAATACCTGCTCAGGAGCTCCTTTGCTAGCTCTATGCCAGTTTCCCTCAGAGTCTATGTATGTAATTGCAGTCCGCTTCTCAACAGGATTAAAGGGCAGAAAATGAACTTCTTGGATGTTTGCACGTGCCTGTAGGCAAACCGGTTGCTTGTGAGTTGCTCTATTGTGAAAATATAACCAAATCAAAGTCATAAAATAAAGAATTGCGTGAGTTTGTTTCAGAGTGGTTCATTTACCTCCTTTGGATCTGCAAGCATGTTGACAATTGCTGTATCAATGGCATCTTGGTTCTCCAATCTGGATGCTCTGGCAGCAAGCAACACTACGGTGTCTTTATCCATTTCTTTGTGGAAAACCTGAAATAGGAAGTTTTACGATTAAGATTTGTATAGTGGGGAAATATTAGCATTGTAAGTCAGCAATGGTTCTTGAATCAGGATGCTTGTTCTTGAAGTAGATAAGTTGCAATACAGAAATTTATGGTCTGCAGAAAACATGGCATTTTTACTTCAGAGAGCCAGAACATTTATCCACTAGGACTTTCAAGGTTGAAATGTCCTCTCTGAAATTTCATCCTTTTCCTTGATTATTTGTGTATTGTCTACTCAACCAAGTGTCTGTACTTTGTAGGACATGTATCAAAGGGTTAATTTCTTCAAATCTGAGCTGTTATAGTAATTACTGCAATCTAGTTAGGAAAAGACACATGAGCTAACATGTATGGAAATTGGTTAGCCAGGAAATTATACATTTGCTTCAGCACAGTCCTTACGGAATGTCCTCGTGAAAGTAACATCAAATGATCTTTTTTGAGTATTGAAATCCAACAAAAAAAGGAATCTAGTAGTGTTTTTTCAGGAAATAGAATCTTTGCAGTTCCAGAATTCCTGTTTTACAGGTTTTATTGCTATTGTTCCATACCCATAAAGCTGTGTAACCAATACACTACTAGACTGTATCCCTAAAAAAAATTATATATGACAAGAACGCCAAAATATAAGTGCATCAATAAATTTGGATGTCAAATAAAACTTCTTAGTGAAGTTCCTTTGAGTCATCAGTCCATTATCTGAAAACAAGAAGGTTAGTGCTTAAAGCCTTAAACTCATTGTTGAACTGCAATCTGGGTAAATCCCATTTTGATTGCTGAAGTGTATGGAGTAAAACTCTGTTTCTCTACCTAGTGATAACCAAGTTGGGTCACCAATGGGGTAGCGGATTTTTCCGCTAAATTTGGAGTTAACAACTCAGACGCTCGGGTCTTCTTCCTTTGAGCTTTGGGACTTGATCAGGGTGTTGTTTTGTTGGGATTATCTCTTATGTAACTTGTTTTTTTCTTTTGAAGGGTGTCTATCTCTTTTAGACCTATCTCTTGTGATGTCATTTTTCTTTTTGATTATGTTTTCTCATGTATCATGTTTTTCTATTCTTGATGAAATCTTATTTGTTAGCGCTAAAAAAAAAGTTGGCTTGTCATCTTACCTGTTTGTTTATAATGCCCTTCTCTAACTATTTTGGTGTTACTAGAGATTATCATGTTTGTAAACAGTGTGAACCTGACAATGATAATGAAAGGCCAATTATAGATCTCAACAGAAGATTTGGGGCAACCAAAATTCTCTAGGCCTTAGCCTGATTCTTTTGAATGATAGGACAGGACCAGTACCAAACAGGCTCGGTCCAACCCATTGAGACCCTTGCATATTTAACACAACTGGATAACTTAGCTCTGTTGAACACTCCATTACCCTTTCAGCTTAATTTAAATTACTTTTCTTTCAATAAGAAACAAAGTAGCCTTCTGAATTTGATTGCTAGTACCTCAATGAGATTTCCGTCGACAGTGAGACGATTTAGTGTAAGAGTTCCAGTCTTGTCACTGCAGAGCACATCCATTCCAGCCATTTCTTCAATTGCAGTCATCCGTTTTGTAATTGCTCCCTGCAAAATGATAGAGATTAAAGTATCCGTGAATTGAAACCAGTGAAAACAATGATTGTTTGGAATTTTACCTGTTGGGATAGACGGTGAGAACCAATTGCAAGCGTTACAGACAACACAGTGGGCATGGCGATGGGTATTCCTCCAATTAAGAGAACGAGGAGGTTGTTGATTCCACTTCTATATTTGCGATGTTGGATGGGGAACATCACAATGATTTCAAGTATCATTCCCACGGCTATTGAGCATATGCAGAAGTTTCCAATGGCAGTAAGAACCTGGAGTGAGTGAGAAACAATCACATATTCTGCTCTAAAAAGAAAACAATACTGTACTTACTTAAATGCACTTATTTGTGCCATGTTCTATTCTTGAAATTGAAGGGGAATGCAAAAGCGCCATATCATAGCCACATATCATTCCTCAGACATACAACAGGTTCTTGTTTCCTCATATATGACGGAGTCTTCTTTTTCATGCTATCATGGACTATTTATCACTTTCTGTCTTCACCTGTTGGAAATGGCCAACAACTTCAGTGGAATCGACCAAATGTGCTGCTTTCCCAAAGAAAGAGTGAACACCAGTTGCAATCACAACAGCTTCAATCTCTCCAAGCTTACATGTTGAACCAGAATACACTTCGTCTCCTGTTTTCTTTGTGACTGGAAGAGATTCTCCAGTAAGTGCTGACTGCATTATGGAATTTCAAACATATAAGAATACTGGTGGATGGATTGTTCAATTTTTTTGATAGAAATCTGCATATTGAGTTGTCATTTTTATGATACTGAAAAAAATCAGCACTGTTGGAACCAATTGTTCTGTAATCTGCATCATCTTTTCTTGAAGGTAACCGTTATTGATGTGGAAAAATCTATCAGGCATTGAATTTAGAAATGAAATCAACTGTATTAATGATTTGAAACTCCAATATTTCCATTGCCATTATAAATCAGCAAACACAAAGTTGAAATATACAAAATACAAATTCAGAAGCAATTGCCTGGTCAATTTTAAGAGAATCTCCCTCAAGCAGGCGAGCATCAGCAGGGATAATGTCACCCAGTTTTATGCTAATTATATCTCCTGGTACTAGAATAGCAGCATCCTGCTCTTGCCATTGTCCATCTCTGAGGACCTGAGTTACAAAAGCATTAGATTCCATCATGATTCATTTGTCATTTAGGTCGAAGATGACCATGACATGCAGTAGGCTAATACTTAACTGAATAGATGAACCACAATTGTTTTTCAGCTAGTCATTAAGATGAATGGGCAGATAAAAACCTTCGTTTTTGGAGCTAAACGTGCCATAAGTGCTGCTGCAGCATTCCCAGCATTATTTTCCTCTATAAAGCTAATTGTGGAATTGATGAATAATAGGCAAACAATTCCCACAAAATCCTGCCAATCAGGACCTTGCCCCTGAAATACCAAATGAGATACAATTAAAAAAGAAGTTATAATATATTAACTGTATAATGTACTTCTGGGCTCAGATCAGAGGCATGTTAATGTTTTCATGAGAACTCACTCCACCATTAGCAAGGACTATTGCCATAATTGCTGCTGCCTCCATAACCCATGACAAGGGATTCCACATAAAACTAAGGAACTTCAAAAACTTGTTCTCCTGCAAATAGGAAAAGATTGTATGGAATGATCAATGGTCAGCAGAAAGCCTTGAATAATAAGGTCTTGTTAGACTCTTCGCTGCTTCTCCACTTAGAAAAATGCATTTGAAATGAGTAAAATGGTGACATAAGTTTATCTGAATTGAAGAAATTTACTGGCTTCTCTTCAAGCTTGTTTGGGCCAAAAATTTGCACGCGCACTTCAGCATCTTCTGATGATAGTCCCTCTCGTGATGTTCTCAGCTGCTCAAAAACTTCGTCCAGTGGTAAGCGTTCCTGTACATCAGATAACCCAACTGAGACTAATGCAAGCATGGTATGGAGAACTTAATGGACTGTTTCAACTAGTGCCCCCTACGCATGACTTACCAGATCGATTGCATCTCGGTTGAAATTTTCAGGACCAAGCAGAGGCTTTTCTAGGTCTGCCATAGTTCGAACTTTAAGGCCCTGGCCCTGAGTTATCTAATGATCAGATCTCTCTTGTAAGCATCAAGCGAGAATCCCAGAGCTACATCAGATCATATTATGGTTATTCATTAAAGATGGAAACAGGATAGACAAAATAAGAGAATTCCAAAATAATGTTGGACAAGTTTGTTTCATTTTATCTAGCTTGTCATTCCTGAAGTTGCATGTTTTCTGACAGAGGTTCATCACTCAAACAGAGAAAGAATGCATTGATCTCAATTTCAAATTCCTTCATCCTGACAAATTTGATACGCTCTTCTACAGTAGGCACGCTGTAATCTAAAACCTGCCCTGTGAGGCTATACTAGGCACAAAGTGATCTGATTTCATTCAAATTGTCCATTTGTGAGTTGGTATTCATAAGTAGGATTACAAACAGATGTAATTTTTCATTACCGCATATCCATAACAGGGTCCTTCTTCCATCTTTACAGATACAGAGTGCTTGATAACAGCTTAGATATGTGCATCTACAACTAGGCTTTTCACCAACTTTCTCAAGCAGAAAAGCGTATAAAAACCTCAAAAAAGACATGCACTGAGAGCAAATGTAATCCAAGAATGGATACCCTAACAAATACCCCACTAAGACATCATTGTTTCATTTTATTCAAATGAACGTACTAAAAAAACAGGGACCCATTTAATGGGTGGAAAAAAACTCACACAAAAAACATCTTGATGCCACTATTATTAAAAGGGGAAGACAGATAGAAAGAACACTTATTCAGCATCAACTTCAATCTGTATTGAATGAAATTCAACAAAAGAAGTTAGTTCATCATCATTGCACTTACTGTTCTGGGATCCGAGAACCGAAACACCTGAGTCGAAAACAGTAGCTTCTTCAGTGGAGTTGTTAGTGTTGTGGGAGTAGATGATTGGAAAAGGCAAGTATAGACGTGGAAAATGGATTAAGATATAATGGGGCTGGGCATTTGACCGTTGGGTGGAGGGTGGAGGAGAGGCTGACGTGGCTCTAGCTGGCTCCCGCCATCTCTCCATCTTCCTCTGACCTAACCAAAAGCTTTTTTTCCTTCTTACCTGGGGGAATAGGCAGCGGCTCCTAACAGTCTTTCAAACTTCACACGTTTCCTAACGGTCTTAACCTACCCTTCCTTCTGTTTCCACTTCACAACACGTGCACTCACACCGCACGTGTGTGAGAAATGACATGAAAGCCCCTTTTAGAACTCTGGACCCACTATAGAATGGGGAGTCTAGGGTGACAAGGATTTGGTCCGGCCTATCGTAGACCCAAATAAATTTGTAAAGATATGGACCAGTTCATCCTAATTCCTAAACGAAATTGGCATGAGTTTAAATATTATAAAAATATTAATATATTTTAAATTTGTACAAAAAAATAAAAATATATGTAATATAGTTTTAAAGGCAAAATCTAATATAAGACCCGGATGGACTTCTGCCTTGGACCCATCTTTTGATAAATTCAAATTGTTCGAGTTATTTTTTTTCTCTTCAGAATTTAGATCCAACTTTATTTAATATTAATCAATGTATCTTCCATCATTGGATTGAGTCTCACGGTTAAAAACATCTATCCAATTGTCTATTTTAATCTTAAAAATAATGAAGAATCATCTGATAAACTTCTTTTCGGACAATTTGATACTCTTGATCTATTCATTTTAATTTTTTAACATAAAATGAATTTTACATTTCTAATATGACTCATCCAAATATAACGTTTAAGGGAGATAGGCAAGAAGAACCTATTTTATTTCGAGTTTCTATTTTTAGAGAATGCAATGGACACTTGCAGAAATGTTGGTAAAGTTTACTGGTTTATTAATTTATCCAACTAATTGTTCTATCTCATCAACATTGAAGGAGATAGGTAAGTAGAGCCTACTTTATTTCGAGTCTCTATTTTTAGAGAGTGCAATGGACACCTGCAGAAATGTTGGTAAAGTTCATTGATTTATAAATTTACCCAACTAAGTGTTCTATCATCAACATTAATGTGTTCATCACGAAATTCTCTATCTCTACTTTCTACTATTGCCATCATATTGTCCGCTTTGAACTTGCAGACGAGCCCAACTTTACATTTACGAGCCAACCAACTTTTGCTCTAAAGACGTTCTGCTCGAAGGAGGGAGTCTATTGTACCAAAGGAGCCAAGGAGCTCCGGCGATACGTGACTTTGTGGAGAAACACGCCCAGGGCCCCTCTGTGGAGCATGGCAATTTTCTCTCCACTGCTTGGACACCTGGCCTCAGGCTAGGCCCCGTCTGGGGCGGGGTATTACGAGATTTTTTTTATTTTTTTTGGTGTAGCAGTTCAGATTTTGAAAAGGTGCCCAGTTATATTTCGGGTAACTGGAACCTCGCTTCTCTTCCTGTCCTCAGGTTGATAATCTTACAATCTCATTGGGCATCAACCCAATGGGAATGCGTATCTTCCTCTGCTCTTTCCCCTACGGAAATCACACCATTACAGGAGGTGTCAGCCCTTCTAGTCCCTCTGGTTCCTGTGTTGGTCATTCTCATGGCAGACTCGGATGTAAGCTGAGGTTTCTCAACTCCATTCTGCACCTCAGCACCTCCCTTGTTTTAACCAAGTCATGGCTATTGTTCAGAGATCTCTCTGTTGTGGGTCGTCCCTATTGTCTCTACTCCGTCGTCATCGTATCTCCACTTGGGAGGAGCACTGCCTCTTTCTCAGTTCAATGAAGTGCAAGCTCTGTTCTTGCTCTGTTCTCTCTCTCTTTTTTTTTTTCTTTTAATCAGAGTTCAATCAATTCGGCTTCCCCAAAGGAGTTTCAAGCTTGGTTATCTGAAAAAATTTGTAAATAACACTTGTATTATCATGTATGAAGGTCTTTTTGTGCAGATGAGTACAAAGTTTGGGTGGGTGCCAAAATGAGTTTCATTCTTGAATGAACTGCTGACCTTCATTATAAAAAAAAAATATTGAATATGTGCCAATCACTATTAGAAAAGCTAAAAATTCTAAAAAACATCAAAAAAAATATAAAATTTGAAAATATTGAATTGTAAAGTTTATTTTTTGTTCTAACTCAATTTATAGAAAAATATTGGTCCCCTTTAAGCTAAATATGTCTTGTGTTACGGTATGGTCCTGAACTAAACCATGTTTTTATAAATTTAATGATTTTGTTTTTTAATTATTCTAATATCTATTTTGGACCTAAATATGTCATAAAAAACTAATAATTACTAATCAAGCAGTAAAAAAAATGATTGACATTAAGAGTCGGAGACAAAAGAATATTAAACTATTTCATTCCTACAATTATGCACTCGTTTAATAATAAATGGAGTATGATTTAACAACTATTAGAATTGATAATACAGAAGGGTGTAGTTTAACTGATTAACCTTCTGTCTTAAAAAGTGGAGGTGCCAAGTTCGAGCTCCCGTGACCTAACTTGGTGTACCCTAAGGGAAGTGGATATCACATTCGGGGGTTTTACGCTGAGTTTCCCACGGTTTCCCACATGTAAATTAAAAAAAAAAACTATTAGAACTCATTTTAAAAATAGTAAAATATAAAAAATTAAAATCTAAATCCAAAAATGAATATAATAAAAAATTCTTCACAATTTAAGTAAAAAATCATGTTGGTTACTACATGCAAACTATTATCTTATTTTATTTGATATATTTAAAAAATGACAAAAGTGTGAAAAAAGTGGAGAATAAATGAAAAATATAAAAGAATTGCATGGTAGTCCCAAATTTCATTTTTATAATGTTTGACCTTCACTACAAAACAAATGATACTTTTTTAAAAAAAAAAAAAAAACTAAAAGATATTGATTGGTATTTTCAAAATGTCGGCCGGTTTTTGTGATATTCTAGTTTTTCGTTTTTTTATTCAAAGACTTATACCAGAATCCACCGGTCAGAGTTTTACAAGGGCATATGGCTTGTGAAGATGTGAAGCAAGAAGGTTGTCATGTTTGTGATACAAAAATGGACAGGTGGCAATATTCTGATGGTGAGATGAACAACTTTTGGTGGGCCCCATGGAAAGATGAGTGATGCAAAAAGAATCAATATTAATGGAGTCCATATGGGCGTACCTCAAATGGATAACGTTCCGTTTCAGGAAGCGAGAGGTGCTAAGTTCAAAATCCCATAGCCTAACTTGATATATCCTAAGACAATGGATATCACCCATGAGAGTTTTACACTGGTTCCCACAATTTCCCATACGTAAATTCAAAAAAACATTAATGGAGTCTAGTGCACCTAAAATCAACAATTCAGCCCACTTCTTTCATTTCATTCACACGAATGCATTGAATTGAATTAGTCCAAGAGGAGTGATTAAATATTTCTTAATTTTTTCTTACCAAACAAGGAAAGATTAATGCATAGCTTATTGCAATTGCATAACATGTGGTCAAATATCTGTAGTAGGTGCACACAATTTATTAAGAGA
This sequence comes from Chimonanthus praecox, assembly GCA_022113865.1. Taxonomy (NCBI): domain Eukaryota; kingdom Viridiplantae; phylum Streptophyta; class Magnoliopsida; order Laurales; family Calycanthaceae; genus Chimonanthus; species Chimonanthus praecox. Next base: position 58,967,185 of record CM039091.1, on the reverse strand, counting down.
GAGAGAGACACACACAATCAAGCCCAGCACCAAACATTCCACAGCAAAAATTTTAGGTTAGACTAATGTCCTTCAATTGTGTTCTTATTTTTTAGTGTTGAAGCACATGGGTGTACACAACAGAGAAAACAGAGGAAGATTAAAGACAATGGTAATATAATGTATTGAGATCTTAAAATGAGATCCAATTAAGATTTTTTTTATTAAAAATCTATTGCATCTATTTTGATTTATAGAGATGTGTTGATTAAAAATGTTTATTTTCTTGATATAGACCGAAAATTAGGTTAAGTGATGCATCAGGGATTTCATGGTGTTTAAAAATTCGGTGTGCTGTTCGCTTGTACCAGCACATTGATATATATCGGTGCACTGATACTTATAAGGCCGTTTTGGGTTAATACACATTTTTTCTCGTTTGAATTTTATTTTATATTTTTGTTAGTTCTGAAAAATTATAGAAAATCAAGAAAATTATAGGATTCATTATATGTAATTTTATCATTATTTTGCTGTCATTTAGATATTTAAATGTGATTTTGAAGTTTCAAAACTAAGAATTTTAAAATATTTTGAAAAATATGGAAAAATATAAAAATTTCAAAAACATGGAAAATAATGTTTTCTGTTAATTTTCTCATAAATAATGACCATTTGGAGTAATTTTTATCATTTTTACTCTTAAATATTCTCAAATTCAATTATAAAGTGTGGAATTTTTTTCTCTTCGACCCCTATTTTTGTTGCATAGCTCTCTAAGTTCTCTTTCCAACTCCTTTAAAGTAAGCTCGATCAGAGTCCGTTTGATAAAGTTATAGCCATTTTACCAGAGAAACCCTATTCAGTGTTACGGGCCAATATGTATCGACTTATTCTCAACCGCTACATTGTGTATAAGCCACAACAACATGATTTGTCACGGTCGCAATGTATCGGCCGTTAATTTTCCGATACGATTCGGCCGTATTCGTTCTCCTTAGATTGAGCTTCATTCAAAAGATGAGTCATGGGTGTAACTCAGAGTAGCGTGAAAAAATCCAAGTTTGAAATATTGGGCGAAACCAACATATTGGGCCTTTAATCAGACTTAGTATAGGTCGATTATTTGGCCATATTGGCCCATTTCAACCCTGATTCTTAATTTTTATTAAAATAAAATTTCAACCGATATTCTCAAATTGTGGCCTCTCACATAATATCGGTAAATTTTTCTATTTAGCGATACTTCCCAAGCATCAAACCTTTGATATTCCCTCAAATATTCATTTCAGCCAACATTTGTAACTGAGAAAAAATATATAAATTTCAATTCACAAGGGATGGTCAATGTGGATATGGATTCTACAAAAAAAAACTCAGTAAAATCCCTGTTAAATAATTTTCCAAAACAAAATAGAATTTGAGCCGATTGTTCTTTAATTTTGATCAATAATACATACATAACTAGGAAAAACTATCAAATCATCTATACATAATTTAAGAGCCACACAAGTCATCTAATTTTTTTTATGATTAAGGTGTCCAAGGGTCACCCGACTAGTCCTTGGGACATGTGCAAGTCTCTTAATCTCACATACACCAAGTAAGCAATTATGAAGAGTGGTCAAGGAGGGTGTTAAGCGTAAATCAAAATCAAGACCTCCTTTAATGAAGAAAGCTTCTTGACCGTCAGATCAACCTCTTCTACAATTTTACATATTCACCTAATTGACACTCTTATTAAATTGAGCTTGGGTATGACCTTAATGGGACAAAACACTAACTATTGAAATTCATTTTATAAATTAGCCCGATTTGGACACTCAATTTTATATAATTTGTCCCATGTTGTAAAGTCAAACTTAACAATGTGACATTCCAAATTTGAAAATCCGCCCTGCGAAAAGTGGACTCTGTGTTGGCCCTCCTTCTAAACTTAAAACTTATGTGCCCAAAAGTGGTTGGTGAAGTGCAAAAGAATCCCACCCACCAGATAGTGTTGAGACATTTGATAATTAGGCTAGAAATGGATAGTTTATAATGGCCATGACTAATTGATTTGAGTAGTAGTCAATTTATTGAATGGCTGGGATTGTTTGATGGTTGTGTTTTTGGTCCATTCTTGATGGGATTGGACAAAACGGATTAATGAAATGTGCCTGATCATTGGTGTGGCCCCAACGAGAAAAAGTCTCTCCGTTTCAAATCATCAAAAACACGCCCTTGATCAGATAGCTATATATCTGATTAATCCACTTTTTTTTCCATATATATAACTGAAAGAATTACTTTCAGAAAGTTATTCGAGGTAAGGATGTTCGAGTGCTCTATGGAACTTGAACACTTTGATCATTAAAAAGAAAAAAAAAAATCTAATCTTCAATATTTAATTTGCATTAAATAGTTGTAATAACTAGAATTTACTCTGTTTCACTGTACAAAGGAAAATCTAACACAACATATGTTCTTTTTTCTTTAAATCAAACATCTTTAAGTAACTCTAAATGCTCTTCATGTTTAGCTGTGTAAAAGCAAATAATGTCTAATTCTCTAAAGAGTCCATAGCAGCAGAGATAGGAGGAGAACCAACAACGGCTTGTGGAGAGTTGTGGCAGAAGAAGGGGTGGATTTTGGAGTCGAGTGCTGGCTGATATCGATCATAATCTCAAACAGGCAACCTTGTTGCGACGGATCGGTACGTGTGATAACCGAAAGGTTGGAGAAATCACAAGATCCCTTCTGTTGATTCAGTGTCTGGTAGTACATGTTAAAAGCATAAGAAGCATTGCTCCTAGCATCCAAGCCATTACAAGATGATCCAGAGCTAAGACTTGTACAATCGGCGTAAGTGCAAGCGTAACTGACACTCCCCGGGAGATTTGAATTCACAATGCTAGCGTCCGGTGACATGACACACCATTGCTTAGCCAGATATTTGACACCCTTGGCACCTACTAGAGTCCGGCCATTGGGCAAATTTAGATCATACTTGATTGACCCATCATAGTAGAAAATGCCCCAATGGCGTTCGAAATTACCCGGTTGGATGCTCTTCGTGTCCTCGTCGATGAGCCCAAAAATGTAAACTTCAGGCGGGCTTGGGCGCTTTGGGGTACCTTGGCCTCGTGTTATTTTGTCGATGAGGCCTTGATTGAACTTGCGCGCGTATTCTATATTGGCGTTGCGGTCTCCATCTGTTGGCCATCCTACTTCACCAATGATCACTGGGATCGACGACAATCCGTTCTTCTCAAGAGCCCAAATAAGCGTGTCGTAATTGGCATCGAAGACGTTGGTGTAAGTGATGGACCCATCGACCACAGGCGAGGGGGTGCCTGAGAAGAATGCAAAGTCAACTGGGAAGTTGGGGTCGGCATAGAGGCTGAGGAAAGGGTAGATGTTGATGGTGAGGGGTGCTCCATTGTTGATGAGGAACTTGATTATGGAGACCATGAGAGTGTGGATGTCTGATCGGAAGTCGGCACTGGAAGGGAGACCATTCTCCGATTGGTAGACGTCAGCATTTAAGGGTACAGTGACTTTCACTTGTTTACTAAGGCCAGCTTTGATGAGGGCAGCTTGAATGTTTTGAAGGGCGGGAAAGGTCGTTTGTTGGAAGGCACCTTTATAAGCACTTAAGAAAGGTTCATTCCCAACTGCAACATATCTAAAGAAAGAGGGAAAAAAGGTTTAAAGTTAATAAATATTGCTAATTATGCAAGTAGAGAAAATTTATGAATGAATGAATTCTGAAATTCAATTAGGGATTTTTTACTGTTCTTTAGACATTTAAAATCTACAAGGGTAGTTCATTTTGTCTAAGCTTCTAGAATTAGTCTAGAAGTCTTGCGTTCGACGCCTTCCAGACTATCTAATATATGAAGTTTGCAAATGGTTCCGAATATCGGTAAGATTAATTTCACCTCCAATGTGGAGTCGAAATACCCATGTTATTTGAAAAAAAAAAAAAAAGGGACTTTTCTATAAAATATTTTTCCATGACGATGGGTTCTGCGTTAACTTGGTTTTGCCCATGTATGAATTCTTAGTGAATTCTTGTCATAAAAGTTGGAATTTATAATTTTAAAATTGATATGGAATTTGTTGAGGAGCCATTCAAATTCTACTGAACTCCAACCTCACTAATTAATTCTAAAGTTTAAAAATGAAATAAGTCTTTATATACATTCTTCGAGAGATACAGAAAGTAAGGTTCCTTAGCCATAGATTATTCTAAGAAAATCCAGTGAGTTGAGCGCAAACCAAGTTGAATCAAAATTGTTTCATTTCGAGTTGAACTCACATGCATTGAAATGCGTAAGGTATATGCTGAATTGGGATAGAAAGGTTATTTTTTAGTATCCCATGATTATATTTTTCTCGTGGAGATTTGATGTGGGAGTTTCGCATATTGTCACACTGCTAATCATGCTTAGAAATCATTCTCTAACAAATGAATAAACAATGACTTTAAAAATGATGACGATGATGGCAGTGACATCGATTATCGATTATGACACAAATGAGTGAACACGCACCTAATATTCACACCATACTTAGAAATATAGGCCGACACATTTTTGGTGACCCAGTCTTCAGCTATTTGAACGCTACTTGCAAGTGGTTCTAAGAATTCATTCGGTATGCCGAGCATCACTTCGATCCCACTGTTACCCAAAGCTATCATCGCATTCGGGTCGGCCTCAAAGAGCTTCACCTTGGTGAATCCATTGTCCTTGAGTAGCTTTACGACGATGTTCCCTGGCAATGGATGTGAACAACGCGTTCCCCAATTGAATCCAAGTCCTTCTGCAACATAGCCTGTGATACATGCATGGAGAAGCATAACCCAAAGCAGGCCAAGGGTACCCATTTTGCCTGAAGTGTCTTTTTTCATGGTTTCCTTTCCAAAATTCTAATAACCAACTTGTTTAAATCGAAGGGTGGAAAAATGGGCAACAAGGAAAGGTATTGCAAAGCAACCCAACTAAGGTATTGGATTCCAAATAAAAAAGCCATTAGGAAAAGTGAGGAACTTCTCATGTGTGAGGAAATAGAATCTAATAAGAAAGGAATGGAGTAGACGTGCAGTGTTGGACCATATCATGTTATCCCTTTTGACCCCAAACCCTACATTGAAGAAAAGTTTTAACAGAAATTTTTCTCTCTTAAAGCCCCTTTGTAAACTCTTTTCTTCTTTCTGTGCAAGGATGCTTTTCTGGAAATGCATGGATAGCCCAACTGGGATCAAATGGAGTACGGCTAGAATGAAATTATACCCTGCTCGTTAAGCAATTTTGACCTCCACTCCAACCAAGAATATGACCTCACAGTTAACATATACTAATAAATCTCAAATTATGTTTAGAATATGTTGAACATAGTTTGATGTGTATAAAACAATTAAACTCGAAGAAAAAATGAAGCTAGGCCTTAGATTAAAATTTAGCACTAGAACCTAACCAAACATGTTGATTCGGATCCTTTGGCTCCTAGGGTTGCCACCAAAACCGCAAGACTAGGAATGATAGCCATTCTTTATTATATTTATTAAGAAATTAGGATTGACTAGTCATGAGAAGTTCATATGCATGTCCATTACAAGTTTAAAGAAGGTCTATAATTAGTACAGACGGTCTCCCCATGTTCTAAACTGGTAATCCAAAAGGCAGAAAAACCTGTTAATGCTAGGGGTGAAACTTGGGTCGGGTCATGCAAGTCGAGTTAGAGAGTCGGATTGGGTTGAGAAGACAAAAATCCACATGAAATTCACGTCAGATTGAATTGAGACATTTTCAAGTTAACCCAAGATGATTCTACTCAGGTAAAATGGGTTGAGAATACAGATCAGATCAAAATTCGGATTGAATTGAGTTAGAATTCAGATCGAGTCGAGAATTTTGGGTCAATAGGTCGGGTCGAATTCCATAAATATTGACACGGGTCAAATTGAATTTTAAGAAACCCGACCCGACCCAACCCAATTTCAGCTTACCTGTTACAATCTTTGTGGTGCCTACAATCACGGCGCCCACGTGACCCACTTTCCTATCCAAAAAACACTTACAACTGTCATCATCATCAGAGCTAAAAATTTAAACCAAAATTTCAAATATGAAAATATCAGTTGATTTTTCAAAAAATACATATTCCAGAAAGTTTGGAAGCAACGTTCTTACGAAAAGGTGAAAATTGTCGATGAAAATGAACAGTATTACGAAAAATAAAGCAGTACTTGCTAAAAAAGGCTACGGGTTTTTCACCCTTTATATTTTTCTAAACTCAAAATGCTTTATCATAATGAAATGTGGGTCGAACTTTTTCTTTTTCCTTTTTTGATGTCCCTCTGGAAACGATTTTCCCTTTTCACCCCTTCATTTTTTTAAACAGGAGAGAGAGTATTGGGGCTCTGTAAAATTTTGTTGTGTAAAGGTCTTCAAAAAAAAAAAAAAAATTGTAGTATAAACCCACAATCATGGCCTTTAGGGGAGGGAGGCTACTTTGAATTTACAAAAATGAAAATGAGAACTACTGCGATCAATACTGCCTTATAGTTCCATTGGCAGGCAATTTGGGTCAAGAACTAGAGGTCTCATATTTGAGTCATGTAGCCACTCAATGCACATGGCTTGCAAGGGGCTACGTGCAGATGCGGGTCTTGAGGTTCTCCCTCATAAAAAAAATACTGCTTTACATAGTTAAAAAATAATGCAAATGTTGCCAAAGAGGCTTTTTCTTCACCAGACAGCACAGCAGAGCAAAAACAGATCTCAAATCTTCATATAAGGACAGCCTCCCAGTTCAGCACCAGTTCCCATCTTGTTGCATAATCTCCATGTTTCACAGCATGCCGTGCTAATTCGTCAAATAATAAAAAGGGCATGGAGCATAATGGCAATGGCTGCTGAATGAGAGTCAATATAGGCCTTTTTTTCTGAAAAAAAGAGGAAGAGAGAATAATATCGGCCAATACCGAATTTTGCACCCCTGCTTTAAAAGGAAGTCTGACATTGAAGAAGGAGAGCTGTGGGGGAGGGGTGGGGTGATGTAGTAGTTCAAGTGTGAGTACTGAGAAGTAACTCATCATTCATGCAAAATGACCATTCACTACTCTCAAACACACAAGTACATAACGCACTCGAGCTCCATGCTCCCAGAGACTGGCATGAAACAATCTAAGGAACACAAACCTCCCCTTCACAAATCACAAAACCAACTACTTAACCAAGAGGCACCGATTGCGAAATGAAAAACTTGCATTAACCATCTGGTGACCCCTACAAGCTGCAACTTTAGGAGGGGTAAATGTGAGAACACTGATATGTACAACAGCAGAAGTGTTTCTGTAAAGGGCATAGTAGCCATATCCACTTTGTGAACAAAAAAAGCAGATTGCGTAAATACTTACACAACTAGTATGGTAAATACTTACACAACTAGTATGGCACAGAAAAACACTGAACAAGTTCATCCCACGGCATGGGTTATGTCTGTATCTGCTCCCCCTGGGCATCTGGACGACGCTTTCTGAAGTATTTGCGGCAGAAAATTTCAGCATTTTCAGGATATTTCACCTTGACATAGTTTTCCATGCATTTAAGATAGGAGAAGTCTGCCTTGAAGCCACTTCTTGAAACTACGTAAAAGCACCTAGATTCCTGGAAACTGCTATGCTTGTCAATCTGCCAATTGATGGAAACAAAGTCAATATTCCAAACAAAACAATAAAAACAGAATTCAAATATCAGAGAGAATATTTGATAAAATGGCACACAAAAATCACTATTGGGATGTCTTGTCCCAAGCAGATTCAGCATTCAGCATTCACATGTTTTTCTATTTTATTGCACTCAGACGACAAAGTGAATCCACCAACCAAACACCAACAACAGTACCAGACCCAGCAGTGCAAATGGAAAGTACTATTGCCACAGCTATAGATTGTGCGTTTGGGTTAAGCTTCCCACAATCCCACCCAAAGGGAAGGAAAACAAAAACTCTTTCTCATTACCCGTGGCAAATGATATAAATATAGAAGCATACAAAGGTATGAAGAAAACATAAGAATAAAACTATACCCTCAAGGCCTAAACAATCAGTGTGCATAACCCCAAAAACAATGCAAAGGGCAATTATCCCCACACTTGTCTGTACACAAATTACATCATACAGACCCCATTAAACCCCAGTCAGGGCATGTATCACACACGACACACCTCATTATATGGGCCTACCTGGATATGTGTCAGTCAAGAGAAACAATGGGAAGCTATTCCTTGTCTCAAGCAAATAAAGGTAGTGGAAATCACCACAATCTGATGATCAGTGGCCTAATGTTAAACATATTTACTGGTAAGCTATTCCTTGTGTGTTGATCCAACGGTTGATATGAGACAAATTGAAATCAATGTGGGACATATGAGAATTCTTGGGTAATAGGTTAAGGGTTTAGATTGATTATGGGTGGACACAATTGCATGGCATAAAAAAATAGGATGTGGTTTATTATAAGAGGACCTAATAGCATGGCATAAAAATAGGGTGCACGACATCCCATTCTATGGGGTGTAGACATGCATGCAAGAGTACACATACACATCATAACAAACTATTATGGTAACTCAAGAACATGAGTTATGGACATTGGTTCAAGTTTAAGCATGAACCAACTCAGAATAAGATCATGTTCAATTTAAAAGGATCACAGCAATAACATCAAAGCAAGTCAATGGATCCTATTCAGAAGAAAGGAAAAAACAAAATAGAATAGTAGTCCAAAATCCAGATGTTCCTTGCATGGCAACTATAAAAACATAATAGTACATAAAACTAATGAGTACAATGAAGGAAAAAGAAAGAATCAAGTATACCATGACATATTCAATTTCATCACTCATCTTTGATGTCTTGTCTGGATGGTAGCAAAAAACGTTATCCAGTACAAAAGACTGATCAGCAGTTGAAAGCTTATCTCCATCACTGTTGCACAAAAAAGAGTAATACAGTCTGATAAGTTACAAATAGATGTTCTCTCTTTTAGTGAAAACAAATTACCACATATTCAGGGAAGCTTGCAGCAGACAACTAAAAAATGTTAAAACAAAATAACATGAATAATAACAAAGACGAGCAATGAAATAATTTTTCTTTTTCTAGTGCTTCTCAAAGATCATTGGGTTTTCTCTTTTGGGGAGAGACAAAGATGATGGAATTAATTAAAAAATAATATATGTAAAAGCAGCTATATGGTGAACAGTTTATTAAAATTTTATTAAACTGCATGCTTTGCAACAGGTGACCAGTTTGTACGAGAACATTTCGCAACAGAACAATAGGTCATTTACATCAAAGGTGCAAGATCAGGAAATAGAAATAACATGCGTACCTAGAATTGCGCAATATTCTTTTCATTGACTGCATTATTTGATCAACTTCAGTAAGAATTTGTCCTTCCTCGCTCGTGAATAAATCCATTCGCCTTCCAGTTGCAGTAAGCATCCCATTAGCATTACGACCATCTCGATCATCAGGCCTTCCAGTTGACTTGGTAAACTGTCTCTTCGGGTTTTTCCACTCAGCATTACTTGAAGAACCCCAACCAGAAGATTTTGTAGGTTGACTTAACTGCTCTGGCATTTGATTGTCATTCCAACCACCAGTATCTGAAGGAGTCTCAGCATGGGCTTGCTTCATAGTCCATCCATCTGAGCCATCCGACTTCCAAACACCAGTCTCTGCAAGTTTCCCAGAATGAGTCTCCTTTGAATCGCTACTTCCCCAAACACCTGAGTTTGAATTCCAACCGCCATTATTTGAATGCTTTTCAGTCTGGCTATCCTTTGATTTCTGACTGCCCCAAACATCTGACTTTGCATTGCAACCATCATCAACTGAATGCTTCCCAGTCTGGACTGATTTTGCATTCTGACTGCCCCACGCATCCAACTTTGCATTCCAACCATCTTCACCAGAATGCTTCACAGGCTCGACTTCCTTAGCATTCTGACTGCCCCAAACATCTGACTTTGAATTCCAACCATCATCAACTGAATGCTTCCCAGTCTGGACTGATTTTGCATTCTGACTGCCCCAAACATCTGACTTTGAATTCCAACCATCATCAACTGAATGCTTCCCAGTCTCGACTGATTTTGCATTCTGACTGCCCCAAGCATCCGACTTTGCATTCCAACCATCATCACCAGAATGCTTCACAGCCTCGACTTCCTTTGCATTCTGACTGCCCCAAACATCTTTCTTGGCATTCCAATTATCCCCATCTAACGGTTTCTTAGTCAGGAATTCCTTGGAACTCTCACCACCCGAACCATCAAACTTTGTATTCCACTCACTGTGAGAAGATTTATCTGCATGAGTTTCGTTTGGGAGCTTACCCCAGACATCTGACATCTTGTTCCAGTCGCCTCCAGAGCTCTGAGTTGCTGTCACCTTAATATTTTGACTACCCCATGCATCCGACTTAGAATTGCTCCAACTAATTTCTGTAGACCTCTTGGGAGGAATTTCCTTTGAATTTTGATTGCCCCAAACATCTAATTTGGTGCTTGGGGATGGATTAGAATAGCCCTCCATGCTCTCCATCTTGTTAGACTGCCAAACATCTTTTTTTGATAATTCACGCGGTTGGCTTCCCTGAGCATGGATTATATTGTTATCCCAAGCACTTAGATGATCTGGTTCAGCAGCTTGAGCTTTTCCTGAAGAATCATCATTAGATTTCCAATTTCCCCAGGTATTGGAGAGATCTGGTTGACCAGGGCTCTGTGTTCGCACTCAGCATTTGTCCAAGAGCCAAATCCTTGCAATTCTTCAGATGACTTAGCTGTTTGATTGGTATTGGCTCCTGATATGGGATGGTCACCTGAATCAGATTTCTTGGCACCCCAGCCACCCCAACCACCTGATTTATCTTCTGGAGCCGATTGTTGTTCCCAGATGCTAAGTTCTCCTTTCGCAACTTTTCCACTCCAATCTAGGTTGCGCTCATCATCTTCTTCAAAAGTTGCCTTCCTATAATTATGCTCTGGCGACAAATTTCCATCTTCACCTTGAAGATCATCAACATCTGCACCCAAGCACGCATTGCTGATTGCATTTTCATTTGTCCTTACCAACTGGAGAAAGTCATACACATCTGTTTGAACATCTTTACTCGATGCCATCTAACAGGAGAGAACAAAAATCATATCTGTTAATTGAATTAAAAAAATGATTTCCCGGAAGGTAATTAAAAAAAAAAAAAAACATTGCAAAAACAATTAGATTCTAGGCTTGTACATTAACAAATAACTTAGATTAAATAATTGCAGAGATTAAACCATTCCTCTATGCCTTTGCAGTTGGTGTATCATTAACCCAATGAAAAGTCAAGGTTATAACAAAGAGGCTTCTTCCATACACCACGGCTTACAACATTTATCAGCTTCTTCAGGCACTTGTCAGGGTAAAAATTCAATAAGATGGGCCCTTTTGAATTTCAATCAGCAAAAATAGGCATTGATGTAATACTTTTGGATGTATACAATTCCCTCTAACAAATGCAGCACACCCATCAGAACAAACAATTGTATAGAAAGAACTACAACAACAAAAGCTTACAAACCTCTTTGTTGTTCCACAAAAGCTGAAAACGTGTTCCTGTACCGAGGGAAACATGTTTACCCCAGGAACATGATGCAACAACACTGGATAAAGAATCTTTATGACATTTCTCAGCAGCTCTCTCGAAACATTTCATTGGCCTCTGCACATGATTGCATTGATTAGAGGGGACATATAAGAATTCAATGATCATCAAAATGAGCCACAAATGCTTCTGAGCTCAAACACTAATCACAGAAGCATAGATCGTAATTAGTATATATCTGTGTGTGTATTGGGGGTGGTGATTGGTTGGTTGGGGCTTGGGCTTACAAATAGTGTAGCTTCAGTAAATGGCACTTGAACTTGCCAAGAACGGAATAATGCCCTGTAGCCACCAGAATTGAAACCTATGAGACTTCCAGTGCATGTCATACTGCTCGCCACGAGCATGAGGTGTTCTTTAAGCACACCCTTTGTAACCATTCTTACAGATTCTGAGAGTCGCTGTGAACAAAGTTACCCAGGTGTTAGGAACAATAGTCGAGAGAGGTCAAAAGTCATATTGCTTAAAGTCATAAAATGTACATTGCAACATGAGATGTCATAATTCCCAGACTGCCACCAGTCTACCAAAATAATACAGAATAAACAGAGAAATATAGAATTTAGCTTCTCACAAACAATAATATAAAGCATAAATTGTCCCCATCTGTGATGATACTCATGCCACTTCAGGTGGGATAATTGGATATTAGGAAACTTGGACGCATGACACCAACTACAAACAAAGCATTGGCCTTAATTTGGTGGAAACATGGTTTAAAATCAGCCGAGTCTGAGTCGACTTGGCTGATGATCTGCACTCTGTTGATACAGATACAGATACAGTGCTACAGATGAAGTAACCGCGATGACACAAGGCAATCTCACCCAACTTTTAGAGATTTTTAGCCAATTTCTATTCAACTTGGTCGACGCAACTCAGCCCTGGACTCAGTCCCTACTCAGCCAAAGACCAAATCCAGTATTTAAAACCTTGGTTGGAAAAGCTTCGATTATAGACCACCATCAAACATGGATACCATACATTGCCCTCCTGCTAATACAGAGAACGTAGTTCTCCTGTGCCTGATCCTAACAATTTCATCATCGAATGAATAACTTAGATGTCAAATACAGCACTGCAAACAAGGATGGATGGTAGACCAATTTAGAGCACTAAGCAATTTCAATTTAGAAACAAGTGCATTCACAAAGAATTCTTCTTGCTATAATGCTTAATAAGGATAACTATGTCAGACCACTAGTAAACACTTCAACATTTTATGGTCAAGATCAACACTCTAGGACAGCTAGCTTGGCAAGATACGATGTGCGTAAGTTATGAAGTTTCTTACTTTCAGCAGAACTCAAATGAAGGTAGAGTGCATAAAAAAGATGTGCAACAGTAAGTACGATATAGTATAAATTTGTAACATCTGTTTTATTTGGAAACAGTCAAGAAGGAACATCAGCATATAACCTGAACTGACTGATCAAAAGCACATGAAATGCCAAGCAGTTCTTCAATCTGTTGCACTCCATAGGGAATAGATCTCCTGGTGTCAATTAAGTTGATCACAGGTAAGCAACAATCCAAAACAATCCTCCAAGCATCACCCTTTTGCTTTACAGAGCCTTTCTCAATCACAACTTCCAATGCTACCTCTCCTTTCTTTGCCTTTCCATGTTTTCTCACCCATGCTGTTGTCTCTGGATCAATCCAAATGATGTTGGCCATTTTCACCCTAGGATCGCCTGTTAACTCACCATAAGGGAGAGAAAAATTAACAGTGTCTGATAAAACAAAGGCTGTTATAACAATAGCTGGAAATTACCAAAATACTAACGCTGCATGTATTGCACAAGTAAAATGTGTAAGTCTCCACCACAGTCCAGATCAGATAAATGCACAATCCACAGAATACAGCAAATGAGCAAAAAATAAAATAGAAAGATTAATCTAGCTGACTTACACATCAAACCAAGTAAGAGCTCCCAATTTTGAAATAAATATCTGGCAAGTCATGCCAAGAATAAAAGAGGTTCAATTGGTCAACCCTTGAATAAACCTCAATATCTCATTCAACATGTATTACAGATGGCTGGCCCACAGGCTTGAAGCACAATGGCTTTTTACATGGTGCCATATCACCTTAGGAGATTGTGCAAAATTGCAAATGGCTTCAAACAATCGAATCCTCTCTTTATCACTTGTCCTCCCAAATTTCTATACCCTATTCCTTGATTCCTGGCACTACCTTGAATAATGCTCTTTCTGGTAACATCTTTACTCAAGCAAGGTGATCGGTGGTGGTTGTGTACAAGAAGAATACCTGTTTGAGCCAAACATCTGATCTCTTGCTACATCTAGTTGGAATAAAAATGATGTCCACTTATGGCCTTGTTGTCATGGAAATCCTTCATTAGCTACAATGGAAACGTTGATTCTTATTGGTTTAAAACATTTTTATTGTGACTTCTTACCAATTTAAAGCATCTCCACTTGCCACTAAACATAGCACCACTTTATTTTCCTTAAAGACATTATGATGTATGGCAATCTCCAATTATTTCTCTCTATCACTGCTTTATATCTTCTATAGTTTTATTCCTAATGCATATTCTGCATCATTATCACAAAAAGTAATTTCTGTCATCCACTTGGGTCAGCATCATTAGTACTACTTTTCTCCTAAACCCTATTAACGATCATGTCTTTTGTCACCAAATAAATTATCGTAGATCTCCTTAAAGGCCATAGGCCATTCCTTTATCCAAGTAAATTCTAGGTTTCATACCATCTCAAATGGCATTCCCTCATAATTTCTTCTATTGAAGCAACCTTTAGATTTCACTTAATGCATTCATTTCAAAACTATCTTTTATTACTATCCAACAAATCCATAAAAGCAAAAAAATCTTCACACCGTAACCTTATCTGCCTGACTCTTCACCATCATTATGCATTCAAGTTCAAATGAAATTGCATGTATGATGGAGACCTTTGAAAAAAAAGGCCCTACACTTGGACCACCCTATGCATATCCTATTAGTTATATCCAAATTAAACACTCCATTTTATTCTACAATTGCACCCAAGTATAAATGTAACAACACATCCCTTCAGCACAATATTGTCCACTTTGGGCCGCACGTGGGGCGGCCCGCACGACTTTTCATTGGGCCTGGCCCACAAGACCAGGCCCAAAAGGCCTTGTGTTAAGGAGAGGAGAGCACCCTCTTATAACCCCACACCCCCTCCACCTCATGGGAGATGTGGGACTTTTTCCCACACCCCATGTGTGCGGGGTGTTACAATCCACCCCCCTTAAGACCAGAGTTGTCCCCGGCTCTGTCACATCACACTAACAAGGGGTCTACACAAGCAACACAACACAGAAGGATAGAGGGCCCACACAGTCTGAGTGTTAAACCGTGCTCTGATATCAAATGTAACAACCCGTCCCTTCAACACAATATTGTCTGCTTTGGGCCTACACACGGACCCGCACGACTTTGCTTTGGCGAACCAACCCACTGTTGCTCCCAAAAGGCCTTGTACTAAGGAGAGGGGAGCAACCTCTTATAACCCCATACCCCTCCACCTCATGGGCAATGTGGGACTTGTTCCCACACCCCATATGGGCGGGGTGTTACAATTGGTATCAGAGCACGGACTATGTGGGCTCCACTGCGTAACGTTGCTTGCCTGTGTGTGTGGACCCCCTGTCAATGTCACGTGACAAAGCAGGGGACAGGTCTAGTCTTAAGGGGGGTGGATTGTAGCCCCCCATCCAAGTCCCACATCGGTTGTGGAGTTGGGTGGAGGGGGCTATATATGAGGAGGCAAAGCCCCTCTCCAGCATAAGGCCTTTGGGCCTGGCCATGTGGGCCAGGGCCCAAAACAAAGTCGTGAGGGCCCATGTGGGGCCCAACGCAGACAGTATTGTGATGAGTAGGGTCGGGTCGTTACAAGAAGGCCTTGTACTAAGGAGAGGGGATCACCCTCTTATAACCCCACACCCGCTCCACCTCATGGGCGATGTGGGACTTTTTCCCACACCCCATGTGGGCAGGGTGTTACAATAAAAATTTCTCGCTATGTGGTATTAAGTCAATTTCAACTTTATTCCCTTCATCTTCCCTATTGGTAGATCCACAAAATGTGTTCTTTCTATCTCTATCCTATTAATTTTGAGATTGTTTATCTCAAGAACTTCCCATCACATTTACAACTCATTATCCAGTAGAACTCATGACTCACTAATTAGTACAGTACCTGCAAAACAAGTACCAAAGAACTTCATCATGGATGGTTGCATGTATGTAACCAAAGCAAAGTGAAATAAAGGGTTGAAGCAAACCCTTGGTATCATCTCTACACACATTATTGTTCCACTTGCTTCTATCTGTTTTTAGATGTCCTTTTTAATTCTAACATCTACATTTGAGATGTGTCTTTCTTCAACATTTGCTGAATTAATTGTCTCAACACCTTATATCTTGGGCTCTCTGTAAATCAATAAAAACCAATTGCAA
Organism: Chimonanthus praecox; assembly: GCA_022113865.1. Classification (NCBI taxonomy): domain Eukaryota; kingdom Viridiplantae; phylum Streptophyta; class Magnoliopsida; order Laurales; family Calycanthaceae; genus Chimonanthus; species Chimonanthus praecox. The sequence goes on along the minus strand of CM039091.1, from coordinate 58,951,021 downwards.
AAATTTTCCCCATCTTGCAAAACTTGTCCATGAATTGTTTCAATAGAAAAAAAATGCCTTCTATTAATGATCTACTTGACACAAAGACAAACTGGTTCTCTAAAATACAAGATTATTGTCTTAGCATAGCTTTACTAATCTTGCAAACCTTCATAGTATGGCTCATAAGTTCAATAATTCAATATCAGTGTAGTTCATTCTTATAAAAGTGGAGTAAAGTACTATTTCACCAATACTCAGGCAACTATTTATAATCAAGATTTTGTTAGATACTCCAGCTAACCAACTGACCCTAATTGACTCAACAAAACTTAATACTTTAATAGGAATATCATCTAGCCCTAAAGCTCTTTGTTCATTCAACTTATCTAACAGTCTTCTTTTCAAATATTTGTTAAAACACCCCTTCATTTGCATCTTCTTCATGATCAACTCCGTCCAAAACAAGCACATAATTCCAGTAGAAAGGCTAATAAAGCCTAATCATGGTTTAAATCCCGGTCAATTCATGGGTACCTAATAAAACATATATTCACCAAATTGGATCACCTAGTATTACCACTAAAATCAAATATCAATCATGCCAAAGGATAAAAATGATAGAACTCAAAACCTTACTCAATTTTTGCCCACTTAAGGGAATTTCAAGAAACATCTCCCAAAAGATCTAGATGTAGAAACGCAAATCAAAGTCCTAATTGAAGGGTTGATTAGAGAACAAATAGAAAATCTGAGGTAAGACAGAGAGAAACCAATATATGTTCAATTTTTTTGTTTTGCTCAATTGATACCAGCTCAATTCATTAAAAAAATGATTAGATCATCAATGATTCTAACAACAACAACAATAGTAACCCAACCATTAATTATACATGATAAGGTAGACACTAAGGCCCCACAAAAAGTCATTAATAAATGTAGATAATGACACTCTCTTTTCAGAATATGAACCAACGAAAGCCATTCTTCTGAATACAATCATATGCTCAAATAAGTATGCTGATCAAATAATCAAATATCAAAGCCATGTTAAACACATTGAATGCAATTGAATATAGAAATCACGAGTTCAAATAACATGAAAATTACTAGTGAATATGACAAGTTACCTTTCACGATAGTATCCAGCAATATTGGGCATATCACATCAACCATGATCTGTGAAGCTTTCTCAATTGTATCACTAGGTGGACCACTATAAGTGAATTGAAGGCATGGCTGCAGAGAACACATCCCATCATACTGCTGTCTAAAACAGCAGCCTTCACTGCAGAGAGGATCACAAAAAGATTCTAGAACTCAGCCACTCTCAACTATTTTATTCATTAAAAACTTGAATGATAATGGCAAACCATCAGATAAAGAGATATGGCTTTTGTACTTCATACATTAGCATAAACCCATATTAGTTCTTAGAAATACTAGATCCTTATTTTGGCCTCCTCAAGTGCAGTGTGTCCAGGAAAAAGCCTGCCACTGCACCGCGTGAGTGTTTGGCATGCTCATCTGTGTGGGAGCACTAAAAAATCCTTAACTACGTGCAAAATAAACTATATTATAGAACTAAGAGTGACCGAACATCATGAACTCACTTAAAAAGATGCAAGTCAAATGATAAAAAATAGTGCAAGTGACTAATACAACCTCCTCAGCTCCATATGAATGCCTAAAATGGCAGGCACTTTCAAGGAAAATAACTATTCTTTACGAAAAAGTATAAAAACAATTCTATTTTAGTTAAAAATGTTTTTCCAAAAAATATTTTCCTTCCCTTGCATCCAAATGGAGTATTAAATACAAGTTTCAGAGTAACGAAAACAAACCTCACTGACAAATGGATACTCTTAAAAAAGTGGGATAGATTGCTCTTCTTTTTCCCAAAGCGATAAATAACATCTTGACATGATTGAAGAATCTCATGCATTGTCAAGTTTGAACCTTCTAGTCGTGTCTGTCCAACACAAAAACTTAGATGTCTTCATGGAATATTTTCTCTCAACAAATGAACAAAGATGCTTGTGGTGCACCACCAAAAGTATATAATAAATGTAACAGCTGTCTCTAAAATAGCCCACCTTGTCAAAATGAATATGACCAAGAAGACCAGCATCTTCCAAGTTTTCAAGAAATGTTCGCTGCTTTTGATATCTGAAAATTACAATAGTCTACATATTACAAGAAAATTACAAGTGGGGCACTAACGTGCAACCTAAAAATAATGAAGATTCATCTTAAGAGAGCTCAAAGATGACCATCAAAAGAACAGGACATCTACAGAGAAAAAGCAGCAACATTCTAAAAGCATTTTCAGTGCAACAAAATAGTTGAAGAAGAAGACGACGATGATGAAGATAAAGAGGAAGAGGATGATGAAAAGACAGAGATCACAATGGATTACCAAGTAACTGTCTTTATGCTGCTACATTCAAGTACAGAACTATAATGCCCAGACACTCCAATGTAGGCAACATTCCCATATTGTGCTAGTAGTTAACGGCCACACTTCTGTGCTCCAAGATGCAATAAGCCATTGCAATAGTTTATGACATGTCACTATCATATCACTGGAAATGATACTGAATGTGGGTCCAATGTCTTGACCTAACACATCTTAGACTATACACTATAATAAATATTTTATTAAAATGTTTAGAAGCTCCATTACCAATGTATATTGGTGCTTTAGATGAATAAAATTGTATTTTGGTAACATTAGTGAGATAAAAATTACAAATTAATGAATGTACACATATTCTAAACTATCCCCATAATGAGTTAATTAGCAAATGCTTCCAACATAAACCAATCCCTCCAAAAATGTAGTTATGATATGGTTTGCATTAATGACAAATAACCTGACGATTGAAGAATCTGCAGCTCAGAAAGAAACAGGTTTCAGAATTTCTGAAGCAAGAATTCAAGTAAAAAATAAAAAATAAACTCTATATGCAGCACAAAATCCACATGCCAGGAAGCCAGTAAGCTTGAAAGCAAAATGAAGCAAATTCTCAAGGCAAATAATAGCCACAAGTTGATTTTTCAACCCATGAAAATAGGCTTCATCTACATGTTGACTCATAGCCCAATGAAGAGATATGATGCTCTCACAACTCACAAATACATTCTCTTTTTAAACGATGATCAATGTTGTTAAACTCGAATCGTATCGGAAATCAGTCTAGGGTGCGAATCGTGAATCGGAAATTGGAAATCGAAGAATCATAAGATTCATAATGTTTCTCAAAATTATTAATTATACTATAATTGAATAGTATGTAATACCTATCCAAAAATGTAATTATAAAAGAAACAAAATATTAAAAAGACAAAAATCATTAAGCAAATTTGAGCAAGTAATGCCACAAAATATTACAAAGAAACAATGAACAGGCTATCATACTTGGCTGGGATCAACCAGAAGAAGACCAATTCCTAGGTATCTAACAACTGGAGTAGCAAAAAACACCAGTCCACGAGGGGTGATTGAAAAAAAAATGCAAACAATGTGAAGTTGCCAAACAATGTCTGGATTTGACAACTGTGTGGGAAGCAAGAGACACTAATTGAGATTTTTGAGCGAAGAAAATGCAAACAAACACAACTTTAAGTAAAACTGAGAGAACCACATTTGAACCAGCTTACTGTACAAATAATGTTCAGGGCTTTCTAATTCAGATGTGAATTAAAAGTTCTAAACGCATCACGCATGGCCCACGGGACAATTCACTGGGACAACATCCAAGGCAACAATTTGTACCTAGTTTTCTTTGATATTTACCATTTTATTAGATTAAAATGAGCAAGAGGTTAAAGCAGTTATATAGATCAATTTAGTAAGTATGCAGATCAAAAACATATGATTTGATGGACCAATGGACAAGATGAAGTCTATGTCCCACCTAATAACAGAGATGGCATGTGGCCACTGTTTTCTTTTGGAATGAAAAAACATGCAATGCAGAATTTGCATGACCATATGTTGTTGGAACTTCAATTTAAATTCTGGCAAACAAAGGTAAGCATTTCAGCACCACTAGGACATGAACTTCTGGCTGCTTGTAAGGCTTGGGTGCCATGTGTCCTGTTCCTATTCTAAACTAGTTTATTCCATCCATAGCATATGTGGATTGGGAATTTGTTTGCAGGTCTCCTCCAAACCTCACAATAAAAGTCTCCAAGCTAGGCCAAAATCAACCCAGATCACATCACATCAGAAGATATGACATAGAAACAATCACACAAGAAAAGGGATTGCGTAAGTTATTTCATGAAAAGGGACTGACAGAGCTACAAGCATATGCACATAAAGACATACCTGGGAAAAAATTGTAAATTAGTCAATGTTTTCTTTTTCTTTTCTTTTTTCTTTTCTTTTGAGCGAAAACAAAGGTGAAATATATTAATAGACAAAAGAATGTACAAGAAGTGGGTCTAAGAGTCTTAAACACAAAAAAGGAAGATAGAAAAATTACAGAAAGAAAATCTCGGTAAAGAAGCAAAATGAAATAAAAACCAACAAGAGCCCCTGCTCCATAAATACAATGAAAAATCCCCAAAAATAAGCCTCAACTCCTAAGATCCCAAGAGAGTGTTTCATCTTGATTTCTGTCTGCCCCCAACTTGAATCAATGGCCCAAAACAAATTACAATAATCTTTAACCACAAATATAAATGAGGTGTAGAAAGACATGCATATGCAGAATATTGAATGACAGGAAATATGAGTTATAAAAACAGACAAGTAGAAGCACACCTATATTAAATTAAAGAACAAAAAGTGGAAGAAAAAGAGAACAATGAAGCATTCAGATGAAGAAACATGTGAGAGTTAAATGCATATTCTGATAATGCATGTATCTCTATCCCCAGGTTTGATTATGATGGTAATGTAGCATAACAATAACAGCAAAGGAAAAACGGCGACTAAGGTGCACCAAGATTTCCAAGGTATTTCATGAGGTAAGGACAAGGCAAAATAACTGAGACATTTAGTGAATAAAAAAATGAGATTAGTCAACAAATTCATCACTTCAATATTTACAGGGATCATATTAGTGAATTTAAAATGAGATTACTCAACAGAATCATCACTTCAGTATTTACAGGGACTATATGAACCAGAAAATATCAAATGTTTACAGGATCAAGTCACTGAACGACCTCCACCCAAAGTAAATAAGAGCACCTACTCATCATTTACATGAAAAATCACATTTTAGCTCAAAACTAGTTCCTATACCAGGAACTCAGCAAAAACTGGTAGAGTTACAAGGATATGCACAAAAACACATAGGTGGAAAATATGTAATTAGCTAATGTTAATTAATGAGCTGTGCAATTGCAATCATGCCCTAACACGTGCATATGCAGAATACTGAATGATAGGAAATATGAAAAGAAAGGGGATATAAAAAAGGAGAATAGCAAAGATTGCAGCCCAAATGTCAGAAATAGAGACAAAAAGAGGAAGAAAACAACTAGCTAATATCTATTAATTGGATGAAAGATTTATATGATGTCCAAATTGGAAAAACAATTTTTTTAATGATAATAAGGGGGCAAAAAAGCTTTAAACACTAGTCTAAACAGTAAGTCATACAATCAGCATCTATGTGCAAATTATACAGCAATACCCCCATACACACACACACAGCTCTAAGTATCAAAGAATGTGCAAAAGGGAAAAAAATGTAAAATTCCAATAATTTTAAATAACTCATACTCAATTGCAATGTCCACGGCAAAGTCTCTCAAAGAGGCTCTTTTCAGGTGACTCTGAACTAAACATGCTGCATTCTCTTTGCAATACTTCTTCCCACAGAAACAGTCATTCAAGTACAAGATCACCCTCCGATCAACAACATTATTCTTGAAATTGACCCAACAAAGCAGTATTTCCTGGAAGAGATGGACAAATTAATTTTTTTTTTAACAAAGAGACATGCCTTATTATGGCAGAAAACTATAGGTAAATAAAGGAATTATAAGTTCAAAAATAATGTCCACAGGTAGGAAAAAAACATATTAAATATTACCTTCATCAGCTCCCATGATGAATTGTTGCTTTGTGAAGAATCAAGCACAGCCTTATAAGCAGGATTTGATATTGCCGTTGCAGCTAATACTCCAACAGGATCACCCGGACAGACATTTCCAAGATTAGTTTCATTCTCCAGTCCATACCTAAATTGAATCACAGAATTTCCACAAGCATGTCTAACAGTTCCATCGTAGCAGATCACAACATCTCTTAGTATGGCCATTAAGTTTTTGAACAATGTTCCTGGTTCAGTCAGTCCTCTTGAAGAACGGATCAACACTTCTCTAGATGAAATCGAATGGATTAACTCTTCATAGGGGTCCAAACCTTCAAAGAAAGAACTCCTTACCAAGACAAATGCTTCCGAGGGGTAGTCTACACCAGAAATGGAATACTTGCTTCTAAAATGTGAATGCATATCCTCAACTAAACTCCTAGAGTAAAATTTCCCATGTTCAAAAAGTTGAAGGCCCAAAAAGCCAAGCTGTTGAATCACTTTATTAATTGCAGAGTCACTTTTAGAGTCAATCAAATTACCCAAGGCAGAGGATTTCAAAATATATGATACAATTGGCAACTTGAAACTCTTCAAGTGATTTTCCACTTGCAACTCTACTATTTCATTATATGTGCCTCTCAAGTGATGCAACAGAGGTGACATTTCCTGAATGTTCTTCTTGAGTTCCCGGATAACAGACTTTGGAATAGCAAAATCATTCAGGCTAATGCTGTATCCTTCTTGAAATAAAATCTCCATCAAAAGAGGTTGCAACAAACTGAAAGACTTAAGAACCTCCACTGGACCTTTTACATAAAAAATTGAAGCAATGACTTCAGTAAAAAATGACTGTATGAGGTCTCTACTAAAATCAACTTTCAACATCTGGCTTTGTCTGATCAGATGCCTCTCGCCAGATATGTTAAGCCCAACAGGGAGAACAGTCTCTAACACTTGCATAAATGTCCAGAACGGGCCGCAAGGATTTCCTTTAAGTGAACAACGAGGATTGATTGGATCAGCCTTCACTAAAGCTGGTGGTGGTAAAACAGGACAAGTATGCATAGATAATTGCTGTGCAGTCACCTTATCAAAGAAGCAATTTCTAAACATAATCTTTAATGATAAAAGGGAATCATTTACCAACTGTAAGTTAAGACTTCCATTATGGGAACTAACCAACTGCTTATCCACACTAAAAAGTTCTATAACTTCTGCCTTTGCTGCAAGGGACTGGGGATAAAAAATATGTACACAATCCCCATCAAAATCTGCACCTAGTGGAGCACAGATAAGAGGGTTTATCTTCACAGTGTGGTCATCATGGACATATACAGAGAATGCTTGCAAAGAATGCTTGTGAGTACTAGGTGGTCTATTGATGAATACTATATCTCCATCCATAATTCTCCTATTTATAATTTGCCCAACCTTCAAATATGTATGGCCTTTGGAACCTTCCCGAATTGCATAGGTCACAGAACCATCTCTATATGTCACACACAATCTGTTATCCACCAATTCCTGTAAATGCTTGATATTATGTGATGTGACCTTCTCTTCAAATGTAATCTTCTGTGCAATTTCGATTGGTATGCCAATTTCGTTGATCCCTCTATATGCATCTCCAGTAATGACACTACGGGAAGAAAACCCTGATCCCTTTCTGATAAATAATGTTCTCATCTTTTCAAGCCAAACTTTTGTGGTAGTGTCATCTCCCTCTTTCACTACCCCGTATTTCCTAGTGATATCATGAGGTGCCTAAAAAAAATGCAAATAGAATCAGGATTTCAAACATAATGGTTGTCATTCTCAAAAGCAACCAAGAGGCCATGGGGGGGGGGGGGTGGGGATGTTAATATGAAGCTCTTGGCCCTTTTGAATCATTAAAACCAACTTCAGGAAGCTAAACTTCCATGGAAGTTTCCAGTTCAACTATAAAAGCAACTAACCATAGAATATGAGTTTTTAACTTAAGTACTTCCTCAAAATCTGAGGAATCAAACTTCTTGTAACTGAAAGGATCTCATGTCAAAATCAATGCAACCTGACTTCTATAACCTCAACTTCTCAAAAACTAGAGCCATTAAGTTATTGAATTACTTCATGCTATACTCAAAAAACAAAGAAATAAAAATAAAAATAGTGTACATAGGATTCAAAGGGCCTCTTTGTGCCAAATGACAACTCATAAATGCCCATATGGTCTACAAGAAAACAATCAAGACTGTTGGTGGTGACCCAACTACAGAGATTATATCCCCAATCTGTATTGTTCAGATTATCCAACCATCTGACTTCGCCATCGAATAAAGAAATATCCATCAGCCAAATTACTATATTCATCCTAGGATAGATCAGTTGTCAAAAAGTTTGAATAGTATAACACAATGATAAAAAGTATACCCATCACAAAATTGGTTTCTCCAATATAAAACGTGTACATGATTTTTTTAAATGTCAATTCGTTGAAACAGATGGACTCTATTAGGGGAAAAACTAGAGGGTACAACTAAGACAAATAACAAAAAAAATCAAGAACACCACAACAGATGAATAAGCACATACACTGCCTCAAACCAACTGGATAATCATAACAATTGTCAACTTGTAGAAAGTTGCACTACAGAAGTACGAAAGTCATGCCCATCTCTAGCTTCTCTATATCATGCATGACAAGACAGTAAGTTGACCAAGACCATTAGCTTTTCTATATATGCAAGAAAATGCATAACATGACCACGGCCAACTGACATGCCTCTGCATGCATAAACATGGTTACCAGGAATAAATTGGATGCCTTTTCATCAATACCGTGTCAATGAATGCTTAAGAAAAAGCAATAAGGAAAAAATTAAAAAATAAGCCAATCCATGGAAATCCTTTATGATCCTTCTAACAGTTCAGTCATTCCACAACATTTAAGCGATCATTCAATCCACACAGTGAGCCACAAGATCATTGACCCGAACCACCTTAAAAATGTGTAATACAAGGTGATAGAAGCCATCACTAGCTCAGTAAGCCATACTTCAAAAATGTGCAACAACTAATCCATGATTCATGTGATACATCCAGTTCATCGAAATAATGGCAGATGACAACAGTCCCACAGTCACATGGATAGGCTCTCTACATCCATGAATCAACAAAAAAGAGACGGCAAAAATAGTGATCAGAAATTCAAAGTAGAGTCACACAGATCAAGTTCTACCTTTTCCAAATCATTATCTTTTACACCAGGAATCTATCCATTCACCACATCATTTTAAGAGTAAAAAACAAATAAATAAAGAAAAAACAAAAACAAAATCTATCCGTTGACTACAGCTCTCAAGCACATCTATTTACTAATTGATAGTTTTCTGTATTAATATTGCACACACAGCATTATCTATGACCCTTTCACAACTTATGCATCCACCCATTTTATTAATAAGATGGGTATCCCCACCCTACGTGGAGGTGAGACTAATATCACAGATACACGAAACCTCCCACAAGCCTCATGTATCGAGTTACTCAGAGAGGAGTTGAAACCAAGACCTCTAATATATTCCTAGAAGCTCAAACCCGATGAGCTACCCATGCGGCCAGCATCGACATATTCTTTCCAATGCAAATTTATGCACATGATATATCAGTTGGTCTGAAAATATTACAATTAAGTAAATATCATAGATCTCTACTACCTTTGCAGTACCACGGAGTTGCAGGTATTGTGAAACTGCTGACTGCAAGTCATTAGCCTCAATCTCATGAGATTCAAAATTTGGAAAGCCAGATCTCGATCTCTTGATGATGTCCACCTTGTTAAGAACTTTCCTGAGCATAGATAGAGAAAGGTCCTGGAAGTAATTCAAAAGAAAGGGTAGGGAAACAATCTTTATCAATGACATTCACAAGAAAGAGTATTTCTGAATAGATGCAAATAGCAGTCAACAGAAACATCCAAGAGTATCCTCACCCACCCAAAGAAAAGGAAAAGAGAGAAAAACAAAAAACAAAAACAGCATCACTTACGGAAGACATGATGCTAGTTCCATCAGAAATGTCTGGCACAGACAAACAGTTGGGAGGAACAGGTATGCATTTAAGAACAAATCCATTTTGAGGATGATATCCCTTTCCTGAAAGTCTACGTTCTGTCTCCTCAGGAATTTTATTCAAAATTGTAAGCGCCTGAAATAGAGCATAAAAAGCCTATCAGTCAAAAGCAAAGAAAGATACATAAGAGGGGAAGGAGGATAGCCCTCAGAGGTCCCAACGACAGCTTCATAAAAAACGGCAATCTCTAAATGATATGACCTGTGAAAGAAATGGCTACTCAGAAGTAAAGGAATATTACAATAAAGGTTGGTTGTGTCCGATGGAAAAGGTGGTTTGTACATTTCATTTCAGCAGACAAATACACAGCTATGGCATTCCATTGAACTTACAAAAGTATTTTCCAACTCTTTACCTCATGAATATTTCCTAATTGTCCCAAACTCTTCCACAAATCTAAATTTAAAACCATCGGGGACCCAGAGCCTCATCCACCTCTATACTATCAAATGCCTCCCTCACCAACCACCCTACCTCTCAGTTGAAACAACATTAAATGGAATGTCAACTCCTCCCCCCATTCCATAACCAATGAACAATTCAAGAGAAGAAAGTTCTAATGATACTTTTGCCAATTTGGAAAACAAGTAGTCGAAGAGTCAACAAAGAATCATGAAGAACCCATTCAGAGTCTGATGCAGAGAAGTATCCTACAAGAGTACACCACAATTTTGATAAAATTCATGCAACATTGTGTAACCAAACACAAAGTGGAAATTTGTGGTTACCAAATGGTCTCCAATAATACTACCAACACCTATCATACCTAAAAGTGGCCACACTTCCGTCAGCATGAAGCTTATTCCTAGCAATATGGGGAAGAGACCATCTTATATAAAGAAGCCAGGGACCTTGTTCTGACCCATTCAAACACTATACAAAGAAACACAGCATAAATCTGAGGATGAGGACCATGAAATAGCACAACCACTAGCCAAAGAGAAAACAACACAAGAAGATGAGAATATGCTCTTGGGAACAATATCACCTCCTTTTAGAGGGACTACAAAGCAGCCAACGTTTTCAAATTCCACAAGATCCTAATTTTTTTACTGCAAAATTTACTTCCACGCTGAGAAAGGGCCTCAGACATTACACATGAAGCACCAAAAAATAAAAAAAATCGCATGCAAAACCATGCCAAGAGAGAAACTATTCCCACTCTCACCATCCTAAGCCATTAAGATTGATCCAAAGGGAATTTAGATCATTTCTTGCCTCTTAGATATTTTTTTGAAAGGTATTTCTTGCCTCTTAAATTGGTGAACCATTTCCCTATTTCCCCCCATTCCTTTTATCCAAACAGAACAAAACATAAATCAACAGGAACTTATGCCTCAAATGAAAAGTGATCAATGTTGCAACTAAAAAGGTTGCAAGTACGTCCATCCCACACCATCAAAATAAGAAGAAATGAAAGAAATAACACGACCCCAAGTAGTGTGGGAAGTAAGCTCCTTTATATGATAATAATCCTGTAAAACTTAAAATACCCAAATGGATGATAAGATAGAACAGGAAAAAGGAGTAGAAAACCTAAAAAAAAACCACAAAAGACTGGAAAAGACAGAAAAGATTATATGAAAAGGTAGAAAATGAAACGGTCAGAAAATAGAGAAAAACATTACGCACTATAGAAATAAGAAAAACATAGGAAGTAAGAACAAAGAACACACCATCAACAAGGAAAAGGAATGAGACTAAGTTAAATGGGTAAGGGTGCAATTGTTGGACTCTGAAGAACGCGCAGGTGTCGGCCACGACAAAGCAAAAAGAAAAGGACACGAAGACTTGGCACCACATTTAATAATTATAATTATATGACAGGTGTCCTTCCTCCTCTTTCTTTACTTTTTCCTTTTTTACCCCGTTCTCTTGATATCTTTTCTTCAACCTTTTTTAATTCAGTGCCTCTTGATATTTTCCCTTCCTCTGCTTTCATTTCCTTTCCCTCCTCTTTTCTTTTCATATTTTCTATTTTTTCTATACTCTTTTTCTATTTATCTTTTCTATTCTTTGTTTCTTCTTCTCTTTTACCTCTTCTTATTTTCTATTTTCTCCTCCTCTTCTTCCATTTTCTATTTATTTTTTCTATATTTATCAACTAGCGGCCTGGCTAGTGTTTGGATCCTCTAAAGCGTGTGTCTGATATCTGCTAAGATGTCACCCATTCATTGGGTGATTTCTTCACATCTATGAAGTTCAACTCTAGCGGATCCATATTCAGCCACTTACTGGCAAGCTAGCCACTCCTTTTTTTCTTTTTCAATTTCCTTATTTATTGTTTTCTTCTTTTTCTCCTCCTTCCTGGCTCGCTGGCTGGCATGCATCTGTGATTGCTGTTGGTTTTTTTTTTTCTAAAATGGACATATGTGATTGTTGTTGATTCTCTGACTTAATGCATATGTTTCTTTCTTTCTCCCCATTCTACCCCTATTGCTTCTCTATTATTGTTGCTCAAGTATTTGTTTCTGTTACACACTTGCAACCTTCTATTTCTCAATTCTAACCCATGCATCAAATTACTTTCCTTTCACTTTGATGACGAAGAACCCCAAGACCCCCACCTCTCCCCGAGTACAAGGGCATTGGATAAAACTCTGGATGAATAAAAACATCAGATGACTTTCCTTTCACTTTTTACAGTCCTCATTGAGTGATTGGTAGTGAATAATAAACAATTTACTTGTCATTATTATTTTAAAAGTAGTTGATGAAAGAAATAAACATGTTTCAAAATATGTAAAGAAGTGCACCTAAAAAAACAACTGTGCCCCTAGAAGTGCACCTTGCACTTTATGCTCCTACACCCATTTGAGCCTCAAATGCACCTTGACTACTTTGGATGCCTGGACTCCTAGGACACGAAAAGTAGTCTACAACATTGATATCAAAAAAATTGAGAAATTGGTAGTTGAAACTGCTTACCTAAACAACTGCACAAGGGAAATAATAGATTAAATAGCATCCATTTAGGGGGGGAAACACTCAAACAACTAGATTCATATTGAGGAATAAGATGACATCAATATGCGCTCATAAAAAATTGAGAACCATACCCTAACTAATATGCAATATGGTGAAAAAAGAGAGTATTAGGAACCAGGTAAGAACACACCTCATAAGGAAGCAATGAACGACAAAATGAATCACCAACGTTCTGGAACCCATACGTGTTCCCTAAAAAACTCCAGAAACCAGCTGACTGTTTTGATCTGGATGGGACTTTCAGTTCCAGGTAAAAAGCACCGTCATTTGTCTTTGCTTCCTTTATTGAAAAGGGGGGGACACCCTGCAAGTGAAATGAACAGAATCTACAATGAGAAACAAATCACCACTCATCAATGTTAATCAAGGTTAAGTCATATTTCAAAAGGTTCTCAAAACCTTTTTAGTGGGGGTAAGTGGGGGCAATTAAGAAAAAACTAGCACGTAAGGTAATGTCAACAGAAAATAGTGCAGTTACATTAAAAGATAGAACTAGGAAAGAAGACATTGGGAAAAACCTTTAGAGTATCTCTTAATCTGTGAAAAAGAGGGGAAGTCATTTTAGGTGGTTTGGCATGTAAATGGGAGACCAAAAGGGCCTCTAGAGGAAAAGATGAAAGTATGCAAGCAAAAAGAAGAAGTAGAGGTAGACCTTCATAAAGTTGGATTGAAAAGGTAAAGAAGGATATGGTGGATTTTAGGGTAAAGGATGGTACAATTTTATATAAAATAGAACAGAAGAGAAGAACTCAAAAAATAGACCCCAGATAAAAGGGATTAGTGACTTTGATGATGACAGGCATGTTCACGGGCTAGGCTCTCTATCTCAACACAATCCATTTAGATATATAAAAACCCAAGCCTGCCAGTTTGCAAAAGTACTAAACCCATGCCCACCCATTTGATCTCAATAAAAATTCAACTATTTGGATTGAAAGTAAACAGGATGAACTACAAGTGGACTAAATTTCAGCTCAAAACTCAATTTTCAGTAACTTTTACTAGTAAAAATCACCAAGAGTCCTTAAAAACAAAGACACCTAGTGACTTTGACCAATAAGATCAAGTGGCTAAAAATTGACTTTTTGTATGAAATTTAGTCTAGTTGTAGTTCACAAGTCAAATTCCAATCTCAATTAGTTCTTTCAGCTATTTTACAAAAAAATAAAAATAAAAGAAGGAAAATTGATTAGGTGTACATTCACATATATGGTTAAATCGGCTGAAAGCCAGATGTGCTTCATAGGCTTATTGAATTAGCCCAAGCCCATCCATTTAGCTAACTATGGCCAAAAAAAAGAGCAAGAGCCTAGGCCGTCATGCTATTATTTACGTTCAAGACCATTCATTTGTGATGGGTAAAAGCCGCGCTCAAGCCGAGTTGGGCCCATGAACAGGCCTAGAAGACGATAATGATGATAAGCAAAACTCAAGAGTTGTCAAGCTCCTTCAAAATCTCATTCAAAAGAAGGGAAAAAAACCCTACAATCATCATTCCATGTCATTATAATATAATTTAGAGTTAGAAACTTCTGTCCAAAACCAAACCAAAGATGTAAAACAATATGAAGAAAAAATATTTTTTATCAACATCACCATAACCGCACCAGCACTCAATCAATGGACATGTTAGGCGAACATCACCATTCACACCAGATAGGAAACCAAGTGTCGATTGAAGAAAAATATCCAATATCCCAAATAAGAATAAATAAGACTTTCATTGCGATGATGACTACCTGACAAGATGAACATGTGGCAGTTGTTCTTTTCTTTCCTTGGTTCTGCAAAATCTGAAAATTAAATAGGCATATTTAAATGAGAGAATTAATTAAACATTAATGAAAAAAAATTGCAGCAAAGAAAATATGTGAGCGATACAAAATAACAGCACTAGTATAAAGGAATAAGTTACAATTGCAAGGGAGAAAATTTAAAAAGTGTACCAGAGACCATCCAAGGCGTGGGGAAGACAAGAGTTCACTTGAAAATATTAGAAGGCTAAAATGACCAAAAAACAAACAACTAAAAGCCTCCACCAATTACTCAAATATTTCAAAAACAACAATAAAAAAAAAACATAAAATTAATTACTCAATAGCTCATGCTGTTCAATGCTATATCCCATTCAAACACCTCTCTTCCAAAGTAAAAGGCAAGAGCATCAATCCTATAAGAGGCAAAGCTAAAAACCGCTGTGCAAAAAGTTGTGTCCAGAAGCCCCATCCTTTTTAAAAAGATAGATGAAAATTAGATTAAAGAAGGAAGAAAACAATAGCCCCGTCCAATTAATTGGCAGTAGCAGTGTCCATATGTCAAAGAAATAAAGCTGTGTCAAAGAAATAAAGCTGCTTAAATCAAGAGAATCCCTCCCTCGTCTTCACATGGACAAAGTATTATCATTTCCAAGATCAAGTACTAAGAAGTTGCTCATTCAAGATGGTACAACCTGGTCCAAATTGGCCTATAGTATAGTTGATACAAGTACCAGGCAATACATTGAACCTAATATTTGTTCAAATCACAAAAAAACAATGTATTAGTACACTGAAAGCTGATATGATTAACCAGCACTGTCTCAAGAATTGGAATTTTAAACATTGGGAATTAGTAACAAAAATGTTTTCAAAAAGAAGTTTAAATCATTGTGGAGGAAAATAGCTATCGTTCCAGAACTAACAAAAAGCCAATTTCCAATATTGCAGCGGTTAGAATATATTTAAACTACTATATATTGAACAGCATCATAGAAATAGTATATTTAAGGTACATGTACAATAGATCAAGAAAATTCAAATGATGGTAATGATTCCAAACAGTTGTCCTGCCCTATCAATAGATATCCATAATCCTAGATGATCAACATGACCTAATCATAATCTCATAAGTCCTAAGAGCAACTCTATGTTACATATCTAACACAAAAAAAAAAAAACTGAGAAAGCATAACAATATAATATGGGTAATGTTATTTACATTGTACTTTTATATTGGGTACACTGTATGATTACTTTTTTTCTAACTTCCAACTTTACCCCTCTTTTAATACCTCTTCTGCTTTTTCTCATTTACATTTCATCTCAAATCCTTCGGTTCCTCCTCCTTTTACACCAATGCAAACCCCTCCCTGTTTTCGTACCATGGCAGAACCCATCTCTCATCTCACCGCTTTGCCCTCTCATCTCCAGAGCCCTCTCTTTCTTATCTCACCGACTCAAATTAAAATAATTTATCCATTTGTGAAGTCAATAAAAATAAAAATGGAAGATAATGAGAACACAACGACTCCTTCATTTGAACAGAGAGACGTTCTATCGCTGCCAAATGGCTGAGATACGTCTGGTATTCTGCATCCCAAATGTTGGTCAGAAAGAGGAAATAACCAGTGGGTTTGAGAGAAAAGGCAGTGTCCTGTCACAGTATGATTGTGCCTTCACTGCTGAACTGTCGAGTAAGATAGAGAGAATCCACAATGAAAATCTCAGTTCTGGCGAGAGTGAGAAGACCATGTTGTCTTGCCGCAGTGGGTTGAGCACCACCTAAGATTGGAATGCTGGCTTGCCGCAGAGGGCCTTAGCCTGGGAGGGTGTTCCTGTTGCAGTCGTGGTTGATGCTTTATACCACACCTGAAAGACCAAATGGTTGAGGTTCTGGAGTTTTTGAAAACTCACTTCTTGTTGTCATCATCATATGCACTCTCTGTATTCCCAAGACCCATAACTGAGAACATGCTCTCAGTTACAACGTTCATGCATCTGATTTTAACAGAGAAGTGGATGGTGGTTCTAGGAGGACGAAAGGCTGTCAGAGAAGATAAAGGTAGAAAGGGAGCGATAGAGATGGAGAGGCTAGAAATTTTGGTAAAAACCCAATGAATTTGGGAAAACATCCATTAATTCTGATCGAATTCTACAATTTAATCTCTCTTCTTTTTCCTCTTTCTTCTTCCTCTCTACAATAGGATTTTACAGAGGGTTTTCGATTTTTATTTCCACTTCTTCTTTTACCCTTTTCCAACTTGTTTTTGAAACTTTCGATTTCCTCCGTCTTTCCTTCGTCTGCAGATCTCCTTTCATAAAGAGGAATGCCGGTTGTGCCCAAGGGACACCACCACCATTCAGAGAGGGGTCTGGAGATGAGAGGGCAAAGCGGTGAGATGAGAGACGGGTTCTGCAATGCTATGAAAACAGGAAGGGGTTAGCAATGGTGTAAAAGAAAGGAGCCGAAGGATTTGCGATCAAAGGAAAAGGATAAAAAGCGGAAGTGGTAAATAAAGAGGGGTAAAATTGGAAGTTGGAAAAAAGAGTTATCATACACTGTACCCATTATAAAAAAGTACAGTGCAAATAACATTACCCATATAATATTAGTACCTGAGATATAATGATAAGCTCAAAGTAAGGGCATTTTTGTTGTTTTCCTGGGAAATTTTCCTAGAAAAATAACTCGATATGAATTCACTTTCTTGATTTAAATTTTTTCCTACATTTGTTTGCCACTAACATACATAAGGAAAAATTGGTTGATAAATGAGTCAAACCAAATGGGGTTAACCAATTTAACAAATGGGTCAAGATTAGTAGGTATTGGGTTGTGTGCATCATTTAATAAATGGGTGAACTGGGCTAACCCATCTAAGTTTCATCGTGTAGTCAAGATGAATCAAACCACCTAGTAAATGAGTTTTCTTAGCTATGGGTTGGTTAACCCATTTAGGATTATTCAGGATGGGCCAACTCATTTGATAAATGTATCATTTTGAGTTTGGTCAACCCTTTTAGTCAATGGCTTGCATGCGAGTCAAGTTGATTCAACCATTTAATAAATGGGACAAGTGTTGGGTCAACGACTAAGCCCATGTAAACTAGGTCGAGTTAACCCATTTTATAAATGATTTAGGTCATGTATAGGTTGGGTCAACCCAAGTGGGTCAGATTTGATTAAAATCGGGTTGGATTGAGCTTTCAATAAATGATCTGACTTGTGCCATCAGTCAACCCACATAAGCTTGGTCAAGTACTCAAATTGGGTTGATCCGCTTAATAATGGTTTGGGACCCATTCAGTTAACTCATACTATAAATGGGCTGGGTTGGGTCAACCTAGATGATCTGAGTTAGGTTGGCTTAATCCATCTGATAAACAGATCAATTTGGGTCAACTAATTAAGTTTGAGAAGGTTGTGTCAACACATGCAATGAATGAGTCAAGTCGGGTCAATGTTGCACAAACTCTTCAAAACGTATGAAGCACCTATTCTTCAACTCTTAAGTACCTCTTAAGATTGTTTTCCAAGAAAACTAAAATATTACAACAAATTTCTCCTCCACAAACCTAATTAAAAGATCAATATGTTTGTGATTTAATTGTTTAGAGTAAAACTATTATATTATTTTCTATCAGTGTCATTTTCACACCTTATTTTCATTCAAAATAAATTCAGATTAAAATTTTTATTTAAATATGGTGCTATCTCCTCGGTCTTCTTTTTTTGGCTTGCCGAATCTGACACCTCACACTTGTGTCAAACTCCAACAATTGCATCCATACCATACAACTTAGATCAAGGTGTTTAAGATTAGTTTAGTCAAGTCCATGATAGTGTGTTATGTAAAGTTTCCCAAGAAGATATTTTCATGGGTCTTAATGGAAAAAAAAACTGTTGTTTTCCAAGGAAAATTTGGCTGTGAATTTCTAGGGAAATTTGTGCAAACAGACATGGGGAAATTCCATTTTCCTAGGAAAATCTGTGTAAGCAAATGTGCCCCAAGGAATACACAAAAAATATGTTTTATATATAACTAATCCGACAGAATCTAAAGCAATACAAATAAGAGCATAGTATTCAACAATTGTAAAATGTACAACACAAGAAAAATATGTTATCATTAGTACCTTTCCCTTCTTTATCTTCCTGCATTTTAAACACAGTAAGCTTAGAATGTGTTTCAGTTCATTAACATGACAAGGATGATATATGGGAACGGGCAAGTTAATGTATCCAAAATGACCTGAAACCAAAGAATGAAACACATTAAATACAGAGATATGACAATAAAGGGAAAAAACCCAGGTGCAAATTAGAATATTGACCCTAGCTTCTAAACGTTTAGTGGCATTGAATAAGTGTTGTAAGAACAGCCAAGTTTCAAACTCAACAACAAGAGAGAGAAAGAGATACAAACACATGGTATGCAGCTTCTACACTTCTACTTGTCAGATGTCTCATGTGAAGGAGAGAGAGAGAGAGAACTCAGTCGATCCACCCAGGCTATCTTATCATCCATGCCAACTAACACTTGCTACCCCAAAAATTGGCATGGAGCCCAATAAGACACCCGATGGAGTCATATTAACCATAGATTAACATCACATTCAATCTGATCCATTTCTTACCATTCAAGAGTTCAACATGTGGGTGGTCGAAAGAGCAGTAGTCCAAGATGAACGGGGTTGATATTTTGCTGGCCTGTAATCAAAGGATGACCTTTGCATCTAAGTACCCATCCCAAGGTTAAGCAGTATGCTCCATGTACAAAGAAAGAAAACTATTGCATTCTGTACCGAATGCATTTGACAACTGTCAAATTCTGAACTTTGCATTCTAAACCCCACCCTAGTTTAAAATCTTATCCTATTCCCTCAATTTTCCATAGACCAGTGGGATCACATGAAAGGAAAGCCCTCTTATCTTTCATTTCTATTAAAAATAATTATTTTTCTCACTTTTCTAACTTCTTTAGATTTTTTTGTAGAAATTCAAGTTGAGTACCGGGTCTAGTTGAAGTCAAGTCGGTCATGCCATACAAGAAATGTGTTATTACCTATAGCCAATCTGACCCGATTCGAACCCAAACCGACCAATCCATTGTTCCCCCTACACTAATAAAACAAAATTCCTAACAATTAGACAAGGGCTCGAGATTTTTTGGAATAACTTTCAAGGTCATATCATCGTGGAAAGTGATTCAGGAAACACTACTAGATGGGCTGAGAGGAATCCATCCAAGTTTATCCCTTTGTTTAGAGAGATTAGGTGGTTATGTGTGGATTTGGACGTCTCTTTCATACATGTTTGGCATTCGGTGAATAAAGTAGCAGACTTCCTAGCTAAACATGGAATTTCTAAATCTGATACGCTCTTAGACTTCTACCCGCTTGGATTGAGAAGTTCTTGTGATCTTTTCAACTTACATGGTTTTTTGTTCTCTTTTCTTGTTCTTTTCCTTTCTATTGTATTTTCTTTGTGGTTCTCTCTTTGTATTAGTTCTATCTCAAGGATAAGCATGGAATTTCAAGATCTGAAATGCTCTTAAAATTCTCCCAGCTTTGATGGAGAAGTTCTAGCAATCTTTCCAACTTATATGGTTTTGTGTTTTCTTTTCTTGTCCTTTTCCATTCTATAGTATTTTCTTTGTGGTTATCTCAATCACTATCTCTTTGTATTAGTTCTATCTAATGAAATCTATTACCCATTAAGAGAGTGAGTGAGAGAGAGAGAGAGAGAGAGAGAGAAAACCGTTATTTGCAAAACATGGACAGGAATAAACATAGTTTCTCCTTCCACATGAATCTACCAACCAGTGTTATCTTTCCTTTCCTTCTTTTTGGAAAATCTACAAAACAGTGTTTGCACTACAAAACAGTGTTTGCACAACTTGTTCAATGAACAAAAAATAAGGATCAACCTAATGAGGTACCTTCACATTTTCCATGGTCAGAAGTCCCACAAGATTCACACTTTCCAGACTCCACAGGCAGGCCAAGGAAAGGATTCATCAGTTGACTAGGATGGCTAATGGGTGAATCACTAATCGATGACATTTTCTACAAAGGCAAATGCAACCTGTTACAAGCTCATTATACAAATTGATAACAGCAATCAAAGAGTAGAACAGCCAATTGCTAATCAAAACAATAGATAAAACACTGAAATGTAATTTTCATAAGCAACGTATCTTAATTTATAAAGCAGGTGAAGTAAATGCAAAACAACATTTTGACTGAAAAACAGTATCCTTGTTTAAAAGTTCTAAGAAAAATCAGTATACTCGTAGAAACCAAACAAGTGCAAGAAAAAACTGCCAAATGTGAATGGGCCTGGAACCAGTCCAAACAGTTTTTGTGGACAAGGTGGTGTAGTGCCCCATGATGGATCTGGGTTCTGGTGGTCAGCCAAGTTTCATTTATAAACAGGGTCCAGACAAATGGTGTAAGGCCCATCGGGCTCTTATTAAGCATATTTTCCATACTCTTGATTATGTTTGGTGTTGTGCATGTGTGTGTGTGTGTCTATACACACTCATGCACACATGTCTATACACACATGCACACGCATACACACAAGAGGCACATATCTACACAATTGAATAAGATTATTTTGAGAAAAGACTCTTGGAATTGTGTGGATTCACAGCGGGCTTCGACCCTTGGCGAAAGTCAGGTTCTTGGACTGGGACCAATTCTATCTTGCAAGTAAGTACTAGTGCTTATTTGAATTCAATTAGTTCCTTGGTTTTCATAGATTAGGTGCATGCTTCATTCGAATTCACCATATTCTCTTTTGATTTTGCTTTCGCTACTCTACATATTGTGAATGCTTGCCCTATGTGCCTATCGGATGCGGAGTCGGTTAATCATCTTCTTCTTCATTGTCAGTTTTCTTATCAGATTTGGACGCATTTCTTCCAGAGCTTAGGTATCAACTATTGCCTTCCTCTTTCGTGGGCTGATCTTTTTAATGAAGAAATGTTGGTGTCAGGTAGTTCATTTCGGCGCAGGCTGTGGAAGGTGACTATGTTGAGCATAGTGTGGTCCATTTGGTTGGCACGCAACAACAGGGTGTTTCATGGTAAGGTTCTTTCCGATTTGTCTCTTCTGGACTTAATTAAGTTTCGGGCAGCTTAGTGGTTAGTTGGACCAAGCCGGCGCCAGGATGTTTCTATTTCTAACATTTGCAGAGATTGGGCTTTTGTCAACTCCTATTCTTGTGATCTGGGGACTTCTCATCAAGTTGGTTGGAGTACTCCTCCCGATAGGCTTCTCAAACTGAATTTTGATGGCAGTTGCATGCGAGATCTTGGTCTGGTTGGTTATGGTGGGATTATCCATACCGACTCTGGGTCTTCTGTGTTTTCTTATGCTGGGCCCATTCCTCATGGGTCAGTTATCGAAGCAGAATTAATGGCTTTATGGCGCAGTATTTTGGAATTAGAGGAGAAAGGGTTACATGGGTGTTTTATAGAGGGTGATTCAAAAGTTATTGTGAGATGGGCTTTGGGTTCTATGTGCCTGTGGAGATATTTAGACAAAATCGAAAGAATTCGGTTTATCATTGATTCATTTGGTTTCAAGATCGCATGGGTTCATCGGTCAGGGATTAAGTTTAGATTTTGAAGTTGTTTCTCATTTCTTGTAATGTGTTTTCGGAAGGCCTTTCTCGGTCTTTCTTGTTGTTTTGTAATTCTCTTTGGAATTAATGAAATTATCTTTAAAAAAAAAAATCCATAGGCTAATTCGAATTCCTGGGAAACTTGTGCAGTCGATGGAGATATTGTTTGAGCAATTTCTTGCCAAGGCAAAATCCTTTTACAAACCGTAATCGGCTGCGCTAGGTCTTTCAGAGACTATACTCTAAAAACAGTAAACCTATAGGCGAATTTGCACAATTCGACCCTAGGCCTGCATCAATTTCTCTCTCTCACAAAAGCGAAATTCCTACGTTTCCCAATCCGACGATCAAGAGGAACAAAACTATCAAAAACAACAACTGCAGCACCAAAAATTCAAACCAAATCTCCCGCCCCCATTCTGGAATGTTACCTACAAACACCGAGAAACTATCTTTCCACCACTCTACCATTTTCCGATCAATAACCATCTGAGATGGAATATTAAAGGGAAAAAAAAGTTCATTTTTTGTCAAAAAGATTTTGTGATAGAAAAGGTGATATTAGCATTAGTTCCACCAAAAAGATAATATAACAAGCCAATGGTATTAGCTAAACACACTAATCGACCATACTTTTATGCACCCAGACTCATCAATGACATAAAGGAACATATGGCCAAAGAAAAACAAAATTGTACTCACAATTTCATCAACAGTGGCAAGATTGAATCTGATATCACAAATTCTTCCATCCATGACAATGGAGGAGGATGTGCTCTCCTCCATCTTTATCTTGCAAACTGCATAAAAAGTAACAACAGTGAAAAACAAGTACGTAAATAATTAACCCAAACACTCTCTCTCAAAGAGGGAGGGAGGATTTCTAGGTGGAACCCACCAAGGCCTATGTGGATGAATTAGGTGCCCATAAAAATCACCTCGACTAGATAAGTGAAACCAATTTTTAAGGTCCTAAATATTCAATGTTATCCAATGGTGGAAATCCATCAGGTTAGATCTATAGGCTATTTAACTCAGATTGAGGCCAAATTGCATGAGGATACAATTCAATGAGGATAGGTGGGTCTGGAGGATAGAAAGGGTGTGATTGGGCCCACAAGCATTTGGTGGGGGTACACAAATTATTATTTGAGGACCAGGGCCCTTGGGGATACATATCCATATGTGGGTGTGCACTCAAATATATCTGATCTCTGTGTGTGTGTGTCTCAAAAAAATATGTATATATGTCCATGTACCCAAAAAAAATCAGTCTTGATTGAGAATGGTGAATTAGCGATAGGACTAGAAAAGAATCATGGAAATCTCATCACTCCATGTTGACATCTTGTGTTAAATTTTTCACATTATTTACTTCTCGTTTTTTTTTTTTTTTGTCATCATTAGCAGCAGCATTTATTTCATCTAGAGGGTTAACTTGGTTGCCTCTACTCAAAGAATGAATCTCCAAACTGACTGGACCAAGTGAATTTATGGTCCTGGATGCTAGATGAGCAATGTAGGAAGCATAACCCAAGTCAAGAGATCCAACTGATCAAGTTCCTCATTGATGGACCACAGCAATGATCTTGTTTTGACTACCAACTCAAAGAAGGAAATTAAAAGCTTAAGATTTTAATAGAGGAAATACTTTTTTCGCAATGGTTCATCCACCATACATCCCACCAAATTGATGGTTTTTGATAATCTCAGACACCAAACCTTGGGGCAAATATTCACCAAGTCCAGCATCAAACACATAAATACAAGAGATACACAAGTCAGAACTTAACGTGGGCATCCATCCAAAGTGTACTGAGGCCCACACAGATAGGGAATGAGTGAGGGTTCACCCTTTCTCATCATTCTAGCTTTGCAGTTTCGGCCCTTAAATTTTATTTTATTTTATTTTAATTTTATAAGCCATCACTTTTTTAGCTGATATGAAGGGGCAGAATGATTGGATGAGCTTGAAACGTAACACACTCCCATGCATTTGGCCCCTACACACCCCACCCAACAATGCAGGTCCCTTCATACTTTTGACAGGTATTCTCAATAAGGTTTTTATCAAATTTTCATGGTAAAACACGACAACGATATAATATCCTTGGAAAACAACTACCCATCATCCAAAAACCGCTTTCTAGTTTTTTTTTTTCTTTTTTTAACATGGTGTTACTCGAGCGTAAGTCCTCACACTTGCACAAGTGAGTGAATGCTGAGGGGATAAAACAGGTAAAACCAAATGATCAACTGACAGATAAACAAATATCTGCAAAAGGTCCAAACGCTAACACTTCCACACTCCATGACAGCATTTGCAAAAACAAAACTACATGAGAACAACTGTCCAAATATAACAAAAGAAGAAAAGAAAACAACTCACATTTTGTCGAAAAGAGTCAGAATGAACACCTTATTTCCTAAAAAACCAATAAATGCAATGTCCGGAGCAAATTCAAGAACGCACAAAGCAAATTTAACTCAACCTGAGCAAGTGTAGGTGCATTTGCAGAAAAAATGCGACATGCAAGGATTAAGAACTAAAAGAAGAGAAGCCTCTTCAATTAACGGCTCAGATAGAAGGAAACTTGGCAAAGATGGAAATGCATTACCGATTTTTGCCTAAAATAGTCAACTTAAAAACCCTAAACGTGTAAGGGAAGAGAGGAGAAGATATAGAGAAAGGGAGAGTGAGAAAACGAAAACCTAGAAGAAGAAAGGAAGTGATCGGACCTGTGGAAAAGGAATTTCTGTCGTCAGCCCCTTTTCCTGAGAAGAAAGAGAAGAAGAGAAGCACAGAGAAAGGGAGTAAAGGAGGGAGGGGCTTGAAAGGGCTTTGGTCATTTGGACATGCCCTTTCTATATATAAAATTCTGAGCTGATGTATGTCTGAGTCACGAGCTCTTTAACTCAGTTTTCAATTTGATACATAAGGCATGTAGTGGGGTCGACTGTGGACCTCACTAATATAAGCCAACAATAATAGATGTATTAATTGTAAGGAAGAAGTGCCACTTACACTAATTAATAATTTGATTTAAGAGAAACAAAATAGAACATTGAAAATTGTCTTTGTAAAATTTTTTATTTTATTTTATTTTATGTAAATAAAAATATTGTCTTACACAAATCTTATTTAGGATATTCTTCTACCCTTTTTTATGACCAAAGTGTCGAGAGATCTCACTTATATTTAGATAAAAGATATTTTAACCTAATTAGTTCTTGGGGTATGTACAAGTCACAATCCAACCAAAGGGGCATGGAGCATATTCTTCTAACTTTGGTGAATATATTTTATATTACTTAAACTAAAGGAGTTGGAGTGATAACTATAAATATGTCTCTTGAAGTGGGAGTTTTGAGTTTAAGGCTAAAACTTGAGTTTTAATAAACCAAACTCAACAATGTCAAAATTTATTGAACCCGATCTGACCCAAGCCGAATTTCTGACCCAAATCAACCCGAATGACGTTCTATAATTTATCGATGGAGAGAGATGTTTGAGTATTTCACCTGTAAGAATATTGAGAGAAAAAATCAATTTTTTTATTGTGAAAGTAAATTTTTGTACAATCTTTTATATAGAAAAAGACATTTTTATGTATATAATGCATATTTTTAAGTTAAAATCTCATATTTTTTAATTAAAAAATAAAAAATGAGTTTCAAAACCAATTTTTATTTTTAAAAACTAATTTATTTTTTAATAGAATTTCATTTTTATTGAAAACTGTAATCTTAATTAGAAACAAAAACATACCCGTTAAGATAGTCCTGTGAAGACAACATGGATGGCAATTGGCGAAGTGTCATTTCTCTTGTAATTATATTTCAATACTTTAATGAGAAAAAAAAAAAAAATTGTCACTCTACAAAATATCGTATCTTTATATTATTATATTAATTTAGGGTAGCATGCCTCCCACATGCATTTTGTGTAACCCGATACAGATTTTACTGTATTGTCCATTATACCCTTCACCCATTGATTTTATTGATCCTGCCGGTAAGCCCATTTTTTATATATATTTTTTAAAATTTTTGGTACTGCAAGACAAGAGTAAAGTATGAAATTCACGAAATTCTTTATCTCGTTACACAAAATACATGTACAAAGATTGTTACCCTTAATTTATGTTTCTTATACAGCCTCATTTATGGATTTTGACATATTTCAAATCAACTTGAATCTAAATTTAATGATAGAGCTTGAACAGACTAGTTTAATCAATGAACCAAACTCATAAATGTGCTCACAAACCTATTTAATAAAGAAACAAGCAATCAAAGCATGTTGAACTTTTAAACTTGTTGTGTTGAATATTTTTGAAATTTGAATAATTATACTAACAAACATATATAATAATATATGATATATTGATCATCATGATATCGTTGCTATATATTGGTATTGTTATTGAATCAATTATAATTTATTTTTGTTAATGGCATGGTGAGGGTGAATTGATACATTTAAAAATATCGAGTTTCCTGATATCAGAGCTACTCAATGTATATAAATAGGAAGATTTATATATACACTGAGAATTAGCCAAATAATCTAAAAAACTTTAGCACCTCAATTACACTTCCCAACAATAACACATTGCAGATCTTAAAATGCATGAGTCAATTGCACAATCCAGCCGGCCAGAGTTACTTTGTGAAGTTATAAAATAACAGAAACTTTATATCAATGCCATACTACGTGGCATGATTTCATGGGATCTTCATAACTTATATTTTTAGTAAAAGCCTATTCAAAATACTTGTCTTATATGAATTTTAAAATTATTCAAAATTACTTGTCATATTCCTTTATTTTTACATTAATCAAAGCTATATTTACTTTATTTATAAAAAATAAAAAATTCTGAAAAGAACAAGTATATTAGGACAAGAGTATTTCTTTATAAGTAATTAAGTCAACGAAAACAACGAATGACTCATGCTGTTGACTTTAGTCAGATGGTTAAAAATATTTTTTACAATTAACTTTTTTATATGTATTTAATCAAAGTATCTTATTGTCTCTCACTTCAGAAGTAGGAGGTTGCAGATTTCAGTTCCTATGCTTTAATTTTGTTGTGCTTTGAGGACAGTAGATTCATCCCTAAGAGTTTCAGTAGGACAAAATTTTTTTTTTTCTTGTTACATGTTATAAGTCATTGAATCGACACTTGTGTTATAAGTCATTGAATCGACACTTGTGAATATATTAAAGTAATGAATTTACCATTCAATGGTCACTTTCAAAGTTACAGTAGCACCTGAGCAGACTTTGGCAAAGTTAGCGGATAAGAAAGTTTTTAAGTTCTAGAGACAATGACAATGGGCCCTTTCCTTCAACTTTGGAAGAGTGGCAAGCAACAAGTTTTACTTTTTTTTCGTTTATATATATTTAATATATAAAGGACACCGTAAAAAGAGCCGTTTAGTTTTGAAATGATATAAAGGACACCGTAAAGAGAGCCGTTAAATCTTCTTCTTCCTCAATAGTTTGCAGCAGTGGGAGCGTCCAACCATCAACTTCAGCCATTCTGAACTCCTCCGATGAGATTATGATATTATACAAATAAATTTATGTTAGGCTGCATTTGTCGATAAATAAAAATAGAGAGATACATGATATTTTTCTCTATTTATTTTTATTAATTTATATTTTATCGAAGATGAAGGAGAAACTATAACTTTCTTGGAGAGAGAAGAAATCATAATTTTCCTCCTCTCTCTTCTTTCTCTTTAATTTATTTATTTTCTTGGAGAGAGTAGAAATCATAATTTTCCTCCTCTCTCTTCTTTCTCTTTTATTTATTTATTTTCTTCTCTTATCTTTTGTTTTAAATTACCAAACAAATAGAAGAGAATCTCTCAACGAAAAGTCCTCTATCCAAAAGAATTACGTATGCAAAAGAATTTCTTATTTTTTATTTTTTCATTCAAATGCGGCTTATAACTCTAAATTCGAACTATGTGATTTTGAATGAACTTGATGAGTTTGATTAAAATGGTCTTAATCACTTACTCATTCTGAAAGAAGTGAAATTATTTAGTAAAAGACAAACAATAGAATAGGAGATAAATTCCTACTTGTTCTTTCTAATGTTCTACATTCAAATGGACCCTAATTACACCTATTATTTCAAAAAAAGTTGATAAATTTATATATGATTTTTTAGTCTTGAAAAATTATACCTCAAATCATAAATTAATTCAATCAAACTAATTTTTATCTTCTTTTCTATTTTAAACATAGATCTTTCCAATCTAACCCTTCTTTACAGTCATAAACAAGCCTTACAAAGGACTAATGATTTGTTGGTGGCAAAAAGTTCTAATGATTGATAATCATGTACTATTTTTTAGAAGGAAGAGGTTATAGATTAGATAAGATTAAGATCAGACTTTAAATTGGATTGTAAATCTTGATTCAATAATTCTACCATGATAGAAAGTGTTGGTGGATAATAAATGCATATTTAATCCTTTCTTTTCAATTGTACGTTTGTTTCTATGAAAGGGCCCCTATCCAATCCACTCAATTATTCTTCATATCCTGTAGTAGAAAAAAAATCTACAAATCAATAATTGATTGAAAAGAACTAAATCTTAATTGATATGACCTGTCTACATTCTTTTAAAATTGATTGATCTCGACTCATATTTAATATTCTTAAGAGTGAAGAGCACCAGTAAAAATGCAACTGATATATTCTACAAAGTTGAGGGAAAATACCTGTCGTAACTCATCTGTGCCTTGAGGCTCGAGTCCAGAAAGATGATGGATGGCTGCAGATGGCTGCAGATGGCTGACGAACAGAGATGTATTATTCTCTAATAATACGTTGCGTTGCACTGATATGATAAAAATCAAAACATGAAGTCAATGCTATGAACATTGCATCCTCCAAATATGTCACATGTGTCTTTCTGCGGTCTACACTACAACTATGAGCCTATGACCATTAAAAAATATGTAAAGTGCAAGTGCACTTGATTGATGTATAAAAAAGGAAGAACTTCAAGTGGTGATGACAACTTTGGGCAGGTTGGGGTAGTCAAGACTTATCATTTGAGTGATATTTTTCAAACTAGTATTGATATCATAATAATAACACAATATCTACAATAAAATTCTATTTCAAAAACTAGAGGAAATTCTAAAATTAACATGTTTAATACTTCCAATTTCTTAAATCATAAAACTTTGTTGAGTTAATCATAACTAGCCTCATTCGTCCATCTTAAATTTAAAGGTTGAATTTCTAAACTAGACTTGACCTAAGAAAGCCTTGAGACAACATATTATATGTCTAAATTTGTTTAATTTTTTAAACAATTTTGAGTACAACTCACTCTCAAAAACTAGTCATTAAGATCATTGAGAAAAGGGTCTTATTAGTATTATATACAGTCATTGGTTTTTTAATACATGCGATATGAGACTTTTTGTTAACTTCACACCCTCTCTCACACCTTCCCTCTCTCACACCTTCCCTCACGTTCATCTGCTGCACGTGGAGATACCTGCTGAATCTGGTATTGCTATCATGAAAAAAACTATGTTAAAATTCTTAAAGTAGATATCACTTTCAAAAGCTATCAATTGAGAGGAGAATACCTCACATTTTATATATAGAGTCATTCATTTTCAATACAGACAATATGAGAATTCTTGTCGAACTTCACATAGATTGAGATGCTTACTATGCATGGTTAACTTTTGATTCTATTTTACAAATATATGGTAAAAATGCAAATGACAGAGCATCATTGAGAAAAAAAAAAGAAATATAAAATATCTTTCTGATAAGATTAAAGCAAGAAACAACCAACCTTTCTAATGGATAGTGGATTGGAAAGTCACTACAGGAGTAGAATAGTGGAGGAGTTGTGCTTCACGTGGATAAAAAGCTCCATTTAGAGGACAAAGCTCTTACCATCCAAAGTTTAAACCAACCTTGTCTTTCTTCTCTTCTTCCTCAATCCTTCCTTCTCTTCTCCAATGGCTTCCTCACACTACATGATCTATCGCCCTGAGAGAGTGGGATTCGATGATCTAGTTCGTCTTGTTCACTTCAAGAGAAGGTTGTCTGATTGCAAGTTCATAGAGAGCTCTCAAGAAAACAAGTTGGTGCCTGCAAATGCAAGAACAAATTGGTTTCTAGCCACTACCATCATCATGCAAAAGATATTGCTGTTGATTGACAGACCCTTGAGGATCTTTGGTTTCCTTGTTGAGTTCTCACTGAATTTGGTATCACAAAATGGTGGCATCTTTGGGTTGATTTTCCATATTATAACATGCAAGTACCTATTTTCCATATTATATTGCTGTTGATTATGTTTCTGTGAAAAATAAAAGGGTTTTGAAGGGATTTCTTTCTTGTCATGCACTCATCAAAACTAATTACGTTTCTGTTTAGATCTCTTAAAATACTTAGACTAATCTTCGAGTTTGTACAAGCCTCTTTAGAAAAAAATAATCATGGATTTAGATGCCGTTCGTTACTCTTAGACAGTTGTCGATGTATTTAGATCCCTATCTATTTTGAATTTTCATCTAAAATTAATTCTATTTTAACGGTTGATTTTTTAACTTTTGAAAATCACGACTTTTTAAAACCAATAAATTCTTAGTGAAAAGATTATCTTGAAAATATCTTTCAAATACATATATTTCCATGACTTAAGAGTCTATTCCATGAATCCTATAGAAGCTAGATGGAGATGCCACTCATAAACAGCGTTGCCCAAGTGAAAGTACCTTTGTTTATGAAATATAGAGGGACCTTTTTTTATTTATTTTTTTAAAAACAAAAGAAGAAGATTCCATTGTGAGACTTATTTCAATAATTTTTTTTTATAGAAGTACAAACAATGAAGTAAAGTTGTCGTACTCACCAAATGAAAATGAGAAAAAAAAAATTCTTCTACTTTCTCTTAAAACTCATTATTTTATCAATCATTTAGTTGGTGGGTCATTATAATTTCTTTTTTCTGAATCATTGAGTTGATGGGGCCATTAGAATTTCATTGCTCACCATTTTCTTTCCTCTTTATAGGTTCCCTTGTGATTCCTGGAAGAGATTCAGAGAAATATCGATCGTTCATTGGCCACATTGATGGAAGGCTAGATCTGTACAAAGCTTCATCTTTCTTCAGTCATCTGCCACACATGAGTAATCTGAAAACAGAAAATAATGTGAAGCTGATGGATCTTTGCATGATGGCTTCTAA
The DNA here is from genome assembly GCA_022113865.1 of Chimonanthus praecox. NCBI lineage: Eukaryota > Viridiplantae > Streptophyta > Magnoliopsida > Laurales > Calycanthaceae > Chimonanthus > Chimonanthus praecox. The sequence goes on along the minus strand of CM039091.1, from coordinate 58,919,246 downwards.
GGTTGCTTTCGAGAATGAAGCATACATGAAGAACGCAGTCATTAACCATTGGAAGGTAAATATGAACAGAAATTATCTTTTATAACCTACATGAATAATTTTTTCTGATGGTAATATTAGATGGTGAGAATAAATTAGTTTGATAAATCTAATTTTGAAGTGCATGCCAGGGGTTGAAAAAATGCTCTCGGCCAATATTTTTCTCTCTTCTTTTTTTCACGAAAAAAGGATGATATCCACCGATATGATGCGACCGAGATATCAGCATATAAGTCGATACAAATCGTATTGGCCGATATTCGGACCCTGATGTATGCTCTATTTCTAATGTGAGGTCCCCTTAGTTGGATACTACAAAGTAATGAAGTGTGATTGCTGATTGGTTTGTGCATTTGGCAGATGCACTTCGTGGGGTTCTACGACTGCTGGAATGGTAGGCTTCAACTGAAAATACCCTTACTAATACCCTTACTAAATCATTTATCCGTTGTGATTAGATTATATGATGATTTTAATTTTTTTTATAAATTAAAGTAATCATGTTGTTATCATCATCATTAGGTGGGCCACATGGTTGCTATTTACCTTTCCATGTTTTCATCATCCATATGATTTTGACGAGACAAGTTACGATGAGAGATAAGAGGAGAAATCATGATTCTTCCTCCTTTCTTTCTTATCTTTCTTAGTTATATTTTTTGCGTGTTATTATCAAATAACATATAAGAGAATCTTTACTCAAGAGTGATAAAATACATGAGTAGAACTCATCATTAAAAATTGATTATTAAAGAGAGAAAACTCGTGTGTTTATAAACCCCATAATCCAAAGGTCCACGCGATATAGGAGTTTGCTAATACTCCTTCTCAACACCCGGGCTAAAGATACTTGACTCTCTCCCCTCTACCCATTTATGTAGGGCTAGAGTTAGGAACCAGATTCATCCCTTTGACACCCTTGCTCTGATACCACAATAAAACGTATGAATAAAACTAATCATTAAAAACGGCTATTAAAGAGAGTGAACCCATGTACTTATGATCATAACCCAAAGATCCACCTGGATGTGAGACTTTCCATTCCCATGGATCATTGTCCTTTTACCATTCATAAATAGAAAATAAACCTGCATCAATTATGTCCTTTTAGCATTGTCCTTTTACCATTCCCATGGAGCCTAAGCTTGACCCACCCCGTTTACAAAGTATCATATTTTTAGGAAGGCAAGTGGTGGCTCAAACTTACAAATTACAATAATGATGCAGTCACCTGCGGTAACTCGATTTAGATGAATTTAAGAATGATGATGATGATATATATCAAAATGCGTATTTAACTTAGAAAGTTGAAAGTATTGAGTCAACCTCTTGTAAACTTGGATGATCTACTGACGAGGATTTGTACGCCGCAGTGTACCTCCAGGAGAAGGAGACCCAAGCCTTCATCTTCACCGACAAGGCAGAGGATGCAAGTCTGATCATTGTCTCCTTCCGGGGCACAGAGCCCTTCAACGGAAAGGATTGGCTGACCGACATGGATCTCTCCTGGATCTCAATGGGCAAAATGGGAAAAGTCCACTTGGGCTTCATGAAAGCATTGGGCCTCCAAGATGAGAGGAACTATTTAAGGGGCTGGCCTAAGAATTACAGAGGAGAAGAAGACAAGCCTTTAGCATACTACATCATAAGAGACACACTCAATTCATTGTTAAAGCAACACAAGAATGCAAAGATAATATTGACAGGACATAGCTTAGGTGGTGCACTTTCTGTCATCTTCCCTTCTATACTAATATTGCATGAGGAAACTAGTATTCTGAAGAGCTTGGTGGGTGTGTTGACATTTGGTCAGCCAAGGGTTGGCGATGAGACGTTTGGCAGATTCATAGAAACACATCTGAATTCAGGGTTTGGGAAGTGGTGTTATAGGGTTGTTTATAGGTATGATGTGATTCCCAGAATGCCTTTCGATGATCCTACTTCTCAGTTCAAGCACTTTGGATACTGTATCTACTTCAGTAGCTGGTACAGAGGACAGGTGAGCACCTTTCTTATAAAACCCAAGAGTTCTATTTGCAAATATTCTCCACTTTAATGCTCCTTGGTCATTTTTCCACTGTCATATTATCTAAATATTTCCCATCTTTGATGGCAAGCAAAGACAGTCCCATGTTCAACTGTCGGTGCCAATCTTTCATGATTTCATTTACCTACTCTTGAACTGACCCACGCCAACTTTCTTTCTCATGTTCAACTGTCGGTGCCAGTGTTGGATAAATGGGATCCAAGGGAATCCTTTGGCAATTCACAGGCAGAAAGGAAAATGATCGGTCCCGGATCAGAAAATGGGGGGCCTGAATTGCTAAGGTGGAGGGCAGCAATATCATTTCTATAAAGCATATGGATATATAGAATCTAAGTTAATAATGAGAAGAATGGAGATTGCCCAAACTCTTGATTAACATTCATAAAGAACGTCATCATATCTACTTGTTGATTGATAGTAAGATAATTACAAACTCAACCAATCTTGTCTCAAGAATCTAGGCTGTGTTTAGATGAAAGTGAGTTGAAGTAGGAGGTTGAAGTTGTAAAACAGGGGATTTCACTATAAGTAGAGAACTCCTTACTTTTACTTTTTCTATTATTTAAAACCCTAGATTATAGTATGTTTTTGTCAAAACGTCCATTTGCAGTGAGCTTTCAATTGTAGCAGTCTGGACCAGGATGAGGTTGCCAATGCCGAGCCCATAAACAACGAACTTCGGCACGGACCACATATATCTGATCCTAAACAATAAAGGCCTTAGACTCCAGGTCCAAACAATCTATGGCATTCTAGGCCCAAACCCATCTAGTGAGAGCAGGTAGGACCAAATAACCCAATTGGCCCCACCAATGATGAATCTTTTAAGAAAAGGAAAAGCCCATACTCAGATTTCTTGTAATGATGAAATACTATGAAACTTTGTCTCTGTCCTTTAATATGAGAAAGATTTATTTCTTGAAATTTGCTTTTAAGATTATTTTTCTTGGAGAGAGGAAAATAAGCTCATTTCTCGTGTGTGAACTGCTGACACCATTTTCTTTTAATGGAGTGTTGGTAATGGATTGTTATTTTGGTCATTCTGTACAACAGGTGATGAGGGAAGAGCCCAACAAGAACTTCTTTGATCCAAAATATTTGCCATCAGAGTACATCAATGCATGGAAAGATCTGATCAAGTCCTTCTCATTGGACATTACAGAGGGGAGTGATTTCAAGGAGAGTGGAGTTTCTCTACTGTTCAGACTCATAGGGCTAATCATCCCTGGTGTAGGTTCTCACAGTCCAAGGGACTACTTGAATGCTGCAAGGCTTGGGACATCACCATATCACCACACTAGGAAAACCCAATTTTCATATTTGTCTTAGAAATGGTTGTTTCTCTCTGTTTGTGGGACTTTCCTTGTGTGTATTACCTAACGACGATTATATTTTGTTTGTCCACATCTTTAAGATACTAGAATCGCCCTGTTCATAAGGTCCAATCTATTGACCCATAATGGCCCTTCAAATGTGGAGGCATCAATGATCCATGCAGTATCAGAATGTCCTAACCTTTGGTTGATCCTACAACTGGAGCTTCTTAAGACTCAAAAATCTTCTTTCTTGGTCTACCCAAAATTTGAGAAAAATGCCCCAATGTTTCTTCTTGGTTTTTTGGTTCGTACCATAATAAAAGAAAACAAAGAATGTGTTTCAATGAGGTTCTTCGTATTCAAGGAAAGTAGTTTTGTGAAAAAAATTATGTTAGGATACTATTCATACCATTTAACATGTGCAATGAAATCAATCTTCGTATCAGAATGTGAAAACTCGATGTTTTTATTGTTTGCATCAAAATCTCTATTTTCGTTGAAAATGAACTAAGTGTTGTCTTTGTGAGCAAGGAAAACTTCCTACTTTTCCTTTTCAAGTTTCCTTTCTCCCCTGTGGGAAATGGATTCATTGACAGGAGAGGAAAATGTCTCACTTCTTGTGTTCTTGGCAAAGAGTCTTTATTCCATGGAAGAAAAAAGAAGTGTTGATTTCCATACTCGTTATTTTTTATAGTTGAAAAATGACAAACAACTGCGAAGGTAATGTCTGTTTTTCCACTCTAAATTTAGAGAAATTTGTGGGGCCCATGATAGGATTTTGTAATACCCTGCCCCAAAAAGTCCCACATTACTAGTGGCATTGGAAGTTCCCTGGTATATAAGTAGTGGCCTTCCTCCTTCTAGCACAAGGCCTTTTGGGAACAACAGTGGGTTGGCTCGCCAAAGCAAAGCCGTGCGGGTCCGTGTGTAGGCCCAAAGTGGGCAATATTGTGCTAGCGGGACAGGTCGTTACAAATGGTATCAGAGCATGGTTCAACTCTCTGCCTGAGGGTGTGGGCTTGATTGTTGTGTGTGTAGAGCCGGGGACGGCTCTGGCTTTAAGGGGGGTAGATTGTAAAACCCTGCCCCAAAAAGTCACACATTCCTAGTGGCATTAGAAGTTCCCTGGTATATAAGTAGTGGCCTTCCTCCTTCTAGCACAAGGCCTTTTGGGAGCAACAGTGGGTTGGCTCGCCAAAGCAAAGCCGTGCGGGTCCGTGTGTAGGCCCAAAGCGGACAATATTGTACTAGCGGGACGGGTCGTTATAGATTTGTCCTTTTTTTTCTCCACGTCCTGATACATCCAAGACAATTTGTGGAATACACATAAGATTGAAAATTCATCAGTTTCTTATCCACATGATCTCATGTAGAAATGAGATTTCTATCACTTTCTACCTATAGCTAAATGGATTAGGGATCTAAATCTAGTTTAACTCCTAATTAGGAAACTCACGAGCCAGGATAGGCAAAAGCTTGCTTATGCTCGAGTCCAGGACTATATTCAGCACATGGAACTTGAAGGCATGGGCCAAGCCCATTGCAAAAAATTAGGTCTGTGTGTTGAATAAATTAGGCCAGGCCAAGCATCAAGTTGGGCCTTTGAACCTCTACTTACCAGACCTCACCTATTCATCGATCAAGCCCAATCTTCATCATAAGCTTAAAAGACAATCTCAATCCACTGGAATATGGACAGACTTGAGTTGAACCAAGGCCATAAAATTGAAATATTAACCTGCCATACACTGGTTTTTCAAGAGTACAGGCAACTTGCGAAGAGGCTTCAATGCAAAAGTAGAACTCGAAAAGTTAACTTTCATGTAAACAAGACAAAAGGATTGATGAGATTAGCATCAAGTGGCATCAAAGCAATTCAATGTCACCATTTGATGTTTCGTATGCCCAGAAGTCCTTTGACACTTTGTTCTTGAGGAAAGGAAAAACCTGTCTATTCAGTTGACCCCAGTTAAAGAGTGGGAACACTTAGTTTACCTTCTCAACTCCTCTCTCTCCTGAATGGGCCTTCGTCCCCTGATGGTAGCCATGGATACCAACCAAAACCATGAATCCAAGGAGGTAATCACACCAGCGACTCAGCGAATGCAGACTACACAATGTTCGAGAAATATGAAAATACCCAGAAATAGAAAATAAACCTGCATCAATTCATGTCAGAGATTTTAATTTCTAAAGAAAGAATATGAAAAGAAAAGAGGCTAAACCACCTAGATCTCATTAATCCATGCCACGGTAACTCATGACATGAATAAGATGGAAGCCACTCATAAGATGGATCCTGTCATGGCACGAAGGGTTACACTTGATAACATTTTCTCCCACAGTGGAAGAATTGGAGAAATATCAATCATGGAAAAAGCTCTTAAGAAATTAAGAAAATGCTCTTCTCCTTTCTAATGATTACCAGACAAGTTCCAAGTGAATGAGAATCTCCAATAAGTAGAATCCCCTTCTTAGGATAACTTCCTACCTAGGAGAAAACCTTATTTTCAAGTCCAAACCTCATTCTTTCCATCGCAAGTGCTTAAAATCAGATGGAACTCATTATCATTCTTTGGGTGGAGTGAAGACAAATATTGCTAAGTAATTAAACAGAAGAATTTCAAAGATTGAAATTGCTGCAATGTACTGTATACTCAGCTTTCATCTGCTAGAGGAAACAGGAAGCAGAAAATCTAATGTAGGATTCAGAAAACAAAATTTCAAACTTAAATACCTGATGATCATCCAAAACAGTTTTACAAGAAGGAAATGAAACCTATAAGGAGAAAGTAAGTATTTATCTACCAACTGAAGTGAACTGTATAATCATTGAAGGCCTAGTGAGCAGAACCAACAAAACTCAAGATCATTGTTGTCTTCAACCATTGGCAGCTCATTGAGATCAAAATCACGGTATTGGCAACTGGTTTTCCGGTCATCTTCTTGCGACATGTCTGAGCTCACTGGAACTTTGTTGCGAACTCCAATGGCACCTCTAGTGCCTTCCAAGAGCCTGCCCTGATGGAAAGGTGGTGTTGCAAATCGTGTATTGGTGTGCCGTTGTAGCCTTTAGCCATGTATTGTCATTACTCTTCGATGAGGGATTGGATTGGGCAGGATCCACAGCTGCTTCTTGATCATCTTCTACGTTTACCGCAAATCCATCAATTTTGCCTTCAGTCAATAAACCCTTCTTCATTTTCTTATGACTAGCTTTGTGGCCGCCCAACGCTTGGTAAGAAGGGAAGCATTTGTTGCAAGTTAGACATATATATCTGGCAGATGCTGCAAATTTCCTCTTCTTATGAACTGCTTTCAGATGTCTCTTCTTTGACATCTTTCTAAATTTAGCTCTGTAACTGAACTTCTTCTCAGATTTGTATCCAAACCTGTGCACGTTCACTGGTCTAGAATCAATTTTCACGTGTCCTGATCTGATCCCATTATCATAGAAATAGTCTAGTTTGTGCGTCCTCAATTTCTTTGATGTGAAATTCCTGCTCTCGACTTCTGATTCCTTGTCTATTTTTTCTGCTTGTTCCGTCTCCATTGGATCTGCATGAGCGAGAGACAAAAGATTATAAATGGCTTCGATTTCTGTAACCCCAAATTCTCCTTCATAATCAGGAACCTTCAGAGCTCGCAATGAGATGCTCCGTCCTCTCTTTGCTCTCACAGGCCAATTTGATAGGGGAGATAGTCGATCAAAACCCAAACTCCCTGTTGTTGTAGCTGAATCATTCCGATCACCCATTGTTTGATCTGCAGGCATAGACGTGGTGGAAGAAGAGCTGTTCTTCACCGTCGAAGGCGGTTGAATTCCTCTCCAGTTCCTGTCAGGGTGGCACCTCATGTGACCTGATAGCGATTTCATTGACTTGAAACTCCTTCCACATACTGAACAAATGTGCTCGCTCGTAGTCATCTGAGGGGCCAAATCTGTCAAAATAATTTCTCTGTAATTTGATTATGATTACAAGGGGGCTACTTATACAAATAATATTCCCCAAATAGAAAATCTAATTGATTACACAAGATCCAATTGATCCAATTGATAACAACCTTCCTATTTACACGAGATTCTAACACCCCCCCTCAAGTTGGTGCGTGGATATCGCTCATGCCTAACTTGACAAGCGAGTCGAGAAACATTCTGCTATCTACAGCTTTAGTGAGGACATCTGCCAGTTGGTCTTCGGACTTCACGAATGGAAAAGTAATGATTCCTGCTTCAAGCTTTTCTTTGATAAAATGTCTGTCAATCTCCACATGCTTAGTCCGATCATGTTGAACAGAGTTATGAGCAATGTCTATAGCTGACTTGTTGTCACAGTATAGTTTCATTGCCATTCTTGGTTTGATGCTTAAGTCATTCAGTAAGTTTCTTAACCAGAGCAACTCACATACCCCAAGTGCCATACCTCTATACTCAGCTTCAGTACTTGATCTTGACACTACTTGTTGCTTTTTACTTCTCCAAGTCACAAGGTTCCCACCTACAAAGGTGAAATATCCTGAGGTAGATCTTCTGTCATCAGCTGATCCTGCCCAATCTGCATCAGTATAACCTTCAACCTTTAGGTGACCATGATTTGAGAACAATAAACCTTTACCCGGAGCAGACTTTAAATATCTCAATATACGTTCTACAGCATCCATGTGAGGTTTACGTGGATCGTGCATGAATTGACTCACCACACTTACTGCATATGCAATATCTGGCCTGGTATGAGATAAATAAATTAGTTTTCCAACGAGCCTCTGGTATCTTCCTTTATCGGTAGGAGACGCACTCCAACACTCAAAGAGTTTATGATTCTGCTCAATAGGAGTATTAACTGGCTTGCATCCTAACATTCCTGTTTCAGACAATAAATCAAGGATGTATTTTCGTTGGGATAAGAAAATACCAAGCTTTGATCGAGCTACTTCAATCCCAAGAAAATATTTAAGATCTCCAAGCTGCTTCATTTCAAACTCAGATGCTAAATACTGTTGTAAACTAGATATCTCCTCATTATCATCACCTGTCACTACCATATCATCAACATAGATAATTAGCGCAGTGGTTTTACCTCTTCTGTGCTTTAGAAACAAAGTGTGATCTGAGTTACTTTGTTTGTAGCCAAAATTTCTCATAGACTTGGTGAACCTGCCAAACCAAGCCCTTGGAGACTGCTTCAACCCATACAATGCCTTTTTAAGTTTGCACACCATTGCTGTATCTGCGTATTTTGGTATACCTGGAGGAGGATCCATATATACTTCTTCAGTAAGGTCTCCATGCAAGAAAGCATTTTTTACATCAAACTGAAGAAGTGGCCAATTTTGATTAGCTGCTAACGACAAAAGTACTCTCACAGTATTAAGTTTGGCAACTGGTGCAAACGTTTCTTGATAATCTACACCATAAGACTGTGTATACCCTTTTGCAACTAGCCGAGCTTTATATCTCTCAATCGTCCCATCTGCTCTGTGTTTGACCGTAAACACCCATCTGCATCCCACGGTCTTCTTACCCCTTGGTAAGTGCACGAGTTCCCAAGTGACATTTTTGTCCAATGCTGTCATTTCCTCTGCCATAGCCTTGCTCCATCTAGAATCTGCTACAGCTTCCTGCAATTTACTAGGAATAGAGACAGAGGATAATTGAAGTACATAGGATGCATATGACTCAGACAATTTGTGGGATGACACATGGTTACTTATTGGATATTTCACTTTAGCTTTTGGGTCAGGCTCATATCTAGTTGCTGGTTGACCACGATTAGATCGGGGTGGAAGATGATATTGGGATGGTTCAGATGCAGGATCAGTTATACTAACAATATCATGGATATTAGAGTCAAAAGGTATAGGATTAGGTAATACCTCTAAAGAGTCATCTGGAGACGAGTGGATCAGTGGTATTGTAGACGTAGGGGACAGTGTACTATCATGGACTGGGAAATCACGCCCTTCAACTGAGTGCTCAATAGAGGATGATTCGAGTGTCGTGGCTTCAATACTAGATGGCCTCATTATGTCAAAGAACCGTATTTCATCCGGATTCTGTACTTCATCTCTAGGCGCCCCCGGAAGTGAAGAATCTGTTATTTCTTTGGGATAAAAAAGCATGCTTTCATGAAAAATGACATCCATGGAGACAAAAAACTTTTTAGTAGAGGGATGATAACAGCGATATCCTTTCTGAGTGGAGCCATACCCGACAAACACACACTTCAATGCACGTGGGTCCAGCTTGGTGCGTTGATTGGCGTGTAAGTGAACATACACGACACATCCGAAGACACGAGGTGCCAAATGAACAACGGAGGGAAGTGTACAGTGGTCAGATAGTACATCCAAAGGTCGTCTGAATCCAAGAACACTAGAAGGTGTACGATTAATCAAGTAGACAGCGGAACTCAAAGCGTCGCCCCATAGATGCGATGGAGCATGACCTCCAATTAAGAGAGAACGAGTGACATCCAAAAGGTGCCGATTTTTTCGTTCAGCAACCCCGTTCTGTTGAGGACTTTGAGAGCAAGATGTTTGATGGATAGTACCAACGGAATGCAGAAAATCAGTCAAGTCATGGTGGAAATATTCACCCCCATTATCAGAACGAATAAATCTAATAGAAATTCCAAATTGTGTTAACACCATTTGATGGAAAAGGCGATATACAGTACAAACATCGCTCTTGTGACGCAGCAAATAAACCCAAGTCATCCTGGTAGAATCATCAACAAATGTAATGAACCACCTCATGCCATGATTTGTAGAAAGGGGGGCAGGTCCCCAGACATCCGAGTGAACTAAAGCAAAAGGTGTTGCAGTTTTATTATCATTCGAATGGAAAACAGAACGATGGCTTTTCGCCAGTACACAAGTGTCGCAAACAAAGTCTGAAAGTTTAGAACCAATAAATAATGAGGGAAATAATCTCCTAAGGTAACCAAATGAGGGATGACCCAATCGGGCATGCCATAACCAAATCTCCTCCTGCCTTTTACAGACGCTGGCGTCCATAACGTGAACACGGGCTCCATCATCTGATCGGTGTAACCCATCGTCCAGATAGTACAAGCCTCCACGTTGTTTACCACTGCCAATCTTCTCCTTGGTATGGAGGTTCTGAAAAAGACAGTAAGTAGGAAAAAAAGTGGCAACACAGTCATGAGATGCGGATAACTGATTAACAGAAATAAGGTTACAATGTAGTGATGGGACCAATAAAACATTAGTGAGAGATAAGGAAGGTGGCAAGGGTACAGTGCCGATACCAACAACTGGGGAAGACACACCATTGGCATTAGTAATGGTGAACGTGGAACAACGAGAAGAGAATTGGCTAAACATAGATTTATCATAAGTCATATGGTTCGTAGCACCTGTGTCAATTATCCAAGCACTATTTCGAGTAAAAAGAGTACTAGCAGAATTAGTGATACCTGACGTGGCAACGAAGCCAGAAGTAGTGACGACGTGGCTCTTGGGAACAGAATCCGCCGCAGTGGGATTATAAGTCTTTGGAGATGTCATCTTACCCTTCAGATGCCAATCAGGGTAACCATGGAGCTTAAAGCATGTATCAATCACATGATTAACCCCATTACAATGAGTGCACTTACGAACACCTTTCTTCGGGTCCGGACGAGGACCAGATTTTCGAATAGCCATAACAGCTCCCTCAGGAGATGGTGTACCAAGCATAGCATCTTGGCGATTGGCCTCGGCACAAATGAGAGCATAAGCAACGGGTAGAGTGGGAAGCGGTGTAGTTGCAAGAATACGACCACGAACGCCATCCAAATGAGAATCAAGACCAGCTAGGAAAACATACAGTCGTTGAGAGTTGACTAGGGAGGTATACCGTTCAAGATCACGGGTACATTCCATAGTGCAAGGCGTAATAGCATCAAGCTCCTGCCATAATGCTTGTAGTTTTCCAAAATAAGAAATAATAGAACCGCCATGTTGGCGGACAGAAAGGACCGCACAATATAATTGATAGGCCTTGGAAGCATCTTGGCTGACAGAATAAGTTTGTTTGGCAGCGTCCCAGATCTCTTTGGCAGTAGAGAGGCGAAGGAAAAGGGATCTGATGTCCTTAGTCATAGCGTCAAGAAGCCAAGATTTGACCATACAATTCTCCTCATCCCATGTTTCATATTCCTCAGAAGTTATGACTTCGGGGGCCCGCTTAGTACCAGAGATAAAGCCCCAACGTTTGCGGCCCTTTATTTTATTCTGAGCATTTAAGGACCACTCAACGTAGTTAGTACCATCTAGTCGTTCGGGAGTAAGCAAGGAGGACATATCTTGTAGGTGGAACGGAGGCAATACAGTCGGAATGTCCTTTGCTTTCCCTTTCGGAGTGGATGACTCAGTCATGATATAGGGCGGAAAAAGCCAGAAACCTTGTTTGAGGCCGACCCAAGAAGTACGCCTCGGGCACCTCCGAGCGGCACAAGGTTCAGACTGGGCTGAAGGAACTGGTTGTCAATAGAGGAGTGCAGACGATGCTCCGACGGAATAGCTCAGCGGAAAGCAGGGCCGAAATCACGGCCGAAGACACGGCCGAAATCACGGCGGAAAGCACGGCCGAAATCACGGCGGAGCGCGGCCAAAAACACGGTCGAAAGTGCGGCCGAAATCGCGGCGGAGCAGGGCCGAAATCACGGTGGAGCGCGGCCAACAAACACAGCTGAAATCACGGAGGATCGCGGCCGAAATCACGGCCGAAAGCACGGCCAGAAAAGGGCAGGCGCAGAGGGCGACAGCGGCGGAGGGCGGGAGGATGGCGACACAGAGAGGTGCTCACGGCACCGTCGCGGGAGCGGGATCTCAGTAGGGTCCGGCGTCTTCTCCAGCGTCACGCGTATGCAGGTGGATATCCGATCGGGATGTCGCGCAGGCAGAAAGCGGAACAGGAAAAATCAGATCTGGGTTGTTTGCCGTCTGCAGAGATGAGCAGCGGCAGAGCAAGAGGTGTCACTCCGGCGGTGGGTGGGCAGCAGTAATGAGGCACGTCGATCTGAATCAGATCGGAGACCTGTCGTCTCTGTCTGCTTCGGCAACACCAAAAAAGGGGCGGCCGAACAGGAAGAGCAGAGCCGAAGCGCAGAGCCGGCAACGCAGAGAACAGCAAAGCCGGGAAGGAAAGAGGGTTCCCGTCGGCAAGAGGGGCGGGCGACGCTCTTGCAGAGAGAAAATAAACTCAGATCCGGCGAGAAGTGCAAGGATGTCGGAGCCGTAGTCGGAGCAACCGAGAAAGAGGGTTCCCGTCGGCAAGAGGGGCGGGCGACGCTCTTGCAGAGAGAAAATAAACTCAGATCCGGCGAGAAGGCAAGGATGTCGGAGCCATAGTCGGAGCAACCGAAACACGCGGGGATAGGAGCTGAACCGATAGAGGAAAAAGGAAGCAGCAGAAAAGGGCATACAAAACTCGGCAAAGAGAATTGATGCCGGTAAAGGGAACAGAGCCGGCGTAGCCAGATCTGGATTAGAAACCAGATCGGGAAAAAAATATGCCGTGCACTGAGTGGTAGAGCCAGCAGCGGAATATCTCTCCGCTCGCCCTCGACCGATGAAGAGATCAGCGTAGCGACTATGCTGTGAGATCCCGCGGATAAACAACTGGCAGTAGAGAAGGGTAATACTGTGTAGAAGCACAGCAGACGAGAGAAAAAAAAAAAAAATTGCGATTCCTATGAAAGGAGATCGAACCTTGGCTCTGATATCATGTCAAAATAATTTCTCTGTAATTTGATTATGATTACAAGGGGGCTACTTATACAAATAATATTCCCCAAATAGAAAATCTAATTGATTACACAAGATCCAATTGATCCAATTGATAACAACCTTCCTATTTACACGAGATTCTAACAAAATCTTGCTTGAGAATTTCATTTGTAACATCATTAGAATTATCTTCTTTGCCAATTGCAGACACCGTGAAACCGGCATTGTTACTTTTGAGCTGGTGATCAATTTCAGGATTCAAGCTAACATTCTTTTCTCTGTAATGAGAAAGACAGAGTTCTCCAATGGGCTTGTGATCAAGTAAGTCATTTTCAGAGCTGAAGAGCTTCTTACTGGGCTTGTGGTAACAATCTTCTGTCATTGGATCATCCACACTTCCAGAGCATTGATCGACCTTTCCAAGCTTGATTCTGAGGATGCTTCTCTTGTTCTTCATCAACTCTCTGTTCATAGACACGGGTTTCTCATCCATGCCCATGTAATCTTCAAAAGAACAATAACCCAGCTGGAAAACAAACTTCTATAGATATCTAAATCCGAAGAGCACCAAGAGAAGCCGAAATCTCAGCAGATCCAACTCAGAAATCAGTGGAGAACGGGTTCATCTCCAATATATTGTCTTTCAACGTTGGAAAAAAAAAAGCAAACACGAGAGATGAAAGATTAACCCAGCTGGAGAAGGTGACTTTCCGCGTAACAGATTAATTCATAGAGCAGATAAACACCAAGAACATTCAAAATCTCAGGAAACCAGATGAGAAAACAGTAGAAACCAGCTTCTCTTCAAAGACGTGACAAGGCTAATACCAGCAGAAACTTGGGAAATATAAAGAACACAGTTGAAGAAGAAATACTTAAACATGGAGGAATCAACAAAGAGCCCCTTCAAACTACTACTCTTTCTCTCCCATTCTCTATGTAAATACACTGTTGTTGCTGAACATTCATTCACTCGCACGTTCTTCGTCCCTTCTCCTTCCCTTAGTTTTAATATTTAGTATTGTTATTTTCAAAAGCTAACTTCTTGTATTCTGTGTTTATTTTTGCTATGTATATCCTTATTTGTTGGCAAATTTTCTCTCTGGATATTTTTCTCTTAACTTGGGATTTTGCTTTTAGAGTAAGTGGGATTCTGATTTTGGGTTGGAAATGCATGTTATCAGTTACCGAGAATATCTGAGTAATGGGGTCGAAACTTCCTATAAACAAAACCGATTTTACTGCCGTTGAATCCTGTTTCAATTCAAAGGAGTGGAGTGACTGCCGTCCACTTGTGACTTTTTCTGCTAATCACAACCGTATAAAATCGACAACAAATTATTTTGTTCAATCACTCAAATTATATTTATAAAGGCAACAGAGTCTAGAGTTTAAACAATAATTTAAAAAATCAAAATTTGAAAATTTAGTTTAATTGGTTCAATCAAACTCATTTTCATGGACTATGTATATATATATAGACTTAATACTATCTTATTTAATGGACTCCATATCTAAATATATAGAATAATATTAAAAATATCTCACAATTGAAAAACCATACTATCACATTAATAACTCATTTGAAAATAATTTTTAAATGTTAGGGACTAACTTACAATTACTAGAAACTTAGAAATGCATTTGCAATTACCTCAAAAATAGACGTTCATTTTCAAATTATACCTTTTAAAAAAGGAAAAATGAACAGGTTGGAGATTTAACCATAATAATGATAAATTCCTTATTTCTATCATTTATTTTAAAACTTTTGTATTTTAAAATTCAAAACTTCATTAGTAGATGATAAAGATAAGGGATCTAACCTTATTGTGATAATTATCCTTGATAAATAATTAAATATTTGTCAAATTAGTTAATTTTTTTTCTTTTTGTCTTCTCATCGATTTGAAGTCTTAATATTTTGATATTTAGTTCAAATATATAATGTTTAATATTGTTGTACACTATTAGATATATTTTGTAGTGTTTTGTGTATTATTACAAAAGTTTAATATATTATGTTTAACTCGTAAGGGAGTTTAGTTGCTCTAATCTTTTAGAATTTAATGTCTTATGTTGAATTCTTTGCAAGCTTATCTAATACAGGAAATTTATGGGTGATTATAAAATCGTGTGATTTGTCTCCCCTCTAATGTATAGTAGAATTATTTGAATTATCAAATGAAAAAAATATTATTAATATTAACAAAGCCATCTTATAAAACTGGAACAATTGGTCAAAAATTTAAAATCATAATTGATTGACTAGAGGTTCAATTTGAATTTGACCTTTACATCTTTAAGATAATTCTAACAGGTCAAGATCGTGGTTATAGCCCACAGTTTAGGTTAGATGTTTGAACCGGCATATGTGTCGGACAAGTAAACATCATGATAAATTACTTATTGTTTTCAGCCAATGTTATCAGAACCGAACCATCTAATGAACTGTCTTCGAGGTATTTTGGGTTCAACTGGGTTCAGCCGCAGTCAAAATCGATCAAGTAGTAATATAATATAAATGTTACATATAAGATTAAGTAGGAAACATTTTACCAATAACATTAATATAAATATTAAAAATAACATTCAAACTCTTAGTAATATATTAAAACGGTGAAAGATATGGGATAGAAATTATAATAAACATTTATATTTCAAATATATATATATTTTAATATACATTTTTTTATATTTTAAAGGTGAATTTTAAAAAAATAAAAAAATAAAAAATAAAAATAAATTCAAATTTTGTGAGCCGCGGTTCGTGGCTCACGGTTTTACCTTCAAAACTGCAGAAAACAACGGCTCTGACCAGTTTTCTTCAGTTTTGACCTAGAACCGGTTCCTAGCCTGGACCGAACCGGCGGTGACTACGGTTCGGTCCGGCTTTGATAACACTGGTTTCAGCTCTTTTCTTTGTGGAAGACGCACATAGAACTCTAGTTTCATCTTTTCATATTTTCAATTAACGCCTAATCCGCCTTTACACTTACTCGGTTACTCATAGGGGTGAAACTTGGGTCGGGTTTTGACCCAACCCAATAACCAGACCCAAAAATTGCTCGCTTACTCTTCTTTTATGCCTCTCCAGTCTCCACTTCTAGAAATTACATTTTACCCTATTGGTGCATTTAAATAAGAGGTAAATTTTAAAGGAATTTCCCTTTACGTAGGAGAGTATCGAAAACTCAGACATAATCCTATTAAAATCTCCACGAGTGAGCCACTACCCTCAGGGTACATCAAAGTTAGGCTAGGGGGTTCAAACCCGCAACCTCGAGATATTTTTCTCATTATCCCATGGAAAGTAACGACTTGGGATTTTGTTTCTACAGAAAATGGGATTCCTGATTTTGGACAATTGAAAATGTATGCCATCAGTTACCGAGAATCTCTGAGTAATGGGGTCGAAACTTCCCATAAACAAAACCGATTACTGCCCTTGAATCCTGTTTCAATTCAAAGGAGTGGAATGAAGTGGAGTCCCTCACCACTGCCGTCCACTTGTCACTCTCTCTGCTAATCACAACTGTCAAGATCCCTGTGGCCCACTTTCGATAGAGTGCATTGAGTTACACCCAAAAGATCCGTCCAGCTGATTATGCTAAAATAACAAATTTCTATCACTTTATTATATTAGAGAAAAAAATTAGTATAAAGTCGACAACAAATTATTTTGATCAATCACTTAAGTCATATTTATAAAAGCAGCGGAGTCTAAAGTTTAAAAAATAATTTAAAAAATCAAAATTTGAAAATTTAGTTTAATTGATTCAATCAAACTCATTTTAATGGACTATGTATATAAATAGACTCAATACTATCTCATTTAATGGACTCCATATCTAAATATATAGAATAATATTAAAAATATCTCACAATTGAAAAACCATACTAGCACATTAATAACTCATTTGAAAATAATTTTTAAATGTCAGGGATTAACTTACAATTACTAGAAACTTAGAAATGTATTTGCAATTATCTCAAAAATAGACGTACCTTTTAAAAAAGGAAAAATGAATAGGGTGGAGAATTAACCATAATAATGATAAATTCCTTATTTCTATCATTTATTTTAAAAGTTTTGTATTTTAAAATTCAAAACTTCATTAGTAGATGATAAAGATAAGGGACCTAACCTTATTGCGATAATTGTCCTTGATAAATAATTAAATATTTGTCAAATTAGTTAATTTTCTTTTTCTTTTTGTCTTCTAATCAATTTGAAGTCTTAATATTTTGACATTTAGTTCAAATATATAATGTTTAATATTAGATATATTTTGTAGTGTTTTGTGTATTATTACAAAAGTTTAATATATTATGTTTAACTTGTAAGAGAGTTTAGTTGCTCTAATCTTTTAGAATTTAATGTCTTATGTTGAATTCTTTGTAAGCTTATCTAATACAGGAAATTTATGGGTGATTATAAAATCCTGTGATTTATCTCCCCTCTAATGTACAGTAGAATTATTTGAATTATTAAAAGAAAAAAATATTATTAATATTAACAAAGCCATTTTATAAAACTGGAACAATTGGTCAATAATTTAAAATCATAATTGATTGACTAGAGATTCAATTTGAATTTGATCTTTACATCTTTAAAGTAATTCTAACCGGTCAAGATCGTGGTTATAGTCTACAGTTTAGGTTAGATGTTTGAACCGGCATATGCGTCGGACAAGTAAACATCAATATAGGTTACAAATTGGTTTCAGCCAATGTTATCAGAACCGGACCATCTAACGAATCGTTTTCGAGACATTTTGGGTTCAACTGGGTTCAGCCGTGGTCAAAGCTAGTCAAGTAGTAAAATAATATAAATATTACATATAACATTAAGTAAGATACTTTTTACCAATAACATTAATTTAAATATTAGAAATAACATTCAAACTCTGTGTAATATACCAAAACGGTGAAAGATATGGGATAGAAATGATAATAAAGATTTATATTTCAAATATATACATTTTTAATATTAATTTTTATATTTTAAAAGGAATTTTTTTAAAAATAAATAAATAAAAAATAAATTCAAATTTTGTTTGACCCAGAACTGGTTCCCAGCCTGGACCAAACCGTAATCACCGCCAGTTTGGACCGGCTTTGATAACACTAGTTTCAGCTCTTTTATGTGTGGAAGACACACATAGAACTCTACTTTCATCTTTTCATATTTTCAACTTTTACGCCTCTCGAGTCTCCACTTCTAGAAATTACATTTTACCCTATTGGTGCATTTAAATAAGAGGTAAATTTTACATGAATTTCTCTTATGTAGGAGGGTGTGGGAAACGCAGATACAGTCCTAGTAAAATCCCCACGAGTGAGCCCATTACCCCCAGAGTACAACAAAATTAGGCCATGGGGCTCGAACCCGCAATCTCCTGCTTCCTGAGGCGGGAGGCAACGAGTTCAGCTACACCCATGTGGGTAAAAACCTTACTTTAAGATAGAGGTAAAGTGATTACCGCTTACAATGAAGGGATTTTCAGATTGTATAGGAGATGAAAAACTTAGAATTTTCTCACTCCTTCCATTCATGATTAAAAAGAAGTAAACAAGAGTTACCCTCATTTTCACCCCTCTACTCTTCATTCAAACCCGATGATAAAGAAAACAGAGAAGAAAATAGATCCAAAAGATTTGATATTGATTTTTATATTGACTTACATATTTAGATAAATAAATCTTAAGGTTTTATTTTAATTTATTTTATTTATCAATCTCTCACATCCAATTTATAAATACATTTAGATAAGGGACGTGAGACCCACTAAAATGCCACTATAGATTTGGAGCTAAAAAATAATTTGGCCCAACAAATATAGAAATTTTAATGAGAAGTATCGAAATTTACTATAATACAATAGTAGATTTAGCTTGGATCTTGACAATGCTTCATATATACTTTAGTATGTTACATTGGATGGATGCTTTTTTTAAAAAAAAAAGAAAAAAAAAAGAAAGAAACTGGGATAGATGATGTAAAAACAAAAATGTAAAAAAAAAAAATGCCCTTGTAATAGTGGGTAAGATCGAGTAACAGTTGCTATAATGAATTTCTCATCTAAAGGATTTTTGCCTAGCACTTTTTTTAAGCCTCCTTTGAACCGACCAATTTTCGTAAAACTAGAAATTCAACGGGTTTATACATAAACCATATGGTGGAATTAAAAAATGCCCAGAAATTTGATTATGGGCATAAACTTTGAAAATGTTATTTTATTTTAGATTGATATCCATTTAATACATCCCATTAGATTGACCATTATAGATACAAAGATCCATTCAATGGTTTTATTTTAAAGGATAGAATGATTTGACAGATCTTGTTTTGGACAGTATAAATGTTCCCATGCTCTATCTATCTATCTATCTATTATTATTATTATTATTGTTATACTATATGATGCACCCAACCTTCTAAAATCTATCAAAACATCAGAGCTTCTTTAAGTCCATGCAAGCTCGTCCATTAAATCAAGAGGGTGATGCAAATGATACTTGAGCATGGCATCCATCCACCGGATATTACCCTGTATTAACATCATGTTATAATGAAGTCCTGAATGATATCAACCAATATAACTGAAGGTTGGATTAATGGGTAAAGGTCCCAAAGAAAATACTTCACTGTGATTATTCATGTAATTGAAAATTAAATGTGGATTACACATTCTTATGAGAGGGAAATGGAGTGCAGTCATTTCCCATTGCAGACTAGAATAAACCCTTCAATAAAGAATACAAAGAAATGGGGAATGAACACCGTTGTCTCCTTGCACCTCACCAGTAAGATATGGAGGTGAAGATTCTCCTGCAACACAAAACATTAGCCCCTCGAGGTAGTCGAGGCTGAAGAGCGAATATCTAGTTTTACATTATATGGGGCACTGCACAGCTCTCAACTTCAAGTTCATGCTGCAATTCTCCAACATGGGAACTCTAAGAATGCTGGCTGGCTGGCTTGGCTGCTTGCTTTGATGAAGATCGCTAATACCGTGAAGCCTGTCTCAAATTTTAGATCCTCAATCACCTGAGAAAACCCGCAAATGACATCACCTATTGAGTTTTTGAACAATTGATTTCATGTCTAGCAATATGTTCTGTAGAAAGGGGAGTATCACTATTCAACAAGAAATCACTAAAAAGAAAGTTTTGTCAAGTTCAATCTCTCTGAACTTGTATTCAGATGCTTTTGTCCCAATCTGAATGGGGCAAGCTGCTCTCAAATTTTCTTTAGCTTCTGCTAGAAGGAAAATCTCCATGTTGTAATCTTTCCTTTTCGTTAAGAGTATTATAATACTTCTGTATTATAATACTTCATGTCTAAACATACTACGAAAATCTAAAATGGTTTTTGGTCATCTGTGGATACACTGTTGCTTTTTTAAAGTTCTTTTCAAAATCCCAAAGTAAACCGATGCATTCGAGTTGCTCTGTCTATAGAGGAACTTTGGAGAATAAAAATCTCTCAAACAAGCAACCTCATTGTCATCCTATTCAATCTTATGCTTGTGTATTTTGAATTTTAGTGTGGCATTTACAAATAGAAACTTAGACATATTTATATGGTGCATTAGTATAGTCAAATAAGAAGGAAGTCTCTAGATTAACCTCATGTCAAACCTCTCCTGGTCTAAAGGTTATTGATCAATAATACTTCAATCCACCAAACACTTACATATACTTTATTATTGAGTGACTAAAAATTTCAAATGAATATATTTTTTCATAACCCTTTCATTCATCCAACAAAAAGAGGAATTTTTAATGACAAAATTGAATAATAGCTGCTTGATTTGAAATTTTTATCAATGTTGAAATTAAAAAAAAAAAACATCTTTTAGAGTTTTGAATTAAGAAATAGTTATATAATATCCAAATTCTATTTCCAACACTAATGATATGTTTCAACAAATTTAGAAATTGTCTTGCACATAGACTTTTCAGCTATATGTGAACTTTGCCAAAGGAAAAAAAAGAGAGGAAAAGATTGGGATATGATCGAGAGTAAAAAGTCCTCACCCACTTGTATTTTAGAGTCCCCACCTATTAATCTCAAGATATGATTTTGGCAAAATTACACAAACTTCATGGATTGAAAAATCTATATTAACTCTATGACCAATCGCAATTTGCAACACACTTTCAAGTTTTGGCTCTAGGAACTTTGGACAAAGTATGGCACAGTTCCATCCATATATTTTAATGGAGATGAATCTTGGGAAGAAAATAGATCATATTCTAAAAGCACTCCTTTGCAATGAAATTAGTTTACATTTTTAAATTGTGAAAGGTTCCTAAATGTTAAATATTTAAAGAGATTAGTGAGCAAAACATGCAAATCTTTTTTTTTTAAGATTTTTTTTTATAAATCTGTGCTTGATTTGGATGAAGATGGTTTGACTAATGGGATTTGTTTGCAGTGGAGAAAAAGTGACTCTTCAAATTTTTGACCAATTTGGTAGCATACTAGTTAAAAAAGCAATAATTGACTATTTTGTCAAATTCAATAAGTAACAGGTTGTCATTAAAAAGAATTTGTTTTCCTATTATTGTCATTTTCCATTTGAGTTGTGCCATAAGTTTATTTATAGAAAAGTTGAATGATGTAACATGGTCAGAGAATTTCCCCCAAAACATAGCTGTGGCTTGGAAGTCAGTTTCTCCTTGAAATGAAACCATGTGGAGGCTTGATTTCTCCTTGAAGTGAAATCCCTCTCTCATTTTCTCCATTGTCTATTCTTTTTTTCCCAGTAGGGTTCGTATCACAATGTCACTCACACGCGCACACCTCTCACTAGCTATAATAATCCTCTGAGCCTTGAATTCCAATTCTAATAAACTTTGGGCAATCAACTTGTCCAAGAGAATCAAAAGATCTACCACTATATTTTGTGTAGAGGCATTACATTCTCAGTCCAGACAAGACAAACAAATATTTGGGTTTCTCAGAGACTCAACCCCAACACCAAGTTTCCCTAAAGGGAAATACCTAATCAATGTGCTAATCATGCTATTGGCCAAACAAATGTTTTAACAGCACAAATATTTCAACAGTGAAATTACTTCGTTTTTAATTTTTGTTTTATGTCAAGCTATTGCAACCCACCATTACAAATATCAGTTGTAAATATCTTGATATTTTCATCTATCTGATAATTCCTTCTAATATTTTCATAATACTGCTATAAAGAATAATATCATGATAATTCTCAAAATCATGCCAATAATTAACAAAAACCATATATATTTTCAATTAATACATATTAAGATTTTAAATATATTTTAACATATTTATTATTTTTATTATATTTTCAGATAAAACCTAATAATTTGAGAATATCCCATTATTATCTCTTGTTTATAATATTCTAATATTGCAAACTTAAGTTCTTTTGGGAACTTGTATATTGTTTCTTAAAATCCATTGAATCTTTTCATTTCCTAAAATTTCTAAATATCATAAATTTTATCAAAGGGATGATACAGACATATAGCAATTATATCGGTCATTAGTCCAAAACATGTACTTGATAGACGAATCAGTTTATAATTATCAGAATTACATTGCAGTGAGTTGACTTAGTTCCCAATTGGTTGTGTTTTCAAACACATTATTGCAGACTAAACAATAACAAATAAGCAGCTTGTAAGAACTCGGAGCATTGAAGGGTTAAAAGAATTTGACAAAAAAATGAAGAAAGGTCATCATTTTATGAATCTGCAGTGTGCAATCACATTCTCTTAATTTACCACTGATTGGAGTAAAAAGTACGTTACATGAAGACTTACCATTGTCTTTAGGATCTACATGTACAAAGAAACTGGCTGCAACTATGAGATAACATAGGATTAGCATCAGTCCTTTGAAATAGTTTGCAGTACCTTCCTGAAACAACAGAAGCAAGAATTGCAAAATATAAGATGCCCAAAAAAACAGAATGAACAGATTATAGCTGCATTTTCATGTTTTGGCTTTCAGAAATCTCTCTCCTGGATTTTAGGACAGAAGAAAATATAGGCAAACCAAATGCAACCTTAAATATGACTCCACAAATAAATGCCTTACAAAAGTTGTAACAGAAGTTGCAGACCGACCCATTAGTTCATTGCTACAAACAATGCTCTATCTTTTGGATTTGATATAAAATGGAGAGGTTAATGAGCAGCAAGCTAGGTAGGAAGCAAGGATGAGGGAAAGTTAAAGCAGGGAGTTCCATAGGGAATGTGAAAAACAAGGTGTTGCCCTGCAGGTGGGTAGGGATGGCAATTCGTCTTGAAAGACACTAAGTCCAAAGAGTGAGCCTGGAAAAATGAGGGCTTGGTTCTTAATTTTTAGCCCACCTGCTAATCAGGCTTGAGTCTGGATAATAAAAATAAGCCGTTTAAAAATTGGGTAGGGCTTGATCTCTTATATGCTCAGGTTTGAAGCCTGAAGGCCAGTCCAAATGTAATTAGTTTTTACCGAAGAGAACATATAACTCCCTCTTTCCTAAAGCCACCACTATCAAGGCAGCAACTCCAAAAGGCTGTAACTCTCTCTCTCTCTCTCTCTCTCTCTCTCTCTCATATTTTCCCTTTCTCCCATTTTTCTGCTTTTTTTTTTCTATTTCCATCTTCGTTTCTTCTTTTATTTTATTTCTATTTTTTCTCTTCCTTTTTATTATTTATTTTGGTTCTTTTATTTTTTCTATTTCCTCTAAGTTTTCGTATTATGTTTTGTTTTATTTTCCTTTCATCTTTCCATATTTTATGTGTCTATTTTATATTCTTTTTTGTCTTTTCATTTTTCATTTTTTATATTGTCTTCTTCTCTTTTTTTCCTCTTTGGTTTCCTTTCATTTTTTTCAATTTTCCTCTCTTCTATTTGTTTCTTTTATCCCTTTTGATTTTTCTGTTCTTTTATTATTTTGTTTTATATTGCGCTTTTTCTCGGTATTGAACATCCTGTCAGGTTGTCAAGCTTTACAAGGATCGGGCCTCAACATATATTCCAAGATTTGGTTCAGGACTGCATTCTGACATCTTATGTTAGGAGAAACCAAGAAATACAACTTCAATTGATATGGATTGGTGTGTAATAGAGTGGGGGCTATCTTGAATTCATTATTTTAGGAAGCAATTAAAATTTAATTACCAATTATATATAAATATAGAGTTAACTTCTCACATGGCAAACCAAGGGGGCAAAAGCATACACCAAAATGGTGCTACCATGAATATTGCTCTCTTTTAGAATCACTCTTCAATGTCAATATTACCAGTAAATAATTAACATCATAACTAATAAAGGCACAAAATCAATATCTACGAATAATAATTTGTACCAGTGCAAAAATGAGGAAAATAACAAAGTATCTAATATCCATATCTATTTCAGTTATGAGTAGTAGTTAGAACACATACCTGCAACATAAATGCAACAACTAGAACAGTAATAAAAAGTGTGGCTGTCTCAAAGAGCTGAAAATTCAAGTCCATTTGTTCTCCAAGTACCCAACCAACCACCACGCAAAAAGGAATCTGCATTATTAGCAGAATGAATTGCAATGGTATAGCACAAACTTTCCCAAACAAGTAATCCAAAAACAACACAAATGCATCACAAAGGACTTTGACAATTACCTTTCTTATAAAAAAAAGAGCTGACTCACAACTGCAATGTTGTGATTGCAACTATGAATGGCAGCCAACTGAGCTATGGGCTCTTGTCCAAGTTATACAAAATCATTTACTAGAATAAAATTGATAACCACTTCCCTAGGAAAACAAACCCAAATGTACTGCAGATAATTGGATGGCCAATTAGCAATGTTTAGCGTTGACCATTCACATATAACCTTCTATCACAGAAATTGCTTAATGTGGCCTTAGGGTTTGAAAAAACATTAAATTAACATAAAGGAATACCACAGATAAGTTTTTAGCAGTACCACAAACATGGATATCTGAGTAGATGATCCAATTGCAACACCAAGAGTGATGTCCTACAGAAAAAAAAAATGATGTAAATTTGTATATTCATAAAAAAAAAAAAATAGAGATAGAACAGTTATGAGTACAGAACAATGCTTGCTGATTACTTACTAGCTTGTCCTTCATTGCAAACATTATTGCACTTGCATGCTCTGCTGCATTTCCTACTATTGGAAGTAAAATTACACTAATAAAAGCTACCGGTATGTTCATTGAATGAGATGCCCCCTGAAAAGTAACAGGATAACATAACTGAATTCTCAGCTCCCCATAAACTAAAAGTTTCTTTTCTCGTAGTGGTAAAGGCAGAAACTTTTATTGATAAAGAGGAGAAGAATATACAAAGCTGTCAAGGACAAACCAAGCAGAAGTTAAGAAAGCCATAGCACCCATTACACAATATAACCTCTATACATAGAAATCACTCAGAACAGTTACAGTTTAGCGCATATTAAATCCTTACCACTATAGTCTAGAATTATTCTCCAACAAGCAGAGAAAAGACCCTGCTGCCATAATCCACTGAATGATACCAATCTTAAATTATGCTCTCCCTAGGTCAATTATGCAGTACAGGTGTTATCTTGAGTATTTTGAATGAATAATTTATTAGTTCATGAAAGCATTCACCAACTTGGTGTAAGGCTTACCTGCCCATACCACATGTCACTTGGTGTTTTGAGTCTTATAGACAGCCCACATCTCTGCCTTTTATGATGTATGCACCTGGTCAAAACCAGGTCGTCACATGACCCTGAGATTTCACATATTTGGAGCTAATTGTTGAATTTGATTCAGCAATGGGTTGCATTAGCATCTGTATATTTTCATTATGGTGGTTGCACAGTGTCCATTCACAATTAATTAAGGAGTTCCTCACATATTTTAACATGGAAATTATTGGTACCATATTGCCTATTAGAGGTTAATTGGACGCCAATTGCCAGATTATTTTGTGGATTAGCTGAATTTTGACATTCATATTATGAAATGGCCCATCTAAAAATCTGCTATATTGAGCTGTAAAATCAACAAGGACATGGAACCTTAGTTGTTTCATTACTTGTAATCTTTATTCCTATACAAGTTTCCATCAGTAATGTATTGAACACATCCAAAAGGTAGCATTTCTTGATGGAATGATGATACCTTCCATCTTTTGTCCAGCTTGTCTTCCATGCCCAAGATTTGTAAAGACCAAGTGCTACCCTAGGCCATCAATTGATCAAAAAGAAGGGTGCTTCCCTAGTAAATAGATTGATGGGTGGAATTAATCCACCATAACCTTAGGTCTATAAGATTTGTAAAGCAGCCAGCAGACAACAAGCAATAAAATATTTTGCAGTGGCTCAAGAGTAGTCATTTCTACTAGAAGACAAGAAAGAAACAGATGGACAGCAAAAAACAACATATGAACATATGTAGACAAATACAGCCTCATTCAGCATTCATAGCCCTTGCTAGTAAGGTGAAGCCAGGGCTCCAGATTGTAACATCACCCAGAGCTGTAAGCTTGCGATGAAAATTACAATCTTAGAACACCACCTAGAACTGTAAGCTTGCCATAGAAAATACAATCTTAGATAACTTGACACGGATTGAACAGTATCCAACATCAACATAGCAGGCGTATTGCACATGTGACAGGCCATAGCACATCCATGCCGAGTGCTTGCTATGCAACCATAAAGTTTGATGGTCTTAGCCACTTTACCAACATATGCATCAGTAAATGAACAAGGTCAATAACTAAATTCTATCTTACCTCTATGGCATCAACAAGGAATCCAGAGAGAAGTGAAATCCAAATTGTCAGAACACCAAGCCAGGCAATTGCTTCCCACTTGGTTATCTCAGGTTCTTCATCTTCATCACAGTTTTCTTCCTGCAATAGTTACAAGTATTCAATGCTCATCAGAATATTTAGAAGGCACTGCTTTGGTGCCCATTTTTGTTTTCTAACTCACAAAGAATTAAAAACAGGAACATGGGAATGAGGCAAAGGTTAGAAATATCAAGATTGTTAACTACTGAAACATGAAAGACACTAGAAGAATCATCACCATCATCATCAGCCAAAATACCATCTATTTGGGGTCAGCTTTTCAATTTCTACTTCTCCATTAGACCTTATCATAAACCATAGTCATCTAATATAGCATACACATCTTCGCAACTGTAACTGTGTTTATTTGTCTTTTCTTCATTGACTCATACTTAACTCCATAGAACATTGTGAATCTGATAATTGTTTTATAAAATTGTCCTTTTAAGCAATGTGGGACTCTTTTATCACGTAGAACTCCACAAGATTGTTTACATAATGCTCACCTTTATCTAAGTCAAAACCTCCATCAAATTCCACCATATACCCAAGTATTTAAAATAATAACAATGCAATACTAAGTCATTTCCAATTTTAATCAGTGTGTCTTTGTTGGATGCGGTGTTTTGTATATATAGTGTTTTACAGTTGTTTCTCCTTGTATTTCATTTGGTAGCCATGTATACATCTCCTATACGTGGTCTATCTCACTTGTACCTTTTTCATCATTTAATGAATTTATTTGTTACTGTTTCAAAAAAACAACACAAAAAAAAAAAATCAGATCACACTCATTATCTTCTATTCTAATTTTTAGACCATTTGTCTCAAAAGTTCTCATCGAAGATTCCAACTTAATATTGAGTTCTTGTTTCATCTTACTAATTAATCATATATCATTTGCAGAAAGCATATACCATGACACTTAATCTTGGTTTCTAATATCGAGTTTTCCATGATAAGCAAAAACTGTTACAAGCTTAAAGCAAATCTTGGGTGGAGTCCCACTCTGATGGAGAACTTTGCTACCTCTCAGCATACAGTTTTACCATTGTAGTTGCACCATCATACATATCCTGAATAATCTCTACGTATTCATTAGAAATGTATTTACTTCTTAATGTCATTCATACAATTTCCATGGCACTCTGACAGGCCTTTTCCAAGTCAATAAATTTCTATACGAGTTGTCTAAACACAAAGATAGGTTCTATTGTTGAACTACCTGGCATAAACCCATATTGATACAACAAGAAGAAAAATAAATAAGTCCACATGTTCTTTCTCTTAAAACTCAAAACTTAATACATTTTTTTACTAAGCTTTTGTTGTTGATCTACCAAGCATAAACCCTTACTTGATACAACAAGAACAATAAATAAATACATAAACCCAAATGTTCTATCATTTAAAACTCAGAACTTAGAAACATATTGCCCTTTTTTTGAGTTCTTTATTATAGGTTCAACAAAGTAAGGTCATTTTCTGACGGAACAAAAGGGTAGTATGGTTTCCAACCCCAAACTGTCAATTTTTTTTCTTTTGCCATTTTGAAGACTATATTTCAAATAGATAGAAATGAATGGAAGTGTAGGACTCAAAAAGCCGACCCAGATAGATGGGAAAATGGCTCATTATGATGACGACGATAGTGATGAGTACAATAACAAATCATTTGGAAGTTTTTGTTTTCAATGATGGACAACCACTATAGGCACATTTAACATGCATTTCTCTATTCTACTACTACAAATCCTCAAACCACTTAAAGAAATGAAACCATTCTTGCTAAAATCTTCCGATACACGATTCATATCTTATGATATGATAAAATGAATGATTCGTATCTAGCAACAAATCTTACGATTTGTATAATAATAGAATTATGGGGTTATTAGGAGTGTGAAAGATAAAACATTTTGTTTTAATGGTTTTTGAGGCTTGAGTTGATGGGCATTTAAGACCTTTCGATTTTTTGAGGGCTTTTTAGTTCACTATAGACTTTTCACAATATAGTTGGATTAAATACTGGTCCTATACTTTTGGGAGTTGGAGTATTGAAATTTAAGCTCCAGTGAACTAATTATATAATATTCACTTAATATTAAAAGAAAGTTGGAGAATTGTTCATATTACTACATTTTAGATATATTTACGTTATTTCATATATTAAATATTTTTTAGGGAACACTTATGAATCTTACGATTTACGATAAATGATTTGCGGTTCAAGATGTACAACAATTTTAAGCTACGATTCAATTTTCACAACAATGAATGAAACAATACCATGTCTTCAAATGCTTAGAGAATGAAGCATGATTATGAAGTTTACAAAGCGCACTATTTAGTGCTCAAGGTAAACACAGGGCAACATATTAGTAGGTGAATCAGATGATGGACGCGTGAAAGTGTCATTTAGAATCAAGAAACCCACATTACTAGAATGAATTATTGTTAAAAAGTACCATGCTTTACACTTTATACTTTAGTCAAATACATTAGGCATGTACAAGTTGGGTAAACCTCATTGTAATATAAGAACTTTAAGTGAACTTACAAAATTGACAAGTCAACAAAGTAGAGAGAGAGAGAGAGAGAGAGAGAGAGAGAGATGGCAAGTTGATAAGATGGCAAAGTGTACTAACATGCAATGATCTTGCAAGCAAATATCCCGGCAAATTTTTTAAGTGAACTTAAGCTGCATTGCAGCAAATTTCAATGTCCAAAATTTATCGATTTAATTCACACGATTTGCCACCAAATAGGAACTAGATCACAGCTAAATGTGAATTTGATAACCAAGGTTAATGAAAATGATTATCAAAACAAGTGGGAATGAAAGATTTCAAAATCATAAAATTGCAATGTCATGCCAATGAAACAACTGGGACCACATTCTACTAAAAGAGACATAAAATTAATCATATCAAATCATTCCCAAAAGGACGACATCTCTCCAAGTTAATCTCTCCATCTCAATCGATAGCAGTAGAAGGACGACAAATTATGGATGCAGTGCTTTCAGCTCACTAGTGTATCGACTCCCAACATTAGGCCCATTGGAAATGTGTTATCTGCAAGTTAGTTCTGGAGAAAGCCTACGATATGGTCGATTGGAATTTTGTGGTCTTCGTGCTCTCCAGTATGGGTTTCAGTCGGATTTGGTGTCTATGGACACTCCAATGTATGTCCTCAGCACATTTCTCGATCCTCATCAACAGGTCGCCTACAGGTTTCTTCAAGAGTTCTAGAGGTATCCGACAAGGTGATCCTCTATCTCCTGCTATTTTCACCTTGGTCGCGGAATCGTTAAGTCTTTTTCTCTCAAAAGCTGCGGACTTCAACTTCATTCATGGGTTCAACATCAATGCATCTACTTTGCATATACATCATTTACAGTTTGTGGATGACAGTATCATTTTTTGCGAGGCTAATGAAGAGTACGTAAAGAACCTTCGGGCTTTACTTAGATGGTTTGAGTTATCTTCCTCTCTCAAGATCAATTATTGCAAGAGCGTAGTTTTCGGGATCAATTTAGACAACATAGAGCTATCCTATTTTTCTGGACTTCCGGGATGTGCAGCGTCTGTTCTTCCATCTACTTATTTGAGTTTACCCCTATGCATTGGATCTCTAGGGTTTTCTCAATGGGGACCAATCATCCACAATTTCAGCAAACACCTGGTTTCATGGAGAGGAAAGTATTTATCCTTCAACGGGCGAATCACTCTACTCAAGTCTGTTCTAAATGCTCTTCCTGTCTATTTCCTATCAGCGTTTTGTTGCCCCAAGAAAGTTTCCAAATCAATAGAACACATGATGAGGAACTTTCTTTGGGATAACCATGAAGACATGAAGAAATATCATCTTGTAAACTGGGATCAGGTTTGCCTTCCTATTTTTGCTAGGGGGTTGGGTGTGCGATTAAGGCAATTAATACAGCTCTTCTTACTAAGTGGCTTTGGAGATTAGGTTCCGATGGGGACTCCCCTTGGAAGGCAATTCTTTTATACAAGTATCGGGTGGGGAATTTCGGATGGATGTCAACCCCGCCTTGTGCAGAACCTCGGGCATGTGGTGTGCCATTGCTGCTTGTGTTGACAAATTCAAAGAGGAGACAAGGTTCAAGACAGGCCGTGGTGTAACACCCCACCTACATGGGGGGTGTGGGAAAAAAGTCCCACATCGCCCATGAGGGAAGGGGGTGTGGGGGTTATAAAGAGGGTACTCCTCTCTCCTTAGCATAAGGCCTTTTGAGCCTGGTCTTGTGGGACAAGCCCAATGCAAAGCCGTGCAGGCCGCCCACGTGGGGTCTAAGGCGGACAATATTGTGTTGAAGGGACGAGTTGTTACACGTAGTGACATAATAAGGTTTTGGACAGATTTGTGGTGCGACGACTCTTCATTGGCCTCTCGATTTCCCTCTCTTTACTGCCTCTCCCTTAATCCTCTTGGGACCATTTCCCATTTCTACTCCATGACGGGAAATTAAGCTAACTTGTTAGACACAGAAACTGATGCCTTTTCAGATCTCCTCCAGTCCGTATCATCTTATAGAATCAACAATTTCCCATTTCTACTCCATGACGGGAAATTAAGCTAACTTGTCAAACACAGAAACTGATGCCTTTTCAGATCTCCTCCAGTCCGTATCATCTTATAGAATCAACACCAACGTGGAGGACATCATTGTTTGGTGGCCAGAAAAAACAAGTATTTTTTCGGTTAAGTCATTCTACTCTTAGACGTCGACGGCTACCGGTACTGCAACTGTCACCCCCAAAATGTGGTCTTCCAAAGCTCCCCCGAGGGCAATTAGCTTTGTTTGGACTGCTACTTTGGAGAAAATCTTGACTCAGGACAATCTGCGGAGAAGAAAAAAGATCATGGTTAGCACATGCCCGCTTTGTCTTCATGCTTCTAAAGAGGTGAATCATCTCATACTGCAATGCCGTTTCTCTTTGGAAGTGTGGTATACTGTTTTTGATAAGTTTGGAGTGGCTTGGGTAATGTCATTGTCGGTTGTTGAGTTATCCTTTGCTCGAGACATTTCTTCTGTCTCGCCTAAATGCTCTTCATTGTGGCACTTATCTTTATTTGCAACTATTTGGAACCTTTGGTGGGAGTAGAATAATCGGTTGTTCCGAGATTTGATTGAGACAAGTGCGGCGGTTGGAAGACGTGCTCTTGCTAAGTGTGCTTCATGGGCTGCTTCGTTGCAGGAATTCCAAAACATTTCTATATCTGACATTTTGCGTGCCTGGAGAGAATGTGTTGATCTTGCTTGAGGCTTCGCGGTATATTTCCCAATTATTAGTGCTAGTTGTTTTATCTATATTTTCTCTTTGTATTTGCACCTCTGGTGCCTCTTTATATGAACCACTTTCGAAAAAATCAAATCATTCCCAAAAGGCTAAAAAGGGGAAAGGGGAGGGGGGGGTGCGGCGTGGGGTGTTAAAAACTTGTAGCTTGCAGTAATACAGATTTTTTTTTTAGGGAAACAAAAACAAAGTGCTAACAAGGTCAGAATCAAGAGAACTCACTTCACTAATAGGATTATAAAGATTCTTGTGACTCTTCAGTTGAAAAACAAGGTAACTGGCATATGCTACCAGCATAATACAACTGCTAAACCTGGAGAGAGCCAATTCTGACTTCCCAATATGAACCTCTGAGTGAGTGAAATGAAGCACAGCTGGAAACATAATGCCCATCACAGCCATCAACAGTAATCCTGAGTTGACCACAGCAGCTGCCTGTCATGAAGGAATGCCACTTTTTTAGTGGATTCTATATGACAATAAATGTGAAAGATCTCTCTTTATGAACTCTTCAAAATGAAATGCTTTCACATAGGGGAAGACCTACCTGGTTGAAACGCTGATCTTTATTATAACAAATGACCCCACCACAGAAAAATGCACAACCAAGCACCAACAACATGTTTGATAAGATAGAGCCAAGCAATGATTGTTGAACCACACGTATCATCCCATGCTTTAAAGCATAGATAGATATTATCATTTCTGTAGCATTTCCAAATGTAGCATTTAAAAGACCTCCAACTGCAGGTGCAAAGAAAGCAATACCTTAATCATATACAAATAAAATGGAAAGCAAGGGATGAAGACTTGCCAAAAAACATCAGATCCTACTTTTCAAAAAAAAAAAACATCAGATCCTATGGTCAACTAATTCAAGTGGGACTAAATAGCAACTCAAAATTGGTATTGCAGTTAAGATAACAACGTACTTATTGGTCCAGTGACGTATGCAAGCTGCCTGCACTAAATGAACAGCATCATGTAAATCACTATGCTCAAACAACATAGGTTTCAAAATTAAAGCTAAAACTAAACAAAAATCAAACTTCATTTTACAAGACAACTTACTCAGTTGCATAACCCAGACGTTCTGCCAAGGGAACTATACCTAACAAGCTGAAAAAGAAAACAAATCCCTGCAATGAAAATATTCAAAAACAAATTTTGTAAATGCATTTAACAAACAAAGAACCTAAAACCAAAGATAATGAATCCAAGTTACCTAAGTGCCATATAAAAAACATGAGGAAAGACAAAGCAATAAATTGAGGATGAATTTATGTCCAGAAGAGGAAAAAAGAAGCGCAGGCAGGTTCCCTCTGAGCCAAAATTAGTATTTGCTCTCTTTTTGTGGAAGTCATGATTATTTATGATTATCCAAATTATTTATGTCCTCAGAATTCCAATGAAACATGAAGAATGAGTAATCGATAATAAATAAAGAATAAATTTTAAGTCAAGAAAATGACGGGAGCATATGATCCTTTTCCACTGAGCTTAATATTCTACATTTCAGGTGCGGTCTGATATGCATCAGTATTTGACTAATGTGGAAAGGTAGAACGTTTCATTGTTCTCACTGTAGTCCTACAAATTCCCTAAACAATTGCATTACAAATGATAATCTACGCCTACAAAAGATCCATTCAGAAGCAAATTCAATGTACTTGAAAGCACCCAGGTATCATTCCAGTTCTCTTTTTCCTGACCTAAGGAAATAGGTAGCAATAAAAAGAGATTAGTAAGCCTTACATGCTTTCCAGTGAGATAATGTACAAATACTGCCAGAGGACCAAAAGGTAACAGCATGCCAATCTTTGCTTTGAATAAGACAAGATACATAGTCATGAGTAATCTATTGTGTCTCCACTCAAAAGTTGCTTGGGAGACATTTACTAGTGATCGATAATGAGAAACTACGACAGTATCTGCCTTTCTCAGAACCGGTTCTGACGAATTATTCTCCACCTCAGGCCGAAGGATGCTTTTATCCTCCATGGGTTCCATCTGTGCGAAAAGATGTGATGTTAATTAGTAGAAATGATACATAAAATATACAAACATCGGTATAGAGCCAGCACCCCTTAAAAAATGGAAGCATGTGTGCATGCACAACAGAAACACATACAAAAACCTGATGATGCACCACACATGATGCATGTGTGATGCAATTGTACAGACACTTAAATGAGATGTGTGAGGGGGACCCTTCGCAGCATGTTAAAAATCATTTTAAGCGAAGACCCCAGTCTTTTGATCCAGCTCCAACTTATTTTAGGCATAGAAAGTATCTCTAATTGGATCACAAGCACTGGGGTTCCAATGAAGGTGCACCACCCATCCATTTGGTTTGACACACATCCTGCTCACTAGGGTGATCTAGATAATGACATTACTGCATTATCCCTCAATATTATTTAAAAAAATTCATATCAAATGTGCATCTTATCATGAGGTGCATTTTGCATGTATACGTGCATAAATATGTAGAAATGCTCAAATCAAATATTTTTTTTTTTTTTATCTTCACAGAAATGATGAAGGAACTCACTTCAATGGAGAGAGAACTTTTGTCCATATCCTGGCTTTATTGATCTCAGCAACCAAATGTAATTTTGACTAAACACAGGTACATCGATTGCTAGAGAGAAAAATTGCCAAATTAGAAACATAAATGACATCATACCATCTGGTTAGTTACGTGTATGGATGCTACTTAGTACTTATTGTGACTTGGAATTTTATCAAAAACTTGTAATCATTAAGAAATATACAACTTCATTTAAAAATTTTAGGCGAAAAAATCAGAACATACAGGTACACTGGTAGATATAATGCTTGATCATTCGCAGAATCTTAAAACACATCTAAAACATCAGATCAATGGGAAAAAATATTGGATGTCAAAATACAGATTAGTTATTTGATGAACATTACAATTAGATCAAAGATCTTGATAAAGAACCTAGGCACATAAATGTCCATGATCAATTGCCAAAAGCCATGATCACAAGTGTAAGGCCAGCCATATAGGAGATTCAATGGACTTTACATTACACACAGATGCAGATGGCCAATTACAAAAGTTAACAATCCAACTGATAGCAATATCATGTTTTTCTCCCTAAAATTCTAAATTTGCTACTTACAATCCATCACTAGCAAAATTGATAATTGAAAGGAGAAAAACAAGCCAAAACATGTGGATTCTTTCCAAATCCAAGGAAGAGTTTGGTCCTGCTTTTAAAAAAAGAGAGCATGTCCATCTGAAGGACTTTTACAAATTAAAAAATTGACCACCAAAGAACCATGGCTGTTGGCCTTCCCACAGTAAATGCATGAATAGCTGTTTTACTAGCAAAGTTACATAGAGCTGAATGTTAAGCAAATG
Source organism: Chimonanthus praecox (assembly GCA_022113865.1). Taxonomy (NCBI): domain Eukaryota; kingdom Viridiplantae; phylum Streptophyta; class Magnoliopsida; order Laurales; family Calycanthaceae; genus Chimonanthus; species Chimonanthus praecox. The sequence goes on along the minus strand of CM039091.1, from coordinate 58,883,566 downwards.
AAGAACAGACAGGTCAATAAAGTAATGGTGATGATGGACCACATTGCTAAGATAAATGTGTGGTGTAACAATAATGATAAAATTCTTAGAAATGGGTGCATTACTGTGTTGAAGGGGAAACCTAAAAGCTTCTCCTATAGAAGAAAATATATGGAGAAGTCATATAAGATGGTTCAGGTAACATACTAAAAAAACCAGAAACAGCCCCAGTAGAAAGAATTAAAGGATAATAAGGCCGTTGACAACATGGACAGATAGAACATGGTAGATTGTGGAGTGACAGAGAACACGAGTTTTGATAGGGTTGAGTAGAAAAGTAGGACTAAAAAGAACTAATGCAAGGTAGATGGGATAAATGACTTCGATGATGATGATCAAATGATGACGATGAGGATGATGATCGTGTCCATTACAAAAGCACATGCTCAAAGAATCTGAGTGTTAATCAGACCTTAACATATCTCTGGATGGGCTTAATCCAAACAACCCAACACTAAAAAAAATGAAAAACTGATTGATATTAACTCGTAACTTAAAGAAATATAAAATACCAATGAAAATAAACATAATAAGAAAATTATGCCACAAAGAAAACTAAAGGGTATCCCATACGCAGGTCCACATGTGTAGCCATAGTGCTAATTCTTCCAAAGGACCAAGACCACATGGCACTAGTGATTTCATCTCAACTGGAAGGAGAAAACATAATCAAGTACATTTCCACCACCAGCTGCTTCCACTTTCATTGTTCATATTTGTTTTTGAGCTTTATTGTTGTCATAATTATTGTCTACCTAAACACTGGTTAAACAACAACTTGACACACAATTTGAATCAAGCTATATGCATGCCATAAAATGTAGGATTTGCCACAAAAGCCAAAAAGTGTTCCAGTCATTCAATTAAGGATACTTATGAAGAAGTCCCACCTAAAATGGGTTAATGAGTACCTCCATTAAGATCACAATGATAAGAAAAATGAGCCTAATTGATTGTATAATTTGAATAGATTCTTTTTCATGAGTGTTGCACCCTTTCATCTCACAGTTATTGCCAAAATATAACCATCACACATCATCATCTCCATGCTTCTAATCATAGATCAAAACATTATCACTCCTTGTATGTAAATTGAACCAATGACTTGTTGAAAAACTAATGGTTCTCCTTGACCATTTCAAATGTGACATCATCAATTCACTATTGCCATTGCAAGAGTTGCCATCATCAAACTCATCACCACAAAGACATTTATCTCATTAATCTAGGATCAACTTTTTGACTTTTACTTTTTCACTCAACCTGATAGAAATAGAACGCATATTGGGATTTAGTAAGATTTTTATATGGGCTGACTTGCCTTTGTGCCCATAGTGATCCTTCTTTATCTTAGTTGTGAGCAAGCACATATTATGGGATACTAACATGTGACAAAGTTGCACATTGCAAGAGTACTCGTTGAAAACCAAAACTTTTGCTTTCATCCAATCAAAGGGTCACCTCAAATGATATTCCACCCAAGCAATTCGAATGCTTCCTTAAATCATTATCATTATCAACCTCAAAATACAACCTACCAAAATCTCATGACTTTTGCTACCAAACATGTAAAAAATGGGTTAAAAACTTCTCCTTTCGTAGACACCTAAAAATGCATCAAATAGCATGATATATATATATAATAAGGGTCTTGACAACTCTTGATTAGCCGTTGTTCGATGAAATACAAAGAAGATCTAAAGAGGTCCATGAAATATTATGATGGTATGGACTTCATGTAGTCCAATCATGTCAATATGGATTTTATATAGTTCAATCAAAGAAGATCTAACAAAATGCATGAAAAATCATGTTGATATTAGCTTTAAATACTACGGTAGGGGTGTTCATTTGTCCAAACTTGGTCTTGACCGGCCCGAACCCAACTTAAATAAATGGACTTGAACAAACATTTTTTCCCGACAGGTCGGGCTCATGCATCTACTTAAAGCCCATTGAGACCCATCGGGCTTTTAAGCCCATTTATTTTCTTATATATATTACATTCATAGATCACAAGGTCGTACCTAGTACTGTTTTGTTTTGTAAATTGAAAATTTAACCGTATATGATTGAAAACAAACTTAAAAACCTACCATCATTTAAAATTTTATCTCAAAAATCAATTTATAACCACTTGGTCTTAACGGTCAAATCACTGTACGTTAAATTTCTAGAAGGACATCCGCCAACTTTGACTATTAAAATTAAGTGGCTACAAAATTGAATTTTGGACTGAAACTTTAACTAGTGGTAGGTCTTTAAGTATATTATCAACTTGTACAGTTAGATTTTCAAGTTACAAAGTAAAAAATTAAAAATAAAAGCAGTATCAGGTGTGTCCTTGTGACCGTGTGACCACTTACAAAATAAACAAGCTTTAGACTGTGGGCTTGGGCTTTGGCCTTAAAAGCCCGATAGGCTTTGAAAGGGCTCGGGCATTTGTAGATATAAAAGGTAATGCAGAACAGTCTGCAACTAGGCAGGGATAAGAAGAAACAAAGAAGATAAGAAAAAGGATATGCCTTTGAATAATTTTATTAATAATCCATTGTGTGTTTTCTCTCTTACATGCATTGTATTTATAAGAAAAAATAAGAAATCAAAATAGAAAAGGACTCCTAAATTAAAATAGAAAAGGACTCCTAAATCAAATAGGAAAGACTCCTAAATCAAATAGAAAAGGACTCCTAAATCAAAATAGAAAAGGACCCCTAAATCAAATAGGAAAGTAACTAAAGTTGGACTGCTAAGATCCCAAATAACAAATTCTACTTGCTAATTAAGAAATAAATAAATAAATAAATAAAAATAAATAGAAGTGAAATCTGTGTGCTGCATCTTCCGTGTCCTACATCAGTCCCCCGGTCTTGAAAAGAACTCGTCCTCGAGTGGAAATCAGCAAAAGCACACGGCACCAAACAAAGATGAAGACCAAGTCCGAAGATACGAATGATGAAGCTTTGAACTGCACAATCTTCAAGGCACAGACGATGAGAACATTCTTTCTGTGGGGCGAAAAATTGAAGGACCGCAAACGGGTGCAAGCATGGACGAACCAAGCTGACGGCGAAGGGGTCGTCAGATGGCACTGGAGTGATCACACGGTCCTGATGGTCTGTCGGATGGAGGACGGGAGGCGGACATGATAAGGGAAGAAGAACCATAGATGAAGTCCTGGTATCCGTAATGGGATCAGGTTTGGGTAATGGAGATGGGTGAAAAATTTGCGGTGGTGATGGAGGCGTAGGTAGAGGTGGTGGCGGTTGATCGATATTCGTCGGTTGTATCGACGGTAGTGCCGGCAACACAACTCTCTTTGTCTCCAATACGGGCATTGGTTGTGGGGTCACGACTGCATGAGGAGGATGCATGAATTCTGAGTCTGACTTCGGGGCAACATGCACGAACGCTGATAATGTCTTTGGAGTGGTCGGCACACATCTCGAGGAAGCGGGCACGTATTTCGAAGTTTTGTTCACTTTCATCGAGGCTCTGTATTTTCGGCCGAGCAATAGTTCTCTAAATTCTTGGAAAAAGTCATGAAATTCAGATCGCAACTCAGAGATAAACTCGGATTTAAAGTCATTGAACTCAGATTGGAGGAGAAATTGAGCACCATTTTTGTTGGATGCTAACGGGGCTACATGATGTTGGGAATCAGATCGGGGTGTCACATAATCCAAGACATGACGGTTGGAGTGGGGAAAAGATTTAATGGATAGGTGAGGTGGGACCGAATGATAAGACATGGGATCGGTCAAAGTGGACACATAACTTGTCAAATAGTCAAACTTAGTCAACTGGTCATTTGGTTTTTTTTTTTTTTGTTGTGTTTTTGTTGTCTGTGGGAAAAAGGGTGGAGGATGGGGATTGGGATGGTAGATTCGTACCTGGGATAATACCCAGATTTGGCGAAGATGGCGGGGATCGATACCACAATCGTCCCTGATAACGTAGGTACCTGTCTCGGAACAAGAACGTCTCTCTATAACAGAGATACAGAGAAACTTGGCTCTGAACCAATTAATGTAGAACAGCCTGCAACTAGGCAGGGATAAGAAAAAACAAAGAAGATAAGAAAAATGATATGCCTTTGAATAATTTTATTAATAATCCATTGTGTGTTTTCTCTCTTAGATGCATTGTATTTATAAGAAAAAATAAGAAATCAAAATAGAAAAGGACTCCTAAATCAAAATGGGAAAGGACTCCTAAATCAAATAGGAAAGAACTCCTAAATCAAATAGAAAAGGACTCCTCAATCAAAATAGAAAAGGACTCCTAAATCAAATAGGAAAAAGGCTCCTAAATCAAATAGAAAAGGACTCCTAAATCAAAATAGAAAAGGACTCCTAAATCAAATAGGAAATGACTCCTAAATCAAATAGGAAAGGACTCCTAAATCAAATAGAAAAGTAACTAAAGTTGGACTGCTAAGATCCCAAATAACAAATCCTACTTGCTAATTAAGAAATAAATAAAAATAAATAGAAGTGAAATCTGTGTGCTGCATCTTCCGTGTCCTACATCAAAAGGGCTTGGGGCTCTTTTTGGCAAAGCCTGGCCCATGACCAAGCCTACACTATTGTTTAGCAAAAAAGGAAGATCACCATACAATCATAACTTGAGTATCGCTTGAATAACCCTTCAAGTGCCTTCCTGGTCCAACTTCATGTCGTCGATCTAACATAAGCATCAAAAGAAATAGGGTGTGGTCCACCAACAATGATCCTAAGAAAACAACTCATGTACCCCGTAAAGTCCCCAAGTTAGCTTTCCAACACAACTTACAGACGTAAAAACCAACTTCAGGCAAAAAAAGATATGGTTAAAGTACAATAAACTGTCCAATTGCCATGTCCACTAAATGATCATGTGGGGCCCACCTATACCAACCACCCCATGGGGTTGCCTCCCCATAGGACCAACCACCCCACTCTTGACTTGCCTACATGGGAACTTTCTCAATCCTTGTGAGCATCAATCTCTTGGGAGATTTTAGAGATCCTTTAGGGGTTTTTTAAGGACTTCTTTATAGTGCTTTTAGTGAGGAATTTGGAGGAAATTTTGCCAAGAAAACATGGGAACACCAAGGAAAACTTGTAAACTTCAGAAAAGTTTGGAAAACGTGGAAGATCTTGCAACTATTTTTCTTCTCTTCTTCTTTTTTGTGTATTTATTTTACAGTGTCTCACCCCAAGGGCACTTAAGAGATGAATATAGTGCAGTTAGGATCTTTACCTTCAGGGCACTCCATAGAGCGTTGTTGTACCTCTTAGGTTTCCACCTCAATTTGTACTTCCAACAAGAGATTGGTTAGAAACATCCAAGAATTTTCTCCATCATTCTTAGTTTCAATAGTGGACCACTTCTCTTGGCACTAGCAAACTTGATGAGAATTCCGATTTTCTTTCTTAAGTAGACGAAGGACCTTTGGGTTCTCTACCCAAAGAAAATTTGTAGATTCTTCCATTATTTTTTCAATCTACTTGAGCAAATGAAGGGCCTTCAAGTTCTCCAATAAGAGAGGTTATGGCCTAAACCCTCACATAAAAAACTTCATTTCATGGAAAGTCATGCGACTTTTATGTTGGAAAAGATGATGTGCTCAGTTTCTCCTTGTCAAAGGGTAAGGGGTTGAACTTCCATAGAGAAACCATTGATCCATTACTTAGCACTTATTGTATCCATGGCATACAAATATCAATTAAAAAAAACCATGAACGGTGGACATTCAAGTTTCAAGACATGAAAATTTGTGTCTATACTTTCCATTTCATGATTTTCATCCTCCCGAATTGTCGCAACTTTTTGAGAATGAATTTATAATGCCTATCACCACCAAATTCTTTGCATTGTATGGGTGTTTTGGTTGTTACTTTTTTCAGCTTGATAATCTCAGCAAGCAAATCCAACAACAAAATACTTGCACCTGAAGTAACAACTTGAACACATTGGGTTGGATTGAGACTTCCTAGTCCAACAGCAACTCAACACAACCTAGCCTGAGTTATGGCTCAAGCTAGACTTAAAATGCCAACCCAAGACAAATTTGAGATGGGTCAGGATGGCCCAATATGAAACATATCTTGAGTCAAAACCCAAAACATGTGATCATGCAATTTAATAGGTTCCTTCGTTGGGTTTTCTTAATGGTAACTTGACTGAACCTGCATCCTTTATGATAGCTTAAGAAGCTTCCAACTATGCTATAGAATCTTGCTTTATTTCAGATTTTGGTGTATGGTTTTTAAAATCCTGAATTAGTGACAAGGAAGATAACAGGATATGCGAAAAGAGAAGAGCCTAAGGTACAATTGACAAGTTCTCATTGTCGCAACCATAAAGGTAGTGGGTTTGGTTTCAATTAACCATTTCATATGTGTGCTCATAGTTTCAGTGCGTGCATGACTGCATGTAGCTGTGTCTGTGTGTTTGTATGTGTAGATAGATAGATAGATAGAGAGAGAGAAACAGAGCTTCTGTGTGTAAGTGTATTCCCACACCCGAACCAGCCAAGTGGACAGATTGAAACATGGAATTGAATTAATTTTTTGTCAGTACAAATTATATCCAGTCCCATGCAAATCCATCATGCTGTACTTAGTATGTGCAGGAACTGAGTTAAAGTACCAGTACTGGACTAGGATTGACTTCATTGAATGAATTGAGCAACCCACTGAAACGACTACACTTGGAGCAAGTTTTGAAACAATTTTTTGATTTATGTTCTCAATCCTCACCACTATTACCTTGACATATATTAATCAGCAACACAAAGCACATATCTACATACCATTTTGTTGGGGTAAATATCTCACAAAAAAAATGTATCGGTCTTAAATGATCAATAACAGCAAAATTGTTGTCAGATTGTTTAAATAGATCTAGATCAACCAGAAGATAATCAAACAGCGGAACAACACAGATATCGATTCAGAGCAATAGATTTCTCTTTTAAGTTGATCCATACCAATCCAAGCAGACACAAACCATATGCACCATATGGGTCCATGGAAAGAAAAGTACTCCACTTAAAATAGTTATTTTTAGTTAAGAAAACGGCTCTTTTCCAGAAAACGTAATTTCCTTTCATCCATTCAAGAGGATGCATGAAAAGGAAAGTGCTTTATGGGAGAAAAAGAAGCAGCAAATTTTAAACTAAAAAGAGAAATGGGATGGAAAAAAAAAAAAAAACCAAACAAACGCAAGTAAAGACTTAAAAAGCAAAACATCAGAGATCTGAAACGGATAGAATCCAAGACAAACGGATTGCTCGTTACTGGGTCCTACTAAATCAAATTCCTGGCAATGAAAAAACTAAAGCCCATTTCATTTTTCATCGTTTTCCTTGCAAACGCATCATCAAACAGCAGATCCACCGTTTCAAAAGGAATAAATCTAGATATTAGATCTTATTAAAAATAGAAGGAATGGATGAAAACCCATTACCAGAGGTTTCAGCAAACAAGACATACATACCGCAGAGAGAGCGAATGAGAGAGGGGAAAGATCCAAACAAATAACGGCAAGAGTCGACCAATGTGAAGAGAAGTGGGCAACTGGTGGAAGGTAGTGGGAAAAGAGAATATTTTTCAAGGAGTGGAGATAGTGGATAGGAGAACTGGAACGGTGGTGGAGTTTGACAAATGAAGGAAGGTTCGTGGAAGGAGCATTTTCGATTGCGATTTGATTTCGATTTCGATTTTGATGGATTGACAAAACCCGAGAAAGGGACAATCTGGAAGCACTGATGATGCTGAAAAATCCACTCTTCTCTTCTTGAACTGCGGGGTATGATATAATTGGTAAAATTATTTTCCTCCTTCGGAATCCATATTACCGAATGCTTCGGGACTCTGTCTGAACTCCACACTGAACAGAGGGAGTGTCGTTCACTTATTCGCTGCAAATGTGCAACTCTTCGTACGGGTGTTAAGGGGTCAGATCCGACACGAGTCCGACCTGGGCCCATCTCAATATTCAGTAAATGGAACGGGTCCAATTGTATCGTAGGATCGAATTTTGATCTCGCCCGAGATGTCAGCCGATTTTTTTCTCTCTGCTCTTTTTTTTTTTTTTTTAATCCTGATATTTTTTTAAAAAAACTCAATAAAAAAATAAAAAAAGGCTGTTTTAAAAAAAAATTAAAAATATAAATGTCTAGGCCGATATTCACCCCGTATTGAATGAATATCGGCTGAGATATCGACTGGGCCTACACTGATATTTATTTATTTTTAAATAAAAAATAAAAATCGACCGATATTCGGCCGAGATCTCTGCCGAACTTTTCTCTCTCTGCCGATACTATATGTATCGGCCGAGATATATCGGCGTTTAAAATCCCGATATATATCGGCTGATACGCACAGTATCAACTGAATTTTTTACCCTTGCTAGGATTGAGACTCAGCCATATTTAAGGCCCGATAGTCTTAAAGGGTCGCATCCAAGGGGAGTTTGACCCATCCGATCATCCTACTTCAAAATATGCTTATGAATCATATAATAAAGAATGAAAATGATAATAAGATAATTAAGATTTTTCTATATATTTTTTTAACATGATTATTCTCATTTTATATTAAAGGTGAAACTAATTCTATGAACACGTGGAAATCTCTCAATCCACACACACTAGTAAGTCAATCAGGAGAAACTCTACCGAGAGTGGTACAGAGGAGTCAAACTCAAGACTTTCCTTTCTTAACCGTTAGGCCAAACCCCTTTGTTTTTTTTTTTTTACTTGCTCGCTTGTTTAAATTACATATTCTTTTTATTTTTTTAATATAAATTTCAACAGACACTTAATTACTAGTATGTAAGTTTGGGTGTGATTGAACTCGTTGCCTTCCACTTCAGGAAATGGAATGTTCTGGGTTCGAACCCCTATGGTCTAATTTTAGTGTGCCCTATGGATAGTGGGCTCACTCTTAAGAGTTTTACGCTAAGCATCCAATGGTTTTCCCACATGTAAATTAAAAAAAAAAAGTTTAAAAAGTTATATGAGAAAAATAATAATGACATGGCAATAATGCCATTATTCTCATCATAAAATTGATCCATTAATTTCATTTATTTTGTATTTATACACACGTATGGACATCTCACACCAAACTACTAGAAAGGGTTCACTAATTCATACAATTAATGCCTCAAATACACCCAATTAATAATATTAGAGACATTAATAGGTTAGCCCGTTTCTCTTTTCAAATGCGCTGAATCATCTTTTTTAATGTTCATGTTCTCTTTGTTATATGGTTGATTCAGGCTGATCTATTTACTTAGCATATCCTGACCATGACCAAGGTAGCTCTAACCCGAATCTGCCCATTGATACCTTAGTTATTCATATTTTTTTTTTATTAATAATTTTTTTATTATGAGGGGTAATTTGCAAACAATTCTTTTTTTTTTTTTAATTACAAAAGTTATTTATATAATTTTAATGTTTTAAAAGTTACTCTTATCGTTAATCTTAATTGCAAACACTCTTTTTTAAAAATCTAAATATTTAAAATAATAATTATTGATGCAGAAGGGTGTGTTATTGATACACTGGTACTTGATGAGCAGTACATAAGTATGGGTAAAATGAGAATTTCACTTCATCCCATGTCTCTTAATAAATTTTACATTTGTTAAGATGGGTGGCAAAAAAAAAAGAAATTAAATAATAACTGTTAATTTAGGTTCATTGAATTTAAGTATGAGGCTCTTTAAGTGTATACGGTAATAAAATGAGACGCGGTGTATAAATGAATATTTCAATAAATTTAGAGTTTGAAAATTCAAATTTCAAACTGTATAAATGACCATTAAATGTGCACCAAATTGAAATTAATTAGATGAAACTCTAATTCACAGAAAATAAGTGATGTGGATAAGAAGGAAGAAATGTGTAAATGCGGCTGTGGTGGGACCTAGGTCAAGACTATAAGTTGTTTGCCTACATTCTTGACTTCAAGAGATGTTTTAAAGTCCACAAGAATTAAATAATTATAAGATTGACACTTAATTTATGGTACTTAAAGATAAAAGTGGTGGAACATTTTATCTCTTAGCCACTTAAAGCCCATCCATGTAAGGGGATAAATATATAATAATATAAAAAGTATTACATTTTTATATATAAACTTACTTGGTCAATCAACTTAAATTAGATGGTTAGATTCGTAGAAAATAACTTGTAGCACCTCATTAGACCATTATAGTTTCGTGCTTTTTAATTCTAAAATTTTAGCTTTTAATTTATTTATTTTCAGAGTCTCGTTAATAAAAAATATAATGATTAATGGATGATAGATCTTTTGGAGAAAATGACTATATATCCATCGCTAAAATTGCTCAACTTTTTTTTTTTTTGAATTATGTCCTTTAAAGCGTGGAAAACTCAGCGTAAAATTCTCAGGGGTGATACCCACTGCCCTTAAGATACATCAAGTTAGACTACGAGGGCTCGAACTTCGCACATCCTACTTCTAACCCATTGAACTACGCCACCTAGGCAATTGCTCAACTTTTGTTTTCATCTAAATTGATAAGAGTCAGCCTATTTAGAATAGGCCCGTTTTATACTTGATAAATTAATAGGCTGGGCCCGTGGGCCTGGCTTCATGACATTTCCAGCACAAACAAACAGGCGGCTCTCTGGTCTGAAATCAGCCCTGACTTAGTTAGGCATTCGCCAGGTAGAAATTTCAATCTTAATTCAAACATCATCATGTATGGTTCATAATTTCATATGCATATATTCAGCCGACCATCCATATTTTAAAATAAATATATTGGAGGGCATGATCAAGTATCCACCCAATACGTTATCGATAATGTTGGTAAGGCCCAACTCAAAAATTGAGTTCTTTTTTAAAAAAAAATTACGTGTGGAAAACAACAGAATATCCAGGGTAAAATTACTCTCTTTAGGGCATATCAGGTGAGGTCATGAGGCTCCAACTTGACACCCAATGTAAAACCCTCATGAGTTATACCCATTGTCCTTAGAGCACACTAGGTGAGGCCATGAAGTTCGAACCTGATACCTCTCATTTCTTGAAGTGGAAGATTAACAGTTGAACTATACCAAGTTGACTAAAAGATTATAGTACAAATGATTTCACTGTCAAATTTATGTGAGTTGATCGTTGAAGTTACAAATAGAGAGAGAGGATCAGAAAATGCTGTCTCATTTCGAAGAGACTCGGGTCATGTTTTTACTCGTGAGTCACCCAACTCGGCCCCAACTGAAGCTATAGTTTATGAGAGGTTCATGCCTAAACTTGTACCCAAAACTCGAGCTATGTAAACTCTATGTATATTACCTTTAAAAATTAATTACTTTAAAAAACTCGGGTCCGATTTAGAAACAAAATTGTAATTTGGGCTCAGGCTTGGTTTTAGGTGTTGCCATGTTGAGCCCGGCCCAGAGCCTAAGACCTATGAAACGAGCTTGCACTAGTTCAAAGTTCAAACCAGCGTTTTGTCATGGTTATGGCCTTGTAATTCACTAATTTGTAAATGAGTCCCATAAATAGAGGAGTATCAGTGCCCACGGTGGACCTGCACCACTAGAAAGTTAACAGAGTACCCACATGGGTGTAGTTTAACTGGTTATATTCCGTCTCAGGAAGCAAGATATGTAACGACCCGACCCAAAAATAGGGTTTAGGGCTTGACTCAGTGTGATATGGTCCGCTCTGGACCTCGCACATAAGTGAGCCCGCAAGGTTTTACCTTTGGGCCCGGCCCCACATGGCCCGGCCCAAAATGCGTCACACTTAGAGTACAAGGGTGGCCTCAAATAAACCCAAGCTCATCTTCCTTGTAAACCGATGTGGGGGTTTTACGGGTATCCCACTATTTTCCACATGTAAATTAAAAAAAGAAAATTAGCAGAGTTTACTATTATTTAATAGAATTACACATTGCTACCAATTTGACCAATGTAAAGGAATCTATTATATTATATTATACAACGGTGGGATCTTTTTCTAACTCTGCAATTTGAGGTAATCACCATAAGATCTTAAAATCCTGGTAGGCACTTGATTTTTCAATCATAGATTAGATCTAAACCAATAGAGAAAAGTTATAAAAATTAGACTCTAATATAGAGAAAGAATATATACATTTATTCTTTTAATTTTCTAAGCTATTAATTGTTTAAAAAATACAAAAGAATATTTTAATTTTTAATAATAATATAGTTGTCTATTGAATTGGAATCATCGATACTGCATCGGCACAATGAGAGTAACTTTTGTACGCTTGTCCTCGAGTCACACAGATATATTTCTGATTTTAAAATCATTAATGTTACAAGCGAACTGGACAGTCCATACTCAGCTCTGGCCTAAGCCCACTTCAGGCCAGGTTCCACTATTTGGGCCCAAGGCTGGGCCCTGAAGGAGTTGGATGCTAAAAATCAGAACAAATTTGTAAGCTGTAAATCGAAATCTGGAGACTAGCTCGTTTAACTTGCATTCAACAAGGATTTTTACTATTAATGTATTTCATATAAATTTATATAATATGAAATAAATTTCATCTGTTCAATTTGTAACTATCGAGACTAAAGTTCAGGTTCGAGTCTCATTATTATCCGATATCCGTGGTTCACAGGAAGCTGCATATATTTGAAATTTTACTCAATACCCTCGTACTTATAAACAGGTAAAAGTCTTGAGCTTCTTTGTCGTAAAAAAAACTATAGAGACTAGAATCATATTATATTTTTTCACTTTTTAGTTCATACTTCATAACATGCCATCAGAGCATGCGTTTATGTTTTTTATTGTATTTTTTTTAAAATGCATAAAAAAATGCATTTTACAGTGCTAAGGCTCATGGTTGGCTGATTTTATAAAAGTCAAACAAAATTCTACATTTTTTTGGGATGTGAATTGGGATCCCATGCATTGGCAAAAGATGTTTTACTCACCCTATTCAGTAAAAAAATGTTATAAAGCTCCAAATTATCAAAAGTTAATTCATTTTTATTTCAAGTGGGATTATTCTCACCTCCAATGTAGAATGAGAATACCCATGTTTTCCAAAAAAAAAAACTCAAATAGCTGAACTTCCGAACTTGAGATAACATGTGCCAGCACTATTAGACTCTCAAATTAGTCTAAACTTCTCGGATTTTAAGGTCTTGGATTCAATTTCTTCTAGCTAAGTTGATATATGAGATCTATAGGTGATTTTAAATATTTGTGAGAATTAATCTCACTTTCAATATGAAATAGAAATAACTTACAATAATCCCGAAAAACCTTTTTAACACCCTATAATTTGAACTAGTCCTCATACGATCATAATTTCCGTGAATTATTTTAGCAGGGAAATTGTTAACTCATGTAGAGGAGAGACCTTTCATAGTTTAAGGAGGAGATATTTCTTTTACGACTGCAGAACAAGTCATTTTTCTTGATCAATTGCTAAGAGAATCTTTATCTTCTCTCAGTTTTTTTTTTCTTTTAATATCAATTCTCGATAACATCTTTTTTCTCAATTCAAACACAATCTTTAATGAAAAAAGATAAAAGAAACCTTTCTTTAGTAATAAAGGTGAGACTTATAGAGTTTTTTTTTTCTCAATTAAGTGAATCTCAAGGAGTGTTGAAAGAATCTTCTTGTCAGCTCAGAGCAAGTGGAACAAAAGCAACAACATGAGATTCTTCATTTCTACTTGTCTTTCTTAAACATGATTTGATTAGTTTCCCAACAACTCACTGCATCCAATAATATATACTTCTGATGTCATCTTCAAATTTAAAAAATAAAAAAACCCACAAATAGATAAAATGCTTGATCTCTGCTACACTACTTAAGCTTTGAAGGGCCAAATATGGAGGATCCTTTTAAGCACATTTCACATGTTTCCACTACTCACCAGCTATAGAAGAACATGGCACAAGATGTCAAGATCCAATTGTATAGATCACAAATATTTTTTGTAACATGGGGTCTAAGTTCTAACACTGAATAATATCTTAAATGGTAAGTTAAATCCCCCAAAAAACTTGTACTAGATCTAGGTTATGTGGCAGTGGATATTGATGACATTGGATTTATTAGAAAAATCTTTTCAGCTGTAAAGGAACATGGCATTTGGCATTTGGCATTTATTATATTTCTCTGCTGAATTTGATGACTTGGGTCTGATCCAAATTCTAGCAAAATCAAAGAACATGGCATAAGATTTGCTGCTTGGTGGGTTTTCTTTTTTTGTTGACATGGGTTCTGACCATGAGAAATATTCCAAGAAATCATATTGGGTATAATCTTTTTTTTTTTAAATGTGAGTATCAATTGCATTAATGATCATACCCAATGATTTATATCATGTTTTGCAGTCTCTGCAATTAAGATTCTAATGTCTTGTTGTTTCCCTTCTGCAATACATGCACGTTCTTATCATTGGTGGTGAAGTTGAAGAGTGACGGGCTGACAGGTGAGAATGACTGGCAATGGTAGAGGCTCAGATCTTGAACTGCAAGTCCAAGCCAAGGGTTGAAGATTTAAGAAAAAAAAATCATTCAGTTGAATGAATTCCATTGAATTTTAAGTTTTTAATCAAATTTAGAAGGAAAAGAACTTTGAAATTCTCTCGTGTCATTCAACTTGAATAAAGTTTTTAGTTTTTAAACTAAAAATTTAACCTGTCAATAAAAAGAAGTGATGTTCTAGAGTTGAGCCATACATTTCAAGTCCACCTTAGTTTCATTAAGTTTAAAGTTTAAAGTTCAAACTCATGTCTCACTTGAAAGGGTATTCTCTGCAACTTTAATCTAATTAGGTTCAATAGTTCAGTTTTATTTTTCCTTTAATTTAAGTAAATTTGTGTTGGATCTACACAAATTATACCCTCCAACCAAGGGCTTGCCTGCAGCCTCATGTGCTAGAATTCCACAAGTGTATGAAATCCAAGTTTTAAAGAAGATGGGAGCAATTATTTGGTTGATTTAGCCAAACAATCAGCACAGCCAAGTGATCTTAAGGGTGTGGTTAGCGACGCTAGACATTTCTTTTTTTAAGAAAATAAAAATAATTTTCAATTATCGAAGAAGTAAATATAAAGATATATAAGTGATCATAAAAAATTTAAGTGATGAAACGACTTCTTTTATAAATAAAAGTAATTTTGATCATCGTCTTTCAACACTGTCTCCACTCCCACCCCAAAACGTAAATAGAAAAGAAAAAGAAAAAGAAAACTCTCTTTAATAGCTTCTTCATCATTAAACTTTGCCTTTCACAGTTCACACTCACCTCCTTAATCAAAGCAAATCATTGTACTCTCACAAAAATTGTCCATTATGTAAAATTATAGAGAATTAAGAAAGGTCAAGCCTAAAAAACATTAAATTACTATTTGGAGCATGTGAAAACCTCTCAACTTGCATACACTGAGTAAAATTACGAAGAGTGGTCCCTTAGAATTAAACATAAAGTGAACATAAGACCTCCTTTTGAAATGGATTCTTAACTGTGAGGCCATCGCTTAAAATTTTTACTTCAAACTCTACTTTCTAACAAAGGAGGAGATTTATTTTCCATAAAAATATTTTATGGACTTATAATCCTTTAACTTCTTCCTTTCTGTCATAGAGAATTGTTGTCTTCTCCATTAAAGTGTTTAAAATTAGAAACTCTCTCTCCTGAATGAGAATCATGATTTATATTCTACTTCGTGTTTCAGCCGTCAAATATGTAAACATTATAAAATGGCCAATACATTCCAAAAACCAAATTAACATGATAATTGAATTGTGGCAATATATATATTGTTGATCACATATATCTCAAATGGTGGGGTGGCCAAGCAACAACTGTCAACAATAGAAAAATAACATCTAGGGTAATGAAGGGGTATCTTAATTTCAACTTGGGTTCCTAGAAAAACCATGGGCCTGCATTCAATTTTAAGTTTCTATTGTAATTTAGTCTATTAATTTACATAAACTTAAATTCAAAAGGGTTGAATCGATGACCAAAAATCTGTTCCAAAAAACGGAAGCTCTGAATTTGATTCTTACTCTATTTTAAAAGGTCACACTCTCCGTAAAAACTCGATATGTGTAGATAGGAAGACTTATACACTCGAGTATTCTAAAAAATCTAAACACTTTATCATAAAAAAATTGCAGCTGCAGAATGGTTAGAGAGTAGAGAAAACAAAAGTGCATAAGTGGTGTCATGCTCCAATAGTAAAAAGGAAACATTGCTCAGCTCAGCTCAGACACATGCCATTGTTGTGTATACACGTGTGGAGTGAGTTTAAGTACACAAGGTCTATAATTTTTTTATGATTTTGTAAATAATATAACAAGAAAAGGTTATAAAGAGTTTTTTCAAAATTTCCTTTCCACACGAGAATACTTCTACAAAATTAACCAAAAACACCTACACTCAAAGTGGAGTCCTTAAATTGTTACAACATCCAATCCCAACCCTCAGGAGACATTTATGTGGACCAATTTTCTACATTTCCACCATTATGATTTGGATCTTGTCACAGTAGGTGTCATTTTAAGATCAAATTTCTTGTTCTTTAAAGAAAAAAATTGTATAGTTGACAATAGCATGAAGTCAAATTTTAAATATTTTAAACATTAACTTTTGCATGCAGGCCAGTCCTGAAATCCCTTAAAATCTGAGTCATAGGCGGAATGAGATTTCAGAGGCCCTTTATGATTGGTATATTAAGGAATTTAAGTGCGTGTGGGCCCTTTTTGTCTGGGCCTACACCGCCTGTGCCCAGGGCCGGCCATGTGTGCATGAAAACTCTTGAAGAAAGAAGAAGGAGAAGAAGAAGAGGAAAAAGGAAAATTGGACAAAACTTGTGTTACTTTTTTATAAATGATTTTGAGTTGCGAGCTCTTTATTTATGTCACTATAGTATTCACTATAGTATTTAATTAGAATAAGAAGATCCTTGTTTACACTGTAAAAGTAGAGAATTTCATTCCAAGAGAGAGAGAGAGAGAGAGAGAGAGATTGCTTGCTCTGTAAAGTTACTTGTAGTCAATTTATATAACAAGAAGTCTTGAAATTACATACATAACATGAAGCATTTCAGAGTTTTTCACCCCATGTCAAAAATACATAACTAGAAGAAGAAGAACAAAAAAAATTCGAATGTAGAGTAGTAGTACTACTACAATCATAAGTCCCCCCCTTACAAAACACACCTTCTGCATCCTTACTAGCACTGTTATCTCCGAAGCAACTCGGTAAAAAGCCTACAGCACGGCCACAAACCTCCCTCGTGCCGAAAAACCCGACCAGACGCCAATTGGGTAAAAAAGGAGAGAGCGAAAGACAGGCCGTGCTGCGACTGTAGAACCGGACCAAGCCGGCGAACTGATTACACCAGCTAAAACAGAGAGCCCATTCGTGAAATGAAAACAGAGAAGCTACCAAGTCATGTGTTCTAGTCATCACCATGGATGTACCAACACAAAAGCATGGTGGCACAACGCCGGAGAATGTAAATCCTCGATCGCTGCTCCTTCACCAGAGCTGCACACTTCCTAGTGAAGCCGTTGCCGGCCTTCTTCGTGCAGGCGGTGGTGGCGCATTTAACTTTCCTGTAGGCCTCAGCCATTGGAGAAGTTTCTCACACCTTTAGAGCTTCAGAGCTAGATTCTAATTGGCAACAATGGTGAGATTTTTATAGATGGGAAGTAGGAAGTAAGGTTGATTGGGTTTAAAGGAAGGAGGTGAACATGGTCAGGTTGGAGAAATGGAGTGCTTGGAAAGGTGTAGAAATTGGGAATATATTAAGGATGTGAACGTGGGTAAGGAATTTAAAATTGTGAAGGGATATTTAAAAGTGAGTGCAGGAAGATTAGAAAAGTAGTAAAGGAGGCATGAGAAAGGGGGAGCTGCTTAAGCAAGACAAGGCAATGGGATGGGTGTGGGAACATGGTGTTGGGGGGAGATTAATGGTGGGGAGGCAGGCTTGGTTGAATTCAACGACTCGGGCTCGGACTCCCAAGGTTTCTCAACTCACCCAAACTCACTTCAACTCAACTCAACCCTGATTTAAATATGCATGGATGGCAATGAGTTGCACTTGACCCATTTGAAAAGAGAAATGGGTTGGGTCAGACCAACCCACTACTATTCCAGAAATATCATTCGGGTTGATTGGAATCGTTGATTTTAACTATTTGAAACTCTTTTTAATGAATTATGATATAGAATATCTAAGCACATGTATGAATACAAAGTACAAACAATTCATAAATAATTAAATCTTGAGATGATGGGACTAATGTAATCTATATTAGAATAAAATGAAGTGAATATCCTATGTCAAAGTAAGTAAATATAAAAAATATATTAAAAAGTTCTCAACTTCCTTATTACTTTGCTCCTTTTTGGTCTTATGATTTATGGCTCATCTTTTGGAGGAGGGACTGGTGGACCAAGATGTCAAACCCTCATGGCTTGGGTTCAATCTATTATGAATATTAAGCTTTAAAATGTGACTTAGTCCTAGCCATTGATCCATTTTATCCATCCATCCATTTATTCAATTTGAACAAAAACCAAATTAGACTCAGACTAAATCTAAGCCCATTGATAAGTCAACCTATGTAATAGATATGTTTGGATTGGATTCCATTTACTAGCGTATCAAAATACTCAACCTAAAATCATGCTTCTTATGGTTAAATCATGAGTCAGTTGGGTTGAGTCAAGTGACTTACAATGTAATACTAAACCTATTTATTAAATAGGTAACTTGACTTCTTTATTAATTAGGTCAAAGATAAGTCATCTTTGAAACTTTTTAAAAAAAAATTAGTTAAAAGTTTCCACCCAAATTTAGAGATTTTATCCAATTAACTATTTAACTCCCTAAACTGGCTTTATATCATTTATTGAATTTTGTGAACAATATCCCTGCAGCAGTGATGATTATTTTTTGAATATGGAATTCCATTTACAATTTGTTGACAAGCATTCACCTGATAAAACTTACATATACATTGAAATTGGATTTGAATGCAGATTAGAGTTGGATTCAATGTGGATTTGCAGATTGGTTTCCTCACACAGTAGATGGTTATAAACCTTGTGGCCTAAAGATAAAGCCAATTCTCATGAAATTTCAAATTTGGCAGGGACAAGTAACTCATTGCTGGATCAGTAGATTCCATTGCCTGAAGGATCAATCTGATGAAATCGCCTTCTTATCGGAGACTGTGGCGACTCGGGAATCCATCGTTAAGCGTGCCCAAACTCCTCGGAAGAACAATTATGCAAAACAGAGCCCATAGTATTATCTTTGGATTATAATATAAGCATACATTCATTATAATATAATCCCATGTCTGCAACCAATGTAGTTTAAACTAATACAATACTGATGGCCCATTGCATTTGTCTCTTGTTTCATGGACTAGAATACCATTCCTTAGCAGGACAAAGCTGTTTTTGCTTCAAATGAGAAACAAGAGTGGCAGCCAGTAAGGCAATGAGAATTTAGTAAGATGATAATGCCACGTGGAGATTGAGATTCGGGCCCACATCGCGCCATCTCACCGGTTGGATTCCATGTGTCAGATGTGGCATTGGTCAAACACAGACAGTTCAATCTACTTAGATGCAGGATGCTGATACAGTGTGACATGAGATTAGAGAGAAACAAGATCTTATGCTTAGAAACCTTGCATTACATTATATTATCTTTGAAATGGCAGTTATTGACGACAGGAGAAGAGAGGAAGAGATTTTTCAATGAAGAGAAGAAGAAACAAAACAAGGTTGGATTGAGTTTTATATTACAAGAGAGCAGAGAAGAAAGGGAGTATGAGACTTCAATTTTTTTTTTGATATTTTTAGTAGTCTGTCAGATGAGATGTTTATGAAGATTTGTGGGGTCTCATAGATTCAGAGATAATTTGCTTGAAATTCAAAAATTGTGGCATATAAATTGATATGATTGAAGTTTGAGAGGATCTAAATGCAAATGTTTGTGGCTCAAACTTGTCAGATATGATTTCTGATTTTCTTCACTGTTGTCCATCTATGAGATGGCCTACCAAATGTATGTTTCTGACCACTAAAGGAGGATTAGGAGCAGTGACTCACTGTTTTTGATAGAGGCTGCTGTTAGGATAATCACGATAAGGTTGGAATTTGTTAGGATAGTTCCACATCGTTTAAGTACTTTGGAGATTTGTATTGTATAAATACAGACATGGTATTAGATCTAGGAGTATCACAGAGATGGGTCGGATTCATGTCTCCAACCCTCTGTGGAGGGGGAGAGCCGAGTGTCTCTAGTCCTGGCATTGAGAAGGAGTGTCGATATAGTCCTACATTGCCTGGGTACTTTGGGATGTGCGGTGTATAAACACATGGACACTCTCTCCTTTCACAGCCGATTCTCAAGAGTGAGTTCTACTCGTGAATTTTACATAAGGAATGGTTCCATCCCATAGATATGTTTATCCATAGATCTTCAAAGTCCTTCCTTGTTTGAAGATAGTCCCAATATTATCAAAATTATTGTAACAAAGTCTCCGTATCCACCTATCAGGTGTTTCTACGGAGAGTGATCCTTTAAGGTGGAGTGACAATACTCTTAAAATGGGTTCTTGACCATCACTCATGTAATTTTTAAGCTAGCCTTTGTACGAGTCAAGCCTTGTTAGGTCAGGCTTTCTATGCTTCCTGACTTGTGTCAAAATGCTATGCCTTTAGATGTGAATGAGTTCAGACTGTTCATGTATGCACCAAAGCCCATTAACTGTGGGCCGGTCTCTTTGGGCTTTCAAGTGAAATTGCCGTCCTTATCAATGGGCATATGTATAATCTGGGCCCAATTCCAGACCGAGTCCAAAAATGGGGTGACACAAGTGAATCCAAATCCGTCATGTCAATTTCCTTTAAGGTCCAAGTTTGGATTGAGTTTGGTTCACTTAACATATTCAGCCAAGCCCAACTATGTCACAGAATATCCAATTCAGGCCCAAAGGTTACCAAAATAAATCAACATCTGTTCATTTTAGGTTAATATGTCAAATGGTCTCAATTTAAATAGTGGGTCACACAAGAAAAAAAAATCAAATTATATCGGCCTACAGTTACAATTACATGCATTAGGCATCCCCTGCCCGTGAAGTGATCCATTTGGTTAATTCTATTGGATCACCTAATCATTCTTTCCAATCAAGAAAATTGCATAGATTAAGATGACAGGGTGCAAATCAGAGGGGCACAGGAAGTCTAATAATGAAAATAGAAAAATGGGGAGTTGAACTTTAGATAATAGGCCCAAGTCTTACATTTAGACCCAGGTTTAATATAATAAGCGTAAATGTAAGCCCTGACTCCCCTATCCTTTTAACCAGACCTAAAACCAGCGAGGCCCAGGTAAATGGGTCCAGAACAAATTGTAGGACCTAGTTATGAATACCAGCATCAAATATATGAAAAAAAAATGGCTTAAAAATAATGTTTTATACCCATCACTAAATAGGTCAAAAGATAATTACTAGCTTACCCACATGGGTGTAGTTCAACTGGTTGCCTCCGTCTTAGGAAGTGGGAGGTTGTGGGTTCGAGCCTCCATAACCTAACATTGGTATGTCTTAGGAGTAGTGGACTTACCAATGAGAGTTTTAGACTGGATATCATACAGTATTCCACACGTAAATTGAAAAAAGGAAAAAAATTAGAAATTGAATTGAGACCAATACTTCACGATGTAGATCTTTGAAGATATAGCATTAAAGTAAAGTTTGAAGGAAGGCCTTAACAAAGATTTGTCAACTAGTTCAAAATGGATTTACACCACTTTTGCATGGTTGCTTTCGAAGAAATGTTATTCTTAGTTAATGTTCAAATGAGGGTTCACACACACAATCAATATTAAAACCTTTGTAACTTTTAAAGATATAAATTAATTAATTTAATTAATGGATTTATCATAATAACGAAAGCGGGTTATATATGTATGCATTTCAACTAATATACTAAAATATTTTAACGATAATAAATTAAATTTTATTTTTCAAATTGAAGTTGACGCTTAATTGAAGAAGTTGATGGCATTCCTTTTAAAAGTTAAAAAAGAGGAATAAATTGGCTGAGAGATATTTGTTGCAAGCTTAGGACTGAAGATAGAAGAAGAGCTCACGTCCCATACATTTAAGTTTTCAGAGAAATTTGGTGCATGTTGTGCAACACGTGGGAGCATCTATTAAATTAATAAATGCAGTAAAGGTCAAGGTGGTTAGCCCATGTTACATTGTCAATTGTCAGGACTTGACCACACCTCAACCAATGATCCCAAGTTGGTGTGGGCATTTATGTCTGTCTTAATACTATTTTTATAATTTCTTAATTTTAGAGATAATAAAGATTTTAATAATAAATTTCTCATCACTTAAATAATAATAATAAATAAATAAAAGAATAAATTGAGTGTAAGAGCATTCGATCAATTTTCAGAGCGTATGCAAGTCTCTGTAACTATAAACACTGGGTCAAATTACAGAGAGTGGCCTAATATAAAACTAATAAATTATATTAAAATCATAACTTAAAAATAATAAATTAATATTTCCTAAGTTCAATGAACTTAGAAAAAGAAGTTACGGCTTAACTCAAATTAATCCAAGTAAAGATGTACGAGTTGCGTTCAATCGAAATTAGATAAACGCAGTCATGTCTTCCGTCTATAATTTGCTCAACTTGACTCAACTCGATCTATTATCTACTTTCTCTGTTTGTGATTTGCTCAACCTGACTCTACCCAACCTATTATCTACTTTCGCTGTTTATGATTTGCTGAACCTGACTCTATCCAACTTATTATCTACTTTCATTAGGTAAGTGGACTCCCACACATACAATGATGAATATAAACGTACAGAGAATGTTTTGTAATTAAATTATGCAATTTTCTTTTTAAGGTTCATCAGGGAAAACAATAGAGAATTTTATGTATAAAAATAAAATAAAAATACACATAGAGTAGATATTTGGTAGATCCTTTACGAAGAATTTATTTACTGTCTGGGGTTCATGGAATGGATTTATTTACTGTTATCCTAAAGAAAGAAGAGAAGGAACAAACTTTTTAGCTCATTCTGGTTTTTATTTTCTTAAATAGGTAGAATTTCATTAGTAACGTTATAACTTGTAATATAGAGTGATAGGCTGTGGCCAAGCTTTTGGTCACTTTCAATTACATAAGAAAGTGGGCCTAAGTTTATTAAAGGCTTCCAGTTGGGTTTGGTCTGCAATACCTGTCTAGTGGCTTGAATAATTTAACAATAAAATAATCCTTTTTTTTTTTTTTTAAGTTTTCTTCTTTGTATTTTCATTGGGTTGAGATACAAAAATTGTATAATTTTTTTTAAAAAATACATGAGTCGAATTTACTATTAAAAATCGGTTATTAAGGAGTGGGCGAAATCGGTTATTAAGGAGTGAGAGTCCATGTGCTTATAAACCTCATAATCTCTAGGCTCACAGATAGTGTAGGATATTGCTAACACTCTCACTTAGCGCCAGGGATAGAGACATTCAGTTCTCCCCCTCTACGCAGGGCTAGAGACTTGAACCCTATCTATCCTCGTGGTATACCCTACTCTGATTCTATGTTAAAACAATGAGTAGAACTCACCCTTAAAAATTGGCTATCAAGGAGAGAAAACCCGTGCGCTTATAAACCTCATAACCTTAGGGCACACAAGAAACGTGGATTATTGCTAACACCTATTTACAAACATTTGATGTAAGAAAATATATATAATTGTTCAACACCTATCATTTTTATAGACTCAGTGGTTCAATGTAATTAGATTTTTGTTATAGAGTTATGTATTTAGAATCAATTTGGACAAAATGAACTTGACTTGATATATAGTTATTTTGGTAAAAATAAAAATACTCTTATATTTTTTGGGAGAAAACATTTTTCTGGTCAATAAATTGATTTTCATGGAATTATGACGTTTTCAACTTTGTCTTTGCAGAATTTCGTTGCCTAATTGGCACAACACAATTATCTTCATATTATAAAACAACTTGCTAAATTATTCAAAAGAAAATAAATAAATAAACAAAAAAAAAAAAGTAAAGAAGAAAGAAATCAATCATACCTTTCGGCTTGTGGGGGTGTTCTTCTAATATTAGATTCGACCATGCTGGTGCAATGATGTATGATGGTTGGGTTGGCTACTGTATTCTAACCCTAATAAAATAAAAAGCTACACATCATTGAAGTTTCTCATTTATTAAGGTCCATAGAGGGCAATTTGCCACTTTCAGATGTATGGTATTGGATGGAACACTATTTCTTAATTATCATCATTATTTATTATTATTAAAGTCTTGTTCATCTTTTTAAATTAATTTTATAAGTTCTTATTACAAAGTTTGACAAAATTATATGGGTACAACTTAACTCGTAATCTCTCATTTTAGAAAGTGGAAAGTGTTAGATTCAAGTCCCTATAATCTTTCTTGGTATGCTCTAAGGGCAGTGGGTATTACTTGTGAAAGTTTTACGCTGGATTTCCCATATGTAAATTAAAAAAGAAAAAGAAAATATAATTCTAAAATGATAAAATATGCTGATAATATTTATTTATTTATTTTTTTTAAAAAAAGGAAACACGCACTAAGAAAGAGTTATCAACTTTTCTAAAATAGTAGAAGAGAGTAAGTTAATTTTGACCATGGGAACTTTGCTCATCCTTAAAAAAATTTCCTCCCAACAGAGTCAGAGATGATTTGTCACTGTCTAAAGAGATTTACTGTCATTTCACTGAGACCAACAAAATATCAAAAAAATAAAAAAAGAGTAGCGATGTGATTCATGTGAGTCAACACATTATATAGGTTAATTATAGGAAGTTAACTCACATCTCCATTTTTTACAGTTACGACTCACTGAGTTGTGAGTTGTGACCCCAGCCCTAACGAAGAGGTTCTTAGGTAATGTAACGATCACTTCTTTGAACATACTGCAATGGAAACCCTAATGGAAGAGGCCACATGACTAATAGTTTGTGGGCCTAAGCCCATTAAAGCTCAAGCCCAAGCTCAGGAGGGCATCAGGCCATCAACCAATCTTGAGAGATAAGTTTGATGGTCAATTCTCACCCTTCTTTATGGGAGGTCTTGGGATCAAGCCCCGCTCAAGACAAAAATGGTCACTTCCCTTAGTTTTGTATCTGGTGTACGTAGATTTGGAGGTTTATAAATACTCCAAAGAATAGTGAGGTGAGACATGTGAAAAATTCAGATGAGATGCTTAGATATCTTAGTCTTCAAAAGAGAGAGAGAGAGAGAGTAGGGCACTAACTCAATTCACCTGCCTTATGCTTGTTGCTCGGCACTGCCACACGTGTATGTGAGAGGATAAGGTTTAAGATAGTTCATAGATATTTTTAATAATTTTGACAATTAAGTTGACAATAAAGTCTTATAAAGATCCTTTCATTCTTCAAACTTTTTTATTGGAGACTTAAAAATACCTACTCATTAGAATACTTCCACTCTAAATGGGGTTTTTCGAAATTGAGATGGTCTTGGAAAGGGATTGACAGAATGATGGTGGGTGAGTCTTTCTTTATGAGAAAATGCAGAGAGGGTATGAGACAGGCATTGATTGCCTTTGGCAAAATCATAAAGAAGAGAGAATAGAAAGCTACTAAATGAAGTTGGGACTCCTTTTATTTTGTTATCTCCTATGTTCTTCTTCATTACCACTCTCATATATACGTGATTATCAGTGGTATCTGAATCTAATGATAGTGGTAGTTGTGAGTTGTGAGTATTGGGTGAGTCATGTGGGCCTACTTTCTTCTTTGCAGGCTGATGTTCTTGGGTATGTAATGTTATGTACAATAATCAGGGGGTAAAAAAATGTCCGAGATATCTCGAATTTTTTACGTCTGAGATGTCTTGGCTGATATGAGATGTATCAACTGTACGGGTGAGATTTCAGCCGACATGACTGAGATCTCGCTGATATCAACCGATACGACAGATTTGTAAAAAAAAAAAAATAGAGAGAACAAAAATCACCATTTTTCAAACTCCTGCGTCTCCTGCTTTTATTCATTGTTGAACCAATTTGACCAAATCACCCATGTTTCCTCCCTTCTGAAAATGTCTAAAGTACCCAAATCTTGATGCAGCAAATGGACCATGGTGCCATTGGTGAATTACAAAAATACCCATTGACAATTTGGTAAAATTTTAAATATCAAATTCCATCTATGATTTAATGAGATTAATTTCGAGTAAAATCTGAGTCGTATCATTCAAGTCTTACAAAAATCGGCTGAAAGCCGCTTGAAATTCAAGAAGCTGGGTAAGTCCCAGTCAATCTCAACAGTTAATTTTTTAATTTAATTTCAAAATATTTTTTAAGAAAAGGAAAATAACCCTAGTGTACACATACAAATATCTCGACAGACTTTCATGGTTTCTTGTAAATGCATGGCTCTGACTATCTATATAAATGGTCTCATGAATTTATCCTGGACCTAGTCCAAGCTGACATATATGTTCAAACCAGGGGTATAAAATTCGGCCGATACATATCAGCCGAGATGTCTCGGATTTTGAACTCCTGAGATATCTCAGCCGATCCCGTAAGAATCGGCCAGTTAAAAAAAAAAACAAATATCGGTTGTGGGCCCTGTTGATATCTCGGGTATTCGTCCGATTAGGACGAATATCGGCCGATATTATATTTTTAATTTTTTTAAAAAACGTTTTTTTAAATGATTTTTTTCAGAAAAAAAACTGAGAAGAGAGAAAAAAAATCTGGGCCGAAATTTCATTAGGCCGAATTTTCTGCCCCCGTTCAAACCCATATGTTCACGTAGGATTCGATGAGTTTTGAGATGCAGAACGAATGAGCTTTGGGATGAGGAATAAAAGACTATAGAGATCAGTAAATAAGAAAATTTTTGGCCTTCCAATTTAGTTTTTTCAACCAAAAGATGCATAAGCCGTGAAGTTGAAACTTTCAAATTGACTAAAATTTGTTTATTATATAATTATATCGATCATTGTAAACTCCATACAACTCTGATTTTAACATTTTTTTTTTATTCAAATGAATGTCGAAAATGTTCATGTGTTCTGTATCTAAAATATTTGATGATGTTTGATATAATTTGTTTCAATATATTATATACAATCTAATATAGATTTAGGTAAAAAGTCCATTCACCCAAAGTATCAATCTAATGTACAGCAATTTTTGAAAAGGAAAAAGAGCACAATACATTAAAATCAGCGCTTAGATAAATAGAATCATTTTTAAATTAATTTTTATTTTCAAAATTTTTAATTTAAAAAAATATAACTTATTTGGCCTAATTAAAGTAATTTTTATTATGACATGTTTCAGGATAAATCTCTCTCATAATATGTCGTATCAATAATAAAAAAAAAACTCAAAAACTGTATGTCACTTAGGCACATTAACCATTCAAATGGGTCACATTTATATGGGTGGAATCACGGGTCTTAATATTGGCCGATACGAATCATATCGGCCGATATCACAATATCGCCGATATGGGTCATTTTTGGAAAAAAAAAATTAAGGAGATAAAAATATCGGCTGATATTGAGATATCGGTCGATATATCGTATCAACCGATATATCGGCCGAGACCGTTGTTTCGACCCCTGGATAGAATAGGTAGAGAATAATACCTAAAATGGATGGATAAAATTATCTTTTTTCTATTTAAAATTTGTTAATTTTATAATTTGCTTAAATGGAACATTTTTTAGCATCGATGTCAATGAATGAGTGCAAAAGATATACCTCATTATTTTCAATTATGTAATGTTTAATGATAAAATGTCTTCTATTAGTTCTACAAAATAAAAAAGGTTGCAAAAATGTAAAATTGAAGAAATTAATTTTATTAATTAAATAATACAGGTAATTGGAGTGAACTTATTCATTATTCACTTTATATGTGACGTTCCCGTCCAGAAAAGGATCTCTGTAGGTGCGATCGACAGAAGGTAGTTGGTTGGACGTGTCATTGTGGAAAAAGCTGGTACATCGTCATGAGTTAGCACAACACGTTTTGGACCAGCGGACAAGCTTATATCCAATGCAAAATAGTGTGGATTTAGAGCGGACAATATTGTGTCGAGTCAAGTTTGAGTCGTTACATTATATATTTAGATAAAATTAATAAAAACAAAATATTTTATAAATATTATATTAATAATTTATATTTTGATTTAATAAAGATTAGTAATTTTTATAAAATGCCGGCTATTATAGTAATAAAAATCAAGTCAGGAGTGACTTATGCCTTCATTGTGTTCAGTGTGGAGTGTTAACAGAGAGTGAAGTATGAACTGTCAAGCAGAAGGACAGCGAAGTCATTTAATTTCTCAACAGTCGAAACATTTTCTCTCCTTCTTTCTTCTTCGGCATGTTACATGTTACCGTGAGAGCGATCGAGCGATGGAGGGATGAAAGAAAGGAGAGAGGAGAAGAGAAATCACTTGTCTTTTCATTTTTTTTTTTTCCAATCTTTTGCTTTACTGAAAGCGGGAATCAACGAATAAAATATAAAGTAGGGAATGCGAATCTCTAAAAACCCAAACTCACACCATTCTCTCTCTCTCTCTTCCCAACTGTCGGCGATCATTTTGCATTTTCACCTCCCCAAAATCACTCCAACGCACGCATTGCAGAAGCCAATTACCATTTTTCCCATCTGGGTTTTTGTCTAAATTCCTGAAATAAAGCTCTTTCTTTATATTTTCACCTTAAATGTCACTCCAACACAATACAGAAGTAATCGCCGTTTTATCTGTGTGTTTCTCTGTCAAATCCTGAAAGAGAGTTCATTCCATCTATTTTCACCTGCCCGTAATCATTCCATCCCAATGCAGAAACTCTACACCATTTCCCCATATCAGGATATCTCTCTGAGTTCTTAGAAGAAAGCTCGTTCCCTTTGTTTTGCTTTCTCCATAATCTCTCTTACCCAATGAAGAAACGAATCACCATTTTGGCCACCTGGGTTTCTCTCTAACTTCCTGGAAGAAATCTCTCTCTCTCTCTCTCTGGAATATTTGCTGGGTACATGTACGAGGCAAGATGCTTTGTCTCAAGGCTGAAACTCTTGGGAATGAAATGCTGGGATCCCATGGTGTGATCCTTCCATTGAATTTGTAAGTGATCGCTCCCTTTCCTTCTTTTGCCGACATTTTTAGCTTCTTTTTGGCAACTCATTTCTGATATTTTTAATTATCATTTGTCCGTCATTACTTCTTATTCTTATTGTTGTTATTATTATTGCGTTGATGTTGTTGACAGGGGTCGAGCGATTCAGAAATATTTGCAGAGAGGAAGGAGAGAATCACGTAGTTCGAATCTGTCTTCTTCTTCTGGAGATGGGTCCATCGTATCATCTGGGCTGGAGGTTTGTGTCTGTTTATCAATACCTAATCTCATTGAAGCACACCATCACAGTGAAAAATAAGAAGTGTTTCTGCTGTCGTCCTTTTGTTTCCATTTCGATGCATGGAATGGAAAGTGCCCTCATGGGAAATAACCATTCTTTTACTAAAACATAAAATGTTTTTAATCAGTTTTGTTGAAAAATGATTATTTGTCATGGAAAATAGTACCAAGCAGAGCCTTTAGTGTCTCTTCTATGCCTTTTTTTCCCATATGCTGAATGAAAAATTGAAGGCAGAACGAGGAACGGATAATAGATGGAAATTGGTAGATTTAGTACTTCCATTGGTGAATGTGAAACAATTTGACAGATGAGAAGGCCTGTAATAGCATATTGTTTGGTAATTTATTGAGTAGGGTAAATTATGTCGTATGGCATCATGCCGAGTCAGCATTTCCTCCACTTTAGAATTCTTTTAGTGTTCTCCTGCTACATGGACAGTTGCCCCAACACACCTTTTTCTTAAAAACTTTATCTTAATCCAAATACACCCTTAGAGCAGGTTTGGTAGTTTGGAATTTATTGGTGAAATTTATAACTACAAGTTTCCCCACAGAGTTCCATGTTTGATGAAGTAAGAAATCTAGGATTGTAAGAATTATGAAATCTTACAGAACTCAAATTTTAGGGGATTTATAGATTCCTATTTATAATTGTTATTCTGAATCACTCAGATTACATAATCTTGAGATTCAAACTAAAAGTTTGAGGTCTACCACAGACAAATATGCTATTGTAGAGATCCTCCAAGTTACAAAATTAGCTTAATTTGTTTAAACATTCTGGAGATATCTCTTGCCTTTTCAAGTTTTTTCTTGGCATTTTGTGTCGTTGGTGAAGTCAAAGTAAATCAATTTATGGTTGCCACTCCTTACACTCTTAGTGAGCCATTGCCAATGTTAAGTTTCTTTTTAGAGACTCCACTTTTTATCTTACATAGATCAGTTGTTAAGTATCCTAAATAAATTGGAGAACTATTGTATTAGCTAGAGCTAGATACATGATCAATATCTGCATGAGCAGGAGTAGTAGGCTTGTTTTATTCTATTTATTGGGCTTGTGATCTGATACTAAATTTTTTACAGGAGATGAAGACAGCGGATAGTGCAAGGCGAAGAGGGAGGAGTGGGAAAATGTGCCTTTACAGAGCACTGCTTGAAAAAGATGTAAGTTCAATTTCACCATCTTCTTGTAGAGGAATGCTGTGGAATCAATCAATTTATTATAAGGATGGTATATTAGTTAGATGGGGTTTGGGTCTGATACTCCCACACAAACTCTGGGTGTTAAATCGCATCCTAATTAGTGGAGGTTTGTGATGATCTGGTGTGAATCCATCTTTTTTGCGCTCCATTTTTTATGGTGTCCAGAGTGTTGATTCGAGCTTTCAGGAAGCCTTCTTTTCTTTTCGTGCCCCATCTCCATGTGTTGTGAGGGTCGACGGTGGGTAGGGGTTGGTTGAGACTGGATTACATCATACAAGTGAAAATATAATCAAAACTTTATTGTAACAGAACTGGGTCTTGTGATGGATATTTTATTTATTTGAGTGCTTACGCATCGTTCAAACATTTTTTGTTTTCCTGTATGTTGAAAAATCCACATTAATATTGATTTTGTTTCTGGGACAATCATATTACTGCTCATTTGCAGCATGTTGAAAGAATTTGTTTGAAATGCAATCTAACCCAAGCAAATGTTTTACGCTGCCGTCGATACATGCTTGTGCTGATGGATTTTGTGACTTATAGCTTGTTCTTTTGCTTTTCTCCCATTCTTCAAGATGATATGATGTTACCATATGGTCAACAAGACATTTCCAGAAGTAGGACAACTTATATAGAAAATTGTCTTCAAACATTTAAATTTTCTTATTAATATATGCAGTAATTTTTCGCTGGATGGCTGTGGTGAACAAAGTTGTTCTCCATTTTGCAGACTTTAAGTTCAGCTGCTTTTTGTTTTGATGACCAAGGAATCCAATTGTCTTAGAGCACCTGACTAATCTGCGGGGCATGTGCAAGCTTCCCTATCTACACACACCGGGTAAATCTATGGGGAGTGACCTTTTGAGGTGGAGTGGGAATCGAACTCACGACTCCCTCTACCTGAGGTGGGTTCCTGGCCATCACTCCAACCCCTTCGGATTGCTGCTTTTTGTTATCTATAGAAAAGCTTCCTATGTGGCCTATATGGTTCTGTGGTAATGTGCTCAAGTTTCAGGCCTCCAAAGTTCTCAACCCCGGGTTCACTTTACTAAGATTTTTAAACATTTACGCATAATGCCTCCTAGTTTTAGGATTTGAGTCCTCTCTCAATGATAGTTCCCAAAGTCCAAATGGTTAGGACATTTATTATTGTTTTTATTATTCTTATTGGTGGTAATGCCTAAAATGAGTAAATGTTTTTAACAACATTCTAGTTGGACAAAGAAATAGGAAAAAAACAAATTCAGTAGTGTGGTTGAAGTACAACTTTAATTTGTTTTAATGATTTTAATGTTATTGGAGTAGAAAGAGCCAAAAGTCATCTTCTTCTATTTCCTTTTTTTGTTGACTCCTGATTCTTTCACTGTAGTTGCTCAATAATGTGACATAGGCTGAAGGCAGGCATTTTAAGTGCTACTAAGATATAGGACCAATCATTAACTCTCTCTCTCTCTCTCTCTCTCTCTCTCATACACACACAGGCACCGATGCATGTGCACATGCATAATTGCTGTGCTTGGTCGACATGAGACATACATGCATATTAGGAAACTGAGAGCGACTACATTATCTAAAAAGTGCATCTGTGCCTGTGAGTGAGGCAGACCATCTGCATATGCTAGTGTTGTGGTGAGTCTATTTGGATGTTGCAGATATGAATATTAGGAAACTGAGAGCAACTTTTTCGATAATGGAGTGTCCTTGTGCATGGCTATTGGTTGATAAGTGATGTTTCCCTGTAAAAAATCTATGTTCCAATATCGAGGGACAACTCTCGAGTTGTGAGAATAACTAATTGTGGAAAATATTGTCATGATGGCACCTCGAAAACAGATTTGATCTTTTATATTTTCCAATTCTTTTTTGTGTAAACCGACTGAATCTTTATACATACTGAATCTACGTTTTGTTTTTTTTACCTTTAAAAAGGGATTTTTTTTAGAATGGTGCTTACTCAGGATTCTCATTGCCAATAAAATCAATCTTCTTGATTTCAATTTCCAGGTTGAAAATCTACAGAAGCAGCTACAAGAGGAAATCGATCTGCATATTGCTTTGGCTAATGCTGTTGTACATACGTCTGCACCTTTATCCAATTCTCCTTACCAGATTCCTGACAAGGTACTTCTTGTATTCAGCTTTAGTTATTTTTTCACCACTAAACTTATAAAGTGACTGTAGCTTGTTAATGCTGGCTACTATGTAGTTGCTTTGGTTCTTTTTGATGTATATCTTCCATCATTTGTTGACAGGTCCAAGAGCTCTTGGCTAACATAGCTGTGCTGGAGATCACAGTTTTAAAGCTTGAAGAAGAATTGGTTGCTTTGCAATTTGAGCTAAGTCAGGAGAGAAGTGAACGGCGGCTTGCTGAGTATCATCTACAAAATGTCTCGTCACCATCACCTTCACCTTCACCACAAACTTTTTCTCCCACTCATTTGAAAGAGCTGGTACTTTTGTCTTTTTCTTAGTTTTTTGCAATTAACAGTTGATGTTGGATGTAGTTTATGAGTTTTTTCTTTTGAAGTTCAGACTCAGCCTTTCTCAGATGGCTCATTCATTGCAGGTGGATTCATCTGGTGATTGCAGACATTCACAATCAATCACCATTGGCAAAACATTAGATGCAAGCTCAATAAAAGAGGTCTGTCTTCATGTTTTTTTAATGGCAAATAGTCGCATTCTTCATGTTGATGACATTTTTGTCTATGCCGAGCAGTTTCCTTCTTCATCAACTGCAAGCAGTTTTGAAATGTTTAAATGATTCAAAAGAAGAAGAAGTGTGGACTTGATAATGGTCTGAACTGTGTTTCTTGGTTATGGATATAGTCCTTTTAGTATTTTTTAGGCATTATCTAGGCATTAGACTCTCTTGATACCTCGATCTGAAAATACAGGGATCTGGCTGACCATATTGCGATTTAAATTTTAAAATAATTTCTTTGCTCATCAATTCTGAAAATATGTATTCTCTATATATTAGTATTAGTTATAGCAGAAATGCATTAGTTATGAACACCTCAAGATGTAAAAACTAATATGCAACATACAATGTTTGCACATGATGTTGTACTGATTAGTGAGATAACGGACCAGCTAAAATAATATGTTGGAAGTTTTGAGAAAAATCTTTTGATGACGTCACAATATATGGAGACTTTAAAATATTAAAAAAAAAAATGGAGACTTTAGTGGACCTGAGAGTAGAGAGGTAAATGGTTAAGATTAGAAATGCTTTAGTGCCACATTATCTTAGATTCCAATAGAAGGCTTGATTTGGATAACCAAATTAGCATAGGGTGGGCAAGGTTTAGGCAAGCTAGCAGCGTGTTTTTTGTGACCCATGAGTACCAAAGTTATTAAAAGGGCATTTCTATACGATAGTGGTTGGTCCTCAGATGTTTTATGCAGTTGAATGTTAGGCAATGAAGAAATGTCAAGAAGATAAATTACATGTGGTGGAAATGCATATACTAAGATGGATGTGTAAAATAGCAAGAACAAAGAATGTCATTGCATTGGAGGAAACTATATGTTGCCCAATTAGAAGTAAAGATCAGTGAGTATTTCTTAAGATTGCTGGGGTACAAACATTAAAACTGGAAGGAATCCTATTTGATCCAATCACTCTGCTCTTTGCAAACTAAATTTTGATGGAGGCTTTGATACTGCAGGCATTGGGAACTATCATGTAGGACAGTAGAAAACTGATTCACTTGTTTGCAGAGAAAGAATATGGCAATGGTGCAAATGCAATAGAAACTAAAGCACTTTTAAAACATTGTAGAGATCTCAGTGTACTCCATCTCTCCAATGTTAGTATTGAAGGAGTTTCTTTTTGTCCTGTTAGATGTGCAACCAAAATTTCTTTTTGTCCTTAAGACATTTGCAGATATTGTGGAAGAGATTAGAGATCTTATCTCCCAGAACATCATTCAGTTTATTGTATTAGCAGGTCCCTCAATGAGCTGCAGACTCCCTAGCTATGGATTGGTTGGATGACATACCTGCGACGTTTTACACTTCTTTTGTCTTTTATTTCTTATTGATGGCTGTTTAGATCTGTTGATGTTTGTTTATTTTATCTTACCTGTTTGTAATCCCTCTTCTAGTTTTTTGGTGTTCATGATTTAAAGGGTTTGTTCACATATGCAGAGACTGGAAACAGCCCGATTTTGAAGAATCAAAGGGTCATTAGTACTATTACAATGAACTAGGAGAAAGTGAGACTAGTAAAGACTTAAATTGATGTCGTGAGGCAATGTAACTTCTGATCATAACTCCTGAGACGTGCCGAATCATATGTATTTTTGATGATTGAAATTAGAACACATCAATCAGTGCTAAGACAACTCATTCCATCTTAGATTTGATTCCTTGATCAGTTTTGGGTATTGACCTGTATCAGAAGTTTTGTGTTGTTGCATCCTTGCTTGAGTTGAATCCTTTCTTTTCTGCCGTTTGTTTAAAGATATGATTTTAGCTGGAACTATTCTTGTCATTTTGCACAGGACTCTGGACTATGTAATGGTGAAAAACCGGAAATGAAGACTGATATTCTGCAACAGTGGACAGAGTCTAATAAGGAATTCCTCAGAGATGACCTTTGGCATTATCCTAACAAGCTTTCAGAAGAAATGGTGAGGTGTATGAGAGATATTTTCCTCCGATTGTCTAATTCTTCAAGCTTGGATTCCAAATTCAGTCCTTCAGAGCGTATACCTTCACCAGTGTCTCCACATGGACACCTTTCCTGCTATTCTGGTGGCTCTCTCTCAGATTCATCCATAATATTCTCACTACTACGAAGTCCCTCAGTTGAATTACGACGGGGCTGTGGAGTTCTGGAAGCAGGAGATACATTTGATCCTTATAGAGTTCATGGAAAGGTAAATTGGGCTGACATTGGAAGATACAGCTTAGCAGCTGAGGTTTCCTGGATGTCTGTTGGGAAGACACAGCTCGAATACGCTGCCGAGGCTCTTAAAAGATTCAGGTTAGAAGCTTCAGCAAAACTTTTGTGGAACTTGTGATCTGAACTCTGTAGCA
Organism: Chimonanthus praecox; assembly: GCA_022113865.1. Classification (NCBI taxonomy): domain Eukaryota; kingdom Viridiplantae; phylum Streptophyta; class Magnoliopsida; order Laurales; family Calycanthaceae; genus Chimonanthus; species Chimonanthus praecox. The sequence continues at coordinate 58,847,763 of CM039091.1, read as the reverse complement.
ATATTCCTTCGGTAATCTTATTGAGCATGACACGACTGTATTGTAAAATGTAATTGTGTTATTGGTGGGCCTAGTCTCCTTACCAAAGACATGAAAAGGTTTGAAGCACTTAGGCTAATTTAGAAAACATTTACAATAGTCTACTCTTTTGAAGACATAACAACTGCGACAACAACAAAAAAAAATTGATGATAGTATGCTAACAACAGCAACAACAACAACAACAAAAACAATGACGATAGTATGCTGTTTACGTTGAAGCGAAATTGGCTCAAGTTTGCTTAGTTAAGTGGGATAGAGTTGCATCATCTTTTCTTTGTTTAGTCAATTTGCATATCAGTCTAAACAGTTTAACTGGGAAAAAGTTTATATTGGAATATTATTTTATTGATAAATGGACTAAGAACTGTTTTATGTTTGTTTAGTTTTAAATACAATAAGCCATGGCTTCTTCTTTTTCCTTACATCAAATGAAATGCAATTTTCTCCTTTTTTTCCCAGTCTCCATCATCATATGATGTGGTCCATTGAACTTCAAAAAGGAAAAAAAAGGAGAGGAAGAGGAAATAAGGTGCAGAATGAGAAAAAAACGAGAGAGGAAGAGATAAGATGGTTAACAATGATGGTAGATCCCTTTTATTAATATGCTCTAACTGTGGGGAAATAATGCATCCAATCAAGCGCGGCTAAATTACAACCAATTACCATATGCTAATTAGGTTCATTATAAACATGTCAATGAAGAAAAGAACAGGTGCAGAATGTGACTTTATAATCTGCACACATGTCAATGGTACAGAGTACACGAAAAATGCTCATTCATGCTGTATGTTATATGATATTTTTAGTAGTATTTATTGGGTATCTAAGTCAACCTAACCCAACTGGGGTTTTGATCTTCCAAACATGGGTTCATATCATTTGGTCTTTTCTTGAAGAAGTTGTAGCTCAAATGCTTGCTTTCCATTCAAAAACATCTTTTTATTTTATTTTTGAGTCTGAGTTGGTTAAAAACTGATTGATTTTATGAAAAGAGTGAAGCACACTCTAAGCTGGCAAGGTTGTGACAACTTGTCCTTGTTGTTAACTGATCCTTGAATTTATGATCCTTGTGAGAAACATGTGGATTTCTGTTAGCAGCCACTCATATTAGGGATTGAGAATGAATGATCTTAATGGGAGTTTCTTGTTATTTCTTCACCTCATACTGCTTCTTTCTTGTGTGTCACTCAGAGCACTCGTTGAGCAGTTGGCAAAAGTTGACCCGGCTCACATGTCTTGCAATCAAAAGCTTGCATTTTGGATCAACTTGTACAATGCGTTGATTATGCATGTAAGTTCACAGACAACCTTTTTGTGATTTTATTGGTTGATTCATAACTATGCCTTAATCAGGGCATCAGTTCCAAGTAAGGAAGTGTCTATGTTTTCTAATAACTAATGGACCCACTGCTATGAAAACTCAAAATTTGAGAACCATTAATATGAATTCATTGGAAAACTTGATTAAGGATTTATAAGCTTGAAAGCAAGGTCTTGTAAGCTTTGGACCCGATTAACTTGACCGAGTATTGAACTGTTGATTTGACTTCAAAATTTTCCATTATACAAGTCAAAGTTTGCAAAGTTTGCATATTAACCTTGTTGTGGACTTCTGACTAGATTGAGTGCAGCCGTGACAGAAATGTGGCTCACCATTCCCCCTTTCAGAGAAATTTATGTAAAAATTTGATGTTTTTATGCTAGATATAATGAGGTTTTGTTGTTATAGCATTAAGTTGATGTGATTTCATTTGTTTGATGCATATTTACAATTTTTCCATGTTCCTATTGATGACTTGGTTTTCAATTACTACTGCTTGAAAATTTCAACTTCTTTCCATATTTTATTGATGACATTTTGTCCAAATTTTTGTTTAGTTCTTTTGTGTTCTCTCTCTCTCTAGAAACTTAAAAGTTCATGGAACATTTTCAGGCTTATCTAGCATATGGAGTACCGAAAAGCGACATCAAACTTTTTTCTTTGATGCAAAAGGTCTGGCTTGACTTTTCCTTTTTGCCTTATAATTGGGGAGTTTTATTTGAATAAATGCTTGATAATATACCACACAATTGGCTACAGGCAGCTTACACTGTTGGAGGGCATTCATTCAGTGCAGCTGACATTGAATTCATTATTCTCAAGATGAAACCTCCAGCTTATCGTCCACAAATGGTATGAAGCACATTTTAGAGATACTATTATAAGTCTGGCATATTTGATGTTTACATGCTTAATTGAATGAATCTTAATATTTCTGTAATTTTGCCATTTTATGAAAGATGTTCTTAATTGTCATCATTATCTATATTTTATTCAGTTATGCGTCCCTGTATTTTATACTTGATCCTTAATGGAAATGTTCACCCAAACTTATTTGCACTCAATGGAGGGCTTCAAATTCATTGTATGTCGATTTCTAGCATGTTAAGAAAAACATGCTGAACTAGACGGAAGGACTTGTCTCTCCATTTGCTTTTCGGCTTCCATGCAAAGCCCTCTTGTTTCTGAAGTTGGGGTGGGTTTTTCATATCTTCTCCGAACCTGTATCAGCCATTCCATCTCACCTAACAACTTGCAATGTCTGAGGCTTCTCAAATTCCACTTGGTGGTTAGTTTTTCTCATCCATAACCCTTAAACTAGATATCTCTCCTGACTATTTTGCCTCATCCGTTAGCTCAAAGGAGAAGATAAGGAGGAAAAAATAGTCAGGAAGGAGAAGTTAGTTTTCTCTCTTTGCTTTTTTTCTTTCCTATTCTTATTATCGTTTCCCCTTTCAATAATCCATGAGGACATCTTAAGGTTGGGAGAACGATCGTTTCAGGCTATGTTAATTGTGGATAGTTGCAAAGCCCCAGTTCGCAATGTGATTGATTTTTCCTGTAAACTGGTTTGTGTTGAGTCATAAGGCAATTTCTGTAAAATATGAGACAATGGGAGACAGAGTGGAAGAAAAGGATGGTGAATGCATCTCTTTCTTCCTTTGTTCTTTGTTTCGTCTTTCTGCATCTACCAAATTGTTCTTCCATGGCCATTATTAATTTATTATCAGTGGAGATCATGTAGTCATGGTAAGTGGATGTTTGAGGGCCCCACAGACATTTCATATTCTTGGGATGAGTATGAGAGGAGGGGGTGCCTGCTACTCTTCTGGGAGCAGATGGGAAATGAAACATGCTTCAGAAGCCCCTCATTTTTTTGCATAGTTTGAACGTTTTAATTTTTTTAAAACTTTCTCCCTATGCAGTGTATGTTGTGATTAATGATACGTTGAATCATTGTGTGACACCACCAATTTTGCAATTCAAAGTGTTGTTTTCTACCAACAAAATTTGAATTTAAGTTACCACACCGCACCCACCATTTGTGAATCCAAATGAGGGTCACATGAGTTGCTCAAAGCCCAGTGTCCCATGATCTGGATCATGGTGCATTGCAATCCATGCATCTAAACTAGAACCTTATCAATAACATATTTGTTCCTTGTGGAAAGTTTCAGTGCTGAAGCATTATTTGGTCTATCTGGTAGGAGAGAAACAGGAGAGTTTTCCAAGGGAAGTCTACTTCTGTTCGGCAGGTTATCGATGCTGTAAAATTTAAAGTAGCTCTTTGGCTGCCCTTGGAATTAGTATTTAAGACATCTTAGAGATTGAGCTTCGGTGGACCTTGTTAAGCAAAATTGTTGGAACTGCCAGGTGGTATGGTCTCCTCCTGACCAGGGGCAGTTGGAATTAAACTTCGATGCGTAGGAGCATAGCTTATAGCTTATCTGGTTATGGGGGTGCTATTAGGGATCATCAGGGGTATTTGTTTTGCTCTTTTGCTGGGCCTCTGGCTGTTCTACTAATGGAGTGGGAGCTGCATGCGCTTTGGAGAGGAGTGCAGAAGCTGGAGGTTTTTGGTACCCAAGGGGGCATTTTGGAAGGGGAGAATCTGGTGGTGACTGGCTGGGCTAAAGGCAGTACTTGCCCTTGGAGGTTTTTGGATAAAATTGAGAGAATTAGGAAGTTTATAAGGGTGAATGACTTCAATGTTTCCCACGTCCCTAGATTTACTAACTCGTTGGCAGATGAGAGGGCTAAGCAGGGCTCTTTTCTGGTTGCTGAATCTGTAATTAGATTGGGCTGATGCTCTCTTCATGTTTTCTTTGTCTTCCATTTCAAAAATAAAGAAACAAAAATAATATAAGAGGTTCCATTTAGACTTCCAGAGTATGCGGTCTCAATAGCGGATATCATTCTCATTGGTGCTTCATTTGGTCTATGGCCATTGTATATGGAGAGGAAGAGATCTAAGTGTCTGGATTCATGAATAGTAGGCCCTACATCTTAGATATGTTATGCTACATAGAACTTCCATGTAGCTGGCAACATCTGACCCCTATTCTTTTCCTTTTATTTTCACATTTCTATCTATTTATGGTGAGAGTAGAATATTCGGAAGCCTAATTTCTTTTTTTCTCTCATCTTGCCAGGCATTGCTTTTCGCTTTGCATAAATTCAAGGTATCAGAGGAGCAGAGGAAGTATTCAATTGTTAACACTGAACCCTTGGTAGCATTTGCTCTTAGCTGTGGGATGTATTCTTCACCTGCGGTGGGTATACAAGGAACTTTTTGCCATCTTTCTTTCTTTTTTTTAATTAAAAAAACTTGTGTTGTTAGTGCTTATTCCATTCAAATAATGCGTGCAAAGCATGTTGGTTTGGTGTGGTTTAATTTTTGTCCAAAATCTTTGTCATTCGATAGTTGGCTTTTACTGATAAAATGTAAGTAATGGTAGTTATCTAATTGAATTATTGAATTGGGAGACGGTTGCAATTTGTGCTCGGCCGAAGTGGATGCAGCTAAGTTGAAATGAGAAATACAATGAAATGATTCTCCATCATTATGTGCAACTGCTATGTTTTGTTTTTGCATTTATTTTTTTTAAACCAGTAGGCCATTTCTGACACGAGGTTGCATGACTTAAAGCCTCCCTGTGTTTCTGATCTATTTGTTATGAATGCAACGCTTTTGGGTTAGTTTTCACAGAGATAAACTGTTTTAGGTTCCCTTTTTATAGTTTTAAGCCTTTGGTTCTTTTACTAATACTACTACTACTACTGCTACTGCTACTGCTACTGCTTTTCTTTCTTTTCTCTACCACGAAGGTGGGACATTAGGCAAGGCAGCCAGACTGTGTACATCTTATATATCCATTCTAGTGTTCTATTTTCCATTTTTCCTCATCTTTGTTTTGTGATAGGGTCAAATGGAGTAGTAGTACTTGAAAAGCTAAAAGCCCATAGATGAGATTTTAGCTTTTGATGATGATGACGACGACGAAGAAACTGTGCTGTTTGAGATTAATTGGTCCATTGCAATTGTAACAATATCATTGTTATGCCAGTTATAGTGCAACTCATTCAATTAATTTCATATATCCATGTCTTCCACGTTATACTTGCAATCCCCTCAAAGTTAATTAAATAGAAAATACCTGATATCCTTACACATATTACCTTCTCTTTATTATTATTTTACTACTTACGAAAATGATGACCTTTCTTCTTAATGCAGGTGAGGATTTTCACAGCCAATAATGTCAATGAGGAGCTTCATGAATCTTTGAGGGATTACATTCAAGCTTCTGTTGGCATAAGCAACAAAGGCAAACTGCTAGTGCCAAAGCTCCTACATTCTTATGCAAAGGGCATAGTGGAGGATTCACTGCTAGCTGACTGGATCTGTCGATTCCTTTCCCCTGAACAAGCAGCCATGGTCCAAGACTCTGCACCCCAAAAGAGACAGAGGCTCCTTGGTGCTCGGAGCTTTGTTGTCACCCCTTTCGATTCAAGGTTCCGGTTTCTTTTCTTGCAAGAGCACGGAAGCTCCCTGAATTCTATTGGTCTCCCAATTGAGCTGCAGCAGTAGATATTCAGTGTTATTTTTTTTTGCACCTGGTAAGCTTTTTACTTGTACACAAGGGCTTCTTAATTTTAACTTGCATCTCTATCCAATACTTAAGGTGGAAAGTAACCTGCCAACTAGAGGCACAAAGTATTTTCTGATTAGCATTATGCAAAACGTTAAGTTTTTTTTTTTGGGCCATATCCATAATTTCAGATTCATAGATTTGCTTTACACATGCTAATACTAAAAAAAATCTTTTCTTTTTAGGTGTTGCGGGTATTTGCTCTGGGAAGCCAGTTCCCTTGAACCCTTAATGCATGGATATTTGATAGATTTGGATTGACCGGGAAGATGTCGTCTACATCATGTACAGGGAAAAGCTGTAAATACAAGTTCGATATTTATGGAGTATGCAACTCCATGTTCTTATTCACCTTGAGCAGGGTTTTTTTTTTTTTTTTTGCATTGTTCTCTTGCAAGAATTTTACTAGGAGATTACAAGATTCACCTGTACGGAACCGATGAGGCTTTTTTTCTTTTAAAGTAGCTGTTTTTGCTCGAAAGAGTTCCTTCTTTAACTGTAAGCTGTTTCTCGTCGATGTGTTTTTGCTCCAACCATGGAAAATAACTTCATGTACATTTCGAAATTATCCTGTTTTTCAATAAGAAGTTGAAAAAAATTAAGGAGCAAATGGAACTGCACTGTTGATGTTGAAAATGTCTGTAATACAAAAGATGTGCAAGGTGGGAACTGGGTCAAGCGATCCCGGTTCAATTTGAACCGCATGACTTATAATACTGAGATAGACCTAACTCAGTCAGCTTATGAAATTTATTCTGAGCTTAGTTTGGTCTTGAACTGAGACAAATTTTTTTTTTTTAAAGTCTGACATTATCTTTTGCCCATCTAACTAAATGCCATGAAAATAATGATAGAAGTAGAAAAATTAAATAGCTAAAAATATCAACCACTCTAAACTTATCATTCTTATATGAGCTAATTTTCAGAAGTGATAATCAAAGTTTAAACAGATGATCTCATAATTATTATCATCATTGTCATATCATAAAATGCAATACAGAATTCACAAACAACAAATCATACACACAACAAAGCACCCAACACTTGAATATCATTGACGACTCATGCCGGCGGCGATGGCCGGAGGCAAAGTCGTGATTCCACGGCTCTGCTTTTCCACATTCCCATGCCAACCTGAAAAGTCAAGACAACCCACAATTGCATTCCTTTAAATAAATAATATGGTTGCTTACAAGAAAGGATCTCTTTCGAGAGTGAACAACGAAGAAAGTAAATGGGTTAGGTTAATTTTCCATCACTTTTTTAATGATAATAAACAAAATATAAAGGCAAACAAAACTCATAAAAAATTGAAATTGAACTCAAAATGTAAAATCCAATGATGATATTGTCATTAGAAACATTCGAGTTATTCTGTAATTGCAATGAACAATAAATAGTCAAAATTTCAAAAACTAAAATACAAGAAAAAAATATCTGAGGAACAGCAAAATTCTACAAGAAACATGGAATCTGCAAAATGTTTTCTGATGTGATTAATTATAGCATTTTGACTGGGGTTGAAACTCAGACAAGTCGGGCTAAATTTTAATAAATCCAATTCAACCCATGTCAAAGTTTATTTAACTTGACTCGAATTTCTGACCCGACTCAACCCAAGTGCTGGCTTGACACAACCCGGCCTGAGTTTCAGCCCTAATCACTACTATTTTATAAGTTGGTGCATTCGGATTAGGTTAAGTCGAGTTAGGTCGGGTTGATTTTAAAATTTCTTGACCGAACTTGACCTGAATTTCATGCAATTATTTTCTCCAATCCAACCTGACTTGAAATATACAAATACATAAACCAAACCCACTGATTTCTTAGGTCGGGTCATGTGGTTCAGGTTAAATACCAACCCGAGTTTCTCACCCCTAGTTTTGACTATATATCATCCACTATAAAATATAGTACAATCAATCTAGAAACTGTAATATCAGCCGGTTTACTCAAAATATTGACCTGAAATATGTTGATTTTCCTAAAGCTAATATTTCGGCATGATCTGAAAAAAAAAAAATCCATAGAGAGGAGAGAATCAAATAGAAGTTCCCCACTTTTCAATTTTTTTTTTTAAATGAAATGCGGAGTTCATGTACAGACTTGATCTTGTTTTAACAAAGCAAGCACATCCAACGACAATGTACAAAAAGATAAAAAATAGGAAGAGAGAGTGACCTAACGAGATGTCGAAGCCGCGAATTTTAAGCTCTCTGTATTCCTGACAAAGTGCACAAGACTCGCAGAAGCAATGCACAAGACAATCCAAGCAGGGGGACCCCTCCAAATGATACTGACTCCTCAATTTGCTCTATAGAAGCAAGAATACAAGCAAGTACAGCCAGTCACACACATTATAAGTGTGTAAAGAGCTCCATTCATTCCACATGCTGTTCAAACAACATTGCATTCAATGTTAGACCTCACATAATCAAAATCATCAGATTTTCAATTCTCAAACCAAACAAATTTCAATTTGCAAGCACGTACAACTCGATCCTCTGTCGATGATCTCTGCAATCCGGCCGAACGTAATACACGGGCACCAGCATGTAATGCAACCTGCAAAAGTTTCAATCCTAATGAGATGTGGAGACACAATTGGGAATCTTGCCAGAAATTGCTACTGCAATTCAATTTTTTTCTATTTGGGGGACAGCCTATGAAGCACGGATACTTCAAATCATTCGACTAACCATGTCGGATACGTTTCCGACACGGATACGGCTGATACATGTCGGATACGTATCCAATTAAATAAAATATTTTTTAAATATGGATACGTCAAAGATACGGCAGCAGATATAGAGGGATACGGCAGCACAGGAGAAAAGGGAAATATATATATATATATATCTTTTCAGTATTATTTTTAACCTCAATAATCATTCACATATTATATACTGTAATATTGTAAATATTTTTTAAACATATTATATATATCTTTTCATAATACTAAATTGCAAATAGTCTAATCTTTATAATATATATCTTTTATAATGTATTATATATATATATATTTTGTATTCATTATAAATATAAAAATATAATTTTCTAATAATTTTTATCTCATAGTAGAATTTATGATATTTTTTGTAAATGTCTGAATTTGTTTTATTGATATCCCGCTGCACCCGTATGTTAATTTTTCAAAATTTGTCGTATCCCCATTTTGGATATTTGTCGTATCCGATACGCGTATCCGTATGGGTGTTTCTGGGGACAACAAATCAGATTTTTAGATTTATTTTCTAAAAGGGTCCTATCTCTAATGCAGTTTTTGGACTGGTGGATGGATAAAATTGGACTCTGAGAGGGGTTTCTTGTAAAGTTCTCCACGAATATGAATGGACTGCACAAATTGCAGTGTAAATGAGTTATTAGAGTTGGAGAATGGTAGAACAATAAAAGAAATGCCAAGTTTTGGACTAGGAGGGAAGTGTTCCTTGCTTCAGTCTTCAAATTTATCAGATGGAAAATTTATTACTGTACCTCATTATAAAAAGCAATGGTTTTCATCAATTCCCTCACTGGATATTACAGTAGAAGACACTCTGTTTGTCCCGTTGACCTCAACTTTTTGATATAAAAAATGTTAGTGTTCCTATAATTATTTTTTTAAGAATTTCTATATAATTTTTTATAATAATAACTTAAATTTATAAAAAATACAACCCAGCAGAAAAAAAAAATTACAACATGCAGCTTTTTAGAATGGAAAATGTGTTAATGGTGCGAATGAGAGTCTCACCTTCGATTGCAAGTGGGGAAAACTAATTTATTATATGGGATTTGTCACTCCACCCACCAGGACAGTCTTTTGGAATGAAATTTCAGTTCTACCAGTGAAATCAGTGCTAGTTCTCTAAGCCACTGTATGTGGACTCAGGATAGCGAATGGGATAGTTGGCGACTTTCTATCCGCCGAAAAGCTTCATATGAGGGGAGATTGTTGGAGTATAATGAGAGTGCTACATCCTTTCTAAAGGAAAAAATAATGACTTACCTGGGACTGCATCACTCTACCTGTGACACTAGTTTTTTGGGCAGGAAATCCAGTCCCGACAAAGTCATGAAAGTGAGGAAGAAGAAGGAGAGCTAGAAGGAAGAAACACTCACAGTTCCGAAAATCGGAGAAGCAGTCGCAGAGTCCGGTGGACCAAGGCACCAGTGGTTGAGATTCAATCTGAAGGGGAGCGAATTGGCCGGTGGAACTGACCGGAATGCCGGTGGCAGAGACCTCATGATCTTGATGGGAGAATTGGGAAGGTGGTGGTGGTGTAGAATACTTGGAAATCTGGTCTGTTGTTGGAGGATTTTCGTATTTCTGATACTGATTTGTCTCAGAAGAGGAATACATGGTTATGGACTGGAATCGGGTGTGGAATCTGATTCTCTACTACTGAGAAGAGAGAGAAAGAAGAAGGCTATATAAATAAAAGAAAAATCAAAGAGAAGGGATGTCTCTTCTCTTCGGAGTTTGGACAAATCGTCGGAAGTCAGTCAAGGGCCGCGTTAAAGATTAAAGATTGGTGTCCAACCATTGCTTTTTCTCTGAAATTATCCGTTCACGAAAGCCAACGACTTTTCAAACCAGGAACAGGATTTTCTTTTCCAAGAAAAAATCATGGAAAACGAAGATAATTTAAATTAATTTAGAATGGTTCAATGTTCATGGTTGTGAAGGTTACAAGAATTTAAAGATGTTGCAGGGCTTAGATTTAGTTAATAATATTAACTTACTGTTTCATTAGTAGTGTCTGCAGTTGAATTAACTTATTTATTGAATTAATTGAAGAATCCATTAAATTAAATTTAAAAATTATTTTTCAGAGCTTAACAATTTTGAAAAAAAATTGAAATGTCATATTATGAAAATTTAAATTTAAATCTCAGTGACTTTTCGTAGTGTATTCGCGTCTAGTTGTGTACAAAGTGCAAATCAATATGTTATATGCCTAAGGCAATGCAAAAAAATTAATTGTGATAAATTATTGGCATGCATTTGATTATATTTGAATGATATTATTGTCTATAATATGAAACAGAGAAAGTAAAAAAAAAAAATAGAAATTTTTGAAAAAATAATAAAACAACTAAAAGACATTGAGAAAAAAACTTTAAAATAAGTGCGCTTATTTGGCTAACATATGATATGCAGAGAAATATATTGATTATATTAAGGTTGTCCATTCTAACATGGTCAAAATTTGTTAGAAGGTACGAGATAAAGTGAAATTCTCATTTTATCTCTATTGGTGTACCGCTTATCAAATACTGATATACCGATATGAAGAATATATACATACAAAGTGATACGAGAACTATTTATATAATCTTATTCATATCACACCCAATAATTTGAGCCCTAAAATCTATCTAATGACATGCTTTTAGTTGATTTCACTAGAGTTTTTAGTAGAGATACATATTATAAACGAAAGAATAGATAAGCAAATCAATTTTCTATTTTAACTCTATTTATTATTTTAAAAGCTATAAATTAAAAATCAGTCAATACGTAAAGTTGACTTGACTAATTCCAGACTATGTCGACATGTATGGTACAAAGATAGAGAAGTTAATATAGATCACACCAACATGGGTCTGAGTAATTAAACCGGGACCCGACTATATGTCTCACGGTCCGAATATCAGTTGTTACGAATTGTATCGCCCGATATGATACAGTTTTTAAACCTTATCATATCGACTGATATGTCGATATCTCGGTGGTTTTTGTTAAAAAAAAAAAAAGAAGAGAGAATTTTATCGGTCGATATATTGGCCGATAACGAGATTTCGATTGATACCGAGATTTCAACCCTGACTTGTCTAGTGTGGATATGAATATGGCTCAACACGTGTCTATAGTCTTAAGAAAATGTTTATAAATAAAACAATAAAATTTATAGTGGTAAAAAACAATAAATTGAATGAATTACCCTGCTTCACTCACGGGTAAAAATATCAGTCGACTGTCCCCTTTTGATTTTTTATTTTATTTTATTTTTAAAAAAATTCAGATAAATTACTTAGCAATATTTGACAATATATCAGCAGATTTATAGATATTTTATGTGATATCTCAGCCAGAAGGACAAGAATAGGCCTATGATATTGACAAGATTCTCACCACGAAATTCAATTTGTACAACGACCACATTAAATAATAACTGACGTTGGTGGGTCGGGCTGTGTCCCTTCCACATTAATACATTATCTGTCAGCAATTTGTCTTGCAGGCCGGGCTCAGTTGATGGGCTTGGATGTTCCTGGGCTTTAATCATAGAATTACATATAACCTCCCCGAAAGTTTCATATATACCTTTAGAGTTTTAGATATAAAAAATTGTATTGATAACAAAACCATATATTTCATATATATACCACATTGTGTATATATTCCCGGAATAAATGGGCAGGCAAGATATGGAAAGCGCATGGGATTTTGGGCCCAATGCTAATGCTCATGTTAGAATAAGAATAGGGGTCGAAATCTCAGCCGATACACATAGTATAGGCTAGAGATAGAAAAGTTCGGCCGATACGGTCGAGAACTCAGCCGAATATAGGCCGATTTTTATTTTTTATTAAAAAAATAAATATCGGTGTAGGTCCGGTCGATATCTCGACCGATATTTATATTTTTTAATTTTTTTAAAAAAGACCCTTTTTTATTTTTTTAAATGATTTTTTTCAGAAAAAAATCACTGAGATTTAAAAAAAAAATGAGGAGTGAGAAAAATGAGATCTGCCTAATTTTCAGCCTCTAAATAAGAACAAATATTTGTGTTTATCAAACCAAGTATCCAAGGTCATTGGTTACTCTTCATATTTATATATTTTAAGAATTCTTATCGGATTTAAACTATCCAATGATATACGATGATGACAGTCGAAGGTAAAAATAATTACATAATACCTGTATTGATAAAGTCAAATCAATTTGATATAATCAAATATTTGACTTGGTAAGAGGTGTACATTAAAGTATTAAAAAACCAAACAAAGACAATTGCATTTTGTCCACGGGAGCCAAATAATTAGAATTGCATTTTGTCTCATCTCTTTGCTGTCTATCACATCAATGCGGCTTAAGCATGTGGTCCAATCTGCACATATAATGCTCTGGCATTTTTTCTTTGGTTCTTGATTTAAGACTTGGAGAATTAATAAGAATGTCAGTCTTTTTATAATAAAAGTTATTGGTGTAATTTTTACTACTAAATTGATGATAAAATGGATAAACAGACAATATAAAAACACCAATCTTGTGATTAATTTTCCAAAACTTAAAAGACCATTTGCTTCACTTAATTTTTTACGGTAAAGTGGATCAAAATTCGAATTGAGTCGGGTCAAGAATTTCAAGTCAGTAGTTCAGATCGAGTTGGATAAAGTTCTATAAATATTGACTCAAATTAAATTAAATTTTAAAAAATTCAACCCAACTTAATTTCAACTCTACTTAGAAGTGGATAGCAACCCACGTCCAATGACATGAATATGAAAAGTCTTGTTTGAAAGTCAGCTCAACGTGTATTAATGATAAATCGAAAAGAAAAAGTAGTTCTGAACTAAAACTTGAATCCAGTTAGAAGGGATAAATTCTTCTCTAATATAATACTCCTTCCGTCCCATTTTAGTTGTCTCATTTAAAATATTTGTGTCTTTTAAAGAACTCTCTATATAATGCTATCACTCTATATGATCTCATCCATTTTCAACATAATTTATACTACTCTAATATAAATGAGACAATTATTTTGGGACAATTTTAAAATCCACATAGGACAACTAATTTGGGACAGAAGGAGTAGTATAAGAGATATTTTTTTAAAAGAAAAAAACAAAAGAAAATGGATAAAGGGTAGGTAGGTGCATTGAAAATGGGTAGAGCTTGGGCAGGAAATCCCCCGGACAGGGAAGAAGCCAAGAGGGGCATGTGCGTGTGAAATTCACGTGCAAGTGAGAACCTTTGTCTCAAGCCTGTCGCAATAGTCATTCCAATTCTCTCTGAATCCTCCAAACCAAAATATCTCTCCTCTTTCTATCCCTGAATAATAAATGAGAAAGCCCACCATTTACTATTCATAGGATTTATATTGGATTAGAAATCTAAGTTAAATTTGAGTTAAACTCAATTAAGAAATGTATTTAGTTTAGAATTAGAGTTTGAATTTGAGTTTGAGTTTGAGACAAATAATTTTAGAGACGGCTACTAACTATATATACATACGTAATAAATTTTGATGAATAATACAATAGTTTTATAAATCCTATTTAAATCCGAACTCTAATATATCTTACATTCTTGACCTGGACAGAGGGTCTGCATGCAACCACACAATCTTTGGTAACTTTGTTTTGAATGCACCTTCTCTCTTAGACTTTGAATTTTCAATTCACACAAGTTCAAATCAAATGGAACTCTCTACTGCTTAAATTTCCAAGAAAAAGTCCTGATCTATGTAGTATGAGAAATAAGACAAGCACTAGTTTTGTATTTGTAGAGGTTATTTGTATGGGGAGGGGGAGGAGGGTCGTCTTCTGGGGATGCCCTAGTCCTTTGACATTGGATGTGAGAGAGTGGGTTACTATTTCTTAAAAGTATTTGAATAATCAGATAAATCATCATAAGTTTTATTAAACGGTTGAAAATGGATTTTATTAAATCATCAACCTTTAATTTTTAAGATTAAATTAAACAATTAATATCTTTATTTATGATGCCCAATCTACAATTAGAATACATTAAATCAAATAATTAAATGATTACAAATGTTAGATGCATTGGTCTTTTATAAATACATATTGTAGGAACTCTATTCTATTTTTTGTAAGACTAAGATATTTAAATGGACTATCTGAATTTTTCAGACGTTCTACCTTACTAATTCTTGTAGGAACTGTATTCTATTGAAAGAGCTAGTGGATCCATTAGCATACTGCATGAATCGATTTAATGTAGTTATGACTTATGAGATCTTTTCAGTTTTCACACAATTGATTCTCATATTGGACCCGAATGTCAATGGGTCGGGTTAGAGGACCGAGACTAAGATCCCATTTGTAAAATGTGGAACCATACTTGGTCCTGGGAATGGGTTTTGCCAGTTAGACCTGGGCTGTCACACTGGTCTTTTTTTTTTCCCCCTATTCTTTTCCTTTTCTCCTTTCTTTCTCCCTAAGGTCGGTTCTTTATTGGCTATAAATTCATGCTTTGGGTTTTCAATGTAAAACAATACAATTGAATTATGACATATAACATTCTTGACGTATAACTCATCTAAAAAGCTAACATTGAGAGAACGATGTCTCGAGTGTTATATAGAGTCTTTAGTTTCTCAAATTAAGTGATGTGGGACTTCTTTTGCCACTTCACACTCTTCCTCACGTGCAGATGCTCACCTCCCTTACGTATAGCAGCTGCACGTGGAACCTGTTCTAATAATATGTTTGAAAATCATGACATAAAACCATTCTTGGAGTAGAACTCATTTTCAAAAACTATCTATTGAGAGAATGATGCTTCAAGTGTTATATAGAGATATTGATTTATTCAATTAGGCGATGCTGAACTCCCTTATCATTTTACAATGGCAACATCCTAATACACAACATATCTGACTTAAAGAAGTTTTTCTAACATGTTCAATCTCAACCCATCGGATATCTAATGTATATCTAGATATTTAAACTGACAAATAGACACTGAGTAAGCATGATTAATTCATGAGAGGTGAAAACCTTCAAAATTTAGCATGTCTGCATTAATGGTTCAGATAACGACGAAGGGTGGAAGAAAAGGGCAACAAATAAACGAGGAAAAGCAACGGGGACTGAGTGAGTGAAGATCGGTAGAGTTTGAATGAGCAAATATCTTTATCGACAAAGTTGATATTCTCCAATTGTTCTTTTGCAGTGGGAGACACAACCCCTCCTCTCGTACCCCACACACACAAAGGAAGTGTGATACATTTTAAGGTGCCCCTTTTCCTTTGATAGTGTCCTTTCTAATAAATCATCAACAAGATTGGAGTCATATCTAAACAAAATTGATGTAAATAGGAGCAATACTTGGTGGAACCAAGTATTAATAATAGGGCTGCAACTCGGGTCGGGTTTTGACTCGACCGGCATGACCTGATCCAAGAAATCATGCAGGTCGGGTTGAGAATTTCGGACAACAGGTCGGGTCAGGTTGATGATTTTACAAGTTAACCGATCCGACCCGACTAAGATTAGGCTAAAATGGGTTCAGAATGAGGGTTGAGTCAGAATTCGGTTGGGTCGAGTGTGAAGTTCAGTTGAGAATTCGGGTCGGGTTCCATATATATCAACTCATCGAATTAGATTTTAAGGAACCCAACCCGCTGACTCGAGTGCAACCCTAATTAATAATGCTATGAAAGATTTATCATAGTTCGAAAATTCAAAACTCTTATTTATCTTCAAACCCAATTGAGTTGAGTAATTAGTTAAGTTTCTTTTTTTCGAATGACATAGGTATCCCCATCCATATTGGAGGCGAAATTAACCCTACAAGCATATGTAAACCTCTTAATATACACACACCAGTTAATTAGTTAAGTTTCTCTTAATAAAACTCATTGTCTACTTTCACTCTAAGTTCTATCAGCACTAGATGATCCAAATTCAAGTCATATTCGTTCAGATCAGTCAAATCAAACCTTTTCAAGTTTCTAAGGCTAAAGCTACTTCCTTTGATGCTGCATTCACCATCACAATAATGTGTGTGACTGTAACACCATTGAGTGGTGGATCATCATCACATTACTTAAAATAGTCCATCATCATGATTTGTATTCACAACTTTGCTCAGTTTTGATAGTAAGAATGGAGATATTTAGATCATTATAGTCTGGTTCTCTCATTCACCCCTTGCAACTGCTAAAAGATTGCTTATATACGATTATCATTGGGCAAATGAATTTGGGTTTTAGAGTTACTCCAATGTATCTACTATAATAACTTATTAGTTCTCTAATGTTTCTTGGGATTGGGCTTCCGGCTTAAAAGACTAGTCTAATAGCTGGAGTGATCCAGTCCCTTATAAATTCTTAGATTTTCCCTTTCCCTCTCACAACTAATGTGGACTTTCGCACTCCAACAGTAACTTAAGATGATTATTTCTGAAATTGATTTACATTAGGAAGATAATACAAGGTAGATATCAAGCCATTCTTTGGCCAGATCGTCATTTCGATTACAATTGGAATTTTCCATCATCTTAATCACCAAAACAGCACCAATTCAATCAAAACAAGTTTATGAAACCCAACTTGATAAAAATGAGGTAAGAATCAATGGTTTACTTCATTGGTAGAAATTGAGTTCATCCACCTCCAGGCTCTGAGCTGAAGGGTCTTCTCTGTTCAGTAGCCAAAGGAGGTGATCAAAGAACACTGTGTCACAAGGCAACCGTATTGCACCACTGCTGTTGTAACCAAACTCTTCCTTCTGCTCGATCTAGGAGACTCTCAAAAACATGGTGCTTGAGATAATTTAGTGGGATTACATATCTTTTCATCTCCTCACCAACATATACGGCGAAAAATCCCTTCGGTATGTCTCTAGGAATACTTAAAGATTGCGATGAACGAACGGTAGTATGGTTATGTATGTCGTCGTCTCCGAAGTTGAGAGTGCTTGTCGGAGATGAAGGACATTCAAATTTCTTCATGGATGGTGCCTTCCGGTGAAGCTTCTTTAGAGCTTCATTCAATCGAATCGTCTGAAGAAGCATGTTTTTTGATTTGGGTGTTGTGATTAAACCCAAAAATTCGAAACCGAAATTCTTTGATATCAATTGTTGTGCGAAATCTCAATGAATCAAACAAAACGGAAGCATAAAGCAAATCAATCACACAATCACGAGAGAAGACATAGACCTACGTCCACGGGTAGCACGGAGATTTTTTTTACTAAATCTGAGAAGGAATACAAATTCAGACTCCCACTCTCTCTTACTCACAAACAACTAAACTCTCAATTGCCTGAGAGGAGCTACAGTGCCAAAGCCAAGTCAGCCTCACATTCTCTCACTATATATAGTTTGTATAGATGAAAGAGAAACAAGTTGGGCCGGGTCAAATAGAGCCAAATCGAGCTAATATTTTAACACTGAGTGTGCCTGTATTTGTGTGTGAGAGAGAAGAAGTTGTTTCTTGTTTGTATGAGGGAGAGGGAGAGGGAGAGAGAGAGATGAGGAATGTTGGAGAGGAGCAGGTTGGAGAGAGAGTGTGTATGAGAGAATGGAGGCTAGGGATAGAAGGTTGGAAGCATTAGGGCATGAAATGGGTTTATATAGAGGAATGAATTAAGGGAATTTGAGAATTTTTTCAAAATTTCTTTGGCAAGAACCCAAGATCTTTCCATGGAGGTCTTGTCTTCTTCTTTAGACATGCCTCAACCATTTCCGGACAGCTTTGAAAATGTAGCCCACTTGAAGATGTAATCACCACTAATTGGGTTCTAAGAAAGGCCCACCATGTGAATGCCCCCCCCAATTCACTGTGTACATTGACATCCCACTGTTTTCAACCTATCAAAAATCTTTTCAATGTAGTAGATATGAAGCACACCCTTTCATCATCTGAATATATCTTAGATTAAGATAAGAAGACACCGAATCACTTTTAAGAGTATATCTATCATTTCAAAGTTTTCATATGTGATGCACCACATCACATGGAGGGAATTACATCATATTATTCATTCAATTTATACTTTTCAAAGTGATGTTGTAACTTTTCATTAATTAACCCTATAAAATTTTGGTACCACAGCTCAAGAGAGAGATACACTATGTTATTAAATAAAGATATAAGGTGTTGAGGCCTCTTAAAACATCCAATTAATCTTCAGAGCATGTATAAGTTTTCCTGTCTACACACACCAGGTAATTCTACATGGAGTGACCTTTTGGAGTAAAGTGAGAATCGAATTTAAGACTACTGTTTCTTAAAGTGGATTTCTGACTATCACTCCAACTCTTTTGAATTCTGAGTTCCTTTTTATTAGACTAAATATTTTTGCACAATTCTAATTAAATATTAGATCGACAACTCTCTCTCTCTTCTCTAATCAACTTTAAATGGTTGAGTTGAGTTTATTAAAATCAAGCTTAAGTCACTCGAGTTTCCGCCCTAATTAGGGCATGAGAAAAGATGAAAGAACTTAAACAGAAAGAGGATCATTGATGAATATAAGTAGGAATTTGATCTTTTTGAGATGCATTGTGAAATGATTGAAAAGTTCATATTACTCTCTATCCTGGTTGCTTGCAAGCAAATCTACAATAAAGTCAGACTTTGACCATATTTTCTTATAAAGATGTGTAAAGTTTGGCTATTAGAGTAGAAAACAACTTAACAAAAGCCAAGTCAAGAAATTTTGTTTGGACTAGTTGGCCTTGTTCTTAATAAAACATCCAAACAGTGGACTTTCGCAGTTGACAAGTAAGATTAACAATAGTAAGATTGAATCAACTTGTTGAGATTCTGATTATCCTCAAGTCCTTAGCAGTGCAAATAATATTACCATCAAATGTTTCAAATACCTTGATTATAGACATTTAGCTTCTAAGTTTGATTTAAAATTTTATTCATGAAGATGACATAAATAAAAAAATGGCCTAGCCTTTGATGAAGAGCCTCACAATGAGAATAATGATAAAGATCCAATGGACTGACCATGGTGAATCTTTAGCCATTCGTTGAAGTATGAATCTAACCCACATAAGAGATGATGGGCTGCACAATAATATATTCTCCATAAGGTATCCAATTAATGATAAAGTTTTTAATTCAAAGTTTTACTTACTTCGGGCTTTGAGTCGGATTGAGCTGTATGAATGCGAGGCCCAAGCCTGATCCAAAGTCAAATCATGAAATGAAGCCTAAAAATTGAGCTAAGGCCCTAACCAGAGTTGACTTGGGTTTTTTTTTTTGAGTTAAACTGGGTCAACACGAGGCACTCTCTTCACTTGGGCGGAACTCGACATCACACAACCATTCATTCACATAAAATATTTGAAAAATGATTGATGCATCGACACTTTTACTTTTGATGCACTAAAAATGGGTGAAATATCAATTTTGTCCAAAAAAAAAAAAAAAAATCAATCCCTCTTCTTTCCCTCTTCACATTTGTTTGAACCATGGGTAGAAATCTCGGTATCCGCCGATATCCAAATATTGGCCGATATCTCAGCCGATATATTTCTCTCTCTTATTTTTTTTTTAACAAGATCATATCGGCGATATATATCGGATATCGGCAGATATTTACACCCTAGCTTGAACAAAATGGGTATTTCACTCATTTTTAGTGCACCAAAAGTAAAAGTGTTGATGCACTGATTAATTTCCTAATATTTTATAATAACAAATTCACCTCTGACTTTGTCCACATATCATATTGTGATTGGTGACACCGCAAATTATGTGATTATACAATAGTCAAAAATTCATTTTTTTTTTCCTTTCTTGACAGCATATTTGAACTCTAAATTAAACCCTAAACTCAAATTCTTTTTATTACAAGTATGGCATGATGGCCTTCCAACTAAATCTTACCTACATAGCATTTTCCCCACAATCTCACCTGCTTATCAATTTTCCTCACACCACCCCAAGACAATCTCGCTCCTCTTATTCAAATGCCCCACTTAAGCAGTCCATAATCTCTATTGTTTTAGCATTAAACAATTTATAATGCCGCTAATTATCATTTATATCATGTATCGATTCAAGTGTAAAATGAACATTGCAAAAATCCTATCAAACTTCGTAGTTGAAATGACCAATTCACTTTTGAATATCGCAACAAAATCTAAAAGAAAAATATATCGAAATTATTTAAAACCCTCCTCCACCCTCTCTTCTTTTTCACATTTCCATTCTCTTGGATTGGATATGCCGAATCAAGAGAGATGCTTGACCGTGGTTGAAAAGGGTTTTATATATAGAACCGGTTTAAAAGGTGTCATCTTCTCAACAAATGAGCCACTTCACTATAGTGTATTAATTGAATCTTGAAAGTGATTCTTTTATATAAACAAATATATACAGTGAACTCTCCGTAAAATAGTACTCTATAAAACTATAATCTTTCTAAAATAATATCTACAGTTAGTCCCGACTTGGGCCTATTCAAACTGTAATAAATTTCTCTAATTCATTACTCAATACATTTAAAATAAAAAATGTATTGCCCTAACCATTTATAATACAAAATTACTGCAAAAATGACTAAAGACCTCACAAACTACATCATTTAAACTCCAGATCATCGGATGCCAATGCAGAAGCAAGGAGATCTGCCGCTCTGGCTGGATGGTCTCCCCGTCTCTGGAAGTCGAAAGGACTGTTTTTTTTTCTCAAGGAGAAGCCCAAAGACGGTTTAGTTACGGAGGAGAGTTCTAAAAAGTTTTTAAAAAGAAATACTCCTAATTTCTCTAATTTAATAACCTCTATAATATAATATATGGAGTAGGGTCCCAAACATATTATATTATAAAGATGCATTCCATAAAATATAAGGTAAAAACCTTTTTTTTTTTAAGACCATGAGAAACCTCAGACTCACCCCAACTTTTGTCTTGGCTATAACCCTCCTAAAACTCTTTGGGGGAGCAACATAGACCCCACACTCTCGGGTAAAGATCACCAGGATTTGAACTCGTGACCTCTTCGTTCCGAGGCACCAGGATTTGAACTCGTGACCTCTTCGTTCTGAGGGGAGAGGCCACCAGCTGAGCTACCCAACGGTGGGTATAAAGTAAAGCTTTAGACAGTAGTCTTTATGTAGTCTAAAATTTAGTCTCGGTCAATGAGTTGAAACTCATTTAATTATTTTTATTATTAATTGAGTAATAAAAATAGGATATTTTTAGAGATATTTTGTTGAAAATACCTCGAAAGTTGTAAATTCGAGTAAGTATGTTTACAAATTCTGAAATTGGATTAGAGTGTCTCGCACGTCTAGTCATACTTATTTTGGACTAAATTACACATGCTATTTTTTTAGAATCAGAAGCACAACCATACAAATGACAATGGTGATAGTCGAAACAACACACTCGTTTTACAGTGCATATAATTACAAAAGAGCTACTTTATCTAGAGCTTTAACATGAATGGGCCTAAAAACTCGAGCCTAAAAAAATCTTACATAGAAAAATAAGGTCTAAGTTGAACATCTTGATCTCTTTATTAAACAATTTTATTAACTTAAAATGAATTAGACTTGTATTAAAAATTTACAATATCTTAACCCCTCGTGACCAATATAATCATTTGTAAACATTTCATTCCAAATATGATAAAAATATCATTTTTCAAGTTTGAATATTTTGACGGATTAATAAATAAATTGATCAGTTGAAATAAATTTAAAAAATAATTAATAAAAATGAAATTAAACTTAAATGTTTTCAAATTTAAAACTCAAAATAAACAAATCAATAATTTCAAACCAAAATCCGATGGAATCCAAGCCAAGTTGTTGCCACCTTGGTTGGATCTTTACTTTGGTTCCATCATTTCTTTGATTTTCAATTTTCAATTGCATTTGTCTCACCTCCCTCTTCCTAACTGGAGAATGCCTGGCGATGTAACAAGGCCCTTCCCTCGCTCTTTTCTCTCGACTTCTCCGCCGATCCTTCCCTTATTTCTTGGAAAACTCTTTTCCTACATTTCCAAATTCCAAGCTTTTAGAGAGAGAGAGAGAGAGAGAGAGAGAGAGAGAGAGAGAGAGAGAGACGGAGATATAGCAATGGCTGCTTCTTCTTCTGCATTCCTTTCCAGGATTTCTCCCACTTGCAACAACATCTCCTTTTCCTCTTCTCTCTCCTCTTCTCTCCCATGGCCTCATCGCAACCGTTCATCTCCCTCCTCCCGGCCCCGTCCACGAAAGATCCCCACCGTCCGTGCCAAGATTCGGGAGATCTTCATGCCGGCCCTCAGCTCCACCATGACTGAGGGCAAGATCGTCTCCTGGACCAAATCCGAAGGCGACAAGCTCTCCAAAGGCGAGAGTGTCGTCGTCGTCGAGTCCGACAAGGCCGACATGGACGTCGAGACCTTCTACGATGGAATTCTCGCTGCCATTGTTGTGCCCGAAGGCGAAGTTGCTCCCGTGGGCGCCCCCATTGGATTGCTTGCCGAATCTGAAGAGGAAGTTGCCGAAGCCAAAGCTAAAGCGGCTGCTGCCACTTCCTCTTCGAAACCTACTTCCTCAATTTCACCCCCTCCTCCTCCCCCACCTTCATCACCCCCCGTTGAACTATCTTCTCCACCTGCCGCAGCTGCTACCCCAATTCCACATACACCTGGAAAGATTGTTGCCACTCCTTATGCGAAGAAGCTGGCTAAGCAGCATAAGGTCGATATTGGATCAGTTGTTGGGACTGGTCCATTCGGCCGCATTACAGCTGCTGACATCGAGGCTGCAGCTGGAATTTCACCCAAATTGAGTAATGGCAATGTGGATTCTGTCAAGAGTGTTTCAACTCCTCAGGCCCCTGCAGCTGCTGCTGCGACTCCTTCATCCTCTCCCAAAGCTGCTGCTCCTGCCGCTCCACTTCCTCAAATTCCTGGCTCCACTGTTGTTCCATTTACGACTATGCAAGCAGCTGTGTCTAAGAACATGGTGGATAGTCTCACTGTGCCAACATTCCGCGTTGGGTATCCAATTATGACTGATGCACTTGATGCTCTCTATGAGAAGGTTTGTTTTTGTACTTTTTTCCCCACTAATTCATTTGATTGATTTTTAGTTAGAACCATCTAGGCCTTAAAGATTGTATTGATGATAAGAAATTATATATAGTAGATTGTTGACTGATTGGAACATGATTTATGGAGTTGCGTGGAAAAGTAAAATGTGGAAAGTTGATGCCAGATCGATGAGATAAATGGCTTTAATGAAGAAGATGACGATGAAATAATAATTGTAAGCAATTTTTTCCCTTAGTCACTGAATCTTGATTCTGTTTTCAATTATAGGTGAAACCAAAGGGAGTGACCATGACTGTACTGTTGGCAAAGGCCGTAGCAATGGCCTTGGCCCAGCACCCTGTTGTGAATGCAAGCTGTAAGGATGGGAAGAGTTTCACTTATAACAGCAGTATTAATATTGCTGTGGCAGTTGCAATCGATGGTGGCCTAATAACACCTGTTCTTCAGGATGCAGATAAGGTACATTGTTTGTAAAATTTATGATTTGATAAGTAATAATTTTGTTTCACTAGCAGTAGAAGATAGAACATCATTTGATAATCAATTAGATTATATGTAATGTATCTTACCTTTTGGCCAATCCTCTCTTCCTGACCAAGTTTCTTGCCAAGGATGACTACAACAAGAACTTATTTACTATGGCAAAACATGAAACTAATGATCTCTGATGGGAGAGGACTTTAGAAGTCCTTGAGTCCACAATCAATTATTGGTTAGGCAAACTGTAGCCTTGTATGTCCATGAAAATGTTTTGGATTTATGGCCGAATATTATGAATTGGGCTTTAGTTATTTCTACCTTATTTTGTATTCAGTTAGTATTACAGGCTTATTGCTGGTGCTTATCTATTTGTGGAATGAATGCAGCTGGACCTTTATTTACTATCACAAAAATGGAGAGAGCTACTTGGCAAAGCTCGATCAAAGCAACTTCAGCCTAATGATTATAATTCAGGTTTAACTTTAACCATTACACATTGAATGTCGCTTTTCATTTTGATGGGAAAATGGAACTGAGTCATAGTTTCTATCTAGGGACCTTTACCCTGTCAAATCTGGGTATGTTTGGAGTGGACAGATTTGATGCTATCCTTCCTCCAGGCCAAGTAAGTGGTTTGTCTGGTATCTCACTTTAATCAGTTCATGAAGTCCTCTGTCTTTTAATGTCCCATACTCTTTCCTATGATCACGTACAGGGAGCCATTATGGCTGTTGGGGCATCAAAGCCTACAGTAGTGACAGATGGGGATGGATTCTTCAGTGTGAAGAATAAAATGCAGGTAAGCTTGGTTACATGCAATGAAACAAGTTGCTTCTATGATACCAAAGTTCTATATTAAGACATAAGACTGACTTCTATTTACATGTGAATATTAGAGTTTTGATTTCCATTTTCAATCTTAAATTTTAAAGTATTAAATTCCAATTTCAAGCCATGAAATCAATATGATTGGATAGCCTATTGAGTTATCCAACAAGAAGCCAATGATCATGGAACTCCGACGATAATTGGAATTAGTCATGACTGTTATTAGTTTATTACTGAATCATGAATATGGCATAAGTTAGTAATGAACTTTGGGGTATCAATAATTAGCTAAGATATTCCTTTTTATTTTCAGAGTGTCCCGATTATATAAAAAAAACCCACAAACTACGAAAATTAAATGATATTTTCACGTGGAGTGATGTTGCCAGTTAGATTCATTAAAAATGGCTGAACATAGGTTATTTGAGTGCTGGTTGGGATTGATATTTTGTCTTTTTGGTAAAGTTTGTTTCAATGTTTGTGGATGATAGCCACGTTTTCGTAATACCCAGTTATATGGATAATGATGACATTCATTGACTGAGATGGTGGTAAGAGCTTCCCCATTTACCCAATTTACAGAAGGGATGATGTAAAAATCCATGTGCATAAAAAAATAAAGAAGTCATTAACAAAGAAGAAAGGTCAACAAAATGCATATGGGTCTTTATGTTGAAGTCTTTGAGAGCCAATTGATGGTTTCAGGAGAAGCTTGCTACTTGGAGATGAGTGCCTTTCCTTTGGTCCCAGTTTCATGATATTTATGTTGTTTCTCTCATCTGTTTTACTTTTTATTAACTTTCAAATGCCCCGGCAAGTGTGGCTAAGAAATTGGAGATGATTCAACATGACTTCTTGCGGAATGAAACTAAGGACATGGACCATTTACTTAATTGGTATCCACTTTACTTTCTATCAAAAAGGAGGTCTTGGTATCATACCCATTCTGGACATGAATAACTTTGTTGAGTTAGTGGCTGCTGGGACTTGGTGTTGGCAAGGAAGCTTTTCAGAGACTATCATCATTAGCATATTGTAGGCATAGGGTGGATGGTTCCTAGAGGCCCCTCCAAATCTTTGGGAATGGAGAGAGAAATTGGTTGCTATCTATAGTTCTAGTCCTAAAATCATATGTTTGGTTGATATTTGTCTTAGTAATCTACCTTTCCAATCTCCTTAGACAATACCCTTGATATATTTTTGAGTAGCCCAAGATGATCAATCTTTGTTTGTAGACAGTTTCAAAAGATTGGGAGGTTGATGTGGTGTCAAAAATTTAGGGGGAATCTATCCAATGACGAAGTGGTAAGTATTCTCATCCCTATTCAAATGCTTCCAGGGGTTTGATTCCATTTTAGATGATTTCTGGACTTGGTGGCTGGCTTCAGGAATATTCTCAGTGAAATCCCTTTCTACCTTTGCTTGAGAGAGATTATTCATCAGTTGATAGTCATGATGCTTAGACTTGGCATATATATGTTAGGTGTGGTATCATGATCACAGCAAAGACATCGATTTTACACGTAAAAATGAAGTATTTACACAACATGATATGGAAATGTGCTTGGTCTGAAGTGTTTGGGTATCATAAGTAGGTGGATAACCCAAAATTTTGGTCCATTAAAGCTCCCCCGCAATCCTTGTTTTTATTTTTTGTTGATTGTTGGTCTTAGTAGCTCTCCTGTTTTGATGCATCTCAAATCTCAATGGGTCGATCTTCTTTCCTTGTCTATATTTAGTTGTCCTTTATTAGCTGTATTTTGAAGGCTCTTCGAAGTTCTCTGCCGTGTCGATGCTTTCTTTCATAGTTGTTCCATGGGCTATATGGAAGGAGACGATGTATGAGGCTCTTCCAAGTTCTCTGTAATGTTGATAATTTCTTTCATAGTTGTTCCATGGGGTATATGGAAAGGGCAGAATAATTGTCCCTTATTAAATAGGCAGGTGAATCCCATGATGGCTTCATTAGATTGCTAAATAAAAATGCATTTGATTGGTTATTTGTTTGAAGGAGTTTTCATCCGAGCTTTGCTCATTTTCTTGGAGGAAAACTATGGTTTATGGTGATTAGCTATTTCTTTGCAACTTCTTCCTTGGTTTTATGAATTGTGTCCATTTTTTGGTTTATTCACTATTGTTGTTTCTGTTTGATCAATGCATCTCTTGCACATTTCTCATCAATAGAATTTAGTTATCATTTGGAGGGGAAAAACCTAGATTGAACAAGTGAACATGCATTCCCTAGGAAACACAAAATTGATCGTCATCATAATCAGAGCCATTTTTTCCATCCATTTGCAGTTGGTCTTTTTGAGTTCTATATTCCACTCCTCACTATCATAAGTAGATATGATGAATATCTAAAAGTCTATATGCCCTACTTTCACTTCTGTATAGTCTTTATTATTGTGTTATATAGCTTCTCTTTCTGGTTCTAGCAATCCTGTTTGAGTACGCCCTCTTTGGGCATTTTCTTGGTGTATTGAATAGGCTAGATCTTACCCCTCAGCCCAACCTGCCCAAAGCATATAATTTTCCAAATCTATATTATGTGACAACCAAGGATCATTGCAGGGTGCAATCTAAATTCAAGCTACCAGTCTAATTCGAGAGAGAATTTTCAACCATGTAGAAATTTATTGTTTGCTTTCAACTTAAAATTAATTAACATTAAAGAGGAGGAGAATTCAGTTGTTGCTGGGTGTAGACTAAGTGACCCTAGGCTGAGACTGGCCTGAGCAGGAAATGGTTCAAATTGATACCGGGCTTCAATATTTTTATTAGGTTTAGCTTGGCTGGGCTTTTCCTAAATTGGGCTTAGACTCGGGCTCCACTTCTAGAAGGCTAGCACAGTACTGATGATGGTGGAATTTTGAAATTTTGATTTAGTTGTGTACTTGTGTTAACTTTTGGACTACAGTATCTGAAAGAACCACAGATCTAGCAGGGCAGGAAGTTACTCCTGTACTATGCAGAACAATTGCTTGGAGAAGCTTGCTAAAAGAACCCATAGCTACTCAGACACTAATGCAATCCAATTTTCTGTTTAGTGGGTCAACAGACAGCTTCTGCACCCATCAATACCCTAATGTTGATTTAGAAATGGACACTTGGGAAGCACTAAATTTTGTAAAGATTCAGCTAATCTTATCATTTTGTAAAGATTTTTTTTCCTCCCTTGAGGGACCACCAAAATAAAGCTAGAAAAATTATATGGAAAGGTTCTTCAGTAGAATGTGGTTATTGTTCATATATCTTAATATCGCATTCATATTAGGATGCGAGTATCATATAGTGTAACAGTAATACTGATTATATTGCATTAGAATTTGTTGCTGATCTTCTCTAAATCTTTTACGCAGGTCAATGTCACAGCTGATCACCGAATAGTCTATGGCGCTGACTTGGCTGCTTTCCTTCAGACATTTGCAAAGATTGTTGAGAACCCAGATAGCCTAACCTTATAGATGATGATCGCACTTTGATCTTTAGGTGGGCATTTTCTTGTTTGAAGAAATCCCATTACAGAGGTTTTATCGCACGCAGATCTCAAGTGGACAAGAAATTTGGTTTTTTTTTTGTTTGAAACTCTCTATCCTAAATAGTTTCTTCTTTTTGTATTGTTTAAGGGAAGATTGCTAGGACCATGAAAAGCTTGTTGCAAGAGGATGTCCTGTTAGATGGCAATGCCACCTCGAGTTATAAAACAAATAAGTTCACTCAATATCATTTTTGCTGTAGTTTTATTTATTTTTATCTTTTTAAATAGGGTAATTTTTATTTTCATCTGGAGGAATTTAAATATTAAAGCACGTGCAAAGCCTCTGAGAATCTTGTTCTGATGAGGAGAGAAGAAAAAAATAAAGAGAAGCTGCCCATTTTACAAGCCTCTTTTCAAGGGGCCTCTGGCTCCTTTGGGTGCAGGAAGTGACTGCTGAGGACCTTTTTAGTGGTGGGGGGCAATGCTTTTATGCATTGGAAGGCCGTGGTTGAAGAGACTTTCGTGTTTAGACATAAAGTACACTTGGCTAATCTGAATTTTCAGAGATAAAAATTTTAATGTCCAAAAATCCAAGCATTCAGAAGGCAGTAGAATAAGAGTGAATTAGTTAAGGAGATTCTGAGCTAAAGGGGAAACTCTCTATCATTGGATCTTCTCCAAATTGGTATATTCGGTTAGGAACTCTTTTTTTTTTTATGACTAAAGTGTGAAGATCTCTTGAGCATCCGACTAATCTTCGAAGTATGTACAAGCCTTTGTACACACACATTGGATAACTCTATGAGAAATGATCCTTTAGGATGGTGAGAATTGAACTCAGAAAGTTCTGAGACAGATTTCTTGTCATCACTCGACTTACTCTTGTTTTATAGACCTTTCTGGCTTTAGCCACATTGAATCTCACTTTTCTCCAATGATAGCCACATTGATGGAATTGAATAATCCTCAATGGAATGATTAGAAACTTTAAATTCAGTTACTTGTTAGTAAGTAACACAACATTCAATAATAAGTCTCGCACAACTATACCATGTTTCCGTTTTCGGACTTAACCAGAGGAATTTATTTCAAGAAAATGAATCCCAACATATATATTGAGCGACAATGTACTAATCTTCACCTTATTCAATTCTTCCCTAGAAAAATATCAAATGTAAAGAGTGGCCTTAATGGATTGCAGATTTTCACTTGGTAGAAAAGAATTGTCCTTGCACTTGCAAACAAGTTTGTGGGGTTCGTTAGCAACATTAGTTGTTTCTTTCAGGCCTTGTTGAAGCAAGCTCATACTTTAGGCATTTGAACTCGTAAATGTTTTCGTTGTTGGTGCCCAATTTTAATTGATGCACGCCCCAAGGCACATTTGTCATTTTTTATGGAAAAGAAAAATATCATTTAAAGAATAAACAAAGCAAAACCAAAAAGAAAAAGATAAGAAAGAAATAGAAAATAAGGTGCTCACTAAGTGACCATCAAATTTGTAAGTAGCTAGACATTTTCTATGGAAATCCATCTCCTCCCCTTACAACAAAGGAATCAAAGCATGTTGAATAATTCCCTCTTACAATTTCACACCTTTGGTCATAAAAGACTATTTTCCTTCTCCAAATAAAAAGGAATAAGGTCGCCAAGGACACCGTAAAATCTGTCAAAAATATTGGTAAAAGGTTCTAGACACAAGGAAACCAGAGAGCATATACTATTGCATAGCCCATTTCAGTTGATTCAAAAACAAAACCTCCATTGGCAAGCATCCTCTGTCTAACTTGGTGTTAAAGAAGTGCCTTGGGTAAACAAAACCATTTTGTGAACAGAATGCAAAATCAAAGGAACCTGATGGAGTACTTCTGGAGAATGAACATGATGGAAGAACAATGATATTAAGGGTAGCAGATCCTAATAAAGGTACTGTGACAAAAATGGACCTACCCATAACCCTCCCTCCACACACTTTGACCCAATTACATCCCCACACCCCAAAACCAATAAACATACTCGGACCAGGCAATTTATACATTCACCCATACCTCTATTCTATTCCCAGTTGGACGTAAAGGTAAATCTATTTGCTGTAATCTGAACACCATGCTGCCAGATCTTAGACTCTTGGCCTTGCACGATCCCTATTGTATCTGGGTGGATTTGTCTTGGCAACATCAACAACAATCATCCAGCCATTGATGATCTGTAAACACCATAAATAGCATCAATCCCCTTTGGGCATAAAAGAAGAGAACCTATTAGTCAACGAGGAGAGTTGAACAAAAGAACTAGTGAACTGGATTTAAATGTACCTTGCCATTCATCTCTTTCAGAGCTTCAGCTGCAGCTTCCTCTGTTGTGTACTCTATAAATGCATAACCCTTGGACCTTTTGGATATCTTATCCATGATAATTTTAACTGTTGAAAAGCATAGTATCAGACTCATCAACTAATAGGGGTGCAACATGGGTTGGTTGAACCAAAACCCATTACCTAAATGAGATGTGAGTAGGCCAGCTTGATGCAAACTTAATATGGTTCACACGCCAGGTTAAATACTTTCACCCTAGTTAAATATGCTGGGCCAAAGTTGACCCAAACTAACACAAAAACATATGCAATATGTATACTAGGATCAGATTGACTCAAACCTGAGTACCTGACTGATTTAACACTTGACATAGGCAGGCTAGGCCGACCAGAATTTAGTTTGCATTACATACAAGGCTTTAAAAACCTGACCAAATTTAAATTTGGGCCAGCCTACTTTTTGCCTCCTACCAGATCCAGGCACCCAGGTTGTACCCCTATTGGCAAGGATAAGAGACAGAGCGACCCAAACCTTCAACAAGCTCCCCAAAGCCTTCGAATGCTGCACGTAGAGTTTTCTCGGACGTGTAAAATGAGAGGCCTGTCCATAAAACACATTGTCATTGAAGAAACGTGAAAATTTTGAAATCAGAAAAGTTAAATTTCAAAAAACTGAGAATGCAAATGTTGCATATGAGCTACCTCAAGCTAATCACAATGCAATAACAGCAATGGCTTACATACCAACCAATGATCTTTTCTTTATACAAGTGGAACTACTTATCAATTTGTATGTCCACATTGAAATTTTGGATCCATTTAGCTCTCTCTGTGAAGGTTCTTAAGGAAAGAAGTAAAACAGGTATAAACAAGACAAAGTAACAACCTTCCTACCAAAACAGGACACTAAAACAGCCCAGAACCAACAAGAATATGGGGAAAAGAAAAGAAAAAGAAAAGCAAAAGACAACTCTTTAACTTCCTGCAGCCTGACAACCAGTTTTAGTCAATGATGTCCTATCTCATCATTATTCCTTCCTACATGATTTCCACTGTCACATAATACAATATTATTGACCTTTTTTCTCCCCTCAAGTAGGCCACACTGGTAGAACTAATCAAAGAAGCCCGTTTCAATAACCTAGCGGTCCTAACCCCAGACAGTTTCAAATGAACCAAAATGAATAAAGTCAACATTTAATGTGAGTATTCAGTGTAATCCTTGAACAACAGAGATACCCTGCATTTCAACAGAGATACACTACAAGCATTAATCACTGCATGAGGAATTGGAAAAAGTGCATTCTTGTTCCAAAACCCCTTGGTTTCTTAGAGAAATAAAAAGATATTATGGAAGTAAAATGTTTTCCATGGTCTCTCATTCACGAAAATAATGATTTCAGCAATCAAAATGTTTCTCTTTATCCAGCCAACAAGCACCTCAGTTACACAGAGCATGAAATAAAAGACAAATAGAAGGATGTATGTTAATGCATGAAATTTTAGGACAAGACATGTTATAGATAAATGCTTACCAGTTACAAAAAGCCTTTTGGTTTTCACATTTTGTATCTGATTTGCATCTGAGGAATCAGGCAGACTGGCCTCACCTGGAAAATGATGAAGTATACAATTGGCTCTATTATAAAAATGAGTGAGTTAAGAGCAACATAGAGAGTAATCCAAACAAAAAATATTTCCCACTTTTACCAAAAGAGATTGATGAAAATTCAAATCTATTTCATGAATATAATTGGGCCAAAACATGGCTATAGAAATGGCTGAAACTTTACAGATGGAAAACTCTTATAGAATGGTATTTATTTTATCTAATTTTAAGTTCCATGATGAAATAATAAGAATTGGGCCTCTTCTGAAAACCCTTTTTAAATGCCTATTTTACAAATAACAGGTTTATTAAAAAAATGGCTTTTGCCAAAAGGAGCATATCCATGTTGATCAAGTTGCTTCGGTATTCTAAAAGCCAGGCCAGACTGGCTGATCTAGAAACAGCTTTTATTCTGGAAATATGTTCACATAACATCGTTTACACACGTTTAGCCTAATACCTGTGTTTCGAAAATTCAATTGGGCTTATGATCTGGCAGGATCTGACTAGAACCAATGCCCTTTCAGAGTTGTTGCACCAAGTTGTACGACCACTTGAAAATTTTGTCTCAGTCGTGAGGGTTTGAAATGAATTTGATAATTAACAAGGCATTGAGGACATGATACAAAAAATGGATCAAACTAAATAAACAAATGGAGTGTGTGAAAACATGATCGACAGATCGCATTAGCCCAACATATAAATCCCGGGCCCCAGTGGTCCAGAGTAAACTAAATAAAAAAATGGAGTGTGAAAATATGATCAACAGATTCACATTAGCCCAACATATAAATCCCAGGACCCAGTGGTCCAGAATTAGGATCTATCTCTCTCGATCTCGATCGAGAGAGAGAGAGAGAGAACCTTTTTGGATGTTGTCCAAACTGACCTGTGTGACTAACGTGTTTGACTTGGATTTGACCAAAAAATAGATCAATTTGTACCAAACCCAGATAGATAGGAAAATGGCAGTTGATGACAATGATGAAGTGATTATAATGATGATGAAGATATCACTTTGCCTTAAAGAATGCCTTTGGGTTCCTTCATTCATACCCCTATTTATGTGCCTCCCCATACATACAGGCATATATAGATACATTAATACCAAAACAGATACATAGCCATATAAGATTCATGCCAAAAAGGCAGATATAAGAACAACCAACGAGAAAAGTATTGGGGGAGCCTAAAAAACAACAGGGAGCTACAATATTTGCCTCCACGTTTCAGTTGATCACCTCTTGCCACAGTATCCTCTCTTCCTCAAATCTCCACTATATTTTAGACAACACCATCCAATTTTTATGAATAATATTTCCCATCCACAAACCCCCATTCTCTAAAGGCAAGTTAATGACCTTTTGTTTTACCAAACAAACTTTGTAACGCCCACCCCATCCTTTGTTAAATTGCTTTTCCATCATTTCAAGCAATTTGGAAACTAAAGTAAATCTTAAAACAAGGATAGACACTAAACAAGCAAATTGAGCATGGAATTTGTGAGTGTGACCAAGCTGTCAAAAGACTAACAGAATTTCATCCATGAAGCAAACCTTTGAATGAACCTTTCATGACAGGATACCATGTGGAAGGTGATCTAGGGTCAGTCCTCAAAAGACAAGCCTAGATAATTGAATAGAAGGCATCCATGCCACAACCAATTCGAGAGGCAACTCCCTCTGGTGTTGCCTCACCCTGACTGCGGCTAAATTACTCTTGGCCACATTGTGCACTAAAGACTCTAAAAAACATTATGTACTTGCTCAGATTTGGTCCCATAAAAGGGTAATTATGTCAACCACGAAGTAAATATGAAATGTGGACAAATCTAAATCCCCAATCTAGAAGTCATGGATAAGATTTGTACATTGAGCTTTATCAAATAGTTGGCTTGATACTTTGCAATAATAGAGAATAAAAAAAGGAGATTCGGTATCCTTGCCAAAGTTCCTTGTGGTTTGGAAAAAGTCCTTTTAACAAACTATTCACCGGGATAGAGAAATGAGATTTTGAGATACATTTCAATGCCCATGCTTTCTACCTACTCCAAAGCATGTCATATGGCTTGAAAAAAAATCCTTCTAACAAAACCTTTATCCATGATGGAGAATTGAGATAACATGATTCATCATCATGATCATCAAAGTCATTTATCTCATTTATATTAGGGTTAACACTCATAATTGAATTT
The DNA here is from genome assembly GCA_022113865.1 of Chimonanthus praecox. Lineage (NCBI taxonomy): Eukaryota > Viridiplantae > Streptophyta > Magnoliopsida > Laurales > Calycanthaceae > Chimonanthus > Chimonanthus praecox. Next base: position 58,813,071 of record CM039091.1, on the reverse strand, counting down.
GAGAAATTGTTTTCCATGGCTAGACTACCTATCAACAGTTGTAGGAATGAAACCTACAACATTTATAATTATGCTAGATTCGACAATCAGTTGGAGGAAACTTATACCAGGTAGGTTGACGAGGAACTCGACTGAGTCAACACAGCCCAATCACTTACCTAGTCAGTGGCTCACTGGGTTGGTTCAAATTGGGAGATTCAAATTTTGAACCAATTTGGGCTTGACTCTGTCACCTCATGGGTTAACTTGACAACTTAGCTAGGTCAACCTTGACCAAGCCAAGTCGGCCTCAATTAGGGTCAAATTTTGGTGGAATTCATATTTGAATCTGTCTTAAAAAATGCAACAAGTTTATAAATGCTTACTCATTTGCACTTCTATGTGCCCAATATTCTTGTAAGAGGGTTGAATATCAACATTTGTTAATAAAAACATCAAAGTATGGCAAAGAAAATTAGATGGAAAATGTAAAAACCAGGGGTTCCATTTTTTAATTTTAAAAGGCTTGATAAAAAATAATTTAAAAATAAGGTGCAAAAAATTGTAAATAGTGATGGATATATGGTATTAAATCTGGAAACATCATGGGGTTTTCTCCTTTCTAATATTTTTGTTGGCTGCATGTTTCTAAATATAATACAAAATAATGAACTACGGTGGTCAACTCAACATGCCACCTGGCTGAGCCAACCCAATAACTCGTGAGTCCTAACCCTAGTCCTAGTTGGAATATTGTGGTGCGTATGGTACCAACAAAGGCAAAAGTTTACTATATCATTGTTAATGGAGATTGGAGACTATAATGTGTCAAGTTCAACAAAAACCCTTAAAGAGAAAATCTACAGAATACAATGCTTCAGATGAGAAAGTAAGAACTAAGAAGTTTCATAGTTCTACAGAATACAATGCTTCAGATGAGAAAGTAAGAACTACGAAGTTTCATAGAAGGGACTAGTAAACACAGTAAAAGGTCTATGGCAATTTATTTCTTGTTGGTTTATTGTTGAATTATTACAATATTAGTTCAAGTATATCCTAGTTTCATTCTTTTGGAAGTTGGAACTTTGAAATTTGAGCTCCAATAAATATTTATATATATTTTTATTTCATTTTGCAATCTCCAAGAATATTCCCTTAACAATGAAAGAAAATTAAAGAAATGCTCATATTATTACTTTTTAGATATCTTTTATGTTATTTCATATATTTATATATTCTTCAAGGAAAACACGTGAGTTTTACGATTCTACGATTTACGATTCAAGACATAAAAAATTTTAGAATACAATTTGATATACACAAGATCACTACAAATATCTTCATTTTCTTCTTCCCACTTACTTTTAGTTAATCTTAGAGAAAATACTTCCTTCTTCCATTAATGCATAAAGAAAGTTGGGAAAGGGGAGGGATGGAACACATACCTCCATAATCCTTGTGATCTGATTCAAATTTTGTATCAGGCTCTACGGACAAAACCCCAGGCACACCTGCTTGACAATATAAGCGATATTCACTACCCCAATATGGACATTGTCGAGTCAATGGTACATGGCACAAACACTCACCAGCTAGTTCCTTAGCACATTCTTCATCAATTTCACAACAAAATCCAAAATGATTCTGCCAAGAGATATGATATATACACATCTGTGCATCCTTTTCGCTGTACAGAACATTGCACATCATCTTATATATAAATGAAACCAAAACATTTAAGAGAGAGAGAGAGAGAGAGAGAGAGAGAGAGAGAGAGATGTCATCAACTCACTTCCCCAAAACCTTTGACAGAATTTGAGAATAATAGTCCACCACCTGTGCCTTACTGACAACTTCTACACTTGGTTTCTCCATTCGAACAAGCCAGTACTTGGTACTCCCCTCAGTAAAAAGTCGAGGAGTTTTTCCACTAGACTTGGATAGGTCATCCAAAGAAAATTTTGAGGAACTATAGTCCTTTTCAACTGATTGGAAATCCATATCAGGCCTAACAGACAATACCCTTGGAAGACCTGCATAAGGAAAAACATATGCATAAAGAACCATAAATCTACATATGAAGAAAAGCTAAAAAAAAAAAAAGCATCATTTGCACCTCTCAGAAAAAACCATAGGTACATTTACAAAACAGAATATAACCCAGAATAAATGGTCAGACATTATCTTCTGTGCATGGGACAGGATGGAAGCCCTTTTGAATATTTAAATGGCATTCCCAGTATTTATTGGAGTGAGCAGAGATTTGACTCTTTGTACATGGAAGTCTTAGGAATAAGCCTAGTTACAACTAGTTGAGTCAAGGCCTTTGCTTCGATTCTTGTCTGTCATTGAGAACATTTTGTTGATTTGGATGAAAAATATTGTATTTTATAGATATCGATGTTATAAAAGCACAAAATAAAGAACAGACGTCTATCATAAAATATCTGAAGGAGGACACCCATAAACCTTGACTACTGCAATATTGTACTCATTCATAAATCTCTAAGTGTGCAGAGAATTTGCAATTTTGATGCTTTTCTATAGCTGACAATTGGGAGCACAAACTTACCAGCAAGGCGACGAGAAGCCTCCTCATCAATGTCACAGCAGAAACCAAAGTGAGTCTGCCAGGACACATTGTAAATGCACATCTGCGCTTCCTTCTCACTTTCAAACCATAGAAACGCATATATGATTCAGACCCAATATCATCATAAAAAACAAAAACAAAAACTATGCTTGTATGCATCCAAAGGAAAATTACTTTCATGATTCTGTTTTCCTTAGAAAAATGGCAACTGTTCAAAAAAGTAAATTCCTTTCCATGCATCGAAACGGAGCCCAACACTCCATTTGGGTGCATAGAAACGAAATCACCTTTTTGGAAAATAACTATTTTAGAACCAAAATGGGCTAAACCCAGTTGTATTTTTAGTTAAAAGATGGTTATTTTCAATAAAGTACTGTACTTTCCATGAATCGAAACAGAGCCCAAGGGAAAGAAGATAGACAAAAAAACAAAGAATATGAAAATAATAAAAGCAATGAAGCGCTACCTTCCTAAAACCTCAGCTAAGGTTTTGACATAATAGTCAATGATATCGGATTTTGAAGAAACCCCACTTGGGGGTTTCTCCATGACAACAATCCAGTGAGTGTGGGTGGAGGGGAGTGAAACTCCAGCTGGTGAATCCGATGTTGTTGGTGTTGCGGTTGCAGTGAAAGAAGATGATGATGATGAGTGAGTTGTGGTCGAGGAGAAAGAAGTGATTGGTTTGAGAATCCAAGAAGAGGAGGTGAATTTGGAAGCATTGGTTGAGGTTAAGAATGGGAAATTGGAATTGGAATTGGAATTGAGGGGAGAGGAGAGATGGGATTTTTTGAAAGGGGCGGTGGTGCTAAAATTAGTGGATAGATTAATGCCAGAGTGGGGAAATGCTGGAGAAATGGAGATGGGTTTGGGTAGGAAGAAAAGCTCCATGTCCCCACTGCTATACTTTCAAGAGTCTGCCCCCAAAAATTCACCCCATTCCCCTGCTTATGCTCTTAGATTTTTTTTTTTTTAATAAGAGTCTATTTGATTTTTTTTATCTAAAACATATTTGATTGTATTTAATTCATTTAAATTTAAATTAAGTAATTAGCTAGAATATCACTGTTTATAAAACATTATATTTTGTTAGAAGTGGACTTTTCTATCATTTCAATTCAAATGACTCTTTTGTTCTTTTAACTCAATTATTATTATTTTTTTTAAATTATCATTAAATAAAATATAATCCTTCAAATAAGAGCCGTTAAATTAGTAAGATTTGTCAAAGTAATTTTAATAATTTTTTAACATAAATTAAAGTCCATTATCTATTTGTTAGTCTGTCCCTCTAAAGTTTAAATGTCTTATCTTTCTCTCCATTCATCTTTCACCATATAACTATTTTTTTTTTTTAAAAAGGCACTTTCCTCTTTTCTAATAATTTCTTTAGTACTTTGGGCTAATTCCTATTCACTCAAGAAGAAACAATCTTAATTGGATTAGATAAAATTATATAAATATTTATTAACTTTTATAGCTAATTTAATTTAACTCAATCCGTTGTCACTTAAATATAAAAGTTTATACATTGTAAAAGAAGGGATAAGATTATTACTTAAAAATAAAAGTTTAGTCTAACTTTTATAAAAGTTTATAATAAATTTCACAAAAAAAATAATTATTTAAGAGTAGCGATCCTCTTAGAATATTTTATGTAACATACAGATATTTTAAAGTATTCTCAATTTTATCTTTCTACCATTTTATCGAAGAATAAAGAATACTATTAAAATTAGTTAAAATTGAATTTACCATCCGAATGTGCATCCATTTAGTCAAAATTGAATCTACCAGTCGAATTTGACATTTCAGCTTACTAAAATTGAATATAGTTGATTTATAGCTACCATTACTTAATATTATTAAGGCATATCTGATTTAAAAAAAATTCAATCGAGAATCTCGTGAGTGAATCGTCATCGTAGCTTTATTTTAATCGATTCTTCATTTGATCCTCATATATTGGGGGCCATGGAAGCTATTTTGTCACTCTCCCCATGGCGCAGTATAGACTGGGAGCTCCTCTTCTGGTTTATCGTGCGCCTTCCCGGAGCATATCGCCTTCCCGGATCATCTTTTTTGCTGCGATCTTCACCATCGTAGGTGGGTTCTCTCTCTCTCTCTCTCTCTCTTCTCAAATTTTACAAAAAGAGCTTTATTTTTTCTTTTTTCTATTCTTCAATGGATTATTCTGTTCCAGTATGCTGTGATCTGATTTCCACCAACAATGGGAATAAATCAGTTAAGAAACAGATTTCTATGAAACATTACTCATCTTTTTTATTTATTTTTTTACACTTGTTGGAATTGGAAATTGAGTGACTTGCTTGAGTTTCATTTGAATTTGCTTCAAGCCCCAGAAATGATTCTGCAAGCTTTCTCTGGAGCAAATGACAAGTCTATGGATTTGTTGAACTTTGTTTGAGAAATGTTGAGAAGAAGAGGGTCGAAAGCATCTTCATTTCTGGTTTTTTTTTTCTTGTTAATTAAATTCTTTTGAGTCATGGTAGGTAAGAGTGTATTTGTGCCGTTGGATTTTCGACTATGGAATATCAACGTATGAGATCTGTTTCAATTGTCTTCCTTATTTGCTAATTTGATTAGGAAGATATGGAAGCTGTCCTATTTTCAATATAAGAAAGTGTAGAGAATTATACTATTGATAGTATAAACGAGTTGTTTTTTAGTAAAAAATTGATAGAATTTATCTTTCTCTTGAAGTGATTAATAAAATTATCTTTTTTTTAAAAAATTGATTTTTAAAAAATGATTTTTTTAATATTTTTTTTTTGTATTAGAGTGTCCAATGCAGAGGCTAAGGTTGCTGTTTTCTCTAGTTAAGGTGTAAAATGCGCTCACACTTCAAGAGGAAAAAAATTAATTGATAGAATGATTAATGGATTTAGGGAGTTTCATATATGGGCCTGATTTTAGATTTAAATGGGTCAGGTTTTGAATTAAATATATTTGATGTGCATTACACATATTTTGCATATATATTCTATATCCATTTCTTATAAGCTACAATGTATTTATATTTTACTAATTTCATATAATATTAATGACCCATGTGAGAGTTGACCAGCAAAACCATGTTGGGTCTGGGTCTGATCCACACCTTACAAAGCAAGCCCAGACTCAACCTGTTGGCATCCCTCTCGTGTCAATGACAAAACTAGGAATTATGTGGATCATTCTGATGTGGAGCTGCACATTGATTGGGCTGGAAGTTGTCAAGATCAAATATATGATTATAGGGCTGATAATCAAGGTTTGAATTCAACCAATGGTATCAAAGTCTGCCTGGGATGAGCCCATTTACAAAAATGTTATTCCATAGCTTTTTCCTGAATATATTGGACTAGGTCAAGCTGTCAGTTTAGGTCTTTTAAGAGTGAAAGAAGACCTAGTCCAGAGCCCAAGTTATGGAGAATGAAATAATGTCAATTGTCAAACATGGGCCCAGCCCATATAATCTGAAATTCAGTCCCAATCTGTATGCATTTCACTAGCAATCCATTTGTTGGTTAACTTGTGATATGATTGAAATTATCTGTTAATGATGGCCACTGCATCAATATGGCCCACCTGATCCAATGGTTAATTGCCAGCTGTAGCGTTTGTCGTGGTCCATAACTTTGATCGAGTCTTGGATTCCTTGGAGGATCATAAGAGGGCCAGGAGGGCAGAGGCTGGGGTCGTTGAATCAGAGTATGGTGTAGTTGCAGCTGATGATGGCCGTTGCTCAGATGTTGGTGTATCAGTACTTAAGGAAGGAGGGCATGCTGTTGATGCGGCAGTGGCAACCACACTTTGCCTGGGTGTGGTCCATTCCATGTCAAGTGGAATTGGAGGTGGTGGTTTCATGGTCTTCCGATCATCGGCAACAATGCAGGCCGAGGCCTATGATATGAGGGAGACAGCTCCCTCAGCGGCATCGCAGGTTTCAGCTCAATTCTTCAGTTTTGAATTCAAGAGGTGAACAGGATGGGGTTCAGGTTGGATCCCATGTGGACCTTACAATGTTGTAAGACTCAAGATCTGGACCCCAGTTCCAGTGGGCCTGATGATTGAGACCTGGACCTGGCACATTCAGTCTTCTAACTAGATACAGGCCCAGAAAAATTTCCTTGGGTGGATATATGTCCTGAAAGTATCTCACATATAAAGATCCCGGTTATGTATAAACTTCTAACATCATGACATACATCTTCAATCCAAAAAGGCTGTAGATTGGATTCTAAGATTGTCTACCTTTTTTTTTTTTTTAAATGATACTTAGTATCTTCGTTCACATTAGTTAGTAAGTGTTAGATGGGCAGCGGCCCATTTAATAATTAGTCATTTAACAAAAACTTATATGAGTACTTGTCTATTCTTGGTCAAGGTCTACCAATTCTTAAGACCGTGGTCCATCATTGAGGGATAGTTGGTCTTACCAATGGAGCTATGAAGAGTTTTTCTACTTGGATATGTTCATTGTTAGAGTAGATTGATATGTAGGACTCAAGATGTTAATTCCAATTGAATCAGAATGGGCTGTTGATGATGACACTGGTTATGCATATCAATTCACAGTTGGGTATTTGGGTCCATCATATCATGTGTTACATATTTTCATCTAGGAAAAAACTAATTTTTTTTTTTAGAAAATAAAAAAGTCGAGAAATTTTCATTCTGAATATTTTTTAGGTTTGCCAAAACATAGGTGATATCTTGTGTTCTGTGGTTTTTAGGAAAGTTAAGGGTTTTTTTTTTTTTTTTAATAACCATTTTTTGCTAAAATTAAAATGGATATAATCACTTTTGGAACAAAATGATTATTTTTTATGAAAATACTTTTTCCACATACATCCAGAGATACTCTTTGGGTATAAATGATGTAAACGTGAAAGAAACATAGCTTTATATTTACTAAAAATCATTATCTTCAAGAGAAGTACTTTTCTTTATATGGCATATAAATGTGGAAAGAAATATAGCTTTCTATTAAGTTTAGTGTTTCAGACTCTTCATCACTACTAAAGCCATTGTGCAGTAGCAACTAAACAATATTCTCAAGTTATCCTTGACATCCTTCCCAACCCAGGATTGTCAATTCTTGAATGTCAATTTATGAATGACTACAAAAATTCAAATGTTGTTACTTTTTAATGTTAATTAATCAGCCATTTCATTCTTTATTACTTCATCTCTATGTGCTTTGATGGTTTGTTTTACTCTGCTTGGTTGAGAAAACACACAGAACATGTATGAAAAGAATCCGGCAAACAAGTCCAGAGGTGCACTCTCAATGGGTGTTCCTGGTGAGCTAGCAGGTCTTCATGCAGCATGGTTGAAACATGGGCGTTTTCCTTGGAGGACCCTCTTCCAACAACCCATAAGACTTGCTAGAGATGGTTTCATGGTTACTCCTTATATAAGTCAAGGGATCAAGAAATCCAAGAAGGCAATTTTGGCTGACCCTGGCTTAAGACGGGTGTTTGCACCTAACCGGAAGTTGCTGCGAGTAGGCGACACTTGCTACAACCTTGAGCTGGCACACACTCTAGAGGTGATTTCTGAACAAGGGCCCCAAGCTTTCTACAATGGAACCATTGGTGAGAATCTTGTTAGAGATGTGCAAGCAGCCGGTGGAATTTTGACAATGGAGGACTTACGTCGCTATAGAGTGGAAGTGAAGGATGCCATGACTGTGGATGCTATGGGTTACACCATACTCGGAATGCCCCCTCCTTCTAGTGGTACTGTTGGGCTGGCCCTGGTTAGTCCTTGGCTTGCTTTTGCTCAGCCCATGCCACATTGCTTCTATACTTGCAAATTCATGGGAGGCCATTCCTCTGAAATGAGTATATATAATGGTTGTTAAATGTAATATCAACCCATCCTCGAATGTCTTGTGCAAGTTGGCCTAACAAATCTAATGTTATTTTAGGGGTAATGAATTGGAATCTTATTATGTTTAAATTTTGTAATATTCATGCAGGTTCTTAACATTTTAAATAGCTACGGGACATTGGATTCAGTAAAGGGTGCATTGGGTCTCCATCGCCTGATTGAAGCAATCAAACACATGTTTGCCATTCGAATGAATCTTGGTGATCCTAACTTTGTAAATATCACAGAGTATGTGTCTGATATGCTGTCCTCATCTTATGCAAAGACAATTCAACAAAAGATACAGGATGACACCACATTTCCTTCAGTCTACTATCTATCCAAGTGAGGAGAACTCCTCTGTTTCAGTTTTTATCATACGGTTGTTACAGCATCATTAATTAGGAACACCATTTTCATTATCCTGCCAACTTCTGTAGGATTAGTGGCTTTAATGATGATGGTTGCAATCATGACCATCAACATCATCACCACCATCATCAAAGCTTTGTTCCATCCCCTGAGGGTTAGCTTGCATTATGGTTTATTGTTATTTCCATCAACTTATTAACAGGGTCACTTTTGTGGCTATGATCACAAATGAGGCACCCATAGTCCATAGCTTGAGTAGGCCATAGATGAATCTTATTGCAGTGGGATTGCAAGTGCATCTTGTTTCATAAGCAAGGAATTCTCCTTATAGTTGGCATAGGGGAGGCTTATGATGCAGTGATGCATACAACTGAAATGGTGAGCCCCTTCTGAGGGTGGGAGATTTTCTTTAGAAATCCTTTGTGCATCGAACACTTCGATATATGGCCAATGTTTGTGTGTATTTGGCTAAAGAGAGCAGCTATAATCTTAAGAGGAACTAATAATCATGGACTAGCTTTCAATAATCTTGTATTCAGACTTTCACAGTCATCATCCTCATCAAAGCCACTAATCCCATTCAGATTTTCACAGTGGGTCAATCATGTGAACCATCTAGATCAGGGAAACATGGATTGGATGGACACATGGAGGCAAATGGGACATCAGTGACACATGTAGGGCTCTCTTTCTCTCTGTCTCTCTCCAAACCTGCCCTCCTCCTCCCCCTCCCACTAATCGCCTTCAAATTTTCACTGTGGGGTCAATCATGTGAACCATCTAGATAAGTGAAACATGGATTGGATGGACAAAGAAGGATATGGGACATCAGCACATTTAGGGCTCTCTCTCTTTCTTTCTCTCTCTCCAAACTCTCCCACCCCCACCAACCAACCAACCACCCAAATAATTCCACCAAAGGGATCAAGTAATTTTCTTTTCCTCCTGCACATTCACTCTCCTGAGATTAGTATTCTAATTGTGCTTTCCGTGTTTCTAGCAATCATGCTTCATAGAAATGAGATTAGACTTCAGTATATTGGATTATTTAAATAGATTGCTCATGCCACTGTTTTTATGCCTTGTCATTTGATCAGGTGGAGTCAGCTAAATGACCATGGGACCAGCCATTTTTGCATCGTTGATGCAGATCGCAATGCGATATCTGTGACAACTACTGTAAATTCTCACTTTGGTGCAGGGGTTCTCTCACCTTCCACAGGGGTGGTGCTCAACAATGAGATGGATGACTTCTCAACACCGACCGATATCTCCCCAGAGAAACTTCCTCCAGCTCCTTCTAATTTCATCCTGCCCAACAAGAGACCTTTATCTTCCATGACCCCTATTATTGTCCTTAAGGTAAATAAAGCAACTGCATGAGCTTGCTTTTTAATATTGTCATGTAAATGCCACTAATTAGGATTTACTACTAATATAAACTTTTTATTCATGAGACCATGTCTTGATCAAACATTGATAATTGAAACACGTTACCATAACCAGGATCTTGGTTGTTGCTAGAATCTTTTTTTTTTTTTGAAACAGAGACAAATGAATTCATTAAAATATGAAGGAAGTGTACATGAGAAGGAACCAAGTATAGAAGGTTTATACCAGGTTCCTAGGTGAAACAAAGGAAAAAAAAAAAAACATAAACATAAAAACAAAAGAAAAGAATCAGAAAAATCAAAGATGCTATATGTACTAGAATCCCATATAAAATGCACTCCTTAAACTGCCAGTGGGAGCTGCAAGCTGATGTTTAAACAGATAAACGTAAATCATACTGGTAGGCCTGCTGTAAGATGGCTGGAATAAAGTATTTTAAATTTCTGGTGATCTGCATTAGCTATGAGTTTTTCTTTTTCTTTTTTAAATTGTTTTTGGAACCTATGACTTCTTGTTGTTGCTGTGTCTTCTTAACCTTCCTGATTCCTCCTTTGAAGACCTCAATGCTGCATGTTTTCTTTTTTCCTTACAACTCTATATAATGCAAGAAATTATTGGTTGCAGGACAATCAACTGGCCGGGCTTGTTGGGGGCAGTGGAGGTCTTTACATAATTCCAGCAGTCATTCAGGTCTTCCTAAACCAGTTTATCCTGGCCATGGAACCTCTAAATGCTGTTCAACATCCAAGGATCTATCACAAGGTTCTTTCCTTCGCATGAGAAATGTGTGTGTGTGAGGGAGAGAGAGAGAGAGAGAGAGAGCGAGTGAGTGATTCATAATGTACACCATTATTACATTTTTGCATTTTAATTTCTTATGAAAGTGTGTTGATGTACAAATTTTCACTTACAAAGTTCTCAAAATAAAACAAAAGTCGACTGCACGTAAGAGATTATCATGGACTAAAAATAAGGAAGCACCCCAATGCACAGCAGGTACTAACTTCTAAAGGTGGTGGTATTTTGTTGCAGCTGATACCAAACATGGTATTGTACGAGAATTGGACGGTGTTTGACAGAGACCACATTGAGCTCTCAGAAGAGAATAAGCTGTTCTTGGCAAAAAGGGGTCATATTCTTAAAGCTCAGGCAACAGGAGCCATTTGCCAGCTTGTTGTACATAACCTTCAAAACCCACTTTACATTGAAAGGAAAAACAGACGACGACTTGGTGATGCCATCTTCCATGGAATGCTTACTGCTGTGAGTGACCCAAGGAAAGGTGGAAGACCAGCAGGTGCCTGAGATGTATAGAGGCTATCAATCTTGTAAACTTTGTAATTATTATTTATTCTATCTTGCCATCAATATTTGACACTTAAGTGTATGCCACTTCAGATATGCTAAATGAGCTCTGAGAACCAAATTAATGGTGTTCTTTATTACTATTACTACTACTACTGAAGTACTGAGGAGCATGGATTTGGTTTGGTTGAAAAAAATTACCATAACAGTCTAGGTGGCCTGTCATAGTTATGTAAGTTTTGCCTAAATTAATAAATAGAAATAAAACAAAGAGGAGTTTGTAAGATAAACTATCATCATTGGAGCCTTATCATATCTAGTTGGAGTTGATTAAAAATAAATATGTTGAGTCTTAAGAAGCATTTCAATTAAGGGGTTTCCATTACAAACTACCGACAAGTATAGTGTGATCGATAAATAGCTACTGTAGAATGGCCCTAACCTCCATCATGTAACTAGCCCATGTTTTAGCCGAAGGCGCTATCCAGTATCTCAGTCTTTATTTTTTTGTGGTATAGATTTCTCTTTGGTCATCAATTTGAATGAATAGACCCAAGGCCCGAACCTGTGAGTTGAAGATAAAATGGGGCCTACTTTGATGGCTGATTGTATCTCTTTGTTTCAGCTTGATATGTTGATGTTCTGAGACCAGGGCTCATCAGCTAGCCCGGGCAAAGCTAGTTTTAGCCCATCTGCCGCCCATTGAAGGTCTTTATGCAATAGCATATGAAGGGGATGAAATGAGAGAGTTTTGAGCCTTTTGTGGCCGTTGCTGCTAAACAAGATGTCTTTTCTTGCTGCTAATGGTGGATTCAAAGAATTTCAGGGTGCTAACTTGATGTAGGCTAAGTAGGATTAAGAATACTCAACTTCGAATTATAGCAAAAACTTGAATAACATCTTGAAAACCCGATCACAAAATAAATTAAAATAACTATGCTGAAATATTCCAAGACACAACCTTACCCGTCTCAATGACTTTGGCTGGTAGCAGGACTGCAAAGGGCTAAGATTAGTAGCAAACGTGGACTGAAAATCGGGCTCAGCCTGCCTTTCTGTGTTCTGGAACTGGCGGCGAAAGCTAGCAACAATGCTGGTTGTAATCGTCTTCTCTACTCTGCTTCTTCAGAACGTACGGATGCCAACAAGGCTTGCTGAAGGCCTGCAGCTGTGGCTTCTGAAAGAAAGACACGAGACCCTCAGGACTTAGCCTGGGAATGGGAAAAACTCCTGCAACGTGTTGCAGTCCTGTTGTTAAACGAAATAACTTAAAATTTTATTAATCAAAACTCCCCGTAAAGTTTACAGTTACAATTGTTTAAATAAGAAGAAAAAACCGACTCTATAACTAAAATTTAGGAGCCGACCCTCTCTAAATCCTAATTAAGGTAAAATTCCAAAATAACATAGTTCTAATTTAATGCAGCCTATAGTTCTAAATAAGCTAAGTGTTAATTAGAGCAAAACAATCCTAATAAATCTAAATTCGGTGCTGACTTTCAAATCCAACATTGTTACATGTGTCCTAAAAAAACATTAGGAGTCTTGTAAATCAAATTCCACTTTAATTAAGACTCTTAACTCAACACTCATGCCATGCACGTTAATGTGTTTGGGCCCACATATGGTCAATGCACCGACTTAGATACGTGCGTGGATCGAAAATATAATTTTTACCATTCAACTCAGAACCCGGATTTATCAAATTGTTCGCGCACCCACCTGGATCAAAATAAAAATTTTTTTTCTACGTCTCTATATGCCCGCATCATAACTTGTTAATAGATCCAGCTCTGAGAGGTTGGCTCGGTGGTAAAAATCAGACTTTTTTTGTAGGAAATCTTGAATCAGGATCCCTCAAATATAAAAAGGGTCACTCTCTATTGTTCTGTAACCAACGTGCAAGAGTTAATCAAATGAGACTCTGAATAGTACAATTTAAAAAAAAATGTTATCAGATTCACCTTGAGAAGAAGTCGTCACCTACAATGCAGATGTTCTGACTTGTGGTAATACTTACTATGCTGGCGCTGCACATAATAATTCATATATTTAATCATGGCTTTTGAACTCAGCATCGGATGCTGTACTTAAATGGACCAAGACCATAACATGCCAACTGTTATATTGGTCTTGGAGTGATGTGTGTGCCTTTTGGTCTTTATTGCTGTGAAAGAATTTCTGTACAAATATTTAAATAATTGAAAAATAGCAATTCTTACAGATATTTTGTATAATTTGACACGGGTTTTACTTTATTATTAATTTTTCCTTCGAATCGTTTGCCGAATCACTAATCGGATCACTGACCACCTTGCCGGATCACTGATCCTTCACTGCGGTATAAATCGGCTCAGTGAAACTTATCTAAGTGAGATTGTTTTTTTCATACTGAACAACAAATTGGATCACTGAAATTCGATCACTGATCGACTCACTGATTTTTTTTAAATACTTTTGTACTACTTTGGAAAGGTAAAATGAGCAATACCTTAAATCCCGTGTTTACACAAAATACTCGTGGGAGGATCGCTACCCTTATAAATATCCATTTTTATGGTTATTATGTATTTTAAATAAAATAAATTATTATTACTAAAAAATAAAACAGATTATTAAATTAGAGAACCAAAGTGTTGAGAATGGAGTTCTAATATATAAAGTTTCTGTATAAAACATTAAAAATCAGAATATCATGGCTAAAACCCATATACCGTGTTAGAAGACTAATTTTCAATTAAATTTAAATAATTACATTTATTTATTTCTATATATACTTTCATAATAAATGATTAGACCTCATTTAATAAGGTTATTCATTTGATCTATTTATCAGTAGATACTTAAAAATTAATAAATAATTTAAAATTTTAATTAATAAATTTGCATATTTCAAATATCACTGTTTGGTGTAACTCAAAATTGTCTAACTTTTGAGTTAGAAGAATGATTTATTGAAAAGTTAAATCTCATGAAGGCCGATATGCCCCCATCCAAGAGGAGATTTTGGCCGAATTTTCGTATCGGCCGAGATCTCGGACGAGATCTTTTCTCTCTCTTCAACCTTTTTTTTTGAAATCTCGATGAACTTTTTTCTTTTGAAAAAATTCATTTAAAAAAATAAATATATTTTTTAAAAAAATATAAATATCGGTCGATATCTAAGCTTATATTCGTCCCATATGAATAAATATCGGCCCGGCCCACAATCAATATTTTTAAAAAAAAAGAAAAAAAAATTGACTGATATTCAACCGTGATTTCGGCCATGCGTGACGATTTCTTTTTTTCTCTTGTACCTGTGCCACAACCCAAGTGAATAAGCCGATTGCCCACTTTTATTGGAACCTTGTATACACTGTCAGGATGGTGTATGTTAGATGTGACTGACAAAGTTACAAGCACATGGCATAAACAGTACAGAATGTAAAGAGCATTACCTTTCTAGTAGCTCGTGCATTAATCTTTAGAAAAACTTCAACAGATCACCACATCTATGCAATCTTCATGTAAATGAATTGGAATTTTTACTAGCCTTTGGGATGCGTATAAATTTTCCAATTCATATATCTCTCGTGTTGTTTTTTATATTGGAGGAGAACTTTCTATAAACAAAGGTAGGTTTTGACCACCAATCTAACTGTATAAATCAATTGAAATATGGTCTAGCCACCTGGTTCTTTAGCTATCAGATAATCCGGTCATTATTCTACTCAAATCTAGACTTTAGATTTCCAGCCGAAACTCTTTCTTAACCCAAGTGTTTCTTCCAAGATAAATACATTATTAAGATCAACTTCCTTCAGTTTCTGTTGGGTCTATGGAATTGGGAAGGAATGGATGGAGATGAAATTTTGGATGTGTATGGAAAGTCTTAAGGGCTGCATTTCTCTTTTTCCCCAAGAACTGAAGAGATTCAAATAAGTGAATTTTATGTACCAAGAGCCCTACAAAAAGGGAAAAAAGGTAAAAGAAAAAGAATATGGGAAAATGACTGGTTCCATTATTTTATGTACTTCCTTGCTGTAATTCTGACTTGAAAAACAACTCCTGATTGTCATCCACCTCTGAGATACTATCTAGAACTGGCTTCCAAGCAACGATGCTTCTACCGTCTATTCTCCTCCGGCCTAGCAAATTGCGTGCTCTTTCGCAATGCGCAGGTGCCGGGTCTGAAATCTGAGGTGGAAGTGCCGTTTCTGAACGTTGAAGTGGCCTCCCCGGACATTCTTTTGGTGAATTCACACATTCATCCTCTCTACTCTTTTCCGAATGTTTGAGTCCCATTCGCTTGGATTTGGATTTGGGTTCTTTCTGTAGAGTGTAGGCAGGAATAAGGAAGTAAATTCTTCCCTTTTGGAGCTCTGTGTCTGGGTGCAAGAAGGATGGTTTCTTTACCAGCGCTTCACATATTGGCTGAGCAAGAACATGCTTGGGATTGGCTTTCATCACCTCTCCGGCGGTGATCCTCCGGCTATACTCATCGATTCTTCCGTCGACATGCAGCACTCTCACCACATCGAGTGCACCACAGGGTAGAACGCAGGCAATGCAACATCTCAGACTGTTGCCCATCTCCTCTTAATCAGCAACTCGTTCTTCTACTTCTTCACCTTGTGGATCATAGGCTTTTGCTCATGACTTGTTGCCATCTAAATTTTCATCTCCCTTTTTAAGTATCTAGAACGCCCATCAATAAGCATTGGAGCGTGGATGGGTGTGAGTATGGACCCAACAAAAGTTGACAACCAGGCTCCTTTCTTGGGGCCCTTGTGCTCCCCCTTTGCCACCTCTGTTTACAAAGATGACCAGAGAGAGAATGAGCCTTATTCACCCTTTATCCAACCTTCCTCTTTACATAAATAGATAGCTAGCTAGAGAGAGAGAGAGAGAGAGAGAGAGAGAGAGAGAGAGAGAGGTATATAGAACCAACAAAACAGGGAGCCTTTCTTGGGTCCCCTGTTCTCCCCTAGTGACAACTTTCACTTTACAAAGATGTTTGGAACAAAAGGGTGATAACTTTTTTTGGGGGTGGAATAGTATTGCTGAGGGAGAAAGTAAGGAAAAGGGAGAGGAAGGCTTTTAAGGCGTGGATGAGTGTGAAGGAATCAAATGAGGCAGAATGATTGGAAATATGGCATGATGGCAATGAAGATGGCTTACCCTTCTTCTTTCCATCCCATTCCATTCCAGTTGCAGATATGAATGGGAGAGGTAGTGATAAGATATCTTGGGAACCATTTTTTTAATGCCATTTGTTTATTGAATAGGTTTTGTTTTCTTCCATCTCGAGACATGGGGAGGGAAGAGACATGTCCCTCACCATCTCCATGGCTTTGGTGCATACAGACACGCCATATTCGGTGGGAAGTTTCCACCTTTTCTGTAGGGATTTGTACTGCACGGCGCTTACAGTCGGTGGTAAGATGGATCATTTTTTTCTTTATTAAACTTGGGTTGGAGATTGGAAAATGGAAAATGGAAATTGGAGATTGGAGATTGGAGATTGGAGAATGTATGTGGGAAGTAAATATTTCTCAAAATCTGCTGGCCATGGCCATGGCATTGGCATTTGGCAAAACCCATATTCTAATCTGAACATGTGGGTCATTTTTAGGAACCCAACATGCATTGTCTGCCATTTGATCCCTTGCCATCCATTTAGTGGGCCACCCATTATTGCTGCTTAATTCATTAACAATTCTATTAAGGGCCACTGATCCAATGCATCTGCTTTTTGAACTTTTTAAGCATCACATTTTTTTTCTCTCTCCCATCTGAAGCACTAGCATTGCTTTGATAGCACTTAAGATACCTCATGTACAAGTGGGCTTTGGAAACCTCTCAAAGAAGCCTTGTTTGCAGCAATTTTTTTAGTAAAATTGTTTTTTTTTTTTTTTTAATATTTGTATGCAATATCAATTAAAAAAATAACCCCCCTATGTATTTTCACTAGGAATACGAGGCCTCCCACATTGGCTACTTCATTTCTTATTTTAAAGAAAATGTGTTCCAAACGAATAAATTACATTATGACAGCAATGTTGAGTCCAATGCTTTTCAAGATAAACATTTAGATGGCAGCTACCCACCTATTGTGACTGGTCTCGACATTACTTAAGCTTAATTCCATTGATCACCTTCTTCACGTGGCAATGTCGCATTTTGTCTTACATGAGAAGCTAAAATTCAGGAGGATCAATTTTATCTAATGGAAATTCTCCATGAGTGTGCTCCAAAATTAGAGCTCCAACTCGGGTCGGGATATATATGGATTATGACCCGACCCGATTCGATTTCTCAACCCGAACTTCACAATCCAACTCGATCTGAATTCTAACCTGAATCAACCCAAATTCTGACCCGATTCATATTTTAAACTCATTTTAGCCTAATTTTAGTTGGATTAGGTCGAGTCGGGTTAACTTATAAAATCCTCAATCCGATCTAATCCGAATTTCATGCAGGTTTTTATCCCTCAACCCAACGTGATCTGTTGACCCAAAATTCTTGACCCGACCAATATAAACTCGACGTGAGTTGCAGCTCTACCCAAAATTCATTATCTGCTCATACTTCATTATATATTATTATCGTGTCAAAATTTCTTAAAATACTTGATTAATATTTAGAAAAAGTAAATTTACATCTAATACTTGAATTTGGTCATAAATTCATACTTAGATAGGACGATTTTACCTCATCTAGAGACAAGCTTATCCTTTCAAAGGTGAAACTCATAATTATAAGATAATAAAGGGTTAGCTACTGCAATTGTCAACACAAAGGTGCAGGTTGGTATTTTTATGTTGCAATCAATTATATCTATAGGCTCTACCTAAAGAAAGTACTTTTTAGGCTCTATGGCATTACTTGGAATTGAGGCCAATAATTGCACATCTCACGGTTGAAACTTTTATGAATCATTTACTATTTTCTTTTAAAATTATATACAAAAGTTTTTTTTTTTCGTCATTTTTTAATAGCCAAGAATAATATAGGACAAGGTTATCTACACTATTTTTTCTATCCAAATAATTCATAAGAGGGTACTAGGTTTGTTAATTAGCTATAAATGCCAACTTCAGTCTAAAACTATTGAATGTAGTTGATGGTTTACGTTACCAATTAAAATTAGAGGCCAGATTTAGGTGGATTTAAATCTAAGATAATAAAGGGACAGTGGATTTTACTTATTAGTGGTTTAAGTGTATTTTTTCAAAGATAGAGAGAAAAAGGGTCACTGGTATTCTACGGTTTCTCACTTTAAATTAAAAAAAAAAGTGTATTTTTTCATTTCTAAAATAGTAATATGTGAAAAAAAAAGATAGATTCAGTATTTTTAATGAATAAAAGAATTTGATGTTTTATCTCTAACCATTATCCTATCAATACATGGCCAACACATGAAGCGAATATTTTTCATTACACTTTTTTTAAGGTTGTTAGTCCTACATATTTTAATTTAATGTCATGTTAAGTTGAGCATTTGACGACTCTGTTCATGTCCATCAGCAACAACTTAAAGTAAATATTTTTTTTTTAAAGAAATGCCAATATAGTATAACGATTCATTAAGTTTTAATTCAATTTTTAAACGATGGCATTATCTCAATCACTAGTCCTAATTCTTAATTTTATCTTTAAACAAATTACTGATGATCGTTATGTAGTCAATTTGAACTCGACTCAATCCAACCCTAACTCATGCATATATGCTGGTGTAGAAAATGAGGGCATGAATTCACCAATCCTCCTCTTCTATTGTAAGCCATCTTTGTGTATAATACAATTGTTATTTCATGGGAGGAGGCGTTTATCATTTTCAAGACTAGAAATTGTATTCTATGCGCCCAATTTGAGAACAAATTTGGCCATTCTTTTATTTGAGTAGACTCCCATTTTGACCGTTGAAGTCTACAAGGCTCCGTACCTCTACACCTTTCCTTCTATTTCAAAACAATCTTCTGTTCACATGTATATGTAAAAGAGAATCCCATGGATTAGTTTTAAAGTTTAAAGTGACAGACACTAGAATTGAGGACTCCAAATCACAAATTTTAAATTACCAAGTGCTTAACATCATTTTCACACAATAATTCAACTTCATGTTCTTCTTTATGCCACTGGAAAACAGGGGTGAAAAATTCAGTATCGACTGATACGAGATATCGACCGATATTTTTCTCTCTTTTTTTTTTTAAAAAAAAAAGCGTATCAATATCGACCAATATCTCGACTCCTGCTGAAAAACATTTCTTTTAAATGTTTGTTTGGATTGAAATTCTCTAGTTTCATAACTTTTTTTCTGCAACTCAATATCTTTACATGCATTTTGAATAGAAAATTAGGACACCCAAGAATAATTTAGGTGCTATCATAATTTTATATGGTAATTTTTCTTATACTTTATAGGAACATTATTCTATCAATAACATAATATACTACATTTACTTTACTACTGCAGTTCATCATGTGTTAGGTGGACCCAAATTCTAGTGAGAATTTTCAACTTTCTAAATAAAAAACTAAGCTAACATTACAATCAATTGGACTGCAACAGTGTTGTCCCTTTAGGGTTTTGGTCAAGTGCGATTTTAATCAACAAAACCATTTTTCACTTGGGATTCCATCTGCTTCCTAGAGTCACTTTTCCTTTAAGATTGATTCATCAAATTGTTTTAAAATCATAAGTTTATTAAATAGATTTAAATGGAACTAAACTATTAATTAAATAGTCAATATGCTTCAACTGAATTTTCTTATATTATTTTAGATTGATTGATAAATGGGTTCAAATTTAGCTACCTGGTTCAGCTAGGGATCACATGAATTATTTCAAATTCTTCAATATATATTTAATTTATCATCTATTAAATAAATTTGAGTTGAACAAAATAGGTCATATTCTAAAATCTTCTTTTAAGTGGTGAGAAATAATTACCCCTTCTTATTTTTTCAATTTTTTTTTATATGATGACAAATAGAGCCTCAATAGAAATAAGTAATATAATAAATAACTTAATTTATCTCAAATTCATTTATTAAATAAGTAAAATTTAAGTTAAGAATTGAAAGAACCTTCATAACCCAAAAAAGCAACCCTAACATCAATTGCCAACCATATTTGCTTTTCTTGCCATTGATATTACCGTTGCAACTTGCTGATGTCCCATTAGCCGTTTGAGAGCTGTCTAATCTGTAACAGTTTTTTAAACATTAGAGCATGAGACTCTCCCGCTCTTTGGCGACTGCTGAACTCGTATCTTCAGCTTCCTCAGCAAGTCACAGCGCGCGAAGAGTGGGCGAGCAGAAGTGCTTGGAACTTCTCCAGGCCTGCGATTCCTTCTCCAAAGTCGCCCAAATCCACGCCCATCTCACAAAAGCTGGTCTCCAATCCAACCCTTTTGTCCTCACCAAATTCTCTGCCACCTGCTCTTCCCTTGACGCGGTCGACTATGCCGCCTCTCTTGCCTTCTCACGCCTCAGCAAGCCGTCTCCCCTCTACGACACCTTCCTCTTCAACACCCTCATCCGGGGCTACGCTGACTCCTCTCACTCCAAGATTAAAGCTTTCTCCATCTTCTCACTCATGCTCTGCTATGCTATCACTCCTAACAAATTCACCTTCCCTTTCCTCCTTAAGGCCTGTGCTCGACTCGAAGACCTTCTTATTGGGAAACAGATTCATGGGTTTATTATCAAATTGGGATTTGAAACTGATCTTTATGTCCAAAACACGCTGGTTCACATGTATGCCAGTTGCACCAATGGAGGTCTTGAGTTTGCACGCGAGGTGTTTGATGAAATGCCAAAGATGGACCCCGTTTGTTGGAGTGCGATGATTGGCGGTTATGTTCGGGCAGGTCAGTCAAGTGATGCTGTCACACTGTTTAGGATGATGCAGAGTGAACAGGTTGTGCCAGATGAGGTTACTATGGTCACTGTACTTTCTGCTTGTGCTGATTTGGGAGCTCTTGAACTTGGGAAGTGGATTGGGACTTATATTGAAAGGGAAGGGATTGCAAAGACAGTCCCATTGTGCAATGCTTTGATTGATATGTATGCGAAGTGTGGAAGCATTGATAATGCGGTGAGAGTGTTTGCTTTGATGCCTGAAAGAAGCATTGTTTCATGGACATCAATGATTGATGGGCTAGCCATGCATGGACGTGGGAGTGAAGCCATAATGCTCTTTGATAAGATGAAAGGTGAAGGGTTTATCCCAGATGATGTTGCTTTCATCGGTGTGCTCTCAGCGTGTAGCCATGCTGGGATGGTTGAATCAGGATGTAATTATTTTAACTCAATGAAGAGTGATTTTGCCATCATTCCCAAGATAGAGCACTATGGTTGTATGGTAGATCTCTTTGGTAGAGCTGGGCTGGTCAAGCGTGCACTAGAGTTTGTAAAAGACATGCCAATGGAGCCAAATCCTGTGATTTGGCGAACATTGCTCAGTGCTTGTCGGGTACATGGAGAATTTGAGATAGGTGAGGGCATCACCAAGCAGCTGATTGGAGAGGAGAGCATGCATGGGTCAGACTATGTATTGTTATCAAATGTTTATGCATCAATGTGCCGATGGGATAAGAAATCAAAGATTCGACACATGATGGATAAGAAGGGAATTAAAAAGGTTCCTGGATGCAGCTTAATCGAGCTTGACAATGAAATTTATGAATTTGTGGCTGGAGATAAATCTCACCCACAATATAAGAAGATCTATGAGATGGTGGAAGAGATGGGGAAGGAACTGAGGAGTGCTGGCTATGCTCCCACCACATCGGAGGTGCTGCTGGACATTGATGAAGAAGATAAGGAAGATGCCTTGTATTGGCACAGTGAAAAGTTGGCTATTGCTTTTGCACTTTTGAATACAAAGCCAGGGACACCTATTCGGATTGTGAAGAACTTGCGGGTTTGTACTGATTGCCACTCTGCTACCAAGTTCATCTCTAAGGTTTATGACCGAGAGATAGTTGTGAGAGATCGGAATAGGTTTCATCAATTCAAAGATGGCTTATGCACATGTAAAGATTATTGGTGATGGAAAGTGCTTGAAGTGAACCTCAAGCCTGTAGTTGGTTTTTGATTCCTCTGCAGAAGCCCTCCTATCACTATCCACAAAAAAATAATTGCTCCACCAAACAGACTAACTTTAAATTTGAAGGGTTTCATGGTCCATCTGATTGAGTGTAAAGGCCCATCAAGATTTTTGACTAAACTCCTAATGTTGCAAGTTTTTTTTATTTGAAATAATCTAAAGAAAGAAATTGTAAAGAACAATCCTCCAACTAAATGTCTCCCTGAAATCCTTTTAATTTCTTGCCATCCACCAGGAGTCTTGCTCCTCTCAGGAGATCCCCATTCCAACTAAAGAGTCCCAATTATGAGATATCCTTCCTTACTTCAATCTCCCCTGCAAAGAACACTAAGCAATTCTCAACCTCAATCCTTTTTCCCTCTATTCTAAACCAAATTATTGCTTCTTGTAAGGAAAGGGTTGTAAGAGACGAAAGTTGTTTTTGGAAAACAACCGGAGGTAAATTTTTATTTCTCTAGTTTCTTGTAATTCCTCATGAAAAATACTGTATTCTTTTATTATGGTGGATAATTTCTCAGTTTTCTCTCCAGTTTATTTTCTTCATATTAGAGATTTTTCATGTAAAATTTATGTTGTTAGTAGTTTGGTGATTTACAATTTTAGCTAGTTATTTTATTCCTTTGTGGTGGTGTTTTTGTTTTTATTTTAATCACAGTTAGTTCACATGCAAACTGAGAAGGTGATACTTCCCAACATTATTGCCCCTCCTAATGTCAAAGAACTTTCTTAGGCAGTGGCACCCAATAAAGTTTAGAGCTTCCGATCATCTCAATCCTGTAAATTTGGTTTTACTACTACTACTACTACATGCTTCCATTTCTGAATTGTGTGGGAATCATTATATCTTCATTTTGTCCCTTTGCTAGTCATCTACCTTTTGCCCTTTGTGGTGTCAAAGCCTATTGTTTGGACACGGGCATTCAATAAAATTTAGAGCTTTAGATCATCTCAAATTTGTAAATCTGGTTTTTCTTTCCTACTACATGCTTTCATGTTTGAGTGCTAGAGGAATTGGATACGTGAATGGGTCCACATACATGTACAAGCAAGATATCATCGGAACAGTACATTGATGAGATACGGGTTAGACTCGGCCGGAGGTAAGAATGAGAGGTGAAAAGAAGGGGAGAGAGGAGGAACATGTGTGATTCCCACACCATCTCAAAGGACTACTTCCTGTAAAGTTACCCGAAGTGTGTGGGTAAGAAAAAAGATTAGTGAAGTGCTTTAAAAGACTTGACAACTTAATCATAAAGAAAAATGAACAGGAACAGGTGTAAACACCCACCCACACCATGGGTGTATGCAGGTCTCCTTATTTAAAATTATTATCATTTTGTTACAAAATTTGAAAATTAATTGTAATTTATACAAACAATATTAATGTCTGAGGTGTCCTCTCATGTCTCCTTATCCTAGATTTTTCAAAATGGATTGTCCCATGCACGTTCCTGTGTCCCACATCTGAGTATCATAGTGTGGCATGAATTCCTTCCATCTCTCCTGCCTTCTTAGGGCAAGTGGTGTAGGATGGCCATATATGGCTGGCTATGTCACTAAATGTAGCCAGCCATATAATTAAATAGTATTTTTTCTTATGACTTGGCTGGCTATAATTTTTAGCAGCCTCGTCACACGGTATAGTGTTAACTAGAATGGTTACTTTTTAATATTTTATTATTATTTTTTTATGTACATTTTTTTAACAAATTTAAAAGAAAATAAATATAAAGACATTACATATTTTCACAAGTAATTAAATAAATTAACAAAACATACACAAGTAATTAAATAAATTAAAAAACATACATATTCTCTCACAAGAAATTAAATATATTAAAAAGACATACATATTTGTGATGCTGGAAATAAATAAATTAAAAAGACATTACATAAATTAAAGAGTTATTTTTTATTTTTTGTATAAAAAATAAAATAATAAAGTAAAGAAAAAAAATAATTATTTGTCCTAATATACAAATTATACCCAAAAACAAAACAAAAAATCCAAAATAATCAAATAAATAAATAAAAAGAGAAAATCAAAAAAATCAAAAACTATATACAAGTTATATATATATATATATATAATAAAAAAGAGGAGAGAGAGAGAAATGGTTGGCTACACATCTGTTATCTATAGCCAGCCATGTAACAACAAATGGTGTGGGCCTCACTAGTAGCCACTCCCATACGATCCATGCCATATGGCCACCACACTGCTTGCTCTTATTTGCTCTCTGTCTCCGCGATTTCCAGCAATCATGGAGCCGTTAAGCCCTAAATAATGTGGTCACCTTGTAGAGAATATCATCATCTGCACTTAAAAAAAGTGCAATTCCTTGGAGAGAGCAGAAAGAGAAATGAAAGAATATTTTAAGTGAGAAGGCTCCTTTTGATGGGCAATTTTCCATTTTTCCCCCCATTTTCTTTTTCAATGTTCTTGAACTTGTGGGGTGTTGAAAACTAAAAATATTGTGGAGTTTTACCTCCTATCACATCTATAGGGCAAAAATGCAGCCTTGAACGTCGGGTAAGATGTCCTTACCATTGGGTGGCTTTTAAGTGTGAACTTAGGGGTGTTCACTGGTCAAGCTTGGCCCGGTCTTCACTACAAGGAGCCTGAGCCCGTCTGATTAAAGCCCGTTTGTTTTGCATCTAGTATAATTTTTATTTTTTAAAATTATTATGTAAATTGAAAATATAACTATGCAGATTGAAAGTATACTTAAAATATATATCCTCAATTAAAATGTCATTTTTAAATACAATTTTTAACCACTTAGTCTTGATAGTTAAAGTTGGCAAAAGTCCTTAAAAAAATGACGTTCGATAATTTTAACAGTTAAGATCAAGTGATTAGAAATTGAATTTTGAGATAGTCTTTTAATATATTTTCATTTTTTTTAGCCTTTCTTCAATCTATATGGTTATATTTTTAATTTATAAAACAAAACATAAAAATATGTAAAAAATATATATATGGGACTTAGAAGCTCGATGAAAATAAAGGCCCAAGCCGCCCAGTCATCGGAAAAATCTTTGTCCAAGTCCATTCTTTTAGATTGGACCAAGTTCAGGCCGAGTTCGGACAAATGAAGACTCCTAGTTTGAACTATGTCATTGGAAGCTCCAAGGAAAAACATGGGCCGTCTAGAACTAGCTTTATTAATAAAGATTTGAGAATCACTTTACTTTATAGAGGAATTTTTACCAAAATCTTAATTTTTTTTTAAACTTCACTTTATAGTTCTGTTTGTGGTTAGCCTGTCTAAGACTCATTTTATGTACATTCTTCATTTCTTCTATTTGTTGTTATGGATTTGCAGATCATGATCAGCTCTTGATATTATAGTTGTTTCGGGACATGTGCAAACCTCCCTACCTATACACACCAAGTAAATCTATGAAGAATGACCCTTTGAGATAAAATGAAAATCAAACTCAAAACACTCACTTCCTAAAGTGAGCTCCTTATCTAACCTCTTCCACTTAGCTTGTTAACAAGCTCAGCTTTTTATAGCTTGGGTCAACTCGTCTTAGTTCAGTTTGAATAAATCTATGTAAACTTAAGGAGGCTGCAGAAGAGAAGTGTTCCTCAATGAATAAAGAATGCTCACCGAATTTGCTGAGAACTGTTGTTTCTCTGTGGATAATTTTTTCTCATTTGGACAAAAGTGAATATATAAAATAAATGAACAAAACCTAGTTGGAATGGCCATCACTTTAATTTTTCTAAGATTGCCTTTTCCTTTTTTAAGAATTAAAAGAGCAGAAGGAAAAATTAAAGATGACCAGTGGCTTAAACAAACTAAAACATGGCAAGAAAGAATAAACTGAAACATTCAACAATGATGAACAAGCATCCATATCTACTACCAGCAACAAAGGTCTACCACTTTCACAAGATAATTATGATATCATCATCATGGTTATTTTTTCAATTATATAGGGTCAATTTTTCTCTAACAAATCCATTTCAGACTTGGCCTCAATGGCACGTGTTTAAGGAGGCACAAGATAAGTAACTTTCTCAATCTAATTTGACAATTTAATACTCTGTGCCAGCTGGGCCCAAGAGGTCCCTCTATGAGGGTGGGCAGTCGCAAACTTCCTAGAATCACAGAGGACACCTGACAAGCTAATGTTTTTTTAAAGATAAAGAACTCCAAGACTTCCACTTTTCCCTAAGTACGAGAGTATTCGGTAAAACTTCAAATCCATGTAGACCCAACAAGCCACAGGATTGAGTTACCACGAGATTTGAATATGGAACCTCTGATTTTTTAGCTACAGTGTCTACCAGTTGAACCACCCCATGTGAAACACCTAACGGGCTAATGTTGTACTTCCTCTCTAAGTTTTTTTTACGACAGAGAACTCTAAGGCCCCCACCTCCCCCTAAGTATGAAGATGTTGGATCCAAATGCACGCAAACCCCCACAAGCCATGGGCATTGGGTTATTATGAGGCTTGAACCTAGGAGCTCTGGTTCTTAAGCCAGAGTGTTTACACGTTGAGCAACCCGTGACGAGTTGGGTGTGAAACTCCATAATTGAGATTTTTTTCTCATCCTCTGGCAGCTTTTATTCCATGAACATGAATGCAAAAACCAGCCAACACCCAATTAACCAGAGGTTCTCAATAACAACCAGACTATAACCAAGGCTTCATAGAGTAAGGATGCAAATTGATCACCAATCCTAGCTAGAAACACTTCAAAAAAATTTGATGATGATAATGTACACATGGAAAGCAAATCAGGTCATGGATACATTCAATGCAGATTTACAGAGTTAAACATCTCATGGTTGGAATTTTGTCTCTATGCCTTGCGAGCTAAAAAGAAAATAATCACATGTTGTCCCTGGTGGTATTTGCATGTAAACAATCTCTATATAAAATCAGTAACCCATAGCCAAAAATATGCCAACCAAGAAAGCCACCAGACAATTCCAGGAGATCAGGATCAAAAGATTGCATGTGTGGTTTAACTACACCAAGTTAATCATCATCCTCTGGATCAAAGTCCTTAAGTTTCACATCTGCATTTTCTCCATACTGAATACAGTTGTCAATAGATGACAATACATACTGGATACTGCACATACAACCAAAAATATATAATATTAAAACCTCATATTTACAAGGGAGAAACACATGAAGGTCATGAAGAGAGAGAGAGAGAGAGAGAGAGAGAGAGAGAGAGAGAGAGAGAGAGAGAGAGAGAGACCTACTCTCCTTCCTGAGGTCCAGGGGCATGAAATTCACCATGTTAAAGTCATCCACCTAGCAAAAACACGTCAAAGAAAGATTATTGAAAATTCAAGATAAAACCTCAGCTTATTCCACAGTTATCCAACAAAACCAGTAAGGGCCATTCAATAAGGGATGATTTTACATTACTCAATGGATTAAAGAGCTAGACTGCCCATGGTTGCTTCTAGATAAAGTGGAGGAAATCAGATTCCTTGTTGAGGCATATAAATTCCAAATCTCTAAGATTCCTAGATCTGTCAATGAGAGGGCTGATCAGTTAGCTAAGGAGGAAGCTTTTCTGCAACAGGAATGGTTTTTCAGTAATTTGTAAGTTTAGTTGGCCAGCTGTTTGGTTTTGTTGTGTTGTAGGTCTGTAGAGTTTTTAGTTCTTGTTTGCTGTCTTGGGCTGTATCTTTTGTGGGTTTTCCCACCTTTCTCAACGAAATATGTAATATTTGATATTTCAAAAAAATAAAAGGGATAACAACAATATGAGGAGAACCGAACACCACTGGTCTCACCATCCAAAGGTATAAATGAAGTTTTAATATCCAAAGCTTCAAAAAACTTCAAGTTGAATCGCCATGAAAGGTCAACCATACAATGTAAATGGGTCTATTCAATTCATGTTATGTTGCATAAAAATTTATAAAATGTGTGACATACTTGCGTGGACACACACACCCATGTCAGACACTTGGGGGCACTCGTGCCCATTTTTCATGGACTATTTTAGTGGTTTTTAACATTGTTTTCTAAGATGACTAAAATATTACAACACATTTTCCCTCTTAAAACCTTTGTCACCTAAATGTTCAGAGTAAAACTTGTATATTATTTTCACATCTTATTTTCAGTTAAAATAAACTTCAATATGGTGTTGTGTCCTTGTGTCCCTTTTTTTTCAGCGTTTGTTACCTCATACCCATGTTATATGCCAACACTCATACCCACATGTTAGATACCCCATACCCGTACTCATGGAACCTAGAGTTCATGGGGGTGATTAATTAGAGCCCAGATCTAAACCAGCAAACTTAACCACCACATGGTTCGGTAATCTTCAGTGGGTGCAGTAGCTTGCTGGTTCTAACCATCAAGACCATAGACCTTAATTTCCAATATATATATATATATATATAGACCTCATTCTCTTTTAAGGGGTCACTGTTCCAAACTTTTCTGATGACCAGTGCGTTGGACTTGGAGAGGCAGAAACTTCCTATAAAAGTAGTTTCCAAGCTGTGAATCATCCAAGAGGTGGTGTGCTAACAAGTACAATAATGAAGGTACATAGTTCAAATCATTTATTAACTGATATAGTACTTTACATGCACACTAGATCTGAAGCCAAATAATCACCTTCTTAACTTTCATTTAGTCTTTTCTTGTGAAGTGCTGTATGATGACTTTTAGCCAGCTCTTTGCCGGGCCTTGGCTTCTGTACTTTGATTTATCCACAAAAAAATTGCTATTCTCAAAGGGGAAAAAAGGAATTGAATGGATATCTAGTCAGAAGTAACACATTAGGCAGCAAATTTTGAGGGGAAACAGTTAACTTTCAAGGCTAATTAGGCGTGAGTTGGGTAGATCAGTGCCTGGCCCTATGTAACTAGGATACAAAAACTCTAGTGAGAACAGCTTACCATATTTTATCTCGAGAATGGCCTTCAACATGTATTGTGCCCATATGGAAAAGTGGGATGTGTAAGGGGCAGTATGAACAGTGTCTTAATGAAGTTTCCCCACCATCTGATCATCCTAATCTTGTGACTTACGTCTTCAAAAATTTGACCATTATATGCCATTAGGTTTTTTCATTCTAACCTCAGCTTGACTATATCAGCGATGGCAAGGTGAGATTTTGATTTATTCCTGAAAACTTGACTGTTCCACCCCCACCAAAGGCTATAGATGGTAGCGGAAAGAGCAAAGCCCACATGACAGAGAATCTGGAGGAGCCGCCAAAGAACAATCAAGGATAGGAGATTGAGAGGAACCACAAAAGGTATAACCCAAACTTTGATAATTTTCTACAAAAATCTAAGTGCATGCATATACGACTGTACATGTAGCAGTTGCCATAAATGTAACTCAAATCAAACCATCCCAGTCAAAGGATGGGCCATAACCTGAAAACTATATTAAAGGGGTGTTTCGCCTTTCTGTTTGTTAAACATCAAATTAAATGTAAAATATTATCTTTCAGGGAAAATGGAAATAAAAGATTCTCAACTCAACAGCCAAGGTTCATCCAATTAATCTAATTTTGGGCTATTTTTGTCCTAATTACATGTATACCATGCTTGCAGTGTATCACATATGCCTGTCCTTTAGACAAAAGGAAAAAAGTAGAAGTATCCAAGCGCTTTTGCAAACTCACCAATTCCGCTAAAGCTTTATTTAGCTTTGCAAATTGAGGGGCCATATGTTGATTCAACAATGATAGCAAAACTGGTGCCTCTGGCTCTAGGAAACTACAACAATAAATCAATAGAAGGATAAGATGGTCAAGAGGCAAGAACTAAAAGAAGAGAGCTAAGATTGCAAATGAGACTGACTCTTCAATATTCCTTTTGTTTGTCACTAGATCCATCTTGGAGAGGATATTGACATGGGGTAGTTCAAGCTGCACCATTGCTGAAAGCGATGCCATGCAACCACTTATATATTTGCTTACATCAGTTATAAACTGTAGAATAAGACAATTTCAATCCATAAGATTAAATAATTGATATGCAATTTCATAAAATGGGAATAAGGGGAATGTCATCAGCAAACCTGTGAGTCCAGCAGATACACCGCACATACATTGAAATTCTTGCGCTTCAGATGGTCCACAAAGTTACGAAGAACTGGGACATGTGAAAAGAGTTCTATCTGACCTGCACGAGAAAGAATTAAGAGGCCAACAAAATATCGTCTGCTTTAGGCCCCACGTGGTCCCTCACGGTTTTGCTTTGGGCCTTGGCCCACCTGGCCAAGCCCAAAAGGCCTCTTATTGGATGAGGCTTCTCCCGCGATGTGGTGTTACACACAGAGGCCAACAGATATAAGCACAACTTCCTCAGCTATGTGGAATGTGCCACAATGTCACATTATCAGAGAATTGCTAAAATTCTCCAAGGGAAGCGATATAATGCAAGGCTTCTACTGGATAACACAAGCAATATGCTCAGTGTGTGTGTACGGTACGGGGGGAGATTACAGTTTTATTATTAGTAGTATTACTATTATTATTATTATTTGAAAGATAAAGATTATGGCTTTATTGATTCGAGAAAAGAAAGCACATAAACAATCAACATATATGGCAGCTACATATAAGATCAGCCAAAGTTACACATTGTTTAGGTGCACCATTCTTTCTACTTTTACTGAGTGATAGGCACACCCTTTTTTTATATGTTTGAAATTAAAATGCATTTTTATACAAATTAGAATATATTTTTGTTCAATTCTAAAAGCATAACTAGGTTTAACAGGTATAAGTAGCAAATTGGGTATTACACAAACCAGTCAGTGCAAAACAGGCCACCCTATCCCATAATTGGCATTCGATATCTATGATATCACTTGCTGCCAGATGGTTGCAACAAATTGCAAAGAATATCATTGAATTGAATGAAAGTATATGACTGAAAAAAAAAGGACAGTACATAAAATGGAAGGAGTTGAAGGAAAAAAGGACGCAAAGAAGATAATTTTTCATAAAAATCAATAAAATTAACTGCTGTCCTATAACCCATATTTACAAGCTCCAAAATATAGCATTCAAAATTTCAAATTATAATCCTAGAAAATTTACAAAACAGCTTACTCTGGGAAGATCCTTATTAAAAATCTAAGACACTTCAAAATAGAATTTTACTCAATGTAGTACTCTAAACATAAAGAATGCAGTATAAATACCTGGGCAGTCAAAAACAAGATAGTCATCATCCAAATAGTTTTCCAATTCATCTGCCAACCAATCATCCAAATTTTCTTCAAGGTGCCTGAAGGTATTTTAAGGAATTCATGCTGTATGTAGAAATGCATATACACAATTGATGGTACAGTTTCCTGCAATTATGATACTTAAAAATAAAACCTTTCAGGGGAAAAAAAGGTAATTACAGTCCAAAAACCACTTGGAAAGGGAAGAGTATTTATCAGTGATGTAGCTAAAATTCCAGTCGAGTATGATGAAAATGATATTGACCAAGTATATAGAAGAATATAGGAATTTGCAAGCCTATATCATTTCATAAGGATAAGAGAGAATGAATATGAGCACTGTGGGCATAATTTATGAGAAGGTTTGGGAGCAGAATGGCTTTAACAGGTAAGAATACTAAATATGCCTGACAATATCTAGCTCAATTGAAGTAGTTGTGGATAAAATACATCAGAAATTTCAATATGTACACACACACACACAAAAGGGAGAAAACCCAAAACAAAATGCACAATTACTTTTTTGTCAGGAGCACCAAAAAAGGGCAAAAATTACCCTTTTTATGTGATTCTAAATTGAAATAAAAATGAACTTACATGATAAAGAAAAAACTTCTTTATCTTGTCCAACTTGGCAAATAAAAAAGATGTTGAACCTTTTTTAATCTACTACGTTTTTTCTTTAAGATATCTTGTCATTTGTCTTCTACCTAATAAAAGGGCATCCCATTGCAAGTCTATCCTCCAACTGATCAGGTAGATTAATTGCATTCTCATAGTCATTTAAATTCTCCATGTTACATCCTATCAAAGAATAGTCCTGCAGAATTTCCAACTTAAAAATAAATGTAAACAAGTGGAATAACCAAAGGATACTCCATGCAGTAAACAAGGCCTCCATTTGGACCTAAGCCAAGCTCCTCCATGACATCATCCAAAGATATGAGTTCTCTAATATCTGCAGGCAAATAATAGTTGAAGAAGGAATCTCAATGGATATTCAAACAAATGAATGAAGTGTAAAGTTTGAATAAATATAAGAGAAAATTAGGTATTGTAACAAGAGGGTACCCATTGCTACAGGATAGTCGAAATTTTCAGCTGCTGGATCTAAGTTCACAATATGCACTGTTCGCCGCATGGTTTCACAATGTTGATACAAACTAGAGCAGTAGGTGGACTGATTCAGCAAGAAAGAATAAATGATAAATTTGTCAGGAAAAGGTAAAAGTAAAATATGTTATCTAGAGAATAAGCGAATTAAATTTCTACCAAGGGGGGTGTAAAAATGGAAGGGCTCTAAAGTAAGGGAAAGATAACGCCATCATATCATCTTGCACAATCTCATTTCCCTTACATTCTCCAAATCCAAACAGACCCTTCCTACCATTTCCATTTTTTCACTTAGGTCATGTTTGTGCATTTCCACAAATGAGAAGTTTTGAGAGCTGAAACCACTCTGCCATCCTTACATATGAGCCTTTAGAGAGGAAAAATCTACCTTTTGCACAAGAATTAATACACTTTTTCATTGAAAATATGCCTTCTAGCAAATATAGGAAACTAAAACACATTCAAAAAACCGCTATGCTTTTAGAAAACACTACCTCATTTTTTTTAGTGATTACCCTATTTAGAAATATCAGGTGTACGAAACCTGACAATAATAAGGTCAAGTCTTGTATCCACCATCGACTGAAAAGGCTCTACTTTTTAAGTGTTCAAGTTTCCATCAATGAAATGGTGGATATGCAAGACCTGACCTTGTTATTATTTTTTAATAACATGAGTATCCCTACCCCACGTAGAGGTAAGAGTAATCCCTAGGATACATGAAGCCACCTGCAAGCCTCGTGTATCGAGTTACTCAGGGAAGAGTTGAACTTAAAACGTCTAGTCATGTACAGACAATTGAAATCCCCTCACTTCCTCTTGAAAGCGTTCTCCAATCCAAACGTAGGCTATGTCACTCACTATAACCAACAGGGTAAATTGGGAACAAGAAGCTAAAGAGCTAAAAAAATGGATGCCTGTTATGAAAAGCATATCAATAAATACATTAGGGCGAATATGGGCTTAAATAAAAATGAGAAGACGATTACCTTTCCACTGCCAGCGGGACCAATAACAAGCTGTGCATAACCCATGATAGTGATGATAGTGTTTGTGGTGGATTATAGACCCAAAACTGCTTAAACTGTTGAGACTTGAGAGAGATAATATTAACAAAGGCCAAGCGATCCTAGAACTATAACAACAGCATATGCAGCCAACCACACAGCAGCACCAAATAACAAGTTCAGCAATCCATTGTAAGCCATTACCCACAACTGGTACATTAAAAAAAATTATAAAAAAGGATTATCATGTATGTTATTACTCATATAATAAAGATAATCAAAGCAATCAAACATATGGCCAGAAGGGTTCAAATGAGAAAGAGTACTACACCTTTGTAGGAGTAAGAGTTTGCCCTAAGCAGTGTAGACGGGGAAGGAGGGAGCGAGAACTGTGTGGAAAATGGTAGGCGAAACTCGAGACGGGAGAAAGCGAAGAAGACTCCAGAATGAAGGACAGGAGAATCACAAGGGATGCGGGTCGGTTTTTACTTTTTAGTAGGGGTCGGCCCGGCCTAAAAGCCTGAAAGCCCGAAGAATTCGGCCCAGCAAAGGTTGACTTGATTAAACAATAAACAATTTCAAGTTTCTAACTTTATTTATAATTAAGTCGTGTCTTGGACAAAGAATAGGGATGGGTTTAGGCTTATTTATATTTGCATTGGCCTAAAACTGGAACAATTATATAAACTTTTATAAAATATATACCATGTATTTATTAGGGCAACAATGTTGAATTTGCATGTCACATTTGAAAAAAAAAAAATTTTATTGAAGTTTTTGATAAAATTTGAAAATTTAACCGAGTGGATTGAAATCTTACTAAATTTTCTTCGTATAGAATAAACTTTATCAAAAAAATTAAATTTAATGACAGGCACTTAATTGTAGTGGTCACAATCAACAAGTATTCTTTTTTTTTCTTTCTAATGCATGGTTATTTTGACCATTAAAATCATATAATTTTTTTTTAAATAAAATTTGATCTACATATAAGATATTTAGTTAGTTTTAAATCAAAATTTATTTATTTTTCACTATTCTATCAAAACTTACACGAAAAAGAAAAAAAAAATCAGATATCATTTGAATTGCTTGTTCTTCATTAAAAAAAATACACTTTAAAAAAAAATGAATGTTAAAATAAACAAGTCTTGGCTTAGACAAATGGAAGCTGCCACAAACTGGGCCTGTGAATGGCCCTAATTTTTCACTCTTTATGAAAGTGATTCTTGTGGATAAACTGTAGGCCCAATAGTTTACCAAAATCCAAAGCCTTATCCTTTTATCTTTTCTGAGACTCATGTTGTTAGGCTCCAGCCTGACAATCAAAGGTCTACTGTTGCTCGAGATGTACTACCGATCTAATTTTCACTGTCATAAAATTTTTTTAAGATAATTTTGTAATTTCACAAGACATTTTATTTAAACTCTAACTGGGTAGGGTAGTATATATAGTCATTTTGGTAGAGAGAGATATGTACATTGTAGTGATTTGAATATAGTGAATCGATTTGAATCTTTGGAGATATCAAAAGGAAAACACGTAAAACCTCTATATTGTGATTTGCTTCTCTTTTTGTAATTTCTCTTTATGTTTTTTCGATATCTCTGTGAGTGGTAGAGAAGACAATTTCTCCCAACAACTTCCTCACCTCCTACTCAAAATCTCCCTCGGCTTATCCTCTGAATTTCTAATAAAAGGTAGCTATCTATATGAGTCTATTACCCCCGTCGCAATGCATTACTTCCTGAATCATGCCTTCTATGGAAGCCCCAGAAGGCGAGAGTGACAATACCACATTACTTATTTCAAAATGTAAAAATCCATGGCCAACCCAAACACTACCCCTACAGTGTGGAGTTAACTCCCCATCCGGATAACCAGATAATGGATGTTAGATTTGAAAAGGGAGACGTGGAAGATGGATCTGGGTGCTAGATAAGGAAGTCACCAGTCACTGAGCTGGCAGAACGGAACTTGGCTCTGATACCATGTTAGATTTGAAAAGGGAGACGTGTTTGTTCTCTCATGTGTCGTGAGCAACCATGATTCTGTATTAATAATGAAAAATGTATATAACAAATAAGGAAAAAATGAATAAAAGGAACGATTATTATATGATAATTACAATGAAATCTCTCAGTGTAAATGGGGAAAGTCAACTCTAATAATGGACGTTTGAGAATAACTACTGATGAAGTATTGACGGCCAGATCATGATCTCTGCCTGAAAGATTGACACCATCGTCAACGGTAGAATATCGTTCGGTACCGATGCCTGTCTGACTCAAACCACTATGGACTTTAGGTTGGATCAAGGCTTTCAGATCCAAGATGAACGGGTCCTGACCACACATTTGTTTGGGTTAATTAGGTCAACTAGGTACAAATCAAGTTCAGTGTGATAAGTACAAAACCGTCAAGGTCAAAGGTCTAAAAGACTTAGAAAATACACATGAGAAAAACAAAACAAAATAAAACAACCAAAAGAAGTACAAAGAGATGAACTTCAAGCGTGATCTAATTCATCCTTTCTCAAAGGTGAAAGACGCCAAGAACAATATTGTCGATTCCTTTTTTTAACAAAGAAATCTGCAACACTGTTAACTGTGTGGCTGACTTGAGTGAAAGATACATTATGTCCCGAAACAAAAACTATAATCTTCCTAACCATGGTAAGATATCCAACAAATAAGCTAATATTTCTCAAGTTTTCCATATACTGATACGACGAAGTCAGTACATCAATTATGTATTCATGTTACATAAAAATCACAGTATTTATCAATTTTTAATATCAATTGGCATGCAGATATGGACGAAATATCGGTCTCATCGTATTCCTTTGATCAATATTTTTTTAAAGATGGAAGTGGGAAGGGCTGAAGAAACATTGTTGTCACGTTTCTTTAGTTATGATTTGTTTGGGTTAATTTGTCTTTCATTGTGTTGGGATACTGATCATTGCTGATTATGATGATGATTTGATTCTTATATTAAACAAATATTTATCACTATATCTCTTTATCATTTATATCAATTTAAAACTGCACTAGTCACGTGTACTCCAAAAATATCTAATCAAATCTCTGACAATAACAATTAAGCATAGTGCAGAATTTTAATGAGATTTAACTTAGACTGAACTAGATAAAATTTAAAAAATTAGATTGATTTGACTGAGTCCACTCCTAAATAATTAAAGGAAAAAAAAAAAACCCAGCGTCCAAGAATGCAATGGAAATCAAGAGAAGTTCCATCTTCAAGTGCAAAATAAAAGGGTTGAAATAAATAAAAAAGTTGCTCTAAGAGAGATCTTCAACATTGGGTGCAATTCAAATGGTAATGTATTATATTAATATATAAGTTGTCATATTAAAGTGAGACACATAACACATTAATATTGTGATTAATTGCATATATATAATTTACAAGTAGATTTTTGTATATATTAAGTAATTTTTAACTATATGATTAAAGGTGACTATAAAGATAGATAGTTCAGAATTCAAAGAAATTAAAATGATAGTCAAAAACTCATTTTAGGAATTGAAAATTTTAAGTTCGAGTTATACTCCATATCGAAGGGTCACTTTTGGCCAAATTAAATTTAAACCATATGGAATAGGTTTGATAGAACATGTAGTTCTTGATTGGTCACTAGAGAACCCACCTTTCATGTGCTCACGCTCCCACCAGTACAGACTACTGAGAGATTCTCTCTCTCTCAACTGAACAAACTGACAAATTCCATAATCAAGTCTGCCTCCGTACAAAATATGCATCTTTATCTCTAGGAGAGAGAGAGAGGGTTCATGAGTATGCGACCTTGAAATCAAATGAAAGTGTCTTTAGATTAGTCTTATATCAAATATGAACCTACTTGAATTTTTGGTTATCTCAAACTAGGCCATGGACTGAATGACCACCACTTGGATTATCTATTTTCTGATTGTTATAAATGTTTAAAAACAGAAATGGCAATTTTTTTATGTCTTCATTTAAGGAGTCCACGAAAATAAATCTAATAGTCTTCACACAAGCGTCACAAGCTGTATAGTCTGTTCACCCAATCTGCGAAGGACACCTCTAGATCTATACATAGGATCTTAATTTCCCTCAATACTGTGATCAACCTCTATGGAGGTCTTTTCCTTCCCTCGGCTCATTTTATGTCATTCGCTTGGTCCCTTTCTATATTAAGTTTACCTAGACCCCAATTCTCCTTAATTTGAGCCTCCAATACTCATAAATTCTGAGAACATCAAAGTAGAGATATCCCTAGAATCTCTAATGACCCTCTATCCCTGTTGAGCCCAGTTTACCGAAAGTGACACCATTTATGTTAAATTTCAACATTCCTATTGGAGAAGGAGACCAAAATCTCCCTAGATCTAACCGGCCTCAGTCTACTGCTCATACAACCTTCCCATAGGAGTAACAAGTCTTTCAATTTGTAGTCTTTAAATTATCTATCGGACGTGAGCCACGCACATAACTTCCCCATAGCACTTGACACTCTCTCCTTTACATCCTTATGCTTACCTTTGAAGATTCTTGCATTCCTCTCTTTACAAATCAACTAGAAGACTACTTCAGATATGGTATGTCACGCTTTACTTAATTTCGATCCTATAGATGGTAAAGTCCAACTCCCTGGCGCTCCCTCGCATAATGCATTAAGCAGCCAAGACACTCCTACTAAATTCATGAAGAAAATCAACAGTGTTCTCACTAATGGGCACGAAGCAAACAAATGATCCGCTTTCTCCATAAAAAAAAAAAAATACGAAGATCATCTCCTGAATTAGGATATTTCTCGATGAGTACTCTTTTCAATGCAGCCGGAAGGCTCAGCTGCCGAAATCCGTATTCAAAGTTGGAAGTAAAGAAAGATTGAAATGTCAAAGAAAGCAGCGTTGAAAGAGGAAAAGCAGATGGTCTGGTGTTATGGGGATGGGTGAATTGGGATTGCTGCTTTCATACAAATTTTCCACAAAGTTAAAGAGGTAAACAAAGAGATTTCTTCTTTTCCTATTTCCCCATTGCTTGGCACATGACATGCACGTCAGAAACAGAGTGTATTTTGCAAAGCACTTTCCTTTGAAGTTTGAATTGAAAGGATGTTGAGCATCACTAGTCTAATAATTCTAAGTATATTTGATTATCAATGAGAAAGGTTAGAGCCCGTTTTTAAAAAAATCTACACTTCCCACATGGTGAAATAAGCATTTTCTTCCTCTCGAGAGGAGATGATATTCATCACCTTTTAGTGGGTTGAAAATGCCAACCCAACTGGGCCTGGTTATGAAGTCAAACCAAACTTTGGAACAACCCATGAAGTTCAGACCAAGTTGGGAGGTTCAAGACAAAAACGGCAGAGAGGTAAGAGGAGGGCCAATGATTAATCATGTATGAAATGGTGATTAGCTCCATCTTTAGAGAGTTAATCATATGTTTAGACTGCTTAGAGCAAGAATAAAGGAATGAGGCTAATCAGTTTTGCTTAATCAAATTTAGTAAAGGAAAAATTCAGCCCTTTTTTTTTATCTCTAAAAGACAACTCAGAAGAGTTGCCTATGACCATCATAATTATGAAAGTTCTAAGAACTTAGTCACATGACTCTCAGGAGTTAGCTTGGTGGTCAAAAACCTATGCTTGTTTGCAGAAAGTTTTTGGATCAAGTTTCCCTCAACACAAAAAGACTTACTCTCCATTGTTCTCTACCCTGCGAATACGGAGTGAGAGGTTTACACCCGTCCCAAAGACTAGTTAAGTGAGACACCTAGATACCTGAATCTTAAAAAAAACACCCAATGTCATATGCACAAATGGAGTGACTATGGAAAACTTGAGTCTAAAGTGCTGAAGTAATACCATCATCATTTATTAAAAAAATCACTCATCAAGTCCCAAGTTGAGGTTTTTTTTTTGTCTGAATGTGTGTTTTTTAATTGAAAAAAATAATTGAAACAAGGGAAAAAACTGTAGAACCAGTTTGTACAAGCCAAGAGATTTAAACAAATTTGAAATGCTGACAATGGGGCAGAAGAAATTATGGTAAACTATTTGGTAGGAATGGAAGTGTAGAGAGAGAAAGAAGAGAGGATTAATTTATTATCACGTGGCTCTTCCTAATAAATTTCTGATATTTGGAGAGAAGTTGGAACAGTCAAAGATGCATCACATGATAGCCTGCATCCACCCATTAGAAAAACAACTTAAAGCTTCTATAAAAGAGATGAAATATGACTTACTCTAACCTCAAATTGGAAAAATACCATCCTTGACTGCCGAAATTAAGGCACCCATGGCTACCCATTTCAGATCTTTAGCTCCGCTCACTGCACTGATACTCTTACTTCTCCTTGGTTCTGTTCTGTCAGTTTATCATGAAAGGAAGAATTCAAGGGGACGACATGCGAGGAGACTTCTTATACAAGAATCACAATCTCAAACACTCAAGAATATGCGAGAAGAAGCGAAAAAACCCGAAAAGAAGGCAGATGCAAGCTTCAGAAGAATACCTCCAAGCATGCCGAATCCAACCCAGAACAAGTAACCATTAATACTCTTCAAGCTCTTCTTCTGCAACGTATTATTTCTTGTTGGAGGCCGTCGGTATTGAACTGATATGATCTTGTTTCTGTAATTCTGTCTCAGGTCTAAGCCTCGTCGGGGATGACTTGATAGAACCGGTGATGCAGGAACTGAAGAGAGACCCTTGTTTCACTCCCTGTTTTTCTTCATTTGTAGCATTTTACTTTCTGGTTGTGGTTTCTTGTTATTTCCGGAGGAAGATTTGGGTCTACTCCCATATTTTTGTAGGCTGTAGTAGTTGCAATTAGCAAATAGAAATCATAAATGGGAAGATGATATAGAATGTAAGTCTCTTAGTCTGTACAGAAAGGCAATCTATCTCCTGAGAAGAAAAGCTATTTGAAGTATCAAAATCCAGGGGGAAAAGTTCCTGCAAGTTTGATGATTTCCCAATATGTATCAGTATGCCTACTTTTGAATTTTTATGTCCTTTCTAATGCCATTTGGAAGGAAAAAGGGTTAATATCTTTGGGGACTGAAATCCGATTTTAGCCCCAGGACATGAATCTCACTTGTGGAATGAAGGATTCATGCAGCTTAGTAGGTTAAACTGTTTTTTTTTATGACCAAGGTGTTCAGGCCTATTAAATCATTATCTTTATACATGTGCAAACCTCCCTACCTATACACACTAAATAACAATATAGAGAGTGATCCTTTGAAGTGAAGTAGAAATCGTTAACTATATTTTCCGAAACAGGTTCCATCACTCTAACCTCTTTAGATTACTTGAAGACTTCTTTAGAGTTAGCGTTAATCACTTGAAAAATGAAATATATTGATACTTGCACTATGAACATTATCAATTCAATTGACATACAAAGACAGTATGATGTTTCAATCAAATCTCGAAATTGGATAACCTCATCCAATTGGACGCTGCTTGGAAGTCTAAAATTATCACATTACAACGGTCCATAATTGATATTTATGTGTTATTTGCAAAGAATCTTAGATTGGTTGAACTCGTGAAGTTTTGAGCTTCCATTTATCATTTTTACTCCAATCGAAAATGAAAACATGAAAAATTAGTTATTCTCCTCTTTTTCTAAGAATTTTTTCATAGAGAGATAAGGAAAAGTTTAATAGAAAAGAAAAAGAGAAATTTGCCTTGATTATCAAGATAACACTTTATTCATCTTCAATGGAAAAAAAAAAAAATTTTGACACAATCAACAAAAACATAGAGTTTCCACAGCCAAATATAAGAATGAATTTCATAATACATGTTACACTATATAAATAGAGTCTAAAAGAGAGAGTCCCAACATGGCAGCTTTTTGTGCCGATGGTCTCAATTGCTTGTTCTAAGTTCTTTAAAAGGACCTTAGAAAGCGGTGGTGATGGTTGAAAGTGGTTTTAGTTTTCTCAGGAGTTGTTTGCCGATTTCTTCAAAGAAATCAATTTTACATAAATAAACACCATGTTTGAACGTGAAAATCATATAAAATCTTTTTGTTGTGATTTGCTTCTCTTATTAATTTCTCTTTTGTACCTTTGATATTGTTGTTTGCGTGTGGATGAAAAGATGATTTTCTCCCAACTCTCCAAAGTTGTTTATCAAATACTAGCAGAAAGCACGTTATAAAATTTTATTAAAAAACTTTGTTTTTAAAAACTAATATAAGAAATATGAGTTAATTCTTCAAACTCACAAAATCTAATCATCAAATCCCCTTTTTTCGTTTGAAAATATCTTTTTCTATTTATAGTCTTTTTTTTTCATATGAATTTCCCTGTTTTTTCATATGAATT
This sequence comes from Chimonanthus praecox, assembly GCA_022113865.1. NCBI lineage: Eukaryota > Viridiplantae > Streptophyta > Magnoliopsida > Laurales > Calycanthaceae > Chimonanthus > Chimonanthus praecox. The sequence goes on along the minus strand of CM039091.1, from coordinate 58,770,768 downwards.
TCCCTATTACTTAATAGTTAATACTACCAATGTTATCAAACCCGACCCGACCTGTGGGTTGACCCACAGGTCAACTGTGACCCGGCTGAAACACAAGTCAGGTCATTTTCAGACCCTTTTGGATTATAAACTTTCTGTGACCCGCAAGTCAACCCAGTTTTTCTAATAAACCCGTGACTCTTGACCTTTAAAAATCCTTGGTTTCTTTAAATAAAAAAAATGAATATGAAGATTTTGATTTTTTTGAGAATATAATTTTTAAATTATTAATTTTTAGTATTTATAGAAATTTTTTTTTATGAAATATGACTTTAGTTAATAATTTAATATTATTTATAATAATATACTAATAGCACAGGTTTGACTGAGTTTGACTATGAATCAACCTGGTTGAACCTTATTTAACCCATCCTTCCTTCAACCCGGGTCACTCCACGGGCCAGATTTTAAAACATTGAATACTACTATGATAAAGGAATATCAACTCTTTAAAATTCACCAAATCAAATCTTAAAGTTCATTCTCCTTTTTTTATGATCCTTCTCTCTTTTTTTATTTGATAGAATTGTTATAATACAAATAAATGTTGTATCTTATATTTTCTCACAACGAAACTAAGCCAGAAAATGACTTTGTAAAGATGAAGTATTGGGTAAGGCCTTTGTTTCACCTAACATAAATATGAAAAATTATTCTACAACATCACTATATAAAATACAATCTGACCATTACAGTGTATATAAATAAAGAAAAAAAAAACGAAATACTTGGCATGAAATGTCACCCGTAGACTCCATTTGCTTTCACACCATTGACAAAATTGGAACCAACCTTCAGACGAAGTTCCTTGCTTTTCAGTTCCATTACCATAAAGACAAGGAAGAGTCCCAAAAAAGGTAGGAGATTTGCAATGCAACTCGATATGATGACACTAAAACATGGCATTACTGGTCAATCCAGTCTTTAAACAGCAACATCATATAAAGTGGGACGTTCACAGCCGCAATGATCACAAGCAATCGAACCAACCGGAACAGACGTTGGGTCACAATCCTTGTTTTTGATTTATTATGCCGCATTGTCTTTCCAGTATCATCAAACTTTACCTCCGAATTCATCTGCAAAACAAATGATGACCCCATCTCTTCAGCAGCTTGCTTCTTTGCTGTTGGGCGAACGACAGCATTACCCCTGTGATAAAGAAGTGTTGATCATTTACACACTAGAGCACTTTAAAACGATATAAGCACATGCATGCATGCACACACACACAAAAGCAGAAGAACATGAATGTAAACATCGGAGGCAAATGCTCCAGCACGAGTGCACACACGCAGACAAAACACCCTTGCTAACATGCATTATCAATACACACCTTCCAGTCAATCCTGTGTCACTCGAACTTGTAATTGGGACCTTGGATGCTTTCTTAACAAGATGCATCATTCCCTCTGCATCCCAGATCATCTCATATTCACAGTTTTCATCTTCATCCTTCTCTTTCGGTCCGGCTTTAAAGTTGCTTAGTAATTCTCTATCAATGAACTCAATGAAACGATTATAGTTATGGAGAGAGCCCAAACCATTTGTTGGCCAAACAAGCAGTAGGAGGAGGGTCACCACAAAGAGAGACAGATACCTGAAGATTTTGAATAAAAAACAATTGATACATCAGAAAGTAAATAATAGCAACCACTAGTATAATTAGAGCAAGCATTTCAAATAGTGAAGAAAAGACATTTGCCAACATTCACAACTGTGTCGGTACCATATGTAAATGTGTGTCTGCATCGGAAGAAAACATAGATTAGTGGTTACTGCATCTTTCAGATTGGTTGTGTTTAAAGATCCCACAGCATTTGCAGACAGTAGCATGAATGACGGGTACAAGTTGCCCTGCTGCCAACTCAAGGTTCCTAGGGTGTGCTGCAAAAATCTTATGCAATTATAACCTAGTCATAACTTTAAAGTATAATTATTATCATGAGCATACCTCCATCACTGGTCCAATAGATGACGTGTGGGTCACAGTACATTGATCGTGATCATGACCCGACAAGACGAGTATCTGCAGAAAATACCGGAAAAGGTAAAATATACACGCCGAATGCATTATTTTGATCTCTCTTTTACTAAAACTGCTCTTCATAGTACATTTTCCACTTATTCTGGAATCTGATTGAAGATCTTTGGAGGCATCAAGAGGTTAAGGGAAATAGAACCTACGGGTCTGAGCAATTCCAGTAAAAGCTTGGATGTCTCCTCACTGAGATAATTCTGATACCTGTGTCAGCAAAGAAACGAGTAGATGGTAATGCCACAAACTCATGCTGTCAGGAAGCTATACAAAGTAATATAATTCTGGTTTGCATGAGCATCTATATGACTCATAGTTGCCCCTTTCTAGAGACTTCACCAATTGCAACAAGCAGTATAAGACATGCATATAAAGGAAAGGTTCGTAAGCCAGGTTGTGCCAGTGCACAAACAATCACCATGTTATGCAATTCAGGTATTGGTTTGATATTACATAATATTAATGTTCCCTTTCACTTGTACTTTCACTTTCATGCTGTGAATAATAAAATATTTACTTCTGAAGAAATACATCCTATAAGTATAACAAATTGTCCTAAATGATGCGTCTCACCACACCCTTAATCCTACATGATGCCACAAGTTGCAACTAAAACACATCAAACATGGAATTCTTGCTTCGTAGTTCACCAAAATGAACTGCACGAACAAGGGAAGACAAACTAGTAGGCAAGGAGATTATCTTCCCAAAAAAAAGCAATGAACATTGGGAGACTTACATTATTCCTCGATCAGGTTGAGTGTGAGAAACCCTCTGGAGGAAAACATTCAAATGAATTAGATGAATCAATAGTCGTAAGAAGTAAATGTGTTTGACTTGAGCTTATCCATTATATATTGTGTAAAGGAATGAAGACATGCTTTTATCATCCCCACTACCACCATCACCAACAAAAAGAAAAGACAAAGATATCAAGGGAAGTTAATTTCCAAATATTAGGATATGGTTGGATCATATGAAATATTTTGAAAGCCATGTATCAAACTCAAAATAAACAAGTAAAAATGGTACCATTCTCTTACCGTGCAAAACACTCTAGAGCTTGATACATAATAATGTAATATTTAAATAAATAAAAAAATGAAGAAGTTCAATTGAAGCATGATGAGTTATTTGGTCCCAACATATTCAGCCATGTAAAACTTGAAACATCTGTACTTGTACTTGAGAAAGAAGAGAGGATTGGGAAGTTTGGGGAAAGGAGGCATACCTGGTTGATAATGGGAGAAGAACGATATGGGCCACAATGAGATCCATCCGGCCGATATAGTGGAATATGTGTCAATAACACCCTTGGATTTAATATAGCATCTTTAAAAATATAAACATACCAATAAGATCCTGCATGAAAAATAGCCATTTTCCACCTAAAAATGGATAAAAAAACACCCACCTTTAGATACATTTTTGACAAACTGCCAGGCCGTGGAAGTTATATCACTTTGTGATGGTCCTGCAGCATGCAGACACGATTCAGTCATTGTACAAATGTGAGGCGGGTAAAAGAAACCCGAGCATGAACTTTGAAATGGAAAAAAAAATTATCCAAGTTCTTGCTACCATAAAGACAACTATCAATGTCCATATGTAAAATGGTATTCCACTTACAATTAAAACCTTATAAATGAATCTGACTAATTGAGAATCCATCAAAATCTTACATTTAATTTCTTTACTCTAAATCCAAGAATTTGAGTTTTATGGATCTTAATTTCAAATTCCATATTTAACTCTTCAGCTTGTGGAGTGACAAATATATAGCTTCAAAGAGGGACGAGTAGAGAACTACTCTACAAACCCTGTTCTTTAATTTTTTTTGAATAGTAGTAATTTTACTATGTAAAAGAGGAGGATACAGGAAAAGACGGATTCAAGAGCTTAGAAAGCTTAACAAAAAAAGCCCTCAAAAGAACCAAAAAACCAGCCATGAAGAAGCTAAGAGGAGCAATAGTCTAGATTGCCCATGACTAGTTGCTGCCTCCTAATTCCTTTATTGGCAAGCTCATCAGCTACCTCATTTGCTTCCCTGAGAGTGTGAATAAACCTAACATCTCCTTCCCCTTTCAAATCTGTTAGTTCCTCTTAATTGCACCTTTACAAGATCAATTTGGCTAGTTTTCTTATCTATCAGACATCTATAAATTATGCTCTCAGTGGCCTTTCTTGGGTGCTTTTTTTTTGAAACAGTAACGATGAATTCATTAAATTATGTATAAGGTGCAAGTGAGATGGAGCCAAGTATAGAAGAGTTATAATTGGCTATCAAATAGAATACAAAGTGAACAATGAAAAAGCTATATATGTACAATACTCCAGTCAATATAAATACAATTAGGAGTCCCCATCACCCCCTACACCCAAAAAGTCTCATGATCAGAACAACTCCATTGCAGATCTTTATTTTTGTACTCCCACGTGCTATAAAGTCGACAATACTGTTCGCTGACCGAAGTATGTGGTGAAGATGATACCCCCCATCCTACACAACCTTCTAATGTCCCTAACAATATTAATCAACTTCCATGGGGGGGTGGGGGGTCAGTTCTACATTGTTTCACTGGGCAGCTTGGGTTTTCCCTTCCAAATTTGATACAAACCTAGAATTGTGGGTTTTGGTTGTATAACCATGGCCTACATCACAAAGGTGAAAAATCCAAAATCCTTCGAGAGTGGTTCAACAAATCCAATGACATTGAAAAATGTGATAAGCCAAAAAAGGGAACTACTAATTTTATATTTACCATGAAGATTTTCTGAAATAAAAATAATAATTATCACTTACCATCAAGTGTTTGGGCATCAACCACTATGAATTCCACCTTGCCAACAATGAAACGATAGTTCCTAGCTCCAAATTCCTTTTCATATCGCTTGACTATCTATGTAAAAGAATAGAGACAAACCAAAAGATTCAAAATCCAAAACTAGGATATTTAAACTTATAGCATTTCCATGAATAAATTTCCATACATGAAGACTCCATAATCCTTTAGTTTATTTTATTTTTACTGCATGAAGCCTGGAAATTGGTGGAGGAACTTAACATGGTATGGTTCACAAGACATGAAGCTTTTATGAGAGAGTAAACACAAGGCAATGAGTGCAATGATACAAGTGCTCCACTCATCTGAATACCACTCTAACACAAGGCAATGAGCGCAATGATACAAGTGATCCACTCATCTGAATACCACTCTAACACAAGGCAATGAGCGCAATGATACAAGTGCTGCACTCATCTGAATACCACTCTTGCCTAAGAGTGCTTCTATAGAGTTTGTTATGAATACTCAATCCATCCAACAAGAAACTATAATCGAAAGCATTCTATCAAGGTTGGCTCATAGTGGAAAGAAATTCAGTAAATGCTACAAGATGGGCACATGGGAAGAAAAAACCTCCTTGGAAGCTCATTCCTCTGTACCGAGAGATTAGGTATTTATGTGTGGACTTGGATGTTTCTTTAATGCATGTTAGATGTATGGCACACAGAGTAGCAATTTCTTGGCTCAACATGGCATTTCTATTTGAAATATTCCTAGACTCCACTCCACTGAGATGGATATGTATTTGTGGAACTTACATAATTTTGTTTCTTCTTATATGTAACATTTTTCTTTTTGTAGCCATCTCTGTCACTTTCTTTATGTACTTTTCCTTTTCTTCAAATGTGGTGTGTTTCTTCCCCAAACCATAGCAAGGATGATTTTGACCATCCTTCGAGGAGGACTTTATTACCACCCCGCTCACTCAGAAGACACCCTTCGGGGTCCAATTTTTTTACCTTAGATATCTTCTTGTTCCAGGCTCATGAAAACTGATAGTAACTTCCATTAAAAGCTGCATAGCTATTATGTTAGTCATCAAGACCCTTTGAAAAGTCAAAACTCATATTCAACATTGCAACTCCTTCACCAACATATCTTTTTTCCCCATTTCTCTGTTGTATACCCTCATAAAATCTATCAAGTGCATCGCCCATCCATAAGTCCACTTAAAAAATAGTAAAGTTCCTATCGTAAGGGAACATCTTGCATATTACATCATTAATTCAGACTTTAGACAAAGGTTGGTAATGTATTACATAAGGACTCAAAAAATAGAGGTTCCCCACCTACAGGAGCAAATAAAATGTTAACGCCAAAATTACATTTTCCCACAACCCACTCTTTTTCCCCTATTTACTACAACAAAGAGGATCTTAATGTACATCCCAAACTTAAATTTGATGGCAGTTTCTCAATGGAAATTCCATGTGCTGGCAGTGGAGGGGCTATTAGAAACTTGAAGGGAGATTTGATCCAGATCTTCTCATTTCATGTTATTACAGCCAATGCCAACCAAGCTGAGGTCAAGTCTCTCCTGCAAGGTGGTAAGGATTTAGAGAAGATTGGGTACTCAAAATCCTATATAGAAGGAGATTCTTTTATGGCAATCCAATGGACTAAGAAGGCAGACCCTTCAGTCATCCCTCGACTCTTTTAGACTTTATACAAGAGATGAGAGGCCTAATTGCAGCTGTTATCACTCTATATATCATGTTCCGAAAAGTGCCAATGTGCTAGCAGATACTTTAGCCAAAGATGGAAGGAGTCTCCCTAGCCATCACAATTAGCTGATTATTCTCATTATTCGCACTTCTTTTTTCCTTCTTCTTGGTGTAGGGGGCTGGCTTCTTTCTGTTTGCTTACTCTCTGCTGTTTTAGCCTCGTATGTTGTAGTGTTTTTTGGGCGTTTTCAGTTGTGCCTGTAGCTACCTCTCTTGTAGCCAGCCCTTCTTTGCTGTATTAAGGGTTTGTAGCCTCATCTTGAGTCTCCTTTCCCCCAGTAAAACTGTAATCATTTAGCTAAAAAAAAAAGAGGATTTTCACTGCAAGATACCTGTACAGGCATTTTCAGTCTCTATTCTACTTTGTGATACAAAAATCTGCTCAAACTCAAGCTTCAAAGGACCATTCCATCATTGGTCCACAAGTTTTGGATTTCAGGATAGAAACCACAAATCAGGTAATGGAACTTCTGTAGTTCAAATTCTGATTAGTACCAACAGCGAGCTGTCCCAAGAAGTTACGTGAAAATAAACTGGAATATTTCATTAGAGAAATTCAACACACCTCTGGGTGAAGGGAATGGAAACCAGCGTAACCAATATCATGATTCCCAGAAAGATAATGAACTTCGGTGTCTGCATTGCTTCCTCTATGATTCAGGTTGAAGATGTGTTTAAATCTGCTCAAAGATTCCTGCCACCTATAAAAATTAAGAACGACAATGATGTATTAAGCAGAAAGGAAATCCAATGCTTCTTATATCCATCAAGTGACAAAAACAATAATAAGGGGGGAAAAGCAGTGAGTCCAACATCTAATGAAGTTTTAATGACTCAAACTTGCAGGTCCCACCTAGAAGCATGCCAAGCATGGAGAGGATGGGTAGTAGACCTCAGGATCTAGGATGTATAAAGTTGTAGCGTCACTTGACATCTCTAGGATATCATTTGAGTGGCCCAAAGGTAGAACATATAAAATCGCGGTACTTCATGAGGTTTTACTACAACAACGGCTATAAATTGGAAGGGTTAAAAATGAGGAGCATGACATATATAGGAGGTCTCAGTGATCCATAATGGTCAAAGCTCTCTATACATACACAACTTTTCTCCCACACACTAATGGCGAAGGATCTAACATACAGATTATGTTGCATGGACTCTTCAAAACGTGTGACATACCTATGTCGGGCACTTTATAGACTCTTTATGGGTTCTTCACAAACCTTTCTCCTTTTGAAACCTAACTAAAATATTGATATGTTTTGTCACTTGATTGTTAAGAATGAACTAGTACATTATTTTCTATTAGTGTTCCTTTCGAACCTTGCTTTCATTTAAAAGAAAATTTTAATTTAAACTTCAATTTATTTGAACATTATGTTGAGTCCGTGAACCTTATTTTTCGGATTGGCCAAGTCCCAAGACCTTGTACCAGGGCAGGTTTTGACAGACATGCCCGTACACATGAAACATAGTATGCAAATCATTTAGTGAACCAACTTCTCATTTTCCACCCATCCAACTCCGAAAGTCAATCAATGAATTAGATCATTTGATCTAACAAGAGTTAGACATATATATATATAGGGGCACAATCCAACAAACCCGGGTGTAATAGAAAAAATCTAAAGCCTATTTTTTGGACTAATGGTAGGTGCCATGTCATTTACATCACATGGGTGCTATCATCTTTTTCAAGGTAACTTTTCAAGTATTTTGTCTTTTTGTGTGATGTGGAATGGAGTGTTTACTATACCTGGGTTTATTGGATTTTTGGCTTATCAACACCTGGATTTATTGGAGTTTTGGCTTCTATATGGCAAAAACTCCGATAAATCCAGGTGTAGTCAACACCCTTCCACATCACAAAAAAAGACAATACGTGAAAAGTTACCTTGAAAAAGGTGATAGCACCCATGTGATGTGAATGACATGGACACCTACAATTGGTCCAAAAAATGGGTGTAGTTTTTTTCCTACTACACCCAAGCTTATTGGATTGTGCCCCAATAAACCAACATAATAATGGTCTAATAAGACTGACTTAAGGTAACCATAGCCATGCTCTAGTCCACCAACTCCACCTCTCCAACATTTAGATTCCTCAAGTGGGTCCCATAGTTGGCAAGAGAAACTCCATGTGTCCTCCGTGACAAATTAACTCAAGGAATACTCAATGGCTAGGTCTAAACAATCTTACATGTCACTTTCTACTTTTGTTTTGCACAGAATTCAAAATATCCTGCATAAATAGTTCCAAAACCATCTCAAAATACATATCTTGTTTTTTTTTTTCAACAGTAGTAAAGCATGAATATGCATTTAAATAGCAATAATGTTCAATAAATATTGAAAGTAATCCATTGGCATAAAAGATGAAACTTATCTAGACATCATGAAATAATTCTTAACTTGCACGATACCTAAACATATTACACCATAATGTGTGTAAACATAGATACAGTCATAGTTGAGGCCTTCTTGTGCACAGTGTATGTGTACATGTGTATTCTTATTGGTTGGTGACGTGATCTCTCTTCGATCATTATCTAACATCAACCCTGTCACCAATCAATGAGAAAAACACATGTACATAAATGTGCATGTACCTTATATTTTTTCCATTGCATTTTCTCATGCCATCAAGTAAAATATCCAACCCGTGCAATTTACAGGAATTGATTGTGCATCTCAAAGCACTTCGTGAAAGTTGTCCAGATGAGGTGGTGAGGAACATCAGTCAGTCAGTTCTCAATATACAGTTCAAATAATCTTCAGAACAATAATCATAATAGTGCAACTTATACATCTCTTTGCCTACTGGCTTTAATATGACTGAAGAAAGAGATGAATATGTAATTACTTTGTCAGCTTTGCATCATCACTGATGATAGCAATTTGATAATTTGGAAGATAAACATGACTCATTCTTCTCCACATATTTGATCATTCATATTTCAGAGTTTTAATAACTAGAGCAGTTCATTAGATGTAAAAGTTAATGTCAAAGTCATTATGAAGTGATGCAGGAATCATAAACATCTAGAGAAGAAAAAAAAAACATTCCAAATACTTGAAAAAGATCTGAGTACCACATAAAGAGAAAAGTTCGAATTAAAAATATGCCTTTCATGCCTTACTCTTCATCTGACAAGAAGGGCCCCCCGTCGAAATGGTCACCCAAAAACAGAACCAAAGCAGGTTTGAAAGGCAATATAGATGAATGAAAAGATCTTCTCATGTACAAATCAGTATAGAACTGTGCAGTCTCCAGAGCAAGTGACTTAGGAGGAAGCCGAAGGGAGGTCCTGTCCATAAGCTGTTACAGATGAAACTGGGCTTTACCATTTCAGAAAAATTACCAGGAATAAAATTAAAACAAAGATTTCCATGGAGAAGAGAGGTGGGCTAAAAAGATGCATGTATAACCATTTGAAACTGCTATGGCATAAATAAGTAAACCCCTATGCACATTTCCAAAGCCAGTCCTAACCTTCTTCCTTATGAGAGCTACTTTTAAATTTCTTCTTGTGTAGTCATTCCTAATTTTATCTTTTCAAATTATATTCATCATAACATCTGCATCTCTAACTCATGCACCTCATCTTATTCAAGTTCCTTTTTTGAGTTTTCTTTTGGGCTCCGGGGAGGCGAGGGGGAGGCCAAAGTTTACTTCACACTTTATCTTCTTGTCAGTTCTTGTGCAACATTTTTTAAATGGTGACTTCATTTAGTGAACAAAGGCACAAGAAGTGCACAAGAGAACACAAACACAAAAAGGACATAGGCAAAACACCCCTATGAGAGAGAAAAGTAAGGAAAAAAAAACCTTAGCCTAGGTTAATACACTCCATCCAAGCTTGAAATGACAGCCTGAAATTCATTCAATAGAGAGACACGAGCAACGCATTTCCCCTTAACATGAGAAGCAACGACAAGGTGAGACTCTATCTTGTTTGTAATACACAATTGTTTTGCTCCCACGGTCCCACCAAAGATTCCATAAAGTTGCCAAAAATATAACAGAAAAAGTGAGATGACATGCTAAAGAAACTCTAGAGGTGCCACTAAGGTACATCCAAGCATATGAAAGTGGAGCAACAAAGGAACGCATGACCCACTGGACATTAAACAACTCAAGAGTAGTTATTCTGCGATATTCATCTCAATGTGGCAATCTAAGTATAAAAATGGCCCTTCTGTCACTCATGATAGCACAACACTTCTACATAGCGTTTTAGTGGCCCTTTTGAGGTCAATAGCTCCTATCCATCTTCTTTAGATAGTGATTGACAACGGTTGCATCATGTACTTAGTCTAGACTAAAGAACATGGCATGAACTTCCTTCTTTGCCATTATGTCCTCATGAATAAATAGCTTTGTCATCTGGTCATTCCACCAATGGTTTCATAGTTCTTCAACAGTTCTAGAATGAATGCATGTTCTATTTTATGAAGTATATCGTTACATGACCATCTATCTAGCGAAGGGCATTTGTTTTATATCTAATTAATCATATAATGCATCTGTTGAGATATGGCATGCCATATGGTTTCCATAAACTCTCTTGAATGGAAAAGCTCACTTAGTGTCTCATTACCTTCCTTCAACTTAACCATTTTGTACAGTTTCTATCTGTGTGGTTGATTGCAACTTTTATACCATCTCTTTGGAAATTGTATTTCACTGGTTCCAACTTCTAGGATCTTGTGTTGTTTACCAAGGTCTTCCAATCAGCTGTTTTATCTCTAGTAAGCTCAATTAATGATTTAAGAGCCAAAGTCCAACAACATCAGGCAGAGGCACTTCGGAGTACTGTTGCTCTCTTGGTAAATGATAGAACTAAAGATTCCACCTTACAACTCAGTAATGGATATCCCTACAGAATAGGACTTATTCAAGAAATTATATATCTACATGGAGTCGACCAACTTTTGCATGTGACACTCTCTCCAACTTTGGCTGAGAGAGTGTTTGCACTCTTCTTTGACAACCAAACCACCTTCTGTTGGAATACTGAGTTCCCAATAGAATGCATAAGAGTGGTGTTCCATGTGGTGGATAAAAAGAAAGAAACTGTAAAAATTGTCCATACAACACTACAGACCACACTGAGGTAGCCTCATTTTCATGTACACCCAACACCACAACTAATTGCCAGATTGCCTAATCACGCACTCCATTCTTCCAGTCAGTTGCCAACATAAATGGGTGCCTGTTTCCTTCAACTTGGCTTTCAAATCTAACCTTTAATCTGCTTCCATCTCCTTCTAATTGCATGTGATGTTGAAAACTAGATGGTACATATTACGCATTCAAATTTCAAAATATCCAAAATCAAACCCCAAAAGTAGTAAAAGGTTGCTTTGTTCTGGAATTTTTTTTTTCCATATTTGACCAGAAATAGTCCAACTGTCAAACTATCACGTTATTACCGAGTCCCTAAATTCCAGTCTACCTGAAGAACAAATATGAAACAAGACAAATGAAGAATAATCCACTTTTGAAGCCTAATATTTCTAACATCAAGATGCACTTTCAGATTTATGATCATTAGTTAAGCTGTAAAAGAGAGAGAACCATTTACAAATCCAAGAAAAAAAGGGGGCAAAAAGCGGACGCTGTAACCTGTGGATCAGCAACAACAGCAACCTTCACTTGATTAGTGGTTTTCTGCATGCTGCTTGTTTCCTGCACACCCAAGCAGAAAACTGTTCAGTTGTTTTATATAATCCAAGGACCTAATTTTCGGTGTATGGAGAGGTTCTGTTTGATAGAAATTTGGGTAGAATCTACAGTTCTCAAGATTCTGGAACCAGCAAATTCTGCTAATTCTGGAACCTAGAGGATCCTGAAATAGCCCTGTTTTGTGTTTGGGAGTATTGAAATTATTAGCCGGAATATAAGAACTTCATAATCCAAGTCACTTAGACATTTGAAATCCAAAATAACACTTTCAATGATAATATATAAATCCCCTGAAATTGAACGTGGGATTCATAATTCTTTATCACTGTCATCATAGACATTTTCCCATCTATCTGGGATTAACTCATATTTGTTTTCGGCTAATTATTATACATAGGCCCACTACCTATATGATGCCTGATAATAGTAACAACAAGAAGAAAAGTAATTATAATGAATAAAATTTATATCTAGCGATGTGAGATTCAGAATTTACATTCTAACAAGCCACTCACTATGGAAAAAAAAAATTCAGGAAAAACAGAGAATGAAAGAAATGGGGAGAACAAATGAATACCAGGGAAGAAGGGGAGTGGGGCCAATGGCAAGACCAAAGTGGGACCCAAAAGGAAACCATCTCACAGTAGATCAGGCTTATGGCCCACAAGCAGCACAGGAATACCGTCAACTTCGAAAGGCTCTGCATCTTCGATTGATAGAGGATCTAAGGAGCAGTCCAGACAAAGTCACCGATACCAACTCCCAAATACTTCAAGTTCTGAATCCGATGCCCAGATCGCGTAATCCTGTGTACTGTATTTGGGCGAAAACAACCTTCCCGGCTTTCGCTCCGGTGAAAGACTGGATTCACCCAATTGCAGCTTGAATCTCTGAACGTTGGGTTGATTAAGTTTAAATCAGTTCAACAGGTTCCATTTATTAAGAGGTTTTGACAAAATAAAATCAGTTGATAGTATTCAAGCCAATGTATTTATAAAATGTGAGAAGCTGATGCAATTAATTTTAAATAAGTTGATGTAATATGTATTTAACTCATTCATTAAATAGTTTTTCATTATTCGGGTGATATTTGATAGTGATATAAAAAAACGTAAAATAACTTTTAGATTAAAAAAATGAATTTTTCATCAAAAAAAATTCATTGAAATTCATTTTTAATGAAACCAGTATATATGTTTTAGGAATATAAATAAATATCTAAGAGTACAGAGACCATAAATACAATGCAAAATAAATGTGTTAGATGCAATTTTTAATATCTGTTTACATTTTTAAATCCGAAACAACATTTTAATTTGATATCGAATTAGTTTTCGAATAGGGATTTTGACATGGTTGAATCCAAATTTAGTATGTGAATAGTACACATAATTCATGTAATATAACATAAAATTAAGAAAAATCAAATTTAAATCTCAATTTGAATCATGATTCGAATGCAGATATGGGTTTAGACACAAATATTTAAATATCTATGTAGAATTGGATCTTCTCTTAAAATCTGATTCAAATCCTTTAAAACCACTTCTCACCTGGTTGATTTTTGCCTTGATATGGTATTGATCCAGTTGTAAGGGTAATGCACAAAATCTACCAAAGTATGTTTTGTGCAATTCAAGGGCATGGGTAAGATTAGCCATAATAAGCCTCACACGGGATAATTCAAGTGGAGTCACTCTAGCTTAGGAATTAGAGGTCTTAGATTTGAGTCTCTAATACATGATGTATGTGGCTTTCAGGAGTCTCAGTATATTCGAAGTTTTATCCAACACCTTCTACTCAAAAAAAAGTGGGGGTATTCGAATTCTCCGTCATAAAAAAAAAAAGCTAAAATGGTAAAGTTAAACCCAGTGAAAATTTAAAGTTGCAAGCCATCTAATGTAACATCTTGAAATAGATAATTCTTATAGCCATTTGCTGTCTTGAAGTTACAGTGGAGCAGATTTAGAGTATTTAACTAATTTAGAGATTTTTGGTATAGTGGTGAACTCCAGAAATCATAATTTTTCCAATTTATATTCTACTATATCCAAAAGCTTCAAGAGGACAAAACCATCACAAATGATGTGCGATATGATTGGGTAAAATTTATAGGGGACTATATTAGGGCTTGAATGCAATTTTGAACCCTATATGATCAAGCACCACAAGAATGTCATGTGTCCAACTTTCCCAATGTTATATCTAAGTAATCCAGCAAGACCATTTAATGATACTCAGCCATCATAGTTGTTCAAGGATCTACACAATTGTGCAAGACTTGAAGGGTACTACATTAGGCTCTTGAATAAAGTTTTCATCCCTAATCAATTGAGTTCTGCAAATACATTGTTCATGTGTCCAACTTTCACAATGAATCCAAGAACTCCAACAAGACCATTTAATGAAATCAACCATAATAAAAGATCAAAAATCCTCAATATATGTTGAAGTTTTAGGGAACTACATTGGGGTTGGGTGCAGTTTTTACCCATACATAATCATCCTGCAAGCTCTACAAATAAGAGAAATCACTAACAGAAATAGATAAACACAAGAAGCAGTTTTAACAAAAATATGGTATTCTAGACCTTTAACAGAAATCACTACATAAGACCCCAAGGAACTCAAATGCTCACTGAATATATATATATATATGAATACAAGGGCAAAAGAAAATGACAGAACAAATAAGATGCTTTTGTCATTATTCAATTTATAAAATTGTGTTGAGACTAAGCAAGGAACTGCTGGAACATTTTTAGGAGTAGGACAGTAAGTAGTGTTTTTCAGAAAAATACAGTAGCTGCTCTCCAGTAGCCCAAGTTGGATAAATAAAACATACGAATATGAAACTGAAAATTTGCACCAGGTCTATCCTTAAAATCTACAGCAGCAAGAACATTTTCCTTGATGGAGAGTGCACCAATCTTCAATGGAAAAAAAAAAACATACCTCCAAATGAGAAAACAAACTCCCTAGTAAAGAAGTTAAGCAAAATTAAAAGACAATGGAAGGACGTAACCATAGTCAAAAAACATATGATAGGGGTAAGCCTAGCTTCTATAACTTTAACATTGATGGTGTAGCAAGGGGTAAGCCTAGTCCAGCTGGCATAGGGGGTGTGGTTCATGATGATAGAAATAGGATGTTGTTCATCTTCTCAGAACCCATACGGATCATGAAGTCGAATGAAGTGGAATTATTTACAATTAGGAGATCTATCCACCTTTGGGTGAGGTATGGGAATAGCAACCTTATAGTCGAAAGTGATTTTGTTGATGCTATCGCCTAGGCTAGTGGTAGGAAGAGTCTCCCATGGAGGTTAGTTAACATTGCAAGGGCAATAGGATGTTGAGTAGGAGTGGAGGTATCCTATTCAGGCACGCTGCATGCTCAGGGAACATAGTGGCAGGATTTTTTTCGAAGATTAGACTACAAAAGCCAAGGCCGATTGTGGAAATCTTATGACTTGGTACTACTAGGTGGGGTTTACTGGGTCTGGGGTGTTCTTTCTTTTCTCGTTTGTATTTTGTTTTGGATGTATAGTCTTGTATGGCTCTCTTATACAAGACCTGATTATGTATGCGGGTTCGAGCCCCCATGGCCTAACCTTGGTGTGACTTAGGGGTAGTGGGCTCACCCATGGGGGTTTTACGCTGGGTATCTGATGTAGGCTAGGTAGGATTAAGAATACCCAACCTCAAATTATAGCGGAAGCTTGAATAATATCTTGAATAACCCTTGAATCTTCACAAAACAGTCCTTCGTTTTGCACTTGAATCTTCATAAAACAGTCCTTCGTTTTGTACTTGAATCTTCACAAAACAGTCCTTCGTTTTGCACTTGAATCTTCACAAAACATTCCTTCGTTTTGCTAAACAAAATAACAATTTTATTGATCAAAATATTCCCTCCCTTCAAGGGGCTGATTACAATCTTATTTATAAGAAATCCTAACCTAAAATAAGGAAAGAGAGTTCTACTTTAAAAAGGAAAGAGAGTCCTATCTTAACAAGGAAAGAGAGTCCTACCTTAAAAAGGAAAGAGAGTCCTACCTTAATAAGGAAAGAGAGTTCTATCTTAACAAGGAAAGAGAGTCCTATCTTAACAAGTAATAAGGAGCCGACCCTCCAATTATGAAAATAACAAATTCTAAATCTAGAAAATAACACAAAGAAATTTTCCTAATTTAATTAAAATCCTAGTTGATTTAGGATTCTAATTCACAACTGTCAGCACCTCTTTAGCCATTGGGCCTGCTCTGCTGGGCCTGTTCTTAGACTTGCTTTGGATCCACTACACCAAATCTTCTGACTCGGATACCCACCTGGATCGAAGATATAATTTTGATCTTTTGACTTGGGGCCCGAACTTGCTAATTTGATAATGCACCCGCCCGGGTCAAAATTAAAATTCTGTCTACGTCTCTGGATGCCCGCATCATACTCCCGCTCTCGGAGAAAACTCGTCCTCGAGTTTATAAGGTTCATCGACGAAGGGTGCGGTCTTCTCATAGTCTTTCTCATATGCTTTAATGAAATTTCCTTATGCTGAATACTCAATCGCTGTGGAGTACTCGCTTTAGGAGATGTCGCCTCGGGGCCTACCAAAAGTGACTGGATGGTAGGTATTGAGGATTGTCTCTCATAACCTTTCCAAATAGGGTCGACATATGGCCGGATGGTGTGGTCTGAGTCCACAAGATGTCGATCATCTCCAACTCCTAGTGTACGAACTTGTACTGACCATTCTCTGTCGCCTCTATCACTAGCATCTTCTCGTTGCTGAACACTGGACTGTGGCTCAAGATGGTGTGTCTCAAATTCCTGCTTCAAGATGGAACTTGCCTCAAACTGTTGGATACATCCTTCTGTTGCACTTGTATCTACCGTAGCTTCATGAATTGCTAAAATGGGTGAGATATTGGGTGTAACCAACTGGTTCATGTGTTCGTCCCACATTGGATCAACATAAGGTCTATAGTCGCCCAATGTTCTCGTGGAATGAGCATCACAAAACACAAACTCATTGATGGCCTCGGCCTTTGTGCTATTGTGGTGTATGTCATCCACTCGGGGTTCACCAATATGAATTGGATGTTCATGTACCATCTCCAAGAGTTGCACATTCATGGAGTCCGTCTCCACAGAATCATTGACATCTTCCTCACTAGAGGAATCTGAGTCAACAATTTCGACTTGTGCAGTCGTGTCTACTTCATCAGCAAATCGGACGAATCGTTGCCTTCTCTCAGGCTGTCGGACGACATGTTTTGCCCTATGTCTGTGATAGTAGAAACTTTCGTCTGAACTTTCATCTGAACTTTGATTTGAATTGTCATCTGAACTTTCTTCAGAAGATGAGTATCTGGAGTACCTTGATCTCACTGATGGCGAAGTAGAAGGGTGTTGGCTTGTTTGATTCTTTAGAGCCGCGATCTCTCTCTGTAGATTAACACATGACTCAAATAACCAATCAAACTGCCTGTCGCTGTCTTTAGAGAATTCAACTCGATCATCTTCTGGAGCGTGTCTCACATAACGACTTTGACTAGAATGAAACCAGTCACTATTCCTGGCTTGTCGGCTACGAAGGCGGTCACGTCTTGTCATAACTAACCCCTGATCGAAGGATGAGTCTTAATTGACTCCGAAGCTCTGATAGCCATTCTGATGTAGGCTAGGTAGGATTAAGAATACCCAACCTCAAATTATAGCGGAAGCTTGAATAATATCTTGAATAACCCTTGAATCTTCACAAAACAGTCCTTCGTTTTGCACTTGAATCTTCATAAAACAGTCCTTCGTTTTGTACTTGAATCTTCACAAAACAGTCCTTCGTTTTGCACTTGAATCTTCACAAAACATTCCTTCGTTTTGCTAAACAAAATAACAATTTTATTGATCAAAATATTCCCTCCCTTCAAGGGGCTGATTACAATCTTATTTATAAGAAATCCTAACCTAAAATAAGGAAAGAGAGTTCTACTTTAAAAAGGAAAGAGAGTCCTATCTTAACAAGGAAAGAGAGTCCTACCTTAAAAAGGAAAGAGAGTCCTACCTTAATAAGGAAAGAGAGTTCTATCTTAACAAGGAAAGAGAATCCTATCTTAACAAGTAATAAGGAGCCGACCCTCCAATTATGAAAATAACAAATTCTAAATCTAGAAAATAACACAAAGAAATTTTCCTAATTTAATTAAAATCCTAGTTGATTTAGGATTCTAATTCACAACTGTCAGCACCTCTTTAGCCATTGGGCCTGCTCTGCTGGGCCTGTTCTTAGACTTGCTTTGGATCCACTACACCAAATCTTCTGACTCGGATACCCACCTGGATCGAAGATATAATTTTGATCTTTTGACTTGGGGCCCGAACTTGCTAATTTGATAATGCACCCGCCCGGGTCAAAATTAAAATTCTGTCTACGTCTCTGGATGCCCGCATCATAATCATACTCCCGCTCTGATACCATTCTGATGTAGGCTAGGTAGGATTAAGAATACCCAACTTCAAATTATAGCGGAAGCTTGAATAATATCTTGAATAACCCTTGAATCTTCACAAAACAGTCCTTCGTTTTGCACTTGAATCTTCATAAAACAGTCCTTCGTTTTGTACTTGAATCTTCACAAAACAGTCCTTCGTTTTGCACTTGAATCTTCACAAAACATTCCTTCGTTTTGCTAAACAAAATAACAATTTTATTGATCAAAATATTCCCTCCCTTCAAGGGGCTGATTACAATCTTATTTATAAGAAATCCTAACCTAAAATAAGGAAAGAGAGTTCTACTTTAAAAAGGAAAGAGAGTCCTATCTTAACAAGGAAAGAGAGTCCTACCTTAAAAAGGAAAGAGAGTCCTACCTTAATAAGGAAAGAGAGTTCTATCTTAACAAGGAAAGAGAGTCCTATCTTAACAAGTAAGGAGCCGACCCTCCAATTATGAAAATAACAAATTCTAAATCTAGAAAATAACACAAAGAAATTTTCCTAATTTAATTAAAATCCTAGTTGATTTAGGATTCTAATTCACAACTGTCAGCACCTCTTTAGCCATTGGGCCTGCTCTGCTGGGCCTGTTCTTAGACTTGCTTTGGATCCACTACACCAAATCTTCTGACTCGGATACCCACCTGGATCGAAGATATAATTTTGATCTTTTGACTTGGGGCCCGAACTTGCTAATTTGATAATGCACCCGCCCGGGTCAAAATTAAAATTCTGTCTACGTCTCTGGATGCCCGCATCAGTATCCCGCGGTTTCCCACATATAAATTCAAAAAAAAAAGAGTAAAAGAAACAGCTGTTGTTGTTGTTGCTACTGCTGCTATGCCTGCTTTTGAGTTTTGACCCACTTTATTGCTTTTTAAGCCCGTGCTCAAGATCTATGTTTTTGCCTGTATATCAAAAGAAAATTCTAAGTAGTTTGTAAACTTTTCCGAGACATATTTTGGTTCTTTGAATGTTAAATTATCAAGAGAAGATAATAATGTAAGAAAGTTCAGAAAGGAAAAGGAAGATATTTGGATATTTAAGTGCTAATGATGATTCAAAACATGTTAAATGACTTCCACATTGAAATAATAACATTAAGGGCTTGTTTGCCAGTTTGACACTGGATTCTATGAAATTGGTTTCGATCAGAGGCAAGGAGTAAAGGGTCAAGGGAGGAGAATAAGATGGGACCATTACATTTTTCTCACGTGTGGCTTCTTTCTTCATGGAATGGTGGATAAGAAAACACTTTCTATCAGAAAAAAAAAATTGATGGTTGCATCCATCTCCACCTATTCACCATTTCAATTAAAAAACACTTCCATATGACTTAGTATGGAAAATGAAGGGACATTTGAATGGGCAATTTCCAAAGGAAGGTGAGGGGTTGGATGAGAAGGGTGAAGATGTTCAGATTTCCATGCTAGGATTTGGGGTAATTTCTACAATTACTCAATTCATCTGCATCCTTTCCATACGCACAGCTTCTCCATTGCAAACTAATGACAATAGATGATATATGAGAGAAACTCATTTAAGGTGATTTGGTCATGTAAAACTAGAGACAGCCCTAGCACAGAGTTGAGAGGTTACAAATTGAAGGTACAAGGAGAAGAGGAAGCTTGTTGAAAGCGTGGATAAAAGGGATAAAGATAAAGAAAAGCATGATAGAATATGGGATGATGAAGATTTTGGTTTACGATAAAGTCAAATGGAGAAGTAGAACTCAAAAGGCCAACCCTAGATAAAGGGAGAATGGCTATTTATGACGATGATTGCAACCTATTGTATTTCCTTCATCTCAGTAGATATGAATCATATGATCACACACATGTTTAGTTTCTTTATTTGCAAGCTAATTCCTTTTCCTCATACTATGCAGATATGTTATCCATGTGAAAATGTCCTCCCAGTCAACATTTCATATTTTGTACAACATTTGCCCCAAGACTCGATACATATGTTACAAGAGCTCTTGTAATTTTCTATTTCAATAAAAGATTCATAGTCAATTAGAAGGGAAAAAAAATGAGATAATTGAGGTTAACAGTTAACAAACAAACGGCTTGCTTCCAAATTGTTTTACAGTGATTTGCCTCAAGTGCTGTCTAAAGGTATCTTGTTTACTTATGCTAACAAAGGGTGATTAAAGGTTTATTCAAGAACAAAGATCATATACTACATGGCCTAACCTCAGGAAGTAGGAGGTTGCGGGTTCGAGTCTCTCTATGGACTAACTTTGGTGTGCCCTAGAGGTAGTGGGCTCACCTGTGGGGGTTTTACGCTGGGTATCCCGATTTCCCACACGTAAATTCAAAAAAAAAAAGATCATATACTACATGAATAAAGGGCATCCTCCATTCCTCCTAGGTTTACAATTTATGGGTCAGCTTGAACAATTAATCTCTGGGAAGAAGAGAATTGATGAAATCCCCTCCTACGACTGCTTTCATTTCAACTACAAAAATCATTCTACAAGTAGCTCTGAAAGAAGTCTGCTGCCACAATATGTTAGAGATGCCATTATAGTGTGTAACCTCACAAACTTTTCACCTTCTGGAAGATTAGAATCAAACCTAGATGGTTTTACCTTAGTTTTTATGATGCATGAGGTAGAGATTGAGCTGCAGATTTTACCATTTGCTTCTATGAATTTCATGTCAACTTAATTTCATTTCTTCGTGATGGGAAACACATGGCGCAATGTATCATAGCATACAAATTTACAGATAATCTTCGATCTGAGAGCCGACAAGCACACTCATCTAACAAGCTGCATTTGTGAAGTGTCATCCACATTCAGTGATGAGTTTATGTTATTCGCAAAATCATATATACAAAAATATTATAGAGCCCCACAAATGAGCATCACTCTTGATTCCTATCTATGTTCATACAAAAAAGGTGTTCATATCTGAAGTGTAGACATTGTTAAGATGAATTGAAGAATCAAAGCACCAATTTATTTGAACATTTACATGTTAGTTCCTATTTTCTCTAGCCAGCCAACAATTTCCTTGATAGTAGGCCTTTTAAAGGGGTTCTGATTGACGCACATGCAAGCGACATCGAGCACCTGCAACATCTGGTCTTCAAACCCCTTGCCCCTCAGCAGGGGATCAAAGACTTGATCTTGCCTTCCCTGAAATCTCATTTGCTGCACCCATCCAACCAACTCTCTAGATGTCTTTGGCTTGAAAATATCAACAGGCCGTCTACCCGTTAGCAGCTCGAGCATAACCACACCGAAGCTATAAACATCTCCTCTCAAGGTGGCAATCCATGCTTGCCCATACTCTGGGGGTATATAACCCAAGGTTCCCACCATTTCAGTTGTCACATGGGTATTATAGGGAAGGATCAATCTGGACAATCCAAAATCAGCAACATGAGCTTCAAAATCTCCATCAAGAAGAATGTTACTGGACTTGATGTCCCTATGCACAATATGGGGCTCACAGATCTGATGCATGTAAGCAAGGCCCCTGCCTGCTCCTTGGGTAATTCTCAGCCTTGTGGGCCAGTCAAGCCTAGATGCACCATCCACTCTCTCATGTAACCAGTAATCTAAACTCCCATTCTCCATGTAAGAATAAATCAGAATCCGGAAGCTCCCATGCACACAATAGCCTCGCAGTGAGACAAGGTTCTGATGCTGGGCAGTGGACAGAGCTTCTACTTCTGCCTCGAATTCCCTCTCCATCAGACCCATATCTCCATTCAGTTTCTTAATGGCCAGCTTAGAGCCATTGGCCAATGTAGCCCTGTAGACCAACCCAAAACCGCCACACCCAACAATGTTTGCCTGATCAAAATTGTTCGTGGCATTCACGATGTCAGAGATTGTGAGTTCCTTTAACTCATTGTCAATTGGAAACAACATGACCAAAGTGGAGTCTTTGATGATATCTGCGTGAAATCCAAGATTGGAATTGCTAGAAATAGCATCAAGATCTGTCTTATCATTGTCGCCCCCTCCCGGATTGATTTTTGTATTGGATAGTATCCAAAGGGTCAATACAGTGAGAATAAATCCTCCTCCCAAACAGATACTGAGAATGACTACTATAAGGAGTTTCTTGTTAGAGTATTTGGGTGCTGGAGTGTGGTTGCTCTCCCCCGACTGTTTGCTGCAAGAACGACGGAGAACCATTCCACAAAGCCCTGGATTCCCTTCAAAGCTTGAAGATAAGAAGGTGTCAAACTGCCCTCCCGTCGGAACTGGACCTTGAAGACTGTTGTTTGCTACACTGAATAAAGCCAAGAAGTGGAGTTTATTTAGTGACTGAGGAATGAAACCAGATAGATTGTTCCAAGAAAGATCGAGCCTCTCTAAGTTGCTTAGATTGGAAAGCTGGTCTGGAATCCCCCCACTAAAGTGATTGTGACTGAGATCCAACACATGAAGTGCTTGCAGATGACCAATTTCTGAAGGTATAGCACCACTGAGGCTATTGTTTCTAAGGTATATGGCAGGGGGCAAATCAGAGAGCTGGTTGTATTGCAAGCTGGACGCATTCCGGGGTCGGACGAAGACAGGGAGCTCAAGGTAACTGCTATCCACCTCTGCAGCTCCCTTCTCCGACACCAATAATGGCAATTCCGTCATTTCCTGTGGCAATTCTCCAGTAAGAAGATTGCCAGACAAGTCCAAGTAGAAGAGATTGGGCAGGGTACCCAACCAACCAGGAATTGAACCAGTAAGTCGATTGAGGGACAAGTCCAACACCTCCAGCTTGTTGAGGCTGACTAACCAGGCCGGTATCTGACCCATCAGCAGACAATCTGCAAGACCCAGAACCCTGAGGCTCTGAAATCCATATAATCCAATAGCCCCATCATCTGGAATCTCTTCCCCAATGAAATTGTTGGATAACAATACAGTCGTAAGGTTCTTGAAACCCATCAGAATTCGAAACGTACTTGTGATGTTCCTCAATTTATTGGTTGAGAGAGAAAGATAAGAGAGTGATTGAAGGGCGAGCATATCTGGCATAATCTCGCCCTCTATGTGATTTTTGGCCAAGCGCAATGCAGTAAGCGACCGACATCGGTAGAGAGTATCCGGCAAGTTGCCAGTGAAGTGGTTATTACCAAGATCCAATGTACTCAATTGAAGGAGACCGGAAAAATCGATGGTAGAGATTTCTCCCACCAGTGAATTGCACCTGAGGTTGAGAACTTTGAGCTTGGTGCAATTGGTTAGAGACAATGGAATTTTACCAGTGAGATTGTTGTTGAACAGAAGCAATTGCTCCAAATTCACCAGCCTCCCCAATGCCTGTGGGAGCTTTCCAATCAACTCATTGTCATTGAGCTCAAGAACAGTCAAATTTTCCATCTGGGTCAACTTCTCTCCATCCAAAAACCCCGAAATTCGATTGAAAGGCAATGAAATAAGTCGCAGTCCAACTACCTGGTAGAGATCATCTGGTATATTTTCAGAGAGATTGTTGAAACCCGCCCGGAAAATCTCCATGCCAATACACTCACCCAAACCTGGTGCAATTGCGCCGGTAAATCTGTTGTATGAGAAGTCTAGAACCATGACTTGGGTAGAATTTGCACAAATGGAAGTAGGCAAGGAGCCAAAGAAGCTGTTGTTGCTGGCATTCACATCTATGAGATTGGAAGAGAGAGAGAGAGAAGGGAACGTCCCAGAAAAGGAGTTGCTGGAGAGATTAAGAAACTGGAGATTGAGAAGTTGCATATACGGGAATTCCCCAAAGAACACATTAAAACTCAAGTCCAAAACTTTGAGACTGACAAAAGAAGAAGACGAGAAGAGTCCAGCGGGAAGCGCGCCAGAGAGAGAGTTGCAGGAGAGGTTGAGTTGGGAGAGTTTTGAAAGCTGTCCAAGAGAAGGGGAGAGGCTCCCTGTGAGGCCTCTTTGAGGCAGCCAAAGACGTGTCACAGATCCATTCCTGTTGCAGGAAACGCCTTCCCAGAGGCAGCAGTCTTCTTGGGTGGTGTTCCAATCCAAATGAGGAGAAGAAGAGACGCTTGTAAGAAAGGAAAGAAGTGATTCCTTCTCCAGTTGGGTGCAAGCACTTGTGGAAGAGGGTAAGTTGGAAAGGAGAACGAGAAGAAGAAAAAGAAGAGAATGGAAAAAAAACAGAGGTTTTGGCGATCCATGGAATAAACAGAGCATGGCTTGCTCTGCTTTCTTCTCTTCTTTCTACAAAGGTTTATCTGCTCAGACAGAGAGAAAGAAAAGCCAGAGAAGATGAGAGAAAGGACCAGTGGTAAATGGAATTGACCAAATACACCTGCAGATTATGTATACAACTGGTAAAAAGGAATGAATGAAGGATCCAACAAAGCTTATTTCTTTCTTTTTCTATCTCTCGTGCGGGAGAGAGACAGGCTGACGTTAGGAAAACATAGAAAGTTGGCTTTGATTCTAAAAGGGAGGCGTTTACTTTCTGTCTTACAAGCGTGTGATAGTCGGTAAAGGATAAGAACCCTTTCATCAAAGAAGAAGAAGAAAAACAAAAAACAAAAAACAAAAGAATAAATAAGAAAATGGTTGATGAGCAAGAAAGATAAATTGAAACTTTGTGGAATCTTAAACTTTCGATATAAGTTTAAAATTATCATCTTAAATTAGAATTTTTTTTTTTAATTATTAAAGTCAAATTTCAATGTTTAATATTATCATCATAATGAAACTTATTTTTTCAGTTTCAAATTTATTGACAGAGAAGAGTTATGCAAAATCAATGAAGTTGAATTTGAATTTAGAAAGTTGGCTAATTTGAATTTGAAATTTCATTCTTAATTGATACCCATTATTTTTTTACATATATGGAACCCGGTTTGACCAGCATAGAATAAATTGTTTTAACTATTTTTGTGAATTTTTTAATTTCATGGAAGTGGTGCTAATTTGAGAATCGTCTGAGTATCCTTTAGTTTCTCACACGTAAATTCAAAAAAAAAAATCTCCTTTTTTTGAAAAATAGATATTTAATTGAAATGTTATAATGCTTTTAGATATTGCTACACGAGCATAATAAATGTACGAAAAGATATAAGTTCAAATTAAATTTAGCATTTTTTCTAAAAAAATAGATAATTAACAATTTTTTTTTTTATTAATAGTACCTAGATGTGGTTGATGGAAACCAATCATGACATCAGCTAAGATGGAAGATTGAATATGAATGGTTTCTCCTAATTTTTTTTTTGTATTTAACATATAAATATATTTTTGAAAAAATTCAAACTCCTGACGTGTGTTGTAAATTTTGTAGGCGGCTAATTGATTCTGTTTTCCCCATTTGTCATGATTTTTCAATCACGAGGGAATAGTCAAAATCAACATGGATTCCACATGATTTTTTTAGTGAAATCCGTTGACTTTTTACTTCTATCACAATTATTTTTTTATTTAAAAAAAATGAGAACAAGCATTCACATTTCAGTATGTTAGGGCTAATTTGGCTGAGTTTATTAAAAAGTATTTATTTTAAATTAATTTTTGAATCATACTTTTAACTTAATGTTATCAGACAATCATCGACTGCGTTTGAATGATAAAAAAAAAATTCTTAAGAGATTATCCTATGCAAAGAAAAGGTTTGATGTTAACCGGAGAAATCGGATAATATCTTATTTATGATTCAATTTAATCAAAATTGACTTAAGTGAACTGATTTTAGACTTAAATCCTCAATGTATTAAAAGAAAGGAAATTCTAAAAATCTCTTCAATTTCCATAACATTAGAAAAAAAATTGTATTTTAAAGATAATAAAATAAATTCTTTCAATTATTTTATTTTATTTTTTAAAATTTAAATTTGAAAAATCACAAGATTCTCAGCATAAAGTATTCACAGGTGAGCTCTACACCCACCCATGTTCTTTAAGTCTTGTGAGAAGGTCAAAGACTCTTCTACTAAAAGTCAAATCTGAATTCAATATTACTTATCAGGTAAGATATTCAAAATGACAAAAATACCCTTATAGCCCAAAATAACAAAAAAATGCTTGCATTTTAGAAAGAAAATCCTTCGTTACTATTTGCTTCTTGGTCTCAATAGTTATTTAATTTTAAAGAGTAGCACTCCATATTTTTATTAATTTTATTTTTTGAGTTATAATTTTTTTATGTTTTTTTATTCTCTTAAATACTCATGAGATTTTGTAATAATTTTATAATATATCCCTCACCTTTTTCTTTTCTTATGCCCATTTCTCATTTTTTTATTCAACTAATTATCATAGAATATTTTCATTATTTTATAAATATTGATTAACTACAACTATCTTTTTCTTACTCTAAATGAGAAGGATATTTTTGTTATTCTATATAATGAAATGCATTAAAATGATGATCAAATGCAGACTTTTGAACTTTTCATAAAAATTTCATGGTTTTTAACACTTTTAAAAGTACAAAATATTTGATAAAATTACGAGAAAACTCTAAAAATTATTCGATATCTTCTCCAAAGAATTTATACTCTTCAAATTAGTCTCACATTCAACGAGAGGATAGCCCATGGATGCCTTCTCTTGTATTATTCTTCTTTCTCTCTTAATATTCGTTAAAAGAAAATAAGAGGATAATCCACAAAAATAAAAATAAAACTGAGAATCCGTACATAGGTATGGACTTTAATTGAAAGGGAAAGGACGTTGACTCGCTGCTGATAACGTGTATTAAAACCTACTGTATTTGTCTTCTTACTTTTCTTTATTTATTTATGGTCTTTGATATCAATATTTTATTTCTTTCTAATCAGAACAAGGCCATTCAAATCAGAGAAATTCATATTAAGAATTAGATTAGTTAGTCCCTATCTTATATCTGTCATTAATTTGACATTCATTTCCTGAATTAGAGGTTGACTTCTTAATCTTTCTGTCGTTTCATCTATTTATTATTCAAATTAAACCGTATGGTGTGGATTAATAACAGTTTTCAAACATATTAATCATGGTTTAATAATGATTTGAATGTAATCACTATTGTTACAGTAGAGGGAGGTTTTGATTTGTCAAAGGGCTCAAACTTAGCTGCTAGTAGTGTAGAAATTTGAGACTAGCTTACATGATTTTAAATGTAAAGGATCCTTATGCATTGTATGCACCCTTATTCTCTGTAGCTGATGTGGGATTGTGAAAATGACTTTGTGGGAAAGTTTAATATTTGGGATACTGAGTCTGAGTTGTATTGGCAGAGTCTGAGTCTGACTCGGCTAATTGGAGATGGGTTAAAATGGTAGGATTTAATCGAGTCATAACAAGACTTGGTCATATCAGGCAAGAGTGACCCGAGTTGACTCGGACTCAGCCGATTTCTAGAATTATGATTTTGAAGCTATAGATTATGGGTTAAATGAAGTATAAATGTAACTTGGAATGAAGTTAATTGAAATTCACTTTCTTTAATAATAAGATCAGAATAGTTTCTTCCTTACCTCTTAATATAGGTGAATTACTATAACCCTAAAATGTACAAAAAATACAATAAATATATAGATGAAATTATGTATAAATTATGAAAATACCTTATGCCCTATTTTTAGGGGTAATGGTGCTTCACTCCCAAATCTCCACTGAAAAAGTCAAAAGCTAATGGCCCCTAAGAACCTGATATAAACTGCAAGATTTACATACGTCGTAAGGATTATTCAGGTGCATTTCTTTTCTTTTTTCAAAACTAAGGTGTCCAGGCCTCACACACCGGATAACACTACGAGGAGTAGCCTTTTTTGTGTAAAGATTGACTTGAACCCATGATCTCTTGCATGTCAAATGAGTTCTTGATCGTCAAACTCCGCATGAATTGAATTCGGATGCAACTTCAAGAAAAAACGGCTCAGAGTGCGTTAGACTCAGCTGTTTAATGAAATGTCAAATCAAAGTTTTTGAGAAATGTACTGAGCAAACAGTTGAGCTGATTATTAATTCATGCGTTGCTTTCAGATTTAGACTAATGCATGTAAGCAGCCGTATGAAAACTTTTACTATCATCGCTTCAAATCTACATAGCCACCAAACTTTTCCTAATCAAAACCATCCAATCAAACCTTCCTCTGCTGTCTCCTCAAATTACTAGAATCCCCACAAATTATAGGCTTAAATGTCATTATCACAGTATTCATAATTGAATTAATGACATGAAAACGAGTGATTAACATTTAAAATCAAAAGAAAGAAAGACAATAATCATATTGTAAAATTGGATTTCGAGTTGAATTTGAATAAAAAAGGAAGTTGAATAAAAAAACAGAAGAAGGGACACAATTCCATGTGGGTTCAACCCGAAGGCCGCCGTATGAAATATCTCCGTTTGGGCTTGTTAAATTAGAATATTTCATTTGTTAAAGGCTTAGTCTTGTCCTATCTTATAATTTTCCTCCAATTTGAACAATATTTTAACTTTTTAAGCATATAATACTCCAATTCTTTTCTTGACTTTCAAGAAAATATTACTTATGTGATTATGTCATGTATTTGGATAGTAAACTCTTTCTGATGTGGGAAACCAATTAAGCTTCAAATTCATTTCCTTCTGATATGTGGACTTTTTGGCGCAATTTACAGTCTTCTGATTGAATTGTTTAAAGGGACAGAAGCAATTGGTAAGATTCTTTAGGATGTGAAAAGCAAAGCCAACTAATGACCATTGAAGACATGTGATGAAAGTATAATCTATGAAAAAGACCCCACATTTGCTACTTCTCCTAATTTCTTCCTAGTGCTGTCTAAATGGACCGCCACTGGGGCTATTTTTCTAATTTACATGGCCGGGCTCTTCCAGTGGGCCCATTTGAAATCCATATCCTCTCTCTTTTTTTTAGCCGTGAATAAAAATTTCGTTAATACAAAAAAAAGATACAAAAGAAAAAGAAAAGATAAAAACAACGCGGAAAAGAATGTCTACGAGAATTAGACCACAAAGCAAAACAATAACGACCACCCAAAACCAATGAACCCCAAGTGTCATTACAAAATCGAAATCTGACAAAAACTATCCTCCCGATAAATGAAAATTGTCTTGAATAGCTCCATCAACGCCATTTTTTGCGAAGAAATCCGCCACTCCATTCGCTTCGCTGAGCGACTAACAAGTGAGAAAGACACTTCCAAGACCAATTTCAACACCTTAATCTCCCTTACCAAAGTGACAAGCCTCTAAGGAGGACGCTTCACCCCGCTGGCAATCTCAAGACCAGCCCTGCAAATTAGAAAGCATATAGAAATGCATATTAGTAGTGATTAATAAGAAAAGATTTACTAAGTAGGAGTACATCTAAAGAGACCCATAAAATTGCTCCAATCACGTAAAAGAGAGATACACATGGGTGTAGTTCAATTGGTTGCCTCCCACTTCAGAAAGTGGGAGATTGCTGGTTCGAACCCACATGGCCTAACCTTGGTGTACCATAGGGATAGTGGGCTCACCTGTGGGGGTTTTACACTGGATATCCCACGGTTTCCTACACGTAAATAAAAAAAAAAAAAGGCATTTATGATGTTGAGAAAGCTTGATGTGGTAAGAATGCATTATATATATATTATGTAGTAACTAAAATATGATTTTGATATGATGAAAGGGAAAAAATAGAACTCAAAAGATAACTTAGATAAAAGAATCACTCTTGCAATGAGGAAGATGGAGTCCACCTCATCTGACTTCAAACCATTAGGATTGGATAATACACATATTTTCTATTCCTACAATGCTAATGGATCATATGCAAATGAAATTGATCTTCATTTAACTTTCGAAAATTAATCAACTTGCAATCATCACAACGGTGTAATAATGATGATCATCAATACCATATTTTCTATAATCAATTTAATAATTGTAATGTTATATTTGAAGAATTATGATTATGTCATTATCATAAGTCAAAATTCAATCTCTTAGAGATCGACTTTGTGAGTTCTTTTTCTCTAATTAGTTTTATCATAAATTATACTATCATAACCATTTACAAGCATATAAATTCAAACTAGAGTTTTGGAACTTTGCTTTGTGCTCAAGTCTTTCACTGGGTATCCGAACTGGTTGCCTCCCACTACTTTCAGTGAGAGGTAACAGGTTCAATCCCTGGTGGCGTTAACTGGGGGCACTTTATGTGGGTATGGAGTGTCCCCTCCAGGGTTTTAGGAGAGTGAGGCCTATGCACACCTTGGCAACATGACTACAAACCGCCAAGGTAGACTCGAGGTTTCCCTTGGTCTAAAAAAAAAAAAGGTCTTTCACTATTTTATATCTTAACAAAAAAAATTAAAAAAAAAAAAATTGTACTGTATCAACAGTTGTATGCAGATAAATCTGAAAGATGGGTATCGGCAGATTTGTGTAAAAGGTTACAAAGTTAATTTACCAATGGACTTTGTATAAAATGTTGGCTGACTAAGAATCCATTTCATTGCATAAACATGGCAAAGCACTCTTGTGTATGATGAAAAGATTGATTAAGTGAGTGATAATATTTAATGTGCTACCACTAAAGTGCTATAAAGTTGAACATAATGTTGGATTAGGTTTAGTTAATCCCTTTGGAATTGCTAATTAGGAAGTCTTTTGCAATGTTATTGATCATCTGTTGAAGAAATGAAGAGAGACCCCACCTGCTTTATGCATTGCTTGTGGGCAATTATGATTCTTTTGATAATCTTTAAAGGGTTGATCCTATCTCTGCCTATATAATATTAATACAAAGTGGCCAACACACTCTAAGTGGGAGGAGAGTGAGAGGAGGAAATAGTGGATGATAACTAGAGAGAGAGAGAGAGGGAGGAAACCTGATTCCACTGATTCCACTAATGGTTGTAGGAGCACTAAGTAGATGGATTAATTATGAAAGAAAAGGTATCAATATCTTGATAATTTTTATTATAATTAAAGTAAACACTTCATTTACTTAAGATTGACTTCTTTAATATTACTTTTTTTTATTCTCACGTGTAAAAAAGTCACGCTCGTTGTTAGATGAGAAGGGCATTAAAGTTAGAATTCTAGTCATCAAATAAAAGACTTCTTAAACTACGAGGGGTTAACTTGATGGTCAATTTCCACTCTTTTTTATGGGAAATCTTGGAATCAAGCAGTCAACACAAAAAGGGTCACTCTCCTTAATGATGTACCCGTGTGTGTGGATTGGAAGATTTACAGATGCCTCAAGGATTAGTCAAGTGCGACGCCTGGAAAATTCAAGTGAGAGGCTTGAATACCCTTGTTAGGTGTGTTGAAATAACAATTTTTATATTAATGAATTGATTGTTTCAGTCATATTGAAATTTTCACTTTTCAATCGGTAGGCATGATAATGAATAATTAGTGGGATTATAAATTATCTAATGTAATAGTTCTAAATTAGAATACTCAAATAATTGCCTTGAAAAATGTTATGGTAAAGTTTCTCAATATCTACTAATAGAGTTCACCTTTGTACCATAAAATTTGTTTATTTTAGCCCACCTGTCTTGTTTAAAAAATCCAACAAGTTGGATGATGTCATTTTCATTTTTTTCACCCTTAAAATAGTGACATGTGTTAAAAAAATAAAAAATTCCTTTTTGTAAAGAATAATGTATGAATAAAGTATCTCAAATCACTATCTTTTTACAAAGTGGTCATATATTGACCTACTTAGATTTGATTAGAGGTAGTCATTTAGACACCTGACTTTTCTATTAAGAACATTCTTTTTCAAAATTTAGGATGAAATTACTATTTTGCCCTTCCGATTTGCATTCGGACGATGGAAGATTTTTCAAAATCGGAAGGGCAAAATGGTAATTTCGCTCTAAATTTTGAAAAAGAGTGTCTCCTAACAAAAAAGTCGGGTGTCTAAATGGACACCCTTAATTAGATGCTGATGAGAAAATTTTAGATTATATGCACCCATTCATTGAACAATAGGAGATTCAAATTGTCAAACATGTTTTGATTATTATACATAATCAAATACAAACCTCATCAATAATTTTAATGACTTTGTTTTACCATAATTCAAGGATCAAACCATCATTTTAATGCTCGTATTCCAATTCACAGAGTTGTTCATGACTTTGAGGTCATGTGATGTGAAGAATAACTGATTCCTCAATAGTAGGTGGGTGTGGGCCTTCCTTGATTAAAAAAAAAAAATCAAAGAAATTAAAAAATTAATTTAGAGACAATTTGTTAGAATTTATGTATTAGACATGTGCTAAATATGTGTATCATTATATTATCTATCTAATTTTGGTTATGTTATGTATTCGAGTCCATTAGTTCTATTTGAGTATATATTTTGTAATTTTATCTTAAATGATTAATTTTCAATTTCTTTATTTATTTGACTTCAAAATTTCAGTAGAAATTCAGAAAATCTTCACTAATGAATTCTTCATAGTTTATATATAAAAGAATGTGAATGGCTCTTAAAATCAATGAAATTCGAAGCTTGTATTACTCAGTCCACAATAACAAGCATTACAATATTGAAATTTTGCAGACAAACAACCCATCATAATTCAAAAAAGACAAGTGAATAAAAAATATCTCCATTATAATGTATTGTTAGGTTGATCAAGATCCCCTGCCTTATCTCAAAAAATCAATATACAATCAACTAAAACACCCACTATTTTATATATATGATTAGAAGATTTATCTTCAAAGAATATGCAAGCCTCCTTATTTATACAAATCGGATAACTCTACGAGAACTGGACCTTTAAGGTAAAGTAGGAACCAAACTCAGAACTCGAGTTTTTTGAGGTAAATTCTTAACTATCACTTCAACCCTATAAACCCTATATGAAAC
The DNA here is from genome assembly GCA_022113865.1 of Chimonanthus praecox. Classification (NCBI taxonomy): domain Eukaryota; kingdom Viridiplantae; phylum Streptophyta; class Magnoliopsida; order Laurales; family Calycanthaceae; genus Chimonanthus; species Chimonanthus praecox. The sequence goes on along the minus strand of CM039091.1, from coordinate 58,737,145 downwards.
TTTATCGTAATAAGAGAAGGCCTTGTACATCGGTCATCTATTGAAAATCGATTTGTATTTAAAATTTTAAAATTTATTAATAAATATGTAACAATTGACTTAATTACGATTAAACCTCTATCAAATAAGTTAAACTACTACAAGTGGAGATATTTCATTTTAAAATCCTAACACTTGAAAGAATCAAATGATGGGTTATAAACTATGCCACGTGGTGTTTGGATGGAGACAAGAAAGGGTATGATAGATATAAAAGAAAGAAAGTCCATTCATTAGAAGGCGAAGGCACAGCAGTCCATTGTCAAAGGAAGTGGGTTGGTTCCATTTTTCTCCTCTCGTCGTCATCTTTACCTTCTTCTGCCTTGTTATCATCTCGTGTTGGAGAATTTAAGGAGAATTGTCTCCTCTATTCTCATTTGAGAAACTTTTATAAAGCAGAAAACTACACACATGAGGTATAAAATTCAGTCGATACCATAAATATCTCAAGTTTTAGGCATTCGATATATCTCAGCTGATACGTAAGTATCGAACAGTTTAAAAAAATCAACCGATACAGTCGAGATCTCAGCCAATTTATTTATTTTTAAGAAAAAATTATCGGTTGTAGGCTCGGTCAATATCTCGGTCGATATGTATATTTTTTAATTTAAAAAAAAAACAGTATTTTTTATTTTTTTTAATGATTTAAAAAAAAATCCCCGAGATTTATATAAAAAAAATTAAAGAGAGAGAAAAGATCTCGGCCGAATTTTCTACCCCTCACAGACAGTCAGCAAACTCCATCAATCATGATTTTCTTTCTTTCTTTTTTTCTCCGTTTCTATGTGGGAAAACAAATATATAAGATGTTAGGGAAAGTGGGCCTTTGTAATCATGTCAGCTTAAATAATATATAGTTTGGGAAATGTCGAGGAAGCTTCAGAAAAGTATCCACTTTCCTATCATGATGTTTAGGAGGGGAGTATGACCTCTGATAAGGAGAGAACATAATGCTAGCATAATGCCACGGAGGAGCTCCCATTCTAAAATGATTAGTTGTTATGGGTGGTGTCTATCCTCACCTATAAGGTAAGATTCAATCTGTGACTCCCTCATCAGAGGTCCCACACTCTTTGTATAGCGCCGAAGTGGGTAAAATACCTCTGGTATATTTTTGTCTTTTGCCTTACTTCTTGTGTAGTGCTCACGTGGTTAAAATACCTCTAATATATTCTTGTCTTTTACTATCTCGAAAGGCTGGTTGTATTGGTCTGTTTCAAGGTCAGCCTACATCGCTCTCAACTAGTACACGTCAGCCTTCAATGTTAGGAGGGGACCCACACCTTTTTTATATAGGGTCCAAGCCTAAGGGGAGTCCCAGTCCCTTGAGAAAGTGACCCTGTTTGCTCTGATACTAGAGTTACAAAGGCACTATCTATCCCAAAATCACTAGTCATTGTGGGTGGGTAATGCATATTGTCACTTATAAGCTCAAGATCATCTCAGACCATTTTCGATGTGAGACTTTTGTCCATGTGACGATAAGCTTCCTAGCAGTCTAGCACTTACTGATAAGAGCAACCAGAGCCAGCCCAAGAAAAGTTACGAAAATCTGCATTCATGCTCAGACCTGGGTTTCAAATTCCAACTGAAAATCAAAATATCAGCAGAAATCTATAAGAAAACTTTAATGGGTCCATATGGAAATATCAGGCTTAAATTATCAAAAAAAAAAAAAACTGGGCTAGGCCGAAACACTGGCCAAATTCTTTAAAAGTTAAGAAGTTTGGGGCCTGAAATGGGCCAAAATGTTGGGTGAAAGTTTTTGGGTCATTAAGGGCCATAAATTCATATATCACCGGAAATTTTCACTCACACTGACTCAAAAATTGATAGTAAGAAAGCAACTTGAAAACCCAGTTTGGAGTGCAAGACTAAATGTCTTAAAACCGCATGCACAATATACACGCATATGCAATAAATTGAAAATCAAAATAGAATTATATATTGTGCAAGCCATCAAATCGAATTGAACTACAAGTTGTAAAATGTTTCGTATTCAATCCAATTTCGATAAATGACAAATAAAACAGGTGTATGTGGCCCATGTGGAGCCCATTCAATAATAAATTCAGTCAAGAATCTGGACATAATGAGCTCATGAAATCCGAGATGGCATGATTGCCATCTCGGTGGATCACTTTCGCATGTGATCTTGTCAATACATGATATCTAGGGGTGAAACTTGAGTTGGATTTGGATTTAGATTATATATTCAGATCGAGTTGAGTTGAAAAATTTTAAATCAATCTCACCTAATCCAACTCGACTCAAGTGCAACAAATTATAAAACAGTAATGATTAGGGTTGAAATTCATATTGGGTCGGTTCGAGCCAGCACTCGGGTTGAATCAGGTCAAAAATTCAAGTCGGTCGGGTTGAGCAATTTAGTTCAGCAATTCGAGTCAGGTTCAATAAGTTTTGACATGAGTTGAGTTGAATTGAATTTATTAAAACCGAATCAGACCCACCCGAGTTCCAGCCCTAATAATATTATATATCCAGTCCTGTGTGACTAATGGATACATTAAACAGAATTTCAATGTGCTTGTACAATCAGTCCATAAAAGAAGAACATGCCGATGCAAATGTCAACTTTCAAATTAATGAGTAAATAGCTTCAATGACGATAATTATGTACAAAAGAGAAGTCTATTACCTAATAATTTCCCCCACCTCCCCTAATATCACTCGATCTAAATAGCAGTTAACCTTTATCTCTTCCTCCTCCGGCCTCTTCCCACCAGTGTCAATAACCTTGATGGTCTTCATTTCTTTAAAGATACTTCTTTGATTACAAATATTGTACAATGAAATGACGCATGGAGATGGCGAAAGTGAAATTTTGAAATACTTAAAATTTCCTGCAACTCGCCGTTGGTTTTTGAAGTTTTATATGAGTTTTCAATTCATAATTTACCCTTTACAATCAAAATCATACTCTTCATTGCTCAAAACAACTCAAGTCAACCAACTCGACTTTTGTCGATTTGAGTCAACGATGCAGTAAATTACTCATTTTTTTCCTAGCAATTCTGCTCAGTCAGTCAAGTTCAGAAAATATAAGCATTCAAGGAGCATGTCAACTCATATTTGCATATTGCAGTTGAGAAAATAATGGAACAACATAATTTTATTAAGAAATAAATAGATTGTTTACTGGTACATCTAACAATACTTCAAGATAAAGAACTGCAAATATAATTCCACACCTGGGATGACCCAGGTTGAAGTACATCAACAATTCAGCTATCCGATTTTCAAATGATCCAGTCCAGCACCACAGCAGCATCTCCTCAAAGAATAGCCTTTAGATAAAAATCGACCAGTCTACCACGCCTTGCTCTATTTTAGTGCAGAAGGCAGCATATGAAGAGAATCACCCCATCTTTTACCCTTTCAGCAATCTTGAGTTCGTAAAATAAATGAAGCCGTCGCAAAACTGTATCCAGAATGGCAGAAAATTTGATGCAGGAAATCACTCATGCCTTGATTTCTAGCACATTAAGAATCAGCAGTAAGCTAACTTTTCTTTCCCTTAGATGTCTTTTTGACGCTTTTCCCACTGGTAACTTTACTCTTCACCTTTGTAACCTGTCCACCATCTCGAGATTCATTTGCTTTCTCATGAGGATTTACCTCCTCAAACTTGATTGGCTTAATGATGATACCAGGCCTCTTGACAACCTGAAAACACACACCCCCCACATAAGAAATGAAAATTTCTACTGCTATAAAAGTGTGAATGGGTGTCTTGCTATTCCTCCTTGCACAAAAGCTAAGTCATATGCATGCAGTTAATTGTGGAAATGTTGCCATGAAGTTATTAATTGAGACCCAAAATGGCCTAATATCCTCTTTTTTTTCCATTCCATTCTTTGATTATTTTCTCTACCTTGGAATGCTTGATTAGAGCTGATGATATTGCTTGCTAAAATCAAGATTCTGGTTTAACTTAGATATGTGATCCAGGACTGAAGGCATATTGTGCATTTTCTAAGGAAAGGTGAGTTTGAGGTTCGTTGGTACATGTTAAGGAGTTCAGTTTATGAGTATTCAGATTGATTACCACATACTTTGGTGGCCAGCTTTGTTTACCTACTCATTGATAGAAGTTCTTCTATATCTTAGCTTCTAATTGGTTGCTTTTGTTGAACTTATAGATATCAAATTGGTACTTTGTTGAATAAGTGGATTAATACTAGCATGCTTGGCTTTTAAAAGTTGTTTTTTTGCTGTTTTCTGCTGCTGGTTGCATTCTTTCTTTTTTTGTTATCTTTAAAAAATATACTTGGCTTTTAAAATTCATTTTAAATCATTACTTTGGCCCTTTCAAAGGAAGTTCTGAAATTATGATGTCAGATAGATGATACATAAATACATCTTTATACTATTTCATAGGCTACAACAATATTAATCTCAGTGACATTACTAATACAATATCTTTGTCATTCATCTCTCCCTAAACAAAAATAAGAATGATCCAATCATTACCACCACAATTGTATCTAATATGATTGCTCCAAGCTAAGTTGAATAGAAAATTAGTTTCACATGCACAAAATACGAATAGGTGAATAAAAATTTGGAAAGCGTACATCAAATATATGGACTAAGCATGATCTCACAGTAATAGCTGGTTGAGTATGATTCAATATCAGAGAGAGAGAGAGAAGGGGACAATTTACCGCTGGCCTGTTAAGTGCTCCAACTGACGTTGCTGGATTGAACTCTGGCCCAATAGGCATTCTCACACTTTGCTCAAAAACCTCCTTCGATGTGAAAGGGAAGGGTAGGGTCTTGGTAAGGAGTTTGTCAGCCTGTCAAATTCAAAACAAAGTGTCAGTTTTTTTGGTGGGGGCAAAGGAGGGGGGCAGGTGGGGGTGGGGTCTCGAGGGGTTTATTAATATGATTCAAACTACAAGTGCAACGGTCAAAACCTGCCAACTGTGCCATGAGGTCATGTCAAAAATATTCAATGTTTATCAGCCATTAAGAAAATAATATGAAATGACAACTAAAAGAGAATGGCTGAGAAACAGTACGCATGCCTTTATTTTTTAATATCATGGGTATCCCCACCCTAGATTGAAAGTGAAACTAATCCCATAGATATATGAAACCACCCGCAGGCCTTGTGTATAAGGTAACTCCGAGGAGAGTCGAACCCGAGACCTCTAGTCTATTTCTAAAAGCTCAAGCCAAGTCGCCAACTGAGTGACACCCGTGCGGGTAGCACGGAAATCAATTATTTGGACTATATAAGTTGGTTTCTTGGGACAAATCTGAGGATCAACTACCTCAATTCCGCTAGTTTCAAATATGGAACTTATATTTACAAAATGAGCTAGAGTACATGGAATTATCAAATGAAGTCTAATAGCATCAGTGTGTGTATTGGCATGCTCAGGAAATATAAAAGCAGCAAAGATAAGAACAATGACTCAACATTCAAAGGCATACTACTGTATCCATGAAATATTCAAAATCTTCAGAATAAAAAAGTGGCCACTTATCAATCATAACTGAGATGCAAAAATGAAGTTACGGATTGGAATAAGCTTCATAATGACTGCTTACAACCACAAACTGGCAACATTCTAGATGAACTTAAAACACATCAAAACTTCATCGATCACATTTCCTCCATATATTTTTGTTTACCCCATCAGTATCTATTTCTCTCTCCCTCTTTTCCCATCACTCGTGCTTCTCTCTTCTTTTGGTGCCCTCCTCCATGGTTGGGGTTCGGGATCTTTCCACAAGAATATCAGTCCTTATAGAAGCTCGTGCCTTTGGCTATTGTTTGGTATGCTTGGCTTTAGCACAAGATAGTATTTAAAGAAAATGCCACCACAAGGTCGAGTATCATTTTGTGCATCAAGTCCAATATCATCGAGTTCACATTGGTGGGAAGCATCTTTAGAGGATTTTTGGTGGATCATTTTAATGGAGATTGGTCAATGATTGCTTAATGTAACTCTATTTTAGTTTATTTTGGCCATCTCTTTTTAGTTTGAGATCTTTGCCTCATTTCCTCTTTGAGACTGATGTGCCCTTCGTTCATTCTCTTTTGTTTAATAAAATTTCTGTTTAACTCTCAGAATAAAAACCTCAAAGTAATTATATTTTATATCTAAAAATAAAGGAGAAAAGAACAGTAACAACCTTCTTGTCAATCTTTTCAGAAATAATTACGTGTTTCAGATTTGCATCCTTCCTTTTTTTCAGTGCATCCTCCCTTTTCTTTTTCACATGCTCATGCTCTTCCAACATCCATGAAGGTAACCCTTTCTTCTGCTGGATATGAGTCCATTGACCCCATCCAGGAAGCAGTACAGGCTTCTCAGGTTCTGGATTCTCTTTATTCAGAACATCAAGTTTATCTTTTTCAAACTCTTCCTCCACATCATCACCAACAAAAGCGCTGCGTATAAGCTCTGTTTGTGATGGAAGTTCATACTCTCTTGTTGCACCAGAAGACAGAATACCATCAACCATCTCTTCTTCACTCTCTGAATCACTGTTTTGGTCCACTTCCTATTAATCAGATGCAAACAAATCAGGTGAGCCAGTAAACACATTCATGGAAAGGTTTAAGCAAAAAATTGCAAATCATACCTTCGGATCCTGCTCCTGTATAGGTGGTTCAACCACTGTTGAAGGTTTTCTAGCATGACCATCTACCTCTCTTCCACTTTGCATCTGCTCAAAATCATTAGCAGACTACTATTAAAAAAATTATTATTATTTAGAGCAATTTAGTCAAATAGCTAAGCTGGAAGATATGCTAACCTTTTTCCAGGTATCTGATGCGAAAAGTGCAACTTCATATGTCGTCGTGGACCTAGGTTCTTTAGTTATATCATCAAAACTCTGGATCCATTAAAAAATTGCATAAATGAAATAAGCATCAAGATTTCCTCTTTTTTTAGCCAATGTCAGAAAAAAATTCATCACGCAAAAGGAGCGAGATACAAAGATAATAGACACATCACCGAAGATACAGAAAAAGGGGGAGAAAAAGAAAAGCATAAAAAAGCAAAAAAAATAAAAAGACACCATTATAAGAGGGCTATACTGACGCATCCATCACGGTAACAACCAACACAACAGAGTTACATCAAAACCAATAAAAGCTTCTCCTCTCCGCCCCACTTTGGCCAAAAAGACCGCAACCCATTAGCTATACACCTGACATGCCTAAACTCATCACCCTCCCAAAGCACAGCACCTCCAGTTATCGTACTTAAGGCCGAAGAAGCAGAAAAAGATACATTTAAAAAAAAAAATTGGTTATGTTGAAATGAAACATCTTTATACCTTAAATAAAGCTCCCCGGTCATTTTCAGATTCTTCAAGTAGTATCCCAGGATCAACCTGGACATCTCTATGCACGGAGATATTCTCTTCATTCCCGAAATCAACATTTTCATTGGGCTCGAAATCATTCTCACTATCAATATCCTTTCCAGGGGCTTCTTCCAACTGTTTTGTTACCGCCCCAAATACTCGTCTACCGCTAGAGGTTCCTTGTTTTGGACTCTCTCTTTCATTCGAATCCTCCAGCTGCTTAAGTGATGATTCATATTCTTGAAGAGCAAGCTGAGCTTCTTCACATGCCGCCTCCTTCCTTTTTTTCATCCCACGGACCTATGCATTGGAAATCAAGCAAAATCTCAGAATGTGAACATGAAATAATCATTTCACAAGAAATTAGCAGATATCCTGATGACACACTAAAGGTGGATGCATGTCAAACCTTGCAATCCGTTCACAAGAAATCAGAGGCCATATTAGTGTAGTGGTGAATTCAGTAACTAGAGGACAAGCATGTAGAGTATCAAGATGAATGGCGGTATGAAAGCATGAGTAAACAGCAATACAAGTTAAAGAGTTGGAATTATAGAAATAAGCTTGCACCTGGGAATTCGACAAGTGAATGGTCTTACTGTCATTAGCCACTTTTTATACAATGACGTGGCAACTCACATCCGAAGTCTTGGCAATGGCACATTAATGAGACATACCACTAATTTATGCCAGGACATGTCCAGCTTCAAGGCACACACAATTGCATTCAAAGGCACTATTAAGATGCTCACATGCATTGAAATATATCGGACAGCTAGACTAACAGATGTTATTATGCACTTAATACAGCATCACTCAGAGTATAATTTGCCCCTGCTGTTGTGGTTAAATGGAAAAAGAGAGGGAAAAAAAAAACAAAATCAAGGTGTTGACTTTTGCACGTTCAGTCCAAACTGGACAAGATACACGGGAAAAAGATAAAGTATGCAAGTGACGACTATGAAAATGGTAAAAAAATAAATCAATTTTTAAGTGCTCATCCATAAAGAGGGTCAAGCACCGGATGTGATACAAATAATCCTAATGAGTTATTGAAATTCTCCTGGTATACTGACATAGTCCAAAGAAAAATACAAGATGCTGTAATCGGAACCCATGAAAATTCTGGTTGGTTCAAGAAACTTGTAAATTGCTATTTGGCATCAAAATAAAATGCTGGGCTCAGACAAGACATAAAACTTGAACAAAATCATACCACTTAGCATGATCTAATGCAATTATCAAATGTGTGTGTGTGTGTGTGTGTGAGAGAGAGAGAGAGAGAGAGAAAGAGATGCAGAAGTATACATGCATACTGTGATAAAACAATTATCAGAAGGATATTAAAAGCTTACCATGAAAGGCAGGGAAAGTACTCCTGTCTTAGGCATCTCATCATCCTCTTCCATAATTTTGAGTGTCTTCTCTTTTGCTCTTGTGAGGAACTTGGTGGGCTCTTCACTGTCAGTGCTTTCATCATTTTCATCCTCATCACTACTGTCATCACTACTACTGCTGCCCTTCATGGAATTCATTTTCCGGGCCAAAAGAGCATGTTGATGAAGTTGTTCAGATATAGCAGTCCGAGTGCCTTCATCTTGCACTTTCAAGCCACGCTTTAAAATACGTTTTGCCCATTTGGAACTATTTTTGTGCTTCAGAGTCATACGCTCCTGTATTAAATCATAAAGCAATCAAAACTGAATCATTTCAGAGATTCATAAGTTTCACTGTGATGCAATACCACCGCACACAGAGACACAGACACAAGCACGCATGCACGCACGCGCACACAGATAATTGACTGTCAACCACCTCTGCCTGTTTGAATTCTTGTTTAACACAGAAACACACACACACACACACACAGAGAGAGACAGAGAGAGAGAGAGAGAAAGTTGACTGTCAATCACCTCTGCCTGGTTGAATTCTTGTTTAGCACACACGCACGCGCGCGCGCACACAGAGAGAAATAACTGACTGTCAATGACCTCTGTCTGTTTGAATTCTTGTTTAACACACACACACATAAAGAAAGAAAGAAAGAGAAAGAGAGAGAGAGAGAGAGAGAGAGAGAGAGAGAGAGAGAGAGAGAGAGGACTGTCAATCACCTCTGCCCGTTTGAATTCTTGTTTAATTGCATATTCTTTTGCAGCTTCAGGATCCACTTCACTTAGAGAAGCTGCTGCTTTCAGTCTATCCTTCTTCAACATGCGATGGAAGGTCTTAGACTTGATCTTCTTAATGTGTTTTGCTTTCAACTCATGACGAAAAAGAAGACTGCGCATTTTAGCTAGGCGATTCTGACGGTCCTTTACATCTTCAACAGATATCTGCAAAAGCGTATACCAGTGAAAAAGATTCTTAAAGAATGCTCAGTAAAAAGGTATAGGTAGAAATTCATGGGAAATTAGTTTGAATGCTCACAAACCCATAAAAAGAGTGAACAATGAAAGCAGGATTTTCTTTTAAGCCGATGATACTCTTTCCCTTTCTTAAATGTTTAAAGATAAAGAGATTTTACTACAGGAAGCCCATGCAAAATGAATGGACAATTAGGGGGAAACAATTTTCAAAAGGCACTATTTTTTTATCAGTTTCAAACAAAAGGCATATCTGCAGCCCATCCAATAATAAAATCCCAATTTTGAAAGCAGATCATCTATACTTGTTGCACACTAGGATGTGAGGCCCCAACACACACACACACAAGATGAATGCAATTTCTTACTTGAAAATTCAACAATGTATAAAAGGTGGATGGGTGCCAATTTGGGAACTATACCAATCCATAAGAGGTAGGTGAGTGTGAACAGTTTGAATTGATTATTTGAGGGCCCCACAAAAGAGGTCTCTTTAAAATATTTTCCTACACACACACATACATTATATGTATGTATATGTGTCACTGTATATTCATTCAGGATCACCATGAGCACTCGGCAAAATGTGGCCCACTAGGGACCTATTTCCAAACCCCCCACCCCCCAAAATATTCTCTTTACACACCTCTACCAACCATGGGTTGGAGCGTACCCCACTCATTTTGAAACCATTCTAACATAATCTCCCATAGCTGTCAATTTTGCCTTGGAGGCCATTTTGATTTGCCTTTGGAATGGAATCTATGGTGTTTCAGTCAATTTGATGTTCCATATTGAAAAAATCGACATGATAAAATTGAAGATTTCAAAAATATAAAAAAATAAAAACTAATAGAGAATCGTAATCACAAGTTTGCATAATTTGATAATAATATAGAAAATATATAGTTATGAAATCATTATCGAATATCAATCCTAGGATTATAGTCCCCATGATGACATCAAAAAGGACATATATTGCACTATTGCAAACATTAAAAATATCTAAAATATAAATAAAGAATTATAGAAGAAACAAATGCATAGAAGATAAGGGGGAAAAAGGAGTAAGGGTAGGAAGATGAATAGAAGAAATAGAAAAAAGGCGTAGAAGGAAGAAAAGAAGATGAATTAAATAAAGGGAAAAATTACTAACTTGGCCATCGTGCTCCTTGTCCTTGACTCTCTGCCTTATGACCCTAATCCCTCTCTTTCAATATTTTTCTTTTTCTAAAAGCTAAAAAAAAAACTCACTTCTAAAAAATCTCTTTTTTGGTACCCTTTGAAAAATCAAAAATTGTTAAAAAAGTAAGAAATCCCCTTAAATGAAAATTTGTTAAAGTGTTTTGAATGAAGTGGTAGTATTTTGTCCATTTTGGCCTAAACACACCAGAATACTTCACAGCATACAAAACAGTGTGAAACAAACAGAAATTATAAAAATAAAACCCAGGAGCGTAATCCTTTCCAGGAACATGCTGAAACAAAACATTTCAGCCTGTTTAGTCTGAAACAGAATGAAATTGCTAACCTTAATCATAGATCTACACAAATTTGTATTTAAAAATATATATTTTAATGTGATCCAAACTTTGGGCCCCTAAACAACATATCAGGCTTGCAGGTGGTTTCGTGTATCCATGGTTAGTCCCACCTCCAATATGGAGTGGGGATATCATGTTTAGGAAAAAAAATAGCTTCACTTATCCGATCAAAGTGATTTTGGTAGGTGATAGGTACACAAGGGTGTCCTGTATATACACCTTTAACTTCTCATTTTCATTAATATACAGAATCGATTCCAAAAAAAATGAAAAGGAAAAGAAAGGTCACCGAAGGGAAATAAAAAACATGACAATTTATTATCAGTAAAAAAATATCAATATATAAGCACATAAAAGAAACTACTAGCATCAGTAGCCAACCAAAGACATGAAAACAGAACAATAAATTGAGGTCTGTAACTTACAGTAGAATGAAAACAACTATGCAATAATCCCTTAATTTGTTTCTAAATAAGACAAAAAGATTCTTAATTTGCAAATCTAGAAAACTAATGAATAAAGAGCTCCAGAGCTACATACCTTGTTGAGCTCGAGAAGCTTTGCCCCATCTTGGTTGTGTGCTTCCAGAACCTTGGCATTGTTAACAACAGAGGCAATCTTCTTCTCAAACTTGGTCCTTGGCTCAAATTCAGCAGCTATGGCCCCAATAGTAGAGTAGCCTAAGTCTATATCTTCATCAAAATAAATGGTCGGTGCCTCTCTATTCCTTTTTACTAATGGTTCCCACTTTGTTATATCTTTCTTTGATAGTTCATATGTTGCCTTCCTCTCCAACCTCTCTTGGTCAGCCTTGGGAAGAGGAGCTGGGACAGTTCGTGAGCTCTCCAGCTGATTCATTCTCGTCCGGAGCTTACTGTAGCCAGATTTCCCATGGAGTGGGTCCAAGAGATCATGGATACTGATGCGACCATCACAACCAGAAGATTCTCGGCTAAGATTATACTCATTTTCCGGGTAAGCCTCTGACACAACAACCTTCTTCCTTTTCTTATTTTCAAAGGCATCCCTAGGCATTCCAGTAATTCCCTGCAGCATCCTTACATGCCTGTCATCATCTTCGTACTCTTCAGATTCAAGTTTGGACTCGTCCGAAGAATCCATTTCATTCATCCCTTTGCCAGAATCATCACCATCATCATCTGATGATGATGCCACATTTTCATCCTACAAGTACAGATAAAATACATTGTCAGGTAAATAAATGATACAAGTAAAATGAACATTCTCCAAAACACATAAATATTACATACATGCATGCATAAATAGAATTTTCACTGAGTAAATAAATGAAGACTTATTTATATGATCTGAGTAGATATGGGGTCCTTTTTCTCTTGATTGGTAACTACATTTTTTTTTTTTCCCTGGTGTTGTTTGTTGGGGGGGGGGGGGGGTGTGTGTGGGGGGGGAGAGATGGGAATGTGTTTTAGTTAACAGATAATTGATCAAGCTTGACCATTCACTTGGCCCCATTAACTGCAGATTCAGAGCCCAAATTATAATGATCGGGACATTATGGGCCCTACCTCCCCAAATATATCTCTCTCACCTTGTATCCTTATTAAAAATGCCAAGCTTGGGCTCTAACTCTCCATGAACAAGCCATTTGTAGATCATAGAAAAACAGAGAAATACATTTTTATCTCATGATGATACAAACACAGGTCCATTGTACTTCAAAGAAACCCAATTTTACATTATAAATGAACAGATACATAATTTCATTAGTCAAGGAGAGAGATTTAGAAAGAAAACTTCCTTCAAAAAATCCCAACCATACCACGAAAGGGCCATTTTATGCATCATCTACAACAGATATACACTGAATTTGTTTCATGAAGCAGAAGTGAAATTTCATCTGAAAAATCCTCCAAGTTTTTCATGAGAAAAGCGTTTCTACATCAAACACGAACAGAACACATTGTTGTTCAATCAAGCAACCACAATGAGAATTTACCTTCAAAAAACACCAACTTTTCAATGGATAAGCCAACAAAAAGACCAATTTCAAGATACAGAAAAAGTTCCTACATTATGTAAGAAATGAAAGAATTAAAGAAAGAAGAAGATATCCAAACCAAGAAGCAAACTGACCTCAAACTCGTCTGGGAGCTCATACTCAAGGTTATCAACACGATCGAATCGGTTATTCTTCTTCGATTCCTCCTGCGGAATTGGCTCGTCATACTCGTAAACATCATCTTTTCGATATGCAACTTCTTCTTCATCAGAACCATTGGATTCCTCGCTACCTGTAGGGTTAGAGTTACGGTTTAGGAGATCAAGCTTCTTTCGCAGCGCCGATGGTAGGTGAGGGCCCTTCTTCCTTCTGCCATCGTCCTTCTTCCTCTTCTTGCTCATCTTATTTTCTGGAGCTTTTAAGGTTTTGGAAGGAAGATGCTTCTTTCTCTTCTTCTCTACTCTCTCTTCTCTCATCTTCCTTTTCTTCTCCGCCATTTTCCCAGTGTTTGTTTGGAATTGGATTCCAAAGACTTCTAGTAAAGAATTACAATTTCCCAGGAAATTCAGTCCAAGTTGTGTTTGGATGACCTAAAATAGGGAAAATTCGAATTGCAGGAATTAGGGATATAACTCTCCATGCCGTTTTCCGGAACCAGCAATGGCCGGTGAATAACTAGAAGGAAGGGTATTGCTAGGGTTTTTCTTAATGCGGCGATAGTGCAGTGTTATCAGAACCGGACCGGACCGCGGTCAGTCCGCAGGTTCGACCGCAACCGCCATCTTCTCGATCCGCTGATTAAAAAACCTCCTGATAAATTAAGCCGCAAAAAACCGTTTCAAGCTGCGGTTTAAATCGGTTTTTTTAATCCACTCGTAAGTCGTGAGCCGCGGCTTTGGAAAAAATGGAATGAGAATAAATGAAACGGCGGAGAGAAAGAATGGAAAGCGAAGAAAGAAAATATGGAGAAAGATTGAAGAAAAAAAATCGCTACACCTTCACGGATTTCCTTTCTCTTCTTTTTCTTCTTCGTTCATAGGAAAAATATAGAGCGCGGCAGCGGCGGCGGCTAGGGTTTAATAGAGAGATAGTGAAAGAGAAGAAGGGTATTAAAAGACGAGCATTATGTTTTCTAAGTGAGAATCCATTTTTATGAAAAGAACTCAGATGATCTTTCTTGAGCTCAAGTGTGTTATTTAATATTTTATTAAAAAATTGTTTTTAATGTGAAAGTAATAATTTTTTTATTTTAAATACAATATTTACTTATGTTGAAATTAAAAATTATAATATTTTCTTTTATTTATTTTATTGTAATAATTTAATATTATATTTACCATCTAATATTTTTACAATTGTCATTATTATTAAAAGATATTTTTTTATTTTTATTATATCAATGTAATATAATTAACTATATAGCTCATAATTTTGCCTAATAATTTTATTTATCTAATTATTATTAATGAAAAATAAAATCTCTTTTCTCAAATGAAAAAAATATTATATTATAATAAATTTCATTTTGGAGTTAAAAATTTAGAATGTAACTTTCTTGTTTGGCTTTTAAAAAAATAATAATAACTAATTATATTGTTAATTAGAATGAATTTGAAATTTAAATTAAATTTATAAGATTCAATCCATGATAATTAGACTAGACCACTCATATATTTAGAAAAGATTAATTTACATTTATATATTGAAATATTTTATACTTTACAAAGTAATAAATGGTGATTATTAAGAATTGAAAATCACGTTTTTTAAAAATAATTATCAATTTTCAACTTTCTACAACACATAATTAAGTATTATTTGAAAAAAAATTCTTTCTTATAAAGTTTTATTTATATAGAAAAAATATTAATTAATAATCTAATAATATTTATAATATAATATTTAAGATAGAGTTTGATCAGATTTGAGATTTGACCGCGGCTGAACTCGATTGAACGAGAGGCTTTGACGGCTTGATAGATGGTCTGGTTCTGAGAAGATTGGGATAATGTCTTCAAATATTTTAATACAGTTAAGAGTCTCTTGCATGTTGAGTAAAACTTTTTTATGTGCTAATGCTAGGGTTCGATCCCCGGCAAGGGTGATAATTTTTATTTTTTTAGGCTGATTTCCCGGTCTCTTTTGGGGATAGTCCGGCTTGTGGACTGTTGTTTTTTTTTTTTTGCTGGGCCCTTATTGGGCCTCCCTATTGTCTGGCTCGGGCTGTGGGTGGTCTGTACATTTTTTTATGTGCTAATGCACATTGAAGCTTCACTTTCAAATATGCACCTACTCACAAAGTGGTGTATTCAGTTTCAAAACTAGCGCATAAATTGCACTAATAGTGTAAACAATTGCCCAAAAGTAGTGCATAAATTGCAATGGTAACAAAATTAATATATAAATTGTATTAATAGTGCATACATTGGAGTAGTTGGGCATAAGTCTTGAGTACTATCCAAAACTTGTGCATAAATTGAATCACTATCAAAACTAATAATAAATTGCATTAATAGTGCATATATTTGATTGATACTCTTATAATTCCAAGAGGTTCGAGTGATGATTAAAAACCTATCTTTAGGAGTCTTGAGTTTGATTCTCACTCCCGCCCAAAGTGTTACTCTCTTTAAATTTAGTCGAACCAATATAGTTCTAATTTTGAGCCTCGGTGTCACAATCTACTCAACTTAGGCCCAGAGCCGTCCTTGGCTTGACTACAACACAGGGGAGGCCTATACAATTAAAGAGTTTGAACCTTATGCTCTGATACTGTTTGTATTGATCTACACTTGATTTGGCACAATATTGTTCGATTTAGATCCTAACTTGCTTCCACGACTTTGCATTGGGCTCAGGCTCAACTCCTAGCCCAAAAAGCTTTGCGTTAGGTTGGGAGTGAGCTCCCTCATATATACCCCCTTCAAAGCTATCTCCTGGGTGCTGTGGGATATTTTCCACACCCACACGTCCAACCAGCTACATGATGTCGGTCGAACCGACAGAGATCTAATTCTGGGCCTCAGTTCTTTTTCTAAACTTGGGCGTTATATTAGATTTGAGTCCCGTAGTAATCTGATGCCTTTGACTTACGAGAGGTTGCATGCATCCAAAATTTTATCTAACTTGCTTCATACTCAAAGAGTGGAGGTTTTGAAATTCTTCGATCATTAAAGTTTACTAATTCTTCCTTTGCATATGCTTTTATGGGACTAAAAAATCTGATAATATTATGCTTCAAAATTTTAATATATGATCGTTGAAATTTCAAATTTATTGTATAATTCTGAAACATTTAGACTTTCAAAAGTCCGATATACAGTGGTTGAAATTTCAAATTCTAACCAAAATTTTAGACAGTGGACCCAGGCGTTGCAGTCCTGGGCCGGCCCACTCCAGCCTTCTTTTCTCATTGCTGGTTTAGGCCACTATCTTTCCTCACTCCAAAATTCCATTCCATGAATTGAAGAGAGAGAGCGAGAGCGAGAGAGAGATGTCGGAGCCGCCTCCGTTTCAAGAAGCGGATCGCTGTGATGTCTGCAAAAGCAGTTTCAACACTTTCAGGCGTCGGGTAATCGGATCTTCCCGTTTTCTCATCCATGCAGAAATAACTCATCTATTCTCCTTCAAAATTTCTTATCCGTTCATCCTTTTTTCCCAATCCAATGTGTAGCAGTTTCAATTTCATTTTAAAATTATCCAATTCCATAATTTGGTATTGTCCTCTTTTTGGGATAAAGATCTAATAATCGGAAACGAGAAGATTAGTGTGGTCTCTGCGTTAGGAACCATAGAATTGGATGTTATGTTTGTTTTGTGAGTACATTTCTGAAGCTAGGGCCATTATTCATTCGTGATCTTGCTTGGGATAAGTCCAATTCGTATGTGCAGAAGATTGTGATTTATTCCGGCCCCGATGACGGCTTCTCTTAGTGATCGGCGATCTGTAGCTGCTTGGATGTTCTCATATTCAACATGGAAATAATATCTTTTCCATCTTCGGTTCTGGGTTCTTCTTTTTATTTTTTTGAGTTTGACAGAGTAAATTGCTATGATCAAGTGTCGCATTAATCAATTATGTGAATTCTAAATGTGGAACCAAAACGTGAACTGAATTATTCATATGATAGGGACCATATTGTGGAATGGGGATGTGAGACAGCCTGAAAATCTTTCCCATTGAAAAGTGTTCAATTTCCTGTTGCTGAATGTGGCCCATTGGTTTAATTGTCAAATTTGCAAGTCACCACTGAGGCACAAATCACCGATGTGGCACACCAATTAATGTATTGGAATTGCAAAAGGTAGCACCCACCTGTACCATTGCTATAAAAAACACTCTATTGAGCAACACAAATTCATAATACCGTGAATATGTTTTATGCTCAGTTCTTTAGAAGTTTTCCCCCATGAAATGATTACTAAAAATTTGATTCTGGATAAGAATCCGTCATACACTTGGATTGTGCTTGTTGTTCAAATCACCAAGGGTTGGAGCTTCAAATCATTTTACATTGACAACAATAAAGAAAGTAATTGTGGTAGTATATACCGAAGAATACAAAGGATTAACCACATAACAGCAAATATATATTATGGGAATATGGGCAACAGCTACAAGTCAACAACCAAAGTAGTCAAGCTAACAACAACAGGACGAAATTATTGCCCTGATCAAATTCTAAACGAACAAATTCCTTTTAGGATCTATATGTGAATCATAAAGAAAATTGGCACTCTTATCGAAATCTTCTCCCTTTGGATGCCCTTTTACCCATTCAATCCACTTGCAGAAAACTTTTCATTATTCTAAATTTTGTTAGCATTGATTATGGAGCTTCCAGTGCCTGAGTGCTTCAGATTTTTGGGTGTTGGGGACTGAGGGGAGTGCAATGTATGGTAGTTAGTCATACTTCTGTTTAATTGGAGCAAAGTTCAAATGTGCAAATGCTATATAGAATCTTAATTGTACTACATTTTCCATGCAGCATCATTGCCGATGCTGTGGAAGGACTTTATGCAATGAGCATTCATCCCATCAAATGGTAAGATTCTAATCTTAATTGTGATCTTAGATGCTTGATGATGTCCTTTACATGCTAACTTTAAAAACTATGTTCCAGGCATTACCACAATTTGGCATTCTCTCCAATGTTAGAGTTTGCTACGATTGCTTCAATAATGCCACTCGGTAAATCATCTGCTGCTATATACTGCTCTCTTTGTAATATTTCAATTTTCATTTTTAGGACAGTCATGATGAGCCCCAAAAGTATTAGCAACTGACCACTATTTTTAGTTTTTGAATAGTAGCCAGCTATGAATTTAACACTTTTATATTAAACTACTTCAAGATTAATGACTAATTGAAAAATTATCCCATATTTTTCTGGTGGGCTAAAAAAAGAGACTCTTGCTTGAGTATGAGTTCATATCTTGACATATTATTGCCATTTTTGGGAAGAGGAAATTGTTTGAAGCATATATATCTTGAAAAATGGTAACTTACTGATGGAGGACCATTTTGTACATAAATTAATGGTTCATAGTTCAAAATATGATCTTGTATTCTTACAGTGGACCAGAAAGGAGACTCTTGGTTGAGTGTGGATTTATATCATGGCATTCCATTGCCATTTTTGAAAGTGGAAACTATTTGGAACATGCATTTTGAAAAACTGTAATTTATTAATCGAAGACTATTTTGTACTTGTTATAACATTAAACTAGCTTTTGGAATTACACTTATTCGGTTGGTGTTGAGTTACAGTAAAACCAGTATACAGCCAATCACAATGACTGAGAATGGAAAGGAGAGCAGTACAAAATAAATGGGAATCAATTGAGAGTTCTCGTATTCTTAAAGAATCTTTATGTTTCTGATGTTTGCAATATCTATCTTCATTATCATTCTGGTGCTTTGGATGTCTTGCTGTTTAACAGATATTGGTGCTATTAGCAGTTTACTTGGTAAAAATATAGCAGCAGATTACTATTGTCAATGACTTTTCAAAAGTAGTAGTAGTAGTAGTAAGAAGAAGAAGAAGAAGAAGAAAGAAGAATGGTAGTCTTTTTATTGCAAGCACAAGGTTGTGTGGCTGAGTGCCTTTGGAATAAAAAGGAAGTGTAACTGCTTTTGACTGAGTTTGGACAACTTTCTTTATGACATGGAGGTCCTATCAGATTTGGAATTTCATTTTTTGATGACATGGAGGTCCTATTAAATTTGGAATTTCAAAGTTCTAGGTAGGAAAATTTTGGTTTCTTTTACCTTTATTTTTTTATTTTTTATTTTTAATTGGGGGTTTCTTCTGTATTGTGAAAGTCATAATTCAGTCTGTTATGTAGCATTAGTGGCAGGGTAGTTCGGCTTGGTATATTTAGTGCAATAGGTCTTGAAACGATTTCAGGCCAAATGTCACGCACTTAGAATTGCACTCAAGATTTGCTCTTGCGGTACTTGAACAACACCCGGTTGGTTGAACAAATCAGCCTTACTCACTCACACTCAAGGCCAATTCACTCAAACTCTCACTCAAAGGAAACACAAGACAAAACTCTTGCTTGGAAATGAGAACTTGTATTGCTCTTGAGAATGTACAACACTTGAGGAGTGATTTGCAAATGAGGACCTGACCCTTATTTATAGTACAAGGCTTGAGAATGAGTGACTAGGATTGTGTCACTTGTCAAACATCCAAGGGTCCAAGAAAACTCTAGAATGTCCTATAATTCTCTACACCCCTAGAATCTTCCGGAAGCTTTCTAGATCCTTTCCTCTCTGGACGACTCTGGAGAAGTCTGGAACATTATGAATAACTCTACACTCTTCATGCACAAAACCTCTATGTACAAATTTTACATAATTCAGCCATATTAATTGAATTTTAATTTGACAATTCAAGTTTAGATTCAATTGAATTATAATTTCATTAGAGTGTTATTTCATGGTGTCAATAATCATAGTGAGATTTGAGCCTAATCCCGTTCTTGAGTGAAATTAGATGGGTTATCTAATTCAACTTTGAATTTTCTCCTAACAGGAGTCGAAGGGAAGATAGGCCCGGAGATTTTAAGTTTTGAATTCCCTGATTCGAATTGTAGAATTCGGATCAATTTTTTTACTTAAGTTGCAAGGTTTAAGGAAGTGTGCGGAGTTTCAATACCTTCATTAGTTGGTGAACAAATTTTCGTAGTTACTTCTTTATTCCTACATCAGGGGGTGTTGTGGAAGGGGGTGGGGTGGGGGGTGGGAAGGGTTGGTTAAGAGGCAAGGGTTGCCTAACTATATATAATTTGTAAATCAAAGCCTACAAGACCAAATTACCCATGCTCACCCATCTATCACAAACCAACACATCTGACCACTTATATCACAATACCTTGAATTTTTTTTTTTTTGAAGCTACCTTGGATTGTTTGCTGTTGTAGTTGTGATGGTCCTTTCCAAGACTACAACTTCAAGATCTAGGGTTTCCAAACGAAACTGTTATCCAAAGAATCAATCCTGCCACAACAATGAAGAATAAATGTTGAAACAACAAATAATCTCATGAGAATCCTTACATAATGGTAGATCTGAGAGTTGATAGAAAGGGGACGGCCACTTGTTGGCCATAAGGTCTCCACCTTTATGAGGTCTTCCAAGAAACCTTTCAAAGTTTCCACTTTTCAATTATAACTCACCAAAACCAAACTCCCTTGGAAACTTCTCATTATATTTATAATGTTCTATTCTATACTTCTATTACATCAAATGAAATGGATTACTCCAATTTGGGATTAAATAGATATCCCTAACTCGTCACTCCACCACACGCGCACACAAAATAATCACAATTTCTTCAATTTGAGTAAGAATTGCACCAACTTAGGCTTGTTGGATAGGTAATTAAATAAATCCAACCAATCTAATTTCATATCATTTTGACGTCATATTAAGCCCGGAATATAACCACACTTTTGAATCATGAAATTACTCCCAAATTTAATCTAAATTAAATAATTTAAAAGATAGTAAAACTATGGATGGTGGGCCCGATGTGAGTAGGTTCCATCATGGCACCCACATCAAATTTTGTTGTCAAAATCATTGTCACAGTGTGCAGCCAATTCATGGGTTCTCTTGGAGTTTCATATTCTTGTTAAGTATTTGATTGCTTCCAACTGTATGTGTGAACTTTTTGAGTGCAGTTTTACTTAATGCATTGGTTATGCCCCCCACCCCACTCCAAAAACCAAATCTTATTTTTGGAAATTTTCTGTTATTCAACAGTCAATCACCTATACTTTGTCAATGGATTGGGTCAGATTAGGTGCAAATCGGACCATCGACCATTTACCTGATTCTCCCAACCCAAAACTCACCCATTTGTTACAATACTTGCCTCCTCTCTACCATACCCATAATGACATAAATGGTCAATTGACCTAACCCCATTTTCCCTTGTGGACCCATTGCCCTGTATCTAAACCTTTTATTTATCCATCTAAACCCTTTTTTTTTTTTTAAAAAAAAAAGAAAGTACCATTTCCAAATTTCAATGTATAGAAGTATATATATAAACTCTAAAAAACTCTTAAAATGTCCTCATTGGTGTCAATGTCAAAGGAATCAAGAATCTCCAAATGACATAAAATGGTTTGACCTATCTGTAACCCATTTACCCACTTATTAAATGGGTGGAGCCGAACCTTTTCTGATTATGAACCTAGTGGTTGAGCCAAACCCCACCCGTTTATAAGCAGGTTCAGGTGATCATGAACACAGTAGCTTCTTGGGTGAATGCAAATCCCTGTTTTACCCATATCAACAAATCAGATATTTGCTCTGGGTGAACTGTGCTAGTGGCTCCTAATCAATGGTGAGGCCTGTGGCTCAATGGATACCTCTACCAGCTGGGAAATTGAAATCAAACTTCGATGGAAGCAACATAAAGGAGGCAAGTCAGGCTGGCTTTGTTGCTGTCACTCAAAACAGTTCGCTGAAGAGTTGATCTCCTTTGCCGGGTCTTTATCAGAGCGTCATTCCAATGTGGCAGATGCACAGAGCTGTGTGCTCTTTTGAAAGGGATTAAGGAACTGGCTGAGATAGGTAATGAAGGAGATATCAATGAAGGGGACTCCATAACTGTTATTCAGTGAGCAAATGGAAGTGCATACCCATGGTCTCACCTAGATAGAATGGAAGAGATTAGAGAAGTGTTTAAGGAGTGCAGCTTTGCAGTCCAGAAAATCCCCACATCTGCCAACGATAGGGCTGACCAGTTAGCCAATGAGGGAGTACCTCTTCAAAGCATTAGAATTATAAACAATATGTAACCTGCTGGCTGTGGGGTGTTTCTGGTTTTAGGGGCTGTTTTTTCCTCTGTTTTTGCTGTAGTGTCTTTTCAAGACTGTTTCTAGCTGTTTCCTGTGGATGTATTCTTTATCTATCTTCAATAAAAGAACAAATAGATAACTAAATAAATAAATAATTCAGCGGGTTCAGGTGAATCAAATTTTGCCAAGTCGTAAATCCATGATAATGTATGAAACTAAAACCTTTATAAATTTTACATATATATTATAATTGCAGCCTGAAACTTTGCTTGTCGGTCAAAGCCATTCTGGGGCTAATGCTACTGGCGTTAATAGGTGGATCCATCTTTGATCCCAGATGCAAGATACTGGCATCATGGAGTCAATTGTCAAGAACATGGGTTTCGGCATCAGTGGTTGATACCCAGTTTGTCGATCTTTTGTCTCCATTTGTAAACATTTTACTCTTTTCTGTTTGGGTGTGGGTGAGGGGAAGGATTCTTGTGGGTTTGACCTTGAATCAAGTAATCTACAGACAGAATTTTTTTTTGTGCATGCCTGCATGTGCACCAACAGAATAGTGTATATCACTTGCTGCATGTAACGTCCCAGTCCACCCAGCACAATATTGTCCGCTTTGGGCCCGCACCTAGGTCCTCACGGCTTTGTTTCTGAGGACCCACGCCAGGGGAGCCCTCAAAAGGCCTTGTGCTAGGAAGGAGGAGGATCGCATCTTATATACAGGGGATACCCACACACCGCTAGAACACACCCAACGCTCCTAAGGAGCCAGGCAATTGTCTCTCTGCCTTAGGTGCTATCTGGCCTAAGGCTCCTGGCCCCCACGTGGCGGGGTATCACAATTCAAGTTCCTGCAGAACCAAAGGAGAAATTGTTAATGTGATATATTCTTCTCTATAGTCATGAGTTCTTCTGATTTTGTTAGTTCATAGCAAGTTTGGATTTTTGACTCGTGCCTATCTAATGACTGCATTTTATTCTCTGCATTGTCTCTGGTTTCTTCAGATCTGGGAAAGATAATCCTCAGACTAGAGATGGCATTAGTGCTGCTACAGATATACTATCGAGATTAGATGTGAATAATAATGACGATGATCATCTGCAGTCTGAATCTACTGCAAACCACGCTGTTGCAGAGGTTCCAGAATGTAGGTGTGGCATGCCTTTATGCATTTGCGAAGCTCCATCTCCAGATCCAGCCCCCTTGAAGGTATGGAACTTCTCAGAACTTTAATGTTCCACTGGATGCTTTCTGTCCATTCTTCTGCTCAATTTATTATTTGTTGCAGGTGCATAGTGCTGTCACCTCAACAGTTCAGTCCAATCCACGCCCAAAGAAGGCTACAAACATACAAAAAACAACTGATTCAAGTTCAAGGAGCACGGGTTCTGCTTCAAACAACAAGCAGAGGTATGTTGCACATCATGCTGTTGGGTCTTCTTTCAATCTTTCATGTGCTCTGTTATTTCTTTAGTTTCACAACCCTTGTTAAAGATGATCTGGTATGAAGTATGGACTTGCAAATTCATGTTTCTAGCTTCTATTTATACTTCTTTTGGAAGCAGTGTGACTGGGCACCTGGGGGGTTTGGAATTGCTGCTCATTTTACTACTTTCTTTTTATAATTGCCTTGTAGTTTGTTTTTCAATGTTGGTCATGCAACGAATGTTGGCTTGGATAAACCAGACATTGATTATGAAGTTAATGGCGAGGTATGGATGTTCCTTTGAAACATTGCAAAGTGGCAGCTAATATTGCAAAAAATATTTCAGTGAGACTTCTTATTTGGGTTTTCTTTTATGACTTTGCTCTTTAGGGTTTAAGAGAAGCCATTAAGAACTGTAATGCTGCTGCAGTGAAAAAGCTTCTGAGTGAGGTAATTAGCTTCATCATTGATTGCTCATTCTGTCATGTATTTACATTTTCCCCTTTTCTGGTGCTAGGGTGTGGATGCAAATTATCGTGACAAGCAAGGGATGTCATTGCTACATTTGGTATATCATCCTGCTACTTCTTGGATGTCTTTTTAAAGAAATATGGTTTGAGTTCTATAAATTGCTGATAGCAGTGAGGGTTTTGCAGGCGGCTCTCTTCAATCAGACTGACATAGCTTTCATTCTCATGGAGCATGGGGCTAGCCTTGATTACAAGAATGCGCAAGGTAGTTAGATGTTTTTCCCCTATTTGTTTCAGTGTAATCTTTAGGAGTCTCTCCTCCAAACTTGTAGTTGCACAAATTTCGGATTACTGTCATCTTCCACAGCCTGTTTGTCTGCACTTGCCTTTTCTTAGGAAAGGGAAGAGGGTTGGGCAAGGGTGAAACCTGTAGGGGGTGGAAGGCCATGCTTAAAGAATATGATGCATAATGATGATGATAAGTTTATTTTACGCACCAGGTGAAACGCCAATAGATTGTGCTCCGACAATGTTGCAGTACAAAATGAGAAAGAAGATGGAAGAAGGTTCATGACCCGAAACAAGGCCATCATCTGCATTGTAGATTTTTTTTTTTCTATTATGTCAACCTTTATATGTTTGAAAGGTAGATAATTTATGGCCAAAAGATTTATAGAGTTCTCACTTTTCTTAAGTGGTATATTGGTAATATATTGGTGTAAAGAGCATTCAACCTCGCTGTGACATGCATAGGCAATGGCATTTTCTTAAGTAATGTTGTGAATCATAAGTTTTTTACATGGTTATTCAGACTTGAACTCATCTCTCTTTTCATGCATTGCCTATGTTTTTCTAGGGTCACATGGTTTAACATGTCTACATAGTTTAAATTCATAAAGCTGATCCTATATAGATTGTTAATATTATTAAATGATGACCACTGTGAATCTTTATTTTAGTGTTGCTTCATATTTTGTGTTCCATGCGCTAACATTCTAGGAGACTCATGAACAACCATATGGTGTGTATGGGTAATGGCTGAATCCTTTTCTTTCATCTGATTGAAACCTGTGACAGGAATAGGGCCCATGTGATAGCTCACCTCCCAATGTGTCAAAATGTTGAGTCTCACGGGCTCAATTATAATGTTAAGAAGGGGAAAGAAGAAAGTTCAACACATAGTTAACGTTAACCAATGAAGATACTTGATCAAATGTAGGGGTAAGTACCAATTGTTGCTCTTGTTACTACGTCTGTTTCTGTATACAATTAGACAATCCCGTTTAAGAGGCATTGCAAACCATTCAATCTCCAGAACTTCTAAAGGGGTGTGGGGGTGTGTGTGTGTGAGAGAGAGAGAGAGAGAGGGAGGTTAGGAGCTCCCAAGAGTGTAATATGCTCTTGTTTCTTCTTTAATGTGGCAATAGCCTTATCAAATCAAGTTCTCTTGTGAGAAAAAAAGGGAACATAGTTTGCAGCATTACTCACGAAAAGAACCATGATTCATTCAAATTCTACTTCAATTCTTACCAGAACCTGTACGGGTGATATTTGCATTCTGTTGAAAATTTGCAAGGACTGGGGCATTCTAGATCCTTATGAGCTGGACGATGTCGAGATTGTACAAGTGGCACAAAGTGTGCGATTGAACCGTTTATTCATCAGGTCTTGTCATGAATAGGCTGTAGAGAAATTTGCATAGATGGAGAAGTCGGGCCGTCGAATCAGTGATTTGAAATAAAATGGGTATTATTAGAGAGAGAAGACAAAAAGCAATGGCTCTTGTTGGGTCTGGAAGTTAGGTATTGTCAAGGCTTCAAAAGCTTTTGGTCGATGATGGATCAAGGGTGGAGCCCATCAGGTCGGTGATTGGCCCACTGCTGTTTTTATGGTACACTAAGTGGGAGCAGAAAGATTTCATTCCCTGACGCTAATCATACACTGGGGATGCAGTTTTGATAACTAAAGTTGGGTTGGATCAAGTCTCAATCCATTCCCAGCCCGAAATCAAAAGTGCTAAGCTGAGGAAATGAACATGATCCAGGAAGACTTTTAAGACGGTGATCTTCTTCTTTTTTTTCTAACCGTGGAAACCCTCTGACTTCACTTCGTGGTGATTATTGGGAAAACTTCGGATCTATGACACCATACCACCAACAAGCACTATGGACCGAAGACGTCTCGTGGGATTGAGAATGAGACTTACAAAAAATGGAGATACCCAACCACTCAAACATATAAAGCAATGCAAATGTCAGTTATATTCAGTTGGTTGGACAGCGTTAGAGACAGGGCTGATATTTTTCCTTGGCTGATAAAATCATTAGTTTGATAGATGCCACCGGATATTTTCCTTGGCTTCGTTTCTGAGTATTATCAGTGTTCTTTGATGCACGAGCCTTGCGGGTGGATTTTGTGTATTTATAAGATTAATCTCACTTCTAATATGAGGCTGATGGATCATCAATATTTGCCCAAACTGGCTGAAAGCAAGTGGTGGGCTTTTGCAGATGGGAGCAGCTTCATCTGTTTACAGTGTGAAGGCCCTGTCAGTAACCACTGTATTGTTAGTGTAAATACTTGTCACTGCATGATTGTCATAGATCTTCCGTTCCATTTTAGTTGTCTCATTTGAAATATTTGTATTTTTTAAGTAACTCTCTATATAAAGCTAGCACTCATATGATCTCATTCATTTTCAACACATTTTTTTTTTTTTTTGAAACAGTTAAGAGTAGACTTTCGTTAAAAAAAAGAGAACCATACAAAATAGAGAAAAAAGGGAGAGAGAGCCTATGAGAAATAGGCCCCCCACTCAAAGTATAAAGAACAAGAAGTCCAACAGTAATAAAAAGTAACAGCCCCCAACCCACTAAAAGCCCAAAAGGGAATGCCGCTAACTGCCAGGGGAGAAAAAGGTGCCATGAGTAGCCCTTTCAACGCCATTTTTTGCAAAGAAGTCTGCCACACCGTTTTCAACACATTTTATACTAATCAAATACAAATGAGACAACTATTTTGGGACAATTCCAAATCCATATAAGACAACTAATTTGGGATAGAGGAAGTATTAATTAAGACTCTACTACATTCGACTTCGGTGCATGTCTGGACAGCAAAACTTGACAACTGGTTTAAATGAGGGAAACAAATATTGATTTTTTTTTAAAAATAATATATATATATATATATATATATATATATATATATATATATATATATATATATATATCGGCCGATATGTATCAGCGTTATCGGTTGTTTTAATTAAAAAAGTGAGAAATTTCACAGCCGATATATCGGCTGATATTGAATTTTAAACCCCTGATTTAAATAAGACCAAGCCTAGTTTTAACTCAAGTTGGGCCCTGCGGTTTGGGTTTAACTTGTCTAACTTCCACCCTTAATGTATAATTTGATCTTTAAAACGTTGAGTCAACATTTAGCATAAATTATTTATAGACGTACCCATTGACATTCCTAATTTGCATATATGGATAAAAAAAAAATTAATACTGCTCTCTATATAAAAGTTGATGACTAATTTTAAGCGCCAGTTTCCAACTTGGCCTGATGGTTTAGAATTTTAATGTTCTAACCCAGACCTGAGTTCGAAATTTGGTAGAGGAGGAGAGAGAGAGAGAGCATGAATAGAGGTATTTTAAAATACCTCCCTTTTATTTGTTTTTCATTTTTTTTCATTTACTGATCTACTTTGAAGTTTGAATCAATTAACGATTATGTTTAAATTGAATTTTTTTATGAAGAAAAAAACTAAAAACCTCCACCTCTTCTCGAATACATGAGTATTTCATTTACTGATCTACTTTGAATCAATTAACGATTATGTTTAAATCGAATTTTTTTATGAAGAAAAAAACCAAAAACCACCACCTCTCCTCAAAATACAAGAGCATTAAGTAAAACTTCAAATTCATGCAGCCCCTACAAGTCATGAACATCGGATGACTAAAGGACTTGAATCTTGGACCTCTGGTTCCTGAGTCAAAGTATCTGTTGTTGATTGAATTATCGTATATAGAGTGATAATGGTTGAATCGATTTAAACTACTCGGCCGAATAATGTTTTTAAACCACTGTTACTCTTAGATCCAAACATAGGAATGAAAGCGAAACCAAAATATTGCTGTATTATACTCATAATAAGAGTTAGTTTCAGAAATTGGAGCAAAAATAGAACAATACTCGATCACGCTCTGTTTAAGCCAGTGTTTGTCCCTACACCTTCGACAATTGGAATCTGTAATGAGTTCTAATGTATGCAAGTTTAGACAATTTGTATCGTTAAAATATAGCCTCAAATGGTTCTGATGATCACCCAAACAGATTACATGAAAAATATTGACGAAAAAATAAATAAAATATTTTAAGAAACCAAAAATATATTAGCAAAACCACTGAAACCCATCTGTTTGTAGACTTTTAGGAATTCCTCCATCATAGTCTTCCATGGAGTGAGTTACAAGGGACACTCCCCTTTCAAGCTAAGTAATTGGAATAGAATTTTAATTTTAAAAATTACCTTAAATTTAGAATTTAAAAAGGAGTTGAAGTGATGGTCAGGAACTCGTTTTAAGAAGTGAAAGTCCTAAGTTCGAGCCCCTATGGCCTAAGTTTAGTGTGTCTTAGAATGGGCTCATCTGTGGGGATTTCAGTAGGATTGTTTCTGAATTTTCCACACGTTAATCCAAAAAAAAAAAAGACTACTCTATATAGAATTACTCGATGGGTGTGGATAAGAAAGTTTACATATATCCCAAAAATCAATCGGGTAATTATAACAAGTTTTTGAATCCAACAATTTTGCAGTGACGAAGCGAAAGGTACCCAAATCTAGCATCTTTGCCTTGATTAAGAGGCAAGTATCCTGTTAGTGATTGAGACAGAGGTACCCAAATCTGGTTTCCTGTTTTAATTGAGAGACAAGTAATCCTTATCTAGCATTCCTTTATTGACCAAGCAAGAGGTACCTAGCCTTCATATTGTATGTCAAAGACCCAAGTAATTTTAGGTACATGTGAGTCACATGCCATGTGGACAGATAAGTTGAAAATGGGCCCCACCCATGTGGGGAATGGATATGCAGTGGGTTGGGTTGTGTTGTGTTGGATTAGGATTGGTGGGGAGGCTATTGGATTTGCTTTGCCCATTTCTCACATGTGCTGCCATACCCTCAGTCCTAATCAGATCCCTGTCCAAAGTTAGTCAGCAGTCAACTTATCAGATTAAAATTGAAAAGAAAAGTTGTAATATCATGAACCTTAAAGGACAAGAAACAAAGGGTAGCCGCTGCTGCTACTGTTGAGAAAAGTAGATTGTGTTTCTTCCTACGTTGTAAGATTAATTGAGTTTAATTCTTATGTGTCTTGCCCGGTCTGTGGATTACACTGTTCATTTTCTTTATGAATTTCTTTCTCTTTGAATGATATACTAACTAGCATTAAAAAAAAAAAGACTCATTGTAGCCCAACCACACATTTGTTAGACATTGTTTGTGATGATTTTTATCTGGCATTTTAGTGGGTCCACTTTACATCACAAGATCCAACCACACAAAGCTCGAATGGTTCTGAACCTCCGAGTTAACACTTCTCTGTGATCTAATTATTTAGCAATGGAATAGAGAGTGAGTGTTGATGTAGTAGATTTAGAAAAACCTGTTTTAACTCGATCACTCTACCTGACCTATTCTGATAAATGATATGTTCTACCTCACTCGTCTAATAGATGATCTGATTCGAACCCATTTATAAATGAGTAGATCTAACTCGAACCCGAAAAGAAATGGCTAGACTTAAGTGACCCGATTATCGTCATATCTATATGCCATACATACAACTATATGAGGTTTACACTCATTTTAAGTGGTAGTCTTGTTATGCAACTTATTAGAACAGTCTCCTTAGTTAGGTAAATGGATAAATCTGGTTTGAACTCGACCTAAACGTGAAATAGATCCGGACCAATTTAACCCATTTAAAAAGACTCAAAATAGACGGGAACCCAAATAGATCCAAACTGAATAATACCCGACTTGGATCGTTGCAAGGTCTATGACGTGGTTTTATTCTAAGAATGAGTTCGATTTGATAAGGTAGAATGGTTTACATAATAAAATCACCATTCAGCGAATACTCATTTTCATAATCAGTTCTCTAGAGTTGTTATTGTTAGAATAGAGAAAAAATGTTGTTGAGCCCAAGGTCATTCTCAATAAATTCAATCAACCAATATTTAGAATAAAATTTTGAATATCTATTCTCGTGTCGATATTTATTTATTTCATCGATTTAGATTAGATCATGAACCTACAAATGAGATAATTTTTTTGTTGGGTGCATGA
The DNA here is from genome assembly GCA_022113865.1 of Chimonanthus praecox. NCBI lineage: Eukaryota > Viridiplantae > Streptophyta > Magnoliopsida > Laurales > Calycanthaceae > Chimonanthus > Chimonanthus praecox. The sequence goes on along the minus strand of CM039091.1, from coordinate 58,706,280 downwards.
AATGCACAACCCCAACCCCCCTTTGTACGTAGCATTGTAAAAACTACTCATAAGGAAGAAAAAATTACATAGAATTGCGTACATGCACTTATTATAAGTAGATAATGAATCTCCACCGTCCATCCAACTTTCTAGGCAGAGAATGAGATCACCAATCATTAATATAGCAGTCTATCAAATCCTCCCCCCATCAAATCAAATGGTGCATGAATTCAAAGTTTTCAAGTCCCACAACCATCGTCATTTTGTAATTAAGGAAGTTGTTAGGGAATAATTAATTGGCTATTATGAGTGTCTTAATCTTCCATCACCGCCATCCAACGTCATCGTCATTAGAATAATCTGTGGATCTAAAATGATGCCAAGTGGAGCCCATGATCTTGGATTTGGGTGGGATCCGATTAGGATCCGATGCAAACATGACCAGCCTTTGTCTGGCCATGTCACACCTGTTATCTTCAGAAAGTGGCCACGTGGGTCTTTTTCTTTCTTAATAATGTAGGTTTACTACTTTTTTCCCCCTTGTTTGGGTGTTTCTTCTTTTCTCTGATTTGGGCCAAGGCTTTCTTGGATTTCCTCAGTAGGATGAAGAATCCATGAGGAGATGCGAATTTGGGGGAGTAGGGTATATATGTCGGTTCATGAATAGGAATTTAGGATCTCAGAGGGATTCATTCATTCATGAGAAAGGCCTTCCCACCTTCACACAAAGGAAAGATTTCCTTATCTTCTCACTAAAAGGGTGGAAAAAAGTTGCAATGATGCACTTGGTGATTTAGATAACTTCTTTCTTTTGTAAAAGAAATTGGAAAAAAAAAATGTACAAGTATGATCGATTGATCCACCTATTTTATCCATGATAATATAAAGTGAAAAAAAGAGAGAAAAAGTTCATTCTTTTATATATATTTTTTGAATTTACAAGTAGAAAACTGTGGAAAATCCAACGTAAAATTCTAATGGGTGATACCCACTGCCTTTGAGACACACCATATAACGTCATAGAGATTCGAATCTGACACCTCCCACTTTCTGAGACGGGAGATTAATAATCTTGTCCAACTTCTTATGAAGTCTACAAACATTATAATTGAATTACATAATTAACACTAACAATTAAATTTAATAAATCATTTATATACATACTGCATTTTCACAATTTAATTTCAATGTGTAACATAGTGTTCAAGTAATCTTTACAAGCAATCCAAACTAAGATACTCTTTACATGATCCACACATGAAAACCAATTTAGATTGCCTAAACTGAATCTCTGTCTTTCTCAAATTCTACTAAAGAATATGGACAATTGCTTGTTCTCTTTCTTAACAATCTTTCTCCTCAGCGAAGAATAGAATATTTACTATCCATGGCCAATGTTGGTGAACTAAAACGTGTACTCCACTTGCAAAAACTGAAACCCAAAAACAAAATCCACAACTTTATGGGCAGTTGGTCCCTATTAGAAATTGGCCCTTATTCGTTGCCTAGTGAGATTAAATAGGGTTAGACTTTAAGGACCACATTTACTTTTATAATTAGATTGTTGGGTTAGTCCTTTACCCTAATGTTCAATGTGGGGTATGTGAGTTATATAGAGGTAAACAGAGAAATTAAAAGAAAAAGGCTAAAGACAATTGTATACTCAAGAAATAGATAAGGGAATCTCTAGGTCCAAAGAGTAAGGAGAGGGTCTTGGGAAGGATCATAACATGCAGAAAGGAGACTGTCACTGTAAAATACAATGAGATTCATTGTCTAGTAAATGGGTTGTGTCTGTCTTGAAATATGGTTTGAACTGCAGTAATAATTTTTTTCTTTTTTACAGTAAGAATTTTTATATCGGAGTTGATCTAACGGTGAAGAAATTTCCTTCATCAAAAAAGGGTCTTGAATTCGATCACGGACAAACTCTTATATAGAATTAGTCTTACTTCTAATATAATATGATGATACATACCCATGATAAAAAAAAAAACTTTTAAATGTTCAACACAACTTTAGAAGAATTCTCTTTTCTCTAAAGTTCTCCAATCAAAATGTTTAAGATTGTCCAAAACTTATGATCTTGGGCTGTGAGCCTAATGTGATCTTAGGATCCACCATTCATACCTAGAACATATTGTAAAGTAAAGCATTTGTTCAAAAACTGAATATCTTACAAAACATTAGATTTCACTTGCCTTCGGATTTTTATTTATAATTTTTTACCTTTTTTTAAAGATTGAGATTGCACGAAAATTAAATATATATATATATATATATTTAATTTACGTGTGGAAAACTCATAGTAAAACTCCCACAAGTAATACCCACTGTCTTTAGGATACACCATGTTAAACTATGGGGGCTCGAACTTGACACCTCCTGCTTTTTGAAACTGGAGGTAAAGTAGGCGAACTACACTCACGTGAATAATGAAAATCAAATATCAACACAACATCCTGCGCGATTGATTGACTTGACTATGAGAAGTGTCAATTTTGGCTGCATTTATAGAATAAATTAGAGATTTGGTAACCCAATCCATCTAATTCTACTATATTTGTCGTGTCAATTCATCTTATGTGGCCTTTTCGTCTCACTTGCAAGTTTCTAGAATGGTTGGATAAGAAGGGTTCTGTATGAATTTAATAACAACACAAAATTATATTATTTTGTTCAATATCGTTGTGTTTGATGCCGGTTAATTATTGATGTTGGGGATTTTGAATTTAAGTGAGTAGGAGAAAATCTATTTAGATTAAAATTATATAGTTATTAGAGAATAAAAATATCAGTTATTGCTAGAGTGGAAAAGGTCTGTCAAAATTGAATAGAATTTTAGCTGGAAATCCCTAAATAAAAAACTGAGTATTTATATTGAATGCATAATTAAGCTTTGACCAAAAGGACTATTTTATAAAATAATTATTAGACTTTTAATAGTATGCGGAACAATGTGTTAGACAATAAAGAAATGACAAATAGACAAAATTAAGGTACCGAAAATGTATATGCTACATTAATTGAGTGGTTAATCCTAAAAGTTAGAGTTAGAAGAGAAAAACACACTAGAGATAGTATAAAGATAGTTCTCAGTTCCCACCTATAACAAATTGAGATAAACTAGTTTGAAGTGGTTTTGTCATATTATTAAAGACTGAACACTGACTCTGATGCGTAAAATTGAGAGGCTATAGAGAGAGGTCAACATTTAAAAATATGGAGAGAATGGTTAAAAAAGAGTTTTTAGAATCTAGAATGAATGATTATATAGTTTATGATAGATTCTAAAATGAGTGATGATGTAATTTATGACAGAGTCAAATCGAGAAGAAAAATTCATAAAATCGATATAAAACGATAGGATGGTAGCTTATGATAATGATGGTGAATAATGATAAAATATGATCTAACCATTCAAATTATTTGCTCTCAATAATAAAAATAAATATTTCCTAATAACCATCCATAATATGTTCACCAACTAAATGAACCCATAACATGAGCTGAACTACAACTATAACTCAACCAATTTATCAATTCTTGATATTCCATTGATTTTAGAGACATTTGGGTGATTGGTCCCAAGTTCTGGACCTTGAATATTTGTTAAATCTCCTATTTTTAGACTATTAAGGGCCTATTACCAATGAACTCTACCAATGGACAAGAAAGAGCCTCATAATTAATGGATGAAGATTCTTAGAATGGATTGACATCAACATATGAGGGAAAAGGCAAACAAAACAAATGGCTTTCAAAATCTTATTTTCCATGTATTTTTTTTTTCTTATTCCACATATAAAGCTGTGCCCACAAGGGGCGGAATTTATGCTCAGCAAATTGCACATTCCTAGGGCTCAAGACACTAAAATTCCTCTTTCAGAGAAATAAAAAGTTATTCCCAGTCCCAAAGTTGGAACTGAGGGCCATGAAATTTTGCAATCCACAGTTATTAAGCCTAAAATCCCACACATATTGGACCCACCTTTGATCCAAAAGGGTTGACATGATGGTTTCAAAGTTCAAACCATTGGATAGTAGAGTTAGAGAATGAAACAATTACACATGGCTAAGACTAAAATGATATCTTGAAATGATTTAGCAGGACTAAAATGTAATAGTTTTGGGTCTTTCGATAAATTTAATCTTAATAGAGTTGGTGTGTCGGTCAAAAATTCGCTCAGAAAGTCGTAAGTTCGAATCTCATTTTACTCCAAAGGACTTTTCTCTATAGTTTTACCCGGTTTGTGCAGGTAGAGAATTTTGCACACGCTCCAAAGACTAATTGAATACTCTAAAAGACCCTCAATACCTCAGTTAAAAAAACAAGTTCAAGAACTCCAACGGTGCTTGCTCGAACGGTTAATTGATTTTTTTTTTCTTTCTTACAAATAAATGGATATGATGTTTAAAAGGAAGTGACTGATGAGCATGATCAAGCCACACATCCTTCCTTTACTAAAGGCCAAAAGTAGGAGAGTGGTGAGGAATCAACGCCAGCAAATACAATGATCAGCTCCAACTCAGCTTTTACTTTCACCCACGTCCATTTCTTTAGATACATCATCCACATGCTTTAACCCTTTTCCTTTTCCTTTGTTATTGCAAATATTAGATAAAAAGCACTTTTCATTCCTCCAGTAAGAGGAAAAAGGCACCACTCTCCATTCCTTTAAATTCAGGCCTCTCCTTCTGTAAATCTCCCCTTCTCTTCCTCTGCTTTCTCTACATCAAAGATGGTGTCTGTTGAGTATTCAGGTTTGGTGATCACCCATCTCTTCTCCAAGGCTGCTCTTCTAGTTGCTGTAGTGAGATGGGTCTTTTGTTGGGCTTTCGGATATATGGGACTGTGCCTGTCAGATGCCCAGACAATGGAGGTGGGCCACCCTCCATCATCTTCTTCTTCTTCTTCTTCTTCTTCATCATTATCAACATTATCACAACCGTCCACTGTTTCAGCCCAAGCCATCAGGGACAGTCTTCAAGTGGCAACATACGGTGAGATCGAAGGGCGGCTGCCGGAGAGCAGCAACACATGTGCTGTTTGCTTGAATGATCTCTGCAGTGAGGATGAGATTTGGGAACTGAGGAACTGCTGCCATGTTTTCCACAAGAGATGCCTTGACAGATGGCTGGACCATGATGAGCACAAGACTTGCCCTTTGTGTAGGGCCCCCTTAATGGGCCAGGACATTGGCCTAGAGAGGGCTGAGCCCAGCTGGGCTGTTGAGAGGCTTCTCTACCTCTTTGGAGATGATCTGCTGGTGGGTCAATGACCATTCATCAAGGGTGGGCCATGGGTGTATAATTAACTGTAAATATGAAGAATTTAAATATTTTTTTTCCTTTTTTTTTATAGTTGGGGGTGTATTGGCGGTGAGAAATGAGGAGTCCTTCCATCCTTTTCCAGTTTTCCTTTTCTCTGGAGTAGGAAAAGGATAAGGGGTCCTCTGAGTGAGGAGGGCATTGATTGGTTTCCGGAAGTCTGAATTCTGAAATGAATTCCATCCTTAGCTTCTTCTTCTTCTCTTTTTAACTTTTTAATGTGAAGATGGTATATGATTTTCTGTTCAAAACATGTGCATTTATATTTGTCCATTTAAGTTTTTTTTTTTTTTAAAAAAAACTTGGGATTCTATCTGTAAATGAACCAAGGTTTCAAAAACTGAAATTAAAATTAATTCAATTCTTATTGAATAGCTTCCTTTTCGTTTTCAATTATTAAGCAAAATGAAATTCAATTGAATTCAATCCACTCGACAAGTGAAGTATTAAGTCTTGAACCAGTACAATTAACAAGTAAACTCAAGCTGGTTTTTTTAAACAATGAAATGGGCTAAAATGAAAAGGGAAATGATCATGTACTGAGTTACTGTTGTGATTTGATTCTCAATTGAAAGGTTATTTGGGACTCTCATACTAAATTGAACCTCTTCTTCTTCTTTTTTTGAATTTACACCTGGAAAACTCAGCGTAAAACCCCCATAGGTGATGCTCACTATCCTTAGATCACACTAGGTGAAGCCATAGAAGTTTGAACTTGACACCAGGGGTTCAAAGATCGGCCGATACATATCGTATCGGCCGATATGTATCGGTTTTGAGCTAATGAATATCGGCCGATATTCACAATATCGGTTGAAATATCGGCCAATATCGGCTGGAGAGAGAAAAATATCGGCGGAAAACGCATTTTAAACCCCTGCTTGACACCTCCCGCTTCGTGAAACCCCCCTCTCTTTCATGTATAAGATGAGACATTCTTAATATTAAATTCACTATCCCACTACTAAACAATCTAATTAGAGCACACTTCTGAATAAGATCGATAATACATATGCATCAATTCATAAGAAAGATGGGGTGTAAGTTTTCAATTTACAAAAGGTAGAGGCTACAAAACCCTACTGCAGAGAACTGAAAGTGTGTAATTATTTTTAAATAAAAATATAATTAAATAAAATTTACAAAGAATTAAGAAAGTTCTCCAATAATATCAAAAGAAGTTTAATTTCATGAGCTCTTCGATTCTTCACATTTTGTAAAACGAAGCAGCTTTTGTATGTCCTGTTGATTGAAAAATTGAGTTTTCAATAAAAATGTGGATTGATATTTGTGTAAAAATATTTTTGAAAGAAAATTTACAAGGAAATCACTTTTCCATCAGGAAAGTTAGGAAATCAGATTTTTCTCTGTTAATTTCATTGTAAATAGAAAAACAAATATACCTTTTATGTCTTATAATAAATCATCATGCAGTCAAAATTTCATTTATTTAGAATCGATTTTTCAAATTCTACTTCTCCATTTGACCTCCTTAACTATATCCCAAGGAACTACTGTCTTGCACAGCACTAACCGGGCCATCACTCAAATTCTACTAACAAATCGAGTTATATAATTACTTTGTAAATAGATCTGTCAGATTGGGTCCATCGATACCTGGATCTTGACCTGATTATTTTTTGAACAGGTTAGGGTCTGAGTCCAGCTCCAATTTGTTTATGTCTGGGCTTCTCTCCCTGGTTGCTGGCTACACTGCATAGTTTGAATAAATGGGTTCATTTTGGCATTCTAGTCCTGCTCTTCTTTGTACAAGAACACATGACAATACATCCTTCTTCAGTGATGTAAAACGGGTGGTGGATGAATGCATGGACCATCTGGGTTAAAATAAGTCAGACCCAAAGCCTTGACATGCAACCCAACTTCAAGTATTAATAGCAATCAAATATACCCCCTATTAGATGATGTTCGAATTGCAGTAATGATCACAATGCTAAGAACAGTCACGCAACCAATTTGGGCTAGGCCTTTTGAATTCAAAAAATCCCAAGATTTCTAGCTCAAATTGGTTGCTAAGAACAGTCACGCAACCTAAATTGATGATCCAGGCTATGGTAGAAACATGAATTCTGGCCCCTACATACCAGATCTCCCCCCGAGCGGGTTGAAGCTCCAGCTGATATGCAAAACTTAGCATATGTCAAGGACTATTTTGACCGGTAATACATTAAGTACTTGATGAATACATCAAAAACTTCAAAGCTGTTGAAACGTAGATAATAAGACCTTTATCCTATTCCATATTAAGTTGTTCCAACTCGATGCGTATATCTCATGCTGGATCCCACCAAGCAGGTGATAACTCATCGATAATCAATACATTCTCCCTCCTCATCATAACACAAACCACCACCATGTTTTTCTGTTGACATCCAGACATTCTCCCTCCTTATCATAACACAAAACACCACCATGTTTTTCTGTTGACACCCAGACAAACACAAGCTAAGTTAGACTTTTACTCCAAACCAGGTAGCAATTTTCAGCTCTGTGATGGCTTTCACACTAGCTTCAGGTGGCCATTTCCAAAGTTAAACTTATCAAAATTCAAATACACGATATGATATCTGTTCTTGATAGCAAATCTTAGGTACCTAATAAATATGTCAAAAGCTCTGAAGCTGATGGAATATAAAAAATGAGATAAATGGATCTAACATAGTATAGAACCATGTATCTAATCGGCTTGACAGGCTCTTTGCAATCATTACTTTTGGACTATGACTTAGCTTTTTTTTTTTTAATGATGGACTTAGCTTTATCAAAGTAGAGATTATCACTGAATAAGTTCATCATTGAAAATTTAACAAATTCATTCATGCCATCCATCAATTTGCCTGTCGGGCTCTTTGCAGTCATTACTTTTGGACTATGACTTAGATTTATCAAAGTGGAGCTTATCACTTAATAAGTTCATCATTGAAAATTTAGCAAATTCATTCATGTCATCCATCAATCAATAGATGCCCCATTATGCTGCATGTCTTATCATCTCCTCCGGATTCAAAATTTACAATCACACTTTTAAAACGGACGCCACGTCGCCCCTCTTGGGTCATGATAAGATAATTCTCCTTGCAAACAAAGTTGCATAATAAAATGAAAATTTTAATTCATCCTAAAAAATTCGCAAGACACAATAATCAATACACCAGCTAAGGCAGAGGGAGCAATCCAATTGATTGGAGTGATTTTGTAAAATGACAAAAAGTCTTACTTCGGTTAATTCAAGAAACTAATTTCATATAACACTTGAGGCACCCTCCTCTTAACGACTAGCTTTTGAGAGTAAATTCTATCGCAAAAATGTTGTCAAGTCTTGTTTTTTAACATAATATCAGAACATGTTTCGTGTGTCTAGTGCGCATCAGGGTGGATTTCAAGTTTCCACGTATAGCCATAGGATCCAACTGCACAAAAGGGCGGGTGTGAACTGACAAAGAGTCCTACATCGGTTAATTCAAGATGACTCCGCATAATACTTGAGGTACTATTCTCTCAACGGCTGACTTTTGCGAGTGAGTTCTATTTCAAGAATGTGATTTTTTAACGGATCTTATAGTGTCACAAGTGAAACCCATTTCACCATGTCTCTTTTCCACAACATCCAGTAAGGAACCTGATGTTCCTTTCATAATGGGTGAAAATATCTGTTTGGGTGAAGAGAGAACTGATTCACCCTTTTGGGGTGATTGACTAATGATTGAAGGGCATCGCCAACGTAGAAGACGATGTGAAATTAGCACTTTATCAAGTGGCAATTACGTTTTACACACAACAGTAAGTTTCTAGTTTCTTGAACAGATTCTTGGGTGGAATAATCCTATCATTTCACCACTTTTATCATCTACTGCATATTCTCTCTGTCGGGTGATTATTGAGCTGAGTTGGGTGAGTCAGCCCGGGAAGGCAGCCGACTCATCTCCCTTGCTTGGGAAGAGGATGGGACTGTCATAGGTGCTGAAGAGTCTATAGGAAGACATGAGAGTGAGAAGTACATAGCATGCCACTGCTCCAAATGTAATGGTTACAGAAGCTTTGGCCCTGTGGCAGAATCCACTGTAAGATTCGCATGCCTCACTCCAAGTAATTGCTTTGTCACCTTTGTAGGCTAGATACAGAACCTCCGTCGATGCCGACCCCGCTGCCAAGATCATGTATGTCAAAACCTGAAAACACCAAATTCAAGCAGAAATTTGAACACCCAAATATCCCATAATTCTCATATATTTTTTTTTAAATGATTCTTATATTAATAGATAAAAAATGCACAAGAGGTGCATATACATATAAGGAAAGCCGATAAAGAGCAACAAGCAAAAATAACTGGAAGAGAAATCGCCCACAAAAAAGTCCTCCTCTCAGGATAGAAAACAACGCATAACGAGCTCAAGCAAGATCAGTACATACTTCTCATCATTTATGAATGGTTTTGTAGCATCAGCTGTAAGTACTGAATCATATCTCAAAAACAGAGTGGAGAGAGTTGTGTCTCTCTGTTAAACTTCAAACTTTAGATCATCCAAGCATCTTCACCACTCCACTTTTAGAGTTCATGATATATGCGATCCAAATAAAGTGATTTGCAACAAGAGCCACTTTCGTTGTATTAGCATTTTCGTACATGTCCCTGTCTCTTAATTTTAAGGTTAAACAAGTATACTTTCAAATTTCCTCTTTGTTTATTGGTTCTTGCCATTGGATAAAGAGGGAAACCCACCAGCAGCCACTGGTACTGAATTTAGATCTTCTGGAAGTAGACTTCTGTAAAGCACTTTAAAATATTCACTTTTTTGTTGATGCGATGAATGTAACTTAAATAATTTCTTAATGAAGAAATCAAGGAGAAGTGGTACTTTATAAAAGTCCACTTCTAGAATATCTAGACTCACCAGTAGTGTGCTCTCACCAAACAAAGACATGAAGGTTTCTATTATAAAGAATTAGTGGCCCACACCATTCTCCAAGCCATTTACCTTACTTTTTATAAGAAGAGTTTTCAAAATTAAATTTGAAAAATTTATTTTTCACATAAAAATCCTATTTAACAAGAATAGGATGAAAACCCAACAAATTTTATTATTGCAACAATGATCACCCAACCAAATATATTAATCAAATAACTAATGAATTGACTCAATTAATTCCACAAACTGAATACACCTCTTAAGAAAGCTAGCAGATTAGTGCAAAAGGTAAGAATATACATTAAAATCCCAAAAGTCAGCAGAGAGACCAATCCTGTGTCTAACCACCATAAATGATGCAATCAGAAGTCTTAATTGTTGGTCAAAGTCAATTTTGAAAGTTAAATAAATTGGGTTTACATGTGGGTCAGGTTAATAAATTGGCATTTCATATAAAAAGATCAAACATGAAGACAAGAGATAGAAAAATATCATAGATAGTAAAATAATTAATCTTATAATTTATGATAAGGACTAATGAAATTGTAGAATTTAAAAAGCCGATCTCAAACAAATAAAGTTTTGATTTTGATAATGGTGTGACAATGATGGTGATGGTGATGATAACGAAAAAATGTACCTCTCACACACATACGCCAGCACACACAGAGAGAGAGAGAGAGAGAGAGAGAGTGAGTGAGTGAGTGAGTGAGTGAGTGTTACCTGATCAAAAAAGTAGATAGTCCATGCATGAGACTTGGTGGTAGAGCCATGAGGAAGAACTATGTACAGAGCCGAAAAGAGTGAATAACCCAAGCAAGCTCCATTAGCATAAATTAAGTACCTGATCACACCATCACAACCAGCAGGGACTGAGACAAACACTTCATTCACATCCTTTAGATTACACCTAGATGCTCATGTAATGTATACAAGTTTGGAGAGGACTATAATGTTATAATAAAGATTGTTTTTTTTAGATTAATGTGTGGGAAACTCAGACACAGTTCTACTAAAATTTTCATAGATAAGCTCACTATCCGTAAGGCACACCAGGGTTAGACCATGGAAGCTCGAACTCGTAATCTCCTGCTTCCTGAGACGGGAGGCAACTAGTTGAGATACACCCATATAGATAAAGTATTGAATTTTAATGAATGCTCTCTCTCATCTAATGGGATAAATTTTAAAGCATTGAATTTCTTACTGAGTTGAGTTCTTGATTGATTTATCAGGTAGAGTCAAAATGGGTGGACTTATTTTTAAACTAACTAGCCTGAGTTATTGATTTACTTGCTGAGTTGACCAAATCCAATCATATACTTAGCCACTGAGTAGGAGTAGATTAGATGAAATTGAGTTTTAATCTGACTAAGCCAAGTTACTAGTAGATATAGTTGCGTCAAGTCAATTGAGTGAAATTGTGATTGAATCACTTCATCGACAAAATTAGGTCTTCAAATGAAATAATAAATTATTATTATTTGAAATTTAGAGTTGAGTAAATGGAAGTTAATAAAATTAATAATGATTTTGAAGTTATAGATAATGTATGAGTTATGACTATATTTATTTTAGTAGTCTAGTTAGAAGTTTCAAACTATACATGAAGAATGGCTTCATTTTGGTCATTTATTGACTATCAAACTTTTAATATTTTTATTATATTTATGTAATATATATATATATATATATAAAGATTAAATAAAAGGTAATTATATGAAATTGAACTAAGTTACCTGGTTGACTCAACCCAGTAACTAAATGAGTCTCAATCAAAAAATAATATTAAAAATAAATTGATCCAACCTACTTTGTTAACCATCCAAGTCTTTTGGTTGAATCGATCGACTTAGTCCTAGTCCTAGCCTTGAATTAAACTGTTTCCAGGAGTCTCACCTGTATTTGAACATGGGACATTTTAACTCGGCTAGTCCTTGGAGCACGTGCAAGCCTCCCAATACCACACACACTGGGTAAGCAACTATGAAGACTGACCGAGAGGAGTGTTGAACATGAATCAAACTCAAGATTTCGCTTCATGAGGAAAGTTCTTGACCGTCAAGCCAACTTCCTCTTAAATTAGAATATAATTCTTTTTTATGAGGATAAAACTCTGTGTACGACCTACCTACATAATTCTACTCATAGTTTACTCTCTGTATTATCACAAATGGGTCTCATCCAAATATTTCCATTCTCTTGCAATGGAGACAACTTTCAACACCCTTTTTTTTTCTATTTACCTTCTTCCTTTGCCCAATAGAAGTTATTATTATTTTTTAAAGAAAGAAAGAGTCGAGATAAAGTACAAAGCCCAGCCCAAAATACCCTCAGAAGGGGACAACAAAGACAAGTTTGAGAAGAAGAAAGCCCAGTTTGGGAAAGCATATCTGAAAATGTATGAAAATACCACACTAAGGTCGATATGTAATATGCATAGGCATATGTGAATTAATTTGAATTGGACATTAGAATCGAAATCCACATTCACAGTCATACCATATTCCATCTCAAGTCGAAGTCCCGTAGTTATTCGATACTCATGGCTTGTAAGAGACTCCAACATTAGAATTTTACCGAATACCCTCGTACTCAGAAAAGAGGTAGGGGTTTTGAAGTTCTTCGTTATAAGTTTTATTTTGTACATCTCATCTCAATTTTTACTTATATGCAACACGACAAATCAATAATTAAAATAAAGGAATCAAAGGGTAAAATAGAATAACAAAAAACTAGATGTCCCATTTAAATAAAAAATACGATTTACAAAGTAAAATCCATTTAACATCCACCAATAACATATCCTCTCTCTCTCACTTCAAAATATACTGTACAATTATCTGCCTCCTTTCCAAATTATGTTAGATTTTTGCCAAGTAGGTAGCCCATGCCCAAGGTGCGAGCATATGCACGAAAAACTTCGAGTCATGATGCCTATAGAAAATCAATAAGAGTTAACTTATAGAAGATTGAGAGTCATGCAAATAAATTTTTTGACTTTTGACCTGCACATATTTGAGATTTTAGAGTTAGACAAAAAGTCTTCTATCTTAACTTTTCGGCGAGATTTGCAAATAATTTCATATATGTAAACTTTATATGATATATTGTAAAGTATCATTCTTATTTTGGGGTGGAGATATCTATGTTATGGTGGAAGATTGATACTAAGAGAGACAAGCAGATGGGAGATTGATCATGCATGCAAATTTTAAAAGACTAACTCCAAGGGATTGCAATGTTGATGAAGACGCTCACTTCGTAAAGCGAAAGTTTGGGTTTGATTCTCGCTCAATCCAAGTGAAGGGTCACCCATTCTCTCTAGGCTTAGACTTATTCGATGTGTGCTAGATAGAGGTTTTTACATGTTCGAAATGACTAATGAAGTGAGACACCTCTACATTTTTAATCATGTAAAAAAAACTTAAAAAGACTTGTTCATACACAACTGAGAGAGAGAGAGAGGTAAGTCGAAGAGGTTTACTTGAAGCCACCGAAGTCAGAATAGGAGACAGAACCATAGTAGTCGTTGGTTTGAGAGTTCTTAAGCATGAGAAGGAGTGCAGATAGACAGAGCCCCATCGGCACTAGCCTCAGAAACGTTTCAGCCGTTCGCATGCGACTGCTGCTACTGTTCTCTGAACCCAACATCACCACCTCTCTTCCTCTCCATTCCTTTTCTTCCATCTCCATTTCCATTTCCATTTCCTATATTGGATCTCTCTGCTAGCTTCCCTTTGGTTACCCTTCTCTCTCTCTCTCTCTCTCTCTCTCTCCCCCTCTTCAGAGAGACATATCATTCAATAGGCAGAAGAGGGTCACCAGCCATCATTTATTACATGTAAGGGATCGTTAGAAGGTCAGCATTGAATAGGTGTGGAGGCTAATCACGCATTTCCATGAGCTTGGGTGAGTCTGGTTATGGTAAAACTTACACCCACTGTCAAAAGCTTTGAAGTCATTTCTTTGGGTTCCAGTCCGTTCAAATTCTTCCATACATCTTTTGAGTGTATATAGATTGAGAGATTTACACATATTTGTAAGACGAGTCTCATTTCTAATATAGAGTAGAAATACTTATATCATAATTTTTTTTTAATACCAAATTTTATAGATCTTTCTCTTTCTCGTGCCTTTATTACACTTAGTCTCTAACAAAAAATTAGTTGTTGGACCACGTCCACAAGTGTAAAGGGCCATTCAATACGTCCTTTACCCGTGTCATCTTTTCCACTTAAGTCTTCTGTTCATCTTATCGCCTGTCATCTTTCTCATTTTTAGCTCTCTCATTTTTTTTTTTTAATTTACATGAGGGAAACTTAGCTTAAAACCTTTATGGGTGATACTTACTGTCCTTAGGATACACCAAATTAGACTATGAGAGTTTGAACTTGACACCTCTTACTTCTTGAAATGAGAGGTTAACCGGTTTAGCTTTCTCTCATTTTTTATCACCCAGTAAATGTATTCTTTGTCTCTAATATGTTCACACTTCACAGCCATTCTATTCTATTTATTCATCTTTTTTAAAAGGCTTTCTCCATTTATTTATTGAAATAGTGAACTAAACCCCTTAAAATGTCTCCACATTTGAATGAAGTTATTGAAGTAAGCATTCATTAATTCATTTTTATGGCAGCACAGTTACAATCCCAGTACCCCACCATCAATTCGTCCAACATTTATTGTGAGTCAGTAGTTCATAACATTTATGTCATTGACAAGCTGTCAATGTTGTTATTTAATCCGACTTAAAATTTGTTCATATTCAATAATAAATGAACAGATTTCAATAAATATATCAACTCAACAAGTTGAATTGGGGCTCAAATCTTGAGCTCACTTATATCAAAAGTTGAACTCGAGCTTTTGCAAGAAATCCATGAAAGTCCGTTAGGCTTTTCAACTCGTTTATATATATATATATATGTCATTTTCTTTTATTTTAAAATTAATTAAAAATAAGGTTGAATTAGAAATGGTAAATTACATGTAGACCAAACTTGAGATCAAAATTTATTTTTTAGCTATTTGGTTAAAAGTTACGAAAACCATTAAAATAAAGTAATTAAAAATTGATTTTTGAATCCAATTTTTTAATAATCTCAAGTGGGCAAGTCCGATGGGCTTTTAGGCGGGCTCAAGCCTTTGTAAATATAAACGGGCCTAGTCTGCGTAGTATAACCCAGCCCATGAACACCCATACAAGCTGTCCTTTGTTGTGGGTTGCTTTAACGTCCTACTTTTTCATGGTATTAACAAAATTTAATAAGGGATACTTATGAAATGTCCTTATCTAAAAAGGTTGCTAATTTAAGTATTTAACTGGGTCATATATTTTTTTTTGATAAAAATATATCGAAAAGACAAATATATTGACTTGTGAAATTGGAACCTCATATAATTATTTTAATTCTATGATTTTAGACTTTAAAATTTTAATGGCTATAAATTATTAATTTTTCACTGTCTATCTTTCAATATTGTGGTGACCAAATTGAATAGTTTCCTCCAGTTATATTATTGGTAAAATCTTTTATCTCACTCAACTCCGTAGGGTACCATCTATAATAAAGGTGCAATCTCTCTATTTAAAATGTATAATCAAATTTTCAAATTCTAAAATTACGACGTCAATAAGATCAAATAGGACTCAAATTTTGTCCTTGTCATTCTCTATATGTTTTATTAAAAATATATAACTCATCTCAATATTTAAGATTACGAAAAAAAGATTGAGAAAATACAAGAAAGGAAGAAAAACTACAGAGAAAAAGACGAAGAAGAATAAAAAACAGTGTGATTTTGTGCCACACTTTTTCTCCTTCTCTTTCTTTTCCTTTCTCTTATTGTGGTTAGTAGAGATTATTCTTTAGCTATTAAAAGAGGGCCGGCCATTTAGACACCATGATTTTTAAAAAATAGTGTAAATTTATGATTTTGTCCTTCCATTTTAAGTGTTCGTTCGGACATTAAGACTGAACGAATGAAGTAAAATGTATTCGTTCGAACAGTCTTCTCATGTAAAGAGGGATTTTAAAATGAGATTATTTTTCGATTGATTTATACAAATAAGGTATTAAAATTCATATATTCTAAGTTTTATGATCAAATAATCTATTTAATTATATAAGTTCACAAGTGACAAAGGTGTTTCCTTATAAAAATAAAGAGTGTCTTCATCAATTTCCTTTAAACAAATAAAAAAGAATTTTTTATCCTATGATACCTCTTAAAAAGAAAATTGGTTACAATTTTGTTCAAAATAGGATAGGATCAAATAAGGCTGTCAGAAAAATTAATTAATATCCTACTCAATGAATTTCATTATATATAATTGAATATCATATTAGATTTGAAACATAAACCATTATTAAAATCATAAAAGTAATAGTAAATTTATTTTAAATTTACAAATGAAAATAATTACACTTTTATAAAAATTAGCAATGAATTTTTTTATAAACTTTATTTTAGGCGGTTGATAAACTCTATATTAATCTATTTTTTCATAAATGAAGTTCATCACCTTAGAATAAGAGGGTGAAACTAGAAAAAAAACATTTGTACAAGGTTTTTATATAAGACATATAAAATTAAATTCTAAGGACATTTCTACAAAAATACTTTAAAAAGTTGTAATTTTGCTTCATTATGCCTTCAATAAAGTAGATAAGAGTGCCGTTCACGTCCAATCAACTATTTTTTTGTCCAAATTGACGCCCACACGAACAAAAGATACTACATTTTCAGAACCAAAAGTATATTCATAAACATGATTTTTGCAACTGCCCTCGTAAAACCTAGCGCTTATATGCAATTCTATTTATACATAAACGCCGTTAAAAAGAGACATAAACTTATTGTAGTCTAGTTGGAAAGATAATGGCCTTCAAATTTTGTTGATGGTTTTTTTTCCGGAAAAAAAAATATTGATAGATATTCATTTGTTCGAGTTCAACTTAAATAAATGAATTTTAAAAAAGATTTTTATTTGACGACTTGATGTTAGACTTTTAATCCTATTTATTTTTTAAATTCAAATATGAGTATGAGTCCCACATGCTTAATTTTTTTAAACCCATCATACCACAAAATTTCCGTGCCCTTGTTCTGTGTAGCTTTACTAGTTGCCTCCCGCTTCAAGAAGTGAGAGGTTGCGGGTTCGAACCTCAATAGCCTAATATTAGTATGTCTTAAATCTACTCATCTGTAAAAATTTCATTAAGACTGTGTCTAAGTTTTTCACAAATTTCAAATTTTTTTTTTTTTACATACTCGTTCATTTCTTTAATTTATCGAACTTACAAGATGCAGGCTAATATCAGAAGATCATATATTAAATAATAAGATAATTAAAAAGGGAAATGATTTGTGCACCTCCCTATTTTATCCATGGTGCACTCCTTCAATTATTTTTTTTTCAATTTTACCCCTCACCTAAAAAATGATGGAAATGGAGAAAAGGTGGGTGGAGGGCAAAATTAGAAAAAAAAATTGAAAGAGTGCACTATGGATAAAATGGGGGGTGCACAAATCACTTCCCATAGAGAAAATTGGTGATGTGTTAATTATAATATTTTCATTAAACACATCGTTAAGGAAGAAGAAGTGGGAACAAAGTGGGCCCCATCCCAACTGTCCTCTCGCTTTTTCCTTTTCCTGTCGCCATCTCAATTTTTAAAAGATTATTTAAATTTAAAAAGACACGTGCTAAATTAGGTCTTACCTTTACTTTTGCACATGTCTCCTTTCTGGTAGTCCGCATGACTTTAACTTAACTACTCCACATCTCCACTTAGTTGTACTATAATTCTTTCTTGACATTTTTGAGTCTTTGACAGTAGAGAACGGTGGTAGATATTAATTTTTTGAATTTGATAAAATAATTCCATTTATTTTTTAGGATATAAAGATTGTAGACAATTTCAACAATAAAAATTTATTAGAAGAAATAAAAATAAAAAAAGGTTGAAAAAAATAAAAATGAAGATTTAGTGGTTGAAGAAACTTTAGTTTGAAGATTGACTTGATATTAGTCTCTTTGTAAAAGAATTTTTAGTATTTAACAAAGATATTAAAAATTCAATGATTTTTTTGAAAGATAACTATATTTATAAATTAAAAATATAAAAGTAGACAAGAGTAGAACTGGGTTAGAGGTAATCCACTGAACGCAAAATAATACAAAGAACACTCCTCCCACATTATATAAAATTTGCTATGTTTTCTGAAGATAAAGAGACTCCATGACGAGCTAAAGCATCTGACTCTAAGTTTGTTGACTGATACTGTGAAACCCCTACCCACCAATGAGGGAAAAGTCCCACATCGGTAGTAGAGGAGGAAAATTTGGAGAATTTAAGTGGCCAAGCCCCCTTGACCATGTGAGACGCATTTTGGGCCGGGCCACGTGAGCCCAGGCCCAAATGCAAAATCATGCGGGTTTGAGCTGTGTGCGAGGCTCAAAACGAACAATAACTTACTGAGTTAAGCCTACACCCTGTATTCGAATCGGATCATTACAAATACACCCAAAACCACCTTGAAATCATAATAGAATTTCGTATGCCGAACTCGCTCGACCATATCCAAGAAGATCCACTGACAAATAGAGTCTGATGCACAACCCATTGCTACCTTTGAATCCCCTTTGACAATACTCCATTTGACACCTGACTTTGCCGACTCGAAAAAACCTCGTCATAATGCGAAAAGTTCCACTTCAATTACAGTGCTATTAGGAAAAGGCCCCACAAAGGAAAGTAGTGTTGACCCTGATTCATTGCACAGATCAAACCTTCATCTCCCGTCACCCTAACTCATGCTTACAGCTGCCGTCCAAATTTAGTTTTAGAAGTCCCACTCACTCCCACCCTCGGAGGAGCCCCAGGAACAGTAGGACAAACAACTGGATGCCATAGAACAAAATTGACTGAGGGAAAATTCAATGACTTTATGATCATATAACAGACAGCGTTGATTTAAATCTACAGATCATCACATTCAGTTTATATCAAATATTTCAGCCAATTCTATTGTGATTGACTTTAGGGATAGATAAGATATTTTAATGTTGATCTAAGGATTATGTTTTGATTCGTAATTACGTTGTTTTGTAAGTTAGAAGTGACTGAAACACATAAAACTCTACTGTAAGATGTTATAAAATTCAATGCTCTAAAAATAAATTCAAACGTACAGCATAAATTGGGCTGGCCATTTAGACACGGCTATTTTTTGTCAATAGACATCATTTTTCTATAAATAGTGTGAAATTACCATTTTGTCCTTCCGTTTTAGATCGTCTGAATGTTCGGACTGTCTTCTCTCTATGCATTGTAGAGAGGGATTTTCAAACGAGACCGTTTTTTCGACCGATTTTTACAAACAATGTATCAAAATTATGTACTCTGAATTCTATGAACTCCAGTATTGATTTTAAGGAAAATAATATAGTTTTGGATTTCAAAAATCATATAAAAAAATTAAAGAAAAATGACTTTCCCCTTTAAATATGAATCTAATCTATAAAATGCTAATAATATAAATCTTATATGAAATTGATGACTCGGATTGTCGGCTCAGGATCCTATTGTGATTTATAATTCTGTCCACTTAATGGCCAGCAGCGCTTGAACAACGGCTAACTTACTTAATACCTACGAGGACTACCCAAATCTTTGCCACTTTCTCTTTCTTCAATTTTAATAAAATAAAATAATATTTATTAATTTAATTTAAAGAATAATTTATTATTTGGTTCCTTTTCTTGGCTTTCGGTGGAAGTCCATGACATCATCACCTATCCTCTCGTTTTGTATATATTTTTCTTTTCCTCGTTTTTTTCATGCCATTTCTCGGGTCGGGTCTCTTTAATTTTATGTCTGTGACCCCTCTTTCCTTCTTCAAACTTCAAAATCCAAAACCAGAGAAAGAGAGAGCAAACGCAAAGATAGACTGAGAAAGAGAGAGGGAGAGATCTCCGGTGTCAGGTATGTAATTAAGTCGGCTGCTCATTTTCGTCACTCTTTCCTTTACATCTTTCCAAGGCTTGAATTTCAGATTTCCGGTTACCGTTCTCGTTTTTCCGTATTCTGTAATTGTTGATAACGGCGCCACGTTTTGACGGAAGGCGGCGCTCAAAAGAGGCGGAGAGGGGGAGATGGTGGCGGTGGTTGGAATTTTTGTTTGCCCTGAACAGGGGACTTTTTCTTCCATTGCTGATTTCTTGGAAGGAAATGTTCCCTACTTGGCGACACTTTGAAAGATCTGGACCGCTAGTTAGGTGGGGCCCACGGTGGATAGGCCCTAGAAGTAAAAAAGTTCTGGATTGGATCACTGAGTGGACCACACTCTTGCTTCCGTGAATGCACGGTCCATAAGTAACTTGGCGCGAAGTCACCGTCCATTGATGCGTGTACCTCACGGAAGGCTTGATGCTGATCTCCCACGTGCCTTCCGTGCTTGCTGGTGCCAAGTGGGAGGGTTTTTAGATCTATATCCTGTCTTGCCGCACGTGCTAGTACACGCGTGAGATCCACTTAGGCCATGGTAAAAAAAAATCCCGTACTATATTTTTTGCTTTTAAAATTTTTGCGGTAGCAGCAACCTATCGGGCCTTTTGCTGCCGTTTTCACGACGGCCGGAGTTCAATTCACATTCAACTCCGTCCGGCCACTCCGCATGAGATTATTCTCTATCAATTGGGAGGTTTATACATACTCATGGAATTAATTTCACCTTCAATACAGAGTGGGTGATGCAGTAGGTGCAACCAATTTTTTTTTTTTTTAATTTGTTTATTAAAAAAATTAGCTCATTTTGCTGTTTTTCACTTTGAATTTTATATGGAGTTTGATTTTAAGAAGATTTAGAAGTATTTATATTTTTAAAAGAATTTTCTTTTTCAACCTTATTTTTCTTTAAATCGGTTGAATTTTTTTTTTCTTTTTTGGGAAATTTTTTCTAAGACACTTTTCGTTTTGAGATTTTTTTGAAAAGTTATTGAAATGATTTCTGTATTTTCAGATTTTTTTAATTTTTTTTATAAAATTTAAGTTTTTTATGTATGGATTGTAATAGAAGACATTAACTCTAAATAATGTTTGTCGGAATTTGTTTTTTAAATTTTTAGATTTTTTCAAATTTTATTTCTATTTTATTCATATAGAAAAAAAATTCTTTCTAAAGGGTGGTCCACTTGATAGATAATCTACACCTTACGATTGATGGGCCACCCCTAGGATGAGCCAGTGTCCAAAATCAACCAAGATTTGAAATTTGTAGGCACCTGATCTATGAAATTCGAAATGAATGGACAAGGGAAATAGCTATGATTTAATGATTTTAATGACTCGGGTGAGGACCATGGCTTTTAATTGGTCTATTTTTGTCAGTCAATGGTAAGTGCAATAGTGCCATTTTCAAACCTAAACGTAACAACCACGTCTTTGAGTGGTTGTTTGGGTTTGGTATATCAATTACCCAGAGCAGTCATTAATGAATGATTATCTTAAGTTTATTTACTTGGTTTATAATTAATAACAATTATTGTCTTTGACTTACTAAACAACTTCTTTATTTGTGATTAGTTGATTTTTTCCCCCTTTAAACGGGAATCCAAAGTTGTTCTTGTCGTTATTGTTTTTTTTATTTATTTATTATTATTTAATACAACGTGGAAACACTGGTTTTGTGATCAAAGCAATTGACCTGAAATCCCGCATCCGATATGAATATTCAATTTCTCAAATTTGACCTAAACATCCGACCTCTCACTTTTTCAAATTTTATGTTGTAGAGAGTATTAAAATCGAAATAGAGTTATGTTAAATGGAAGGATAATTTGCTAGGGAAAAAAATTAAGTTGGTATGGATCAATAATTCAATATTAAGATTGTTATGATCCATTATGATCAAAATTCCAAAACCTTCAATTCACGACGATCTGGAAAAAAAAAAATGAAGCCCAATATCCTCTGATTGAAGACAATAATAAGGTGGATCTAGCACATCTGGGGTACTACCCGGGGGGGTTATTCCCTATTGAAGAACCCGGTGTGTAGGGAGGTGTGCACATGTCCCGAAGGAATAGTCAGGTGAAACGTCTGGACATCTTCAGTCATTAAAAAAAAAGAAGGTGGATCATGGTCTAAATATGATGTTCGAAATTCAAATGACACCAAAATCATGGAAGGAAAAAAAAAAAAAGAGGAAAGAAATTATTATAAAGATAAAGAAAAAAAAATGAGTGAAAAGAAACCTAATTTTTGCTTTACCAACCACAACATCAATGACAAATTCCAGCAAAGACTACAGTTTGTGGCTAAGGACTTGCTTCTGGTTATGTTGGAAATTCTGTAGATAGTAAGAATGAGTGTAATATTCCCTCCTGTAAATTGAAAGATTCTAAGGTCGTTTTAAATCTATGGAGCCAAGTAGCGTTATATGTTGTATTGTTTTTTTTCAAAAGTACTAGGATTCAATTTCTTAAATTATTTGTTTCAACTATTAGTTTTTTATGTTATTTTATTTTTAGTTTTTTCTTTGAGATGTCATCTGAAATTGCATCGGTCGAACTTTAAGAGGGATGAGCTATGATTGTCTCTCTTTTTTCCACAAAATTCGCTGAAGGTGGTATTGCCATGTTGTATATGACATATCACAACATGGAGCACGATTCTGGGATCTTTATAATCATCAACATTGAAGTCATAATCTCATCGATCAGGAATAGGCAAATAAATTAATAAATCAGTGTTGTTCTTTCATGGGCTTCTTATTGCTGTTACTCATCCTTTTGGCTGATCTGAAAACTCTGATGATTGAAGCATAAAAACCTAAACAGGCAAAGAGATTCACCAATTAGAATTTTCACTATATCTAGCACCATGTCTAAGTAATAACTGGCACAACCAGTTGTATTACCTATTCTATCACTTGCTGGTGATAATTTAGAATGTAAATGATTTGGTATGACATTGGTGACAAGTATTACTTGAATCATCATCATTGAAGCCTTACCCCCTTTATTTAGGTTGGTTTGTGCATTCTACCTCAGTCTTGCCTGCCTAGGGTTATATTCTCTATCACTACCATAGAAAATCTCTATTCAAATTTTGTTCATAATCTAATACCTCATTCCATGCTGGAAATATTCCACAAATGGACATTCTATGGGTGTATGGGTAATTTTTTATAGCTTGAGTATGATATGTTTATTTTCTTCAGAGAGGGGAGAACCAAGTTCTGTCTTGAAAAACCTACATCAAGGTGACCTCTTGGTAATGTGCTGTTGTCTGGTACAAATGCTTCTGAAGTCTGATGTTTATCGGCACTAATAGAAAGCGTGTTATGTATTTATGTGTATACATGCATGTTATTCTGTATTTATGTGCAAAATACAGGCTTGAACTGTGACAACTGTATCATTTCAAAAAAAAAACTGTGATAACTGTGCGGAAACAGTCCTGTGGGACTTACATGGGCCAACACCATGGAAATAGGGTTATGGGAATGTCTATACATGTAGAGGTAGACGAAGAGTCAGTTCATTGGTTGTTTCCGGATATGGTTAAAGCCCCCAAAGATCAGTGGTAGAAAGTTATGCACAAAACATGGGCTTTCAATCTCATTGGGAAATGCAACTTAGAACAGGATCAGGTTGGGAAATGAATTGGTTTGTTTTGGGTTGGATTGGGGTTGGGGTTGGGTGGTCCAGTTTCCACAGGACTGTACTCCATAAAATTATTTACTGCCCTGCATGGCTATGGGGTGAAAATAATTTTATATTTATAATATATGACTACATCTACATGGCTCTCATAAACTTTTATTCCTTTTGAGTGTGTAGAACTTTTAAAATTATCCCCTTACATTGGGGTTGAGGGGATCTATTGAAAACCTTGTTGATAGGGGGAGGATCACATATCACCTTAACCAGGTTACAGCATCTCTTACTTTTCAATGACCCAAAGCTTGAAAGGATCATAGAAAATGCTCTCTCTCTCTAAACATTTGATGAACTGACACTCATCAATTATCACTATGACAAAACCTGACTAGAGAATGTTTATATCTGTACAAATACTCTCTTTAGAAGAGTGTGAGAGAGAGGCATCCTAGTTTTGGCTTACATCTTTGGCATATATTTAAACTGATAAAAAGTGAAAATAGCACTATTTAAATTATCTGATATACTACATAGAAGATTTAAATCTGAAGCTCACGAGTTCTTGTTGCTTTGTTGTCTTGAGATCTGCCAAAATGTCGACGCCCAATGCCACTACACCTCCTGCTCAACTTACTATTTTTTATTCTGGAACTATCAATGTCTATGATGCAATTCCAGCAGAGAAGGTTAGTACGGAAGTTCTTTCCTTTGCTCTGAACCATGAGAACAACATCTAACCCTTCCTCACATCATGCACTAATTTTTTGTTTTCATGATTACATAGGCCCATGCAATCATGCTTATTGCTGCAGCAGCAGCTGCTGCCAATACTAATGCAAAGAATATAGCGGTCAGTTCTGCTGCTGCTCCAGTTCTCACAAGATCCCCATCTCTTCAAAGCACTTCTGCAGCAGCATCTCCCCAGCCCCAAGTTCTTCCTAACCAAAACAATCCACTCAGCAAGCTGCAAGCTGGTAAGAGACTATCCAAAAGCTTCATTATGATTCCATCTTTTTCACTATTATCTGATAGTAACAGCTTTGTTGTATTCATATCTTGTTTGATCTTGTGCAGAACTTCCTATTGCAAGGAGGCACTCTCTTCAGCGATTCTTGGAGAAGCGTCGCGACAGGTGACATTAACCCCACATTTCCCCCCTACCCTTTTGATCATGAACAAGTCCACTACAATGTAGGAGTAGAAAAGCAAGACTCCCTTAAAAACAGTTATCCTCTCACAGGACAAGGTTACTTTGAAGAAAAAAGCTTGTTATAATTTGTTTATTTATTGTAGATGGGTACGTGTGGATTCAGAATTTGCACTTAAAATTAAGGAGTTGGGCATGCTTGTGCTTTCATTT
Organism: Chimonanthus praecox; assembly: GCA_022113865.1. NCBI lineage: Eukaryota > Viridiplantae > Streptophyta > Magnoliopsida > Laurales > Calycanthaceae > Chimonanthus > Chimonanthus praecox. The sequence goes on along the minus strand of CM039091.1, from coordinate 58,681,001 downwards.
TGAAGTTACTGAAGTGTGTGCATCTTTTCCTTTTAGCTTTTTAGATTGTCTTGGACCCTTCTTTGACACACTTTATTTTGTTTGTTCTAGAACAAATGTTTGGTTTCTTCCTGAGATATTCCCTGTTAATGTTTTCTTGTGTGACTAACATCAGTTGACTTGTTTCTTTTGCAGGTTGGTGAGCAAATCTCCATACCCCCCAACAAGTGCGACCAACAGCAAGGTAAACAGCCCTGATACTGAGACTTCATCCCAGCTGGGTTGCTTTGTCGAGACTCCAAAGTCAAAGGAAGAACCTGCTTCCCCTGCGCCGGTTATGTGAAACATACCTGCTGATTTTACTATGACAAACTTATCCATACTAAATTTAGGATATTGCTGTGACTTCATGTTCTCCATAACTGCTAAGACATCATACTTATATCCGATACTAATGTGTGTCTTTATTAAGCTAGCAAATGATTTATTGTGTGGATTATTATTATTACTATTATTATTGTTAGTTTCTTTTGTTCATTTTAACCAAATAAATCTCTGGTGCAGTATTTTATGTTAGGTAGGCCCTCAACATCCACTTTTAACATTAGATTTATCAGCTCAATCATTCATTAAGGTAATTGACAACCATTTGAAGGAAAATTGATACTCTCCAACATCACACACATAAACACAGAGAGAGAGAGAATCATCAATACACAAATTAATATCATCTGCTGGAGTACAGCATTTCTCCCTTAAATGCCTAATGTAATCTTTCTTACCCAAATTTCTTTTGATATCTCAAGCAGACTGCTTATTACATTAAACAACTGTAGATAAAATCTTTGTGATGACTGATGGTCCAATGTTATCACCTTTAGGTTGTTTTTGAAAAGTATTGGTCAATGTTTGTTATTTATCCTAGGTGATGTGACAGGTTGCATTTTTGGATTCTCAAAGAACCTATTGGGGGAAAATTGGGGTCATATTGCATGAACATCTAATATCATTATTCAGTGTGATTTTCTTTATTAATTAAGAATATCCAAAAATATGTTGTGAAGCACGCTTTTAGAAACTATGAATTTTTCAAGTTTATTAGGAATTTTTCAAGGACTTTTAAAATTCATATTTTCAAAGACTTTTGTGGAAACATTATTAGGAAATTTTCAAGGACTTTTAAAATATTCAAGGTTTTGTGAAAATTTTTGTGAAGCACGCTTTTAGAAACTTAGATCAAACCATTCCTAATAATGTTGATTATATGCATAATTGACTCAATTTATTTATTAAATGAGTTGATTCAAGGCAACCCTTCATAAAATGGGTTGACCCAATGGATACTAACTATTTATTAATGGGTGCCAAGCTTGAATTAGTGAACTCAGCTTGGCTCATTTCTTAAATGTATAATTCAACCCAACTCAAACTAATGGTTGACCCAACTTGGAATGACGATTTATTAAATGAGTTATCTCAACCTAAATGATCCCAAAACAATGAGTTATAGATAACTTATTTATTAAATGGACTGACCTAAACTTAGTACCTAATAAAATTTAAATGGATTAAACCATTTAATTAATATATCAAACAATGGACCCAATTAAATACCGATTAATCTTGAGCTATATATTAAATAAGTTACCTACCCCAAATCAACCCTTTCATTAACCAATTTCCTTACATTTAAGAAATTTTTTGAATTAAAAAAGCGAGACTCCTACCAAACCATTCACCCACGAAAAGTATTCTATTAAAATACATTTCTCCATTAAAATTCAATTTTCAAAAATCCAACATACTCTTGCAGGAGAATCAAGAAATTATCAATTAGAGACATTTAGAAGCACAAATATCAAGAAACAGATCTATAGTTGCCCTTTAACAGGGCACTGGGCTTTCACTTAGTTTTCTAGGGGAAAATTCTCCTCCATTTAAGAAGAACCCATGAGTAGAGGCTACATTCTTTATAGTGCAACATCAGACGTGTCAAAACCCAGTCTCTTAATGGCCTCTCAGCGGACCCAAACCAGTTCTAAGATATCTTTGTTAATAGAATGAGAGCTCGAACCGTCTGGCTCTAAAATGGTGTCCCAAACCTCTGCCATCGGTTGGCCCATGCAGTTTGGACTGCTATACATTATATGATTGTGTAAGCCATATACACTAAGAACAAACTAGGAGGAGCAAACACATAATTCCCTGAAAACCTCTGCCTCTTTCTGTCCTAGTTTCGTTTTCAACACAAACAAAAGGGGTCTATTACAACAGTCATGCAGAGTGAAGTTCCAAAAGATTAAAACGGAAGTATATAAATCACATACTAGGCATGTCTAAAACATGTAAGTCTCAACGTCATAAGAGATCCTAATTTCTCAATTTCAGCATCAGTGACGACCACGGAAAAACCCATGGAGGTAGCCACCGGCCATTATGAAGGACACGATAGATACGACACCTGCTGGAAATACTTTTCCAGACCTCTTGAAGCGAGAACCCATTACAGCCAAGAGTGCAGCAGATATGCCTGACAAGATGACCATTTACAAGTTGATGCTACCATGACATATAGAATCAAGCAAAGAAGATAGAATCATGCATCACTCTTACAGACAGCAAATGACAAGCGTATAGGAATCTCTTACCTAGACCTATGGTTGATGCAAAAGCAGGTCTTACTGGAAGCTCAGAATAGACGTAGAGCAAGGCCAAGGCAGACAAGCCGCCAGCAGCTAACGATTTTTGGCTGCCACCTTTTACATAGCCCATAATTCCACCAGCTGCTAGGATGAAAAAACACGACCATATATCAATTGAAGATTGTAGAATGAAAGAAAACCACATAATGAAACCATATATTAATTGAAGAGACAGAATGGATTAACTAGTGGAATGATTGAGAATTTAAAGAGAGAAAAAAGAAAACATTATCATTGAAAGATACAGAGGGATGAATTACAGGTCAGGATGCCCTCACAATCCATTATTGCTTCAATTTGAGATGGCATTAATGATGATAACATCGTAACTGCTGTGTGAGACTGCTCTCTTCCTGTTATCTTCACTTCTTGTTTTTTATTTGCTTTCTATTTTTGTATCTGCACCTCTGGTACCTTTTTATATATTAATATACGAATCATTTCAAAAAAAAAAAAACTGCTGTGGGAGACTGGTTCTGTAAAAACCTTTGCTCCTTTCATTTTCACGATGTTTAGATTTGTAAAGTGTGTTCCTGAAAAAGTTGGTATAGCATCATTCTCAGATATCAGACCAAGAGGTCTTGCTCTGCTGTATGAAAGTATTTTTTTGCTGTGTCAATTTCTTCCTAAAAAATAAACATAAAAAATAGACAGGGAAAAAAGCAGAGAAAATCCTCTTCCAAAAAGATCACCAAAAATTTGAATCCCAAACCGATTTCTTCCACTTTAGTCTTTTTTGTTCTCATATCCATAGAACCAAGTATATGAAATATAAAGAGTTGGATCAAATTTCTATAGCCCTCTAACCAAGTTCACTTTTAGCCATATGCAATCCATGAAAGCAGTTCTAACTCAAACAACCACCATACATGCAAGTGAGCTGAAGTGGAACTAATTGAACTCAACTTGAACTACACTGTATTGGACTTAATTATTCATCATACCTGTGTGCATGTGTGTGTATTACTCCAATAAACTTGAGTGCACTTTCTCACTTTGGAGCACAACTGGATTAATGCTAGTTATGAGTAGAAGGGATTGATGTTGATTAAATGTGGACCAAACATCACCATAATGAGAAGATCCTAACCCTTGATTTTTTTAAAGGCACTCAAATTTAGTAGCTTTATCATGAAGTTTGGCGGGTCAATACAATGTGGATACAATCAGAAGATGCATCAAAATGGGACATATAACAATTCACTGGGGCCAGAAGAAGGGTTCTTGATGGTTGTAGATAGTCCTAATCAGAAAAGGAAATTGGGTTGTTTGAAAAGTAAACGCAATTTACAATCTAATCTAGAGCCATCAAGGTGGAGCATAATATAAAGAGTCTTGTTCATACATGAAACAACTATCCCTCATAACAAATGCCAGGCCAAACAACAGCTGGACGTGTTTCCAAGCCAAACTCTAGTTATGCAAACCATCACTTTGATGTGATTGGAACTGCCGCATCATACCTCAACAAATGAACCATGTAAAACATGCACATGTCATCACTCGCGACAGCACCAATTACCAATAACAGAGGCTTCATAAGACAATGTGATCACGCAGGAGTCAAGAAAGGTTCACAAAGCACCTCCATTGGCCCTTTTTTCTTAATGGGCCTTATATGGCTCCTTCCTGCTCCAAGGATATTGTGCCTGTACCCAAGCTTGATAAACCTTAGGGCTGCAACTCGGGCCGGGTCGGGTCGGGTTTCAAGAAATCCGATCCGACACGAGTTAATAATTATAGAACCCAACCTGACCCGACCCAACCCAAATTCTCAACTCGAAATTCTCGATCCAACCCGACCCGCATTTTGAACCCATTTTAGGCGGGTCGGGTCAGATTAACTTGTAAAATCTTCAACCAGACCCGACCCGAATTTCATGTGGGTTTTTTGTCTTCCCAACCCGACCCAACCCGCTGACCCAAAACTCTCAACCCGACCCGCATGATTTCAAAACCCGACCCGAGTTGCAGCCCTAAAAAACCTCAAGTACCAAGCAAATTGGTATAGCCATGGTTTGCACTTGATAAGGATCCATACATAGGTTCATGCCACTCCCTTCAGAAAGCCTAAATCCTTTTAAAAACCTGTCTCTCTAGAATTGACACTACATCATGTACTCTAAAAAAGAATGAATACATTCCTAGATAAATTCCATGAAGTCATTTCTTTCTTTCTTTTTTTTAAGAAAAACCTTTAAAATGGGAGTCTCAATCATAACCGTAGTTGTCAATCAACTCAATCACATTCAAGTGGCCATCATGTTGCCGTTTGCATGGATATTTCAGCACTTGCCACTTCATATCCAGAAAAGACACAACAAAAAACTTTAAAAGTAAAAAAAATAGAAATAAAAGGTAAGACAATTAATTAATATAACACAGACATTTACATCCCCAAAAAATAAAAAATAAAAAAGATTCACCTTCCATGCATTGTCTTGGAAATGTGGGAAGAAACAAAACGTCAATATACATACATATTTTCTAAGCCTTCTTAGTCAAAGAAGTAAAAGTTTATGATGGGAAAATAAATTAACGGAGGCTAATTTAAATACCAAGAAATTCCTTTCCATGTTAGAATATTAGTTCTTAGGTATAGTACTTATTAGACGAAACTTTGAAGAATCATGAACCTATGAAGATGGTTGAAAGAAAAATGGATCCTAAAAAGAAGATAGTTGAAAAGCAACAGAAAAGAATTCTTGTACGAGGACCTATGAAGATGACATGGATGAGAACAATAAAACCAAAAGGAAGAGGAAAGAAAGAAAGATACAACAAATTTATTTACAACGAACCATTTAACAAGGAACCAGTGGTGAGGTAGGTATTGTTATTGCTTCTTTCTTCTATAATTCTAGAATTCTATTAAATAAAGAAAAATCAAACATTTTTAAGGAGATGATGTATGCAATTGGGTGTTGTGGCCTAAGCTTGAAATGAACAACAAACAAAGGTTGAAGTTATTGAAAGCTGCAAACACAACTGGAATCTATATGCTTAATCAGTACAAGTAATCTTCAATGTCACATAAGATGGTAGATGCTCCCATTGGAAATCCATCATGCGCTTCTTAGCAACCATGATAAAGGAGGACCTTTACGAGTGTCAAATCATAAGTTACCCATGTAAAACATCTTGCCTAATCCAAATATGTTTCTACTTATATATTGAAGTTCTTGGTGTATAATATTTGCAAATAATGTACTACCTTAATAAGGTAGAAATAAAAAAAGGGTTAATAAGCATTGCAAAGAAAAGCTTTTGAGGCAAACAATCTAAAGTAAATTGAACATCAATGGAATTTATGGTGTGAAATAAGCTTAGTGGATCAAAACGGAGGGAAGATGAATTAATTAAAATTGAAAACAATTTTAGTACTAGGGGAAACTTAGATACTTAGATGCAAAACTAGAACCAGTTGGAGGATCTAATTTGCACTTAGCTAATACAACGGGTGTAGGGTGGCGGCGATTGTTAACAAGCAAGTGGAGCATTGAGCAATAGAAGAGCCATCTTGATTAAAGAGGCATTTCTATAAAAACTCAACACTGTATGGTATTGACTATTGGACATTAAAAAGAACAAGTTGATAAAACAATGGTGACTGAGATGCATATATTAAAATGAATGTCTTGTGTATTGTGAACCTCATTTGTGAATAATAGAATTTTCAACTTTTCGGGAAAAAAAAAAGGACGTCTTTTGCAACAATTTATGATAAAAAAATATAAATGAGTGCAGTGGAGGAAGCATAAAGGTTGTCCAATAGAAGAATAGATGAAGAAATGTCATCTAAATGGTTTGGTCAGATAAATGGAAGAGCAGAAACACCTCTAGTTCAAGAAATTGAAGAACTTCAAGTGGAAGGTAATAGGCATATGGAAGGCATTGAAAATTTGAATTGATGAGGTACACAAGCACATGATCAATGTTAGAGTGATGGAATACATGGTTTGGTATAGGGTCATATGAAGCCAACTTCAAATGATGGGAGAAATGCCAAGGATTAAAACACACACACACACACACACACACATGCTGAACAAAGGTAAAGATATACCAAGATGAATATGTGGAGTAACAAGAAAGACAATGAAAAATGAGTACTTTCAAGGCAACCTAAAGGTAATATGATAATTCACCCATCACAGGAGACAAGAAACAGCCCCAGTAATAAGAAATCAAATGTTACAAGGAGACAGTAGAAGAGAGAGATCAATGAAGACTTGGATTGATTCGGTATGAAAAATGCATGATTAACCATGGAGGGTGGGGAATATGATTTTCATTGTGGAAAACTAGAAATCGAAAACATAGAGAAATATAGAAGTTGACACAATAAAAGAGAAGATTAAAGAATGCCAGTTAAGATGACTGCATCACATGCTAGAAAGACAGAAAAGGAAGAGACCAATAAAGGCTGAGATTGATTTAGTAAGAAAGCACATGTTATGTTGTGAAGTGATGGAGAAAATAATCAATAATAGGAGAAAATGATTAATGATAGTAAATACTATATCATGGACTGCCAAAGAAAATGATCAAATGAAAGGGTTGAGTGTAGAAGCAAGGCAAGACAAATGTAATACTTGGTTCAATGCTGATAATGACTATGATGACGATCAGAAGGGATGCAATTTGAATTTAGAGCGTAAAAGCACTCCAAGCAACTGGATCATTTCCTTTTTCCCCAAACTATACCAATTCAATAGGTCATCAAAATCATGTCTGAGTTTCACCTAAATTTACCAATTTCAGTTAATTTCAATGCTATTCCAACGAAATCCAGTTCGCATTATCTCCCTTTTTTCTCTATTTCCCCTGAAATGAACTTTAAAATAGATGGACGAGCAGAACGAGCAGCAGAAGCTAAATCAAGACGTGATTTTACGGAACAGGTTTGAGGAAAAAATAAGAAAATGGGGCATGAGTAAGGTACCTCCGACCAAAGCAGCATAACCCAACGTCAGTTTCTGAGACATGGACATGGCCGCCATCTTCTTCGATTCACCTTCGCCTTTCCCCTCTTGGTTCTCCTCCCAGTTATTTTCACCACCTCCACTACCCCCTCCCTTCTTGTTGCCGTCGTCTCCTCCGCTTCCTCCCCCTATCTCGCTATTCGGGTCTTGGGTTGCCCGCTTAAGAACCGATCCACGCTTGAAGAAGCCGAGGTGAGCAGAAGAAGAAGACGAAGATTGGATTCTGGAATTCCAATTGGGTCTGTTGGTGAAGAAGCAGATCGATGATGTTCTTGGATTTGTTGAAGGATTGTACGAAGAGGACTTGACGAATTGAGAAATAGAAGAAGGACAAGAGCGGAAAAGGGTGGAAATGGCCATTTTTACTTCGGCTGGTGCCAAACAAAGATTAAAGGAGTTGTCAACAAGATTCGAAGAGCTCTCTCTGATTGTATCCACCTGCACTTGTTAAGTGGGCCATGAGGTTAGGTGGACATCTGATCATTTTGGCTATACTCTTGTAAACTAAATCATTTTAATATTAAATTTTTAATTTTTTATGTGTGTTTGAATTTTTACAATTTTGAAATGAATATTAAGATTTTTAAATGATATAACCTCTTGTTCATATTAAGTAGGCTAGGGCTGAAACTCGGGTCAGTTTTAATAAAGCTAATATAACTTATGTCAAAATTTATTTAACCCATTCGACTTGAATTTCTTATCCGAATTATTCAACCCGACGCAACATGAATTTCTGAAGCGATTCAACCATACCCAACTTGACCTGAATTTCTGACTCGATTCAACCCGAGTGCTATTTTCTAACTTGGTGTACTCGGATTACGTCAAGTTGGGTCGGATTGATTTAAATTTCTCAACTCATCCAGATCCGAATTTCTTACTGATTCTTTTTGCCAAACCGAACAGATCCAAAACATACAAATATATAAACCAAACTCACTGATTTCTTGAGTCAGGTCATATGGGTCAGATTAAAACCCGACATAAGTTTCACCCCTATGTAGGCCTACTTAGAACTTAGAAGTGGTTTATGAGTGGTTGCCTGAAAGAGTGCAGAGAGAAAATGGTTTATGCATAGGATGATATCACTGAGGCCTTGTAGCTATTTTCTCTACAACGCCCAATTGAAAGCCCGATAGGTCCGACTACCTTAGAGCCCAAGCCCAGACTGCTTGTAGGGCCTTATTTGTAGACCTCAGCTTTGAGTCTTTGACACATGTCCAAGCCTACCACGCTCCTCTGGTATTTATACTGGCTTTTAGAATGACCAAGGCCCAAAGACAGCATATCAAATAATCAAGTAAGAAAACACCTCTTGAATTTCATTTACAATTTTTTTAAAAAAATCGTAATTTATTCATTTAAGTAGAACTTCAACTTGAAAATATTAAAAATATAAATAAAAATACTTAAAATATTAGTATATATTTTTTTAGAATTTACGTGTGAAAATTGTGGAATACCTAGTGTAAAACCTTTACAGGTGAACCCACTATCCTATGGCACACCAAGGTTAGACCATTGGAGCTCAAATCTATAACCTTATATATCGTAGGGCACACAAAGATTAGGCCATTGGAACTTGAACTCGTAACTTCCCACTCCTTGAGATAAAAATCGTAATATATAATATGAATATTATGCATAATATCAACTATTGATTTCTCTCTCAAGAGATGTTTCGATATGGGCCAACATTAAATTTGATAAACGTGGACCTAAAAGAAAACCCGGTGTAAGATATGAGAAAATAGCTAAAGATTCTAATAAAAATCTTTACCTAATTTAGACACCAACAAATTAAAAACCATGGGGTTCTTAGCAGTATAGACTTGATTTTAATTTAGAAATAAAGTGAATTTTATAATTTATATAGTCATCAGTTTATCACAATTTTTTATTAGATAAGCAATTGGTGCACCAATACTTTTATGCGTGGTGCACTAAAAGTGGGTAAAATATTTATTTTACTCAAATATTTTTTAAACTTTTTTCTTTTCCTCTTTCAATTTATTTAAATAAAATGGATATTTTAATCACATTTATTGCACTGAAAATAAAAGTGTTGATGTAGTAATTAATTTTTTTATTATTTCAAAATTAATTACAGCAGCAGGATTATTTATTACCAATAAAAAACTCGTATCCATCTGCCATTTTACTTTTGGCACGTCACATCATCTAACAGCCAAACAAAAAGGACAATGCTAAACCCAACGAAAAACAGCCAATTAGAGGAGAACGCGTGGCCTGACTCGGAGACCAGTCAACTACGATGAAATTCCTTTACCCTTCTACCGATGGCACTGACGAATGCAGTGGAAGTGGAGAATGTAAACGTGGGACCCATTTTCTGTAAAATTTTAAATTACGGTAAAATTTAGTATAGAGAAAATATTTGATGGTTTTTATACGTCATCTTTCAATTTAATATAGATAATTGTATAATACAAACCCTTGATATTATGATCTCTATTTTAACGGTCGATAATGGACTATTTGAAATAAATTTTATTTCAACAAGGGTGTGTTGTGTCTTAGGTACGAAATTGCAAAAAATACCATAATTTACCAGAGTATAGTATACCAGCAAGTATGTTGGAAGTATTGACAACTATTTTGATCTTTAAATATAAAAATTTTGGCCTGTAAAAAAATTTGTTTCTCTAAAAAGGTATCTTGATCAGACTTGAATAGAAGGATTGCAAAAAATCATCTAGGTTGGTTCTATCTGGTTCTATCAATGATTCATGCATTCTAATTTTTTTTTCTAATTAGGATGGTAATTCGAGCGAGTTGGATCAGATTTTGATAAATCCAATCCAACTCGTATTAAAAATAGCTAAGTCCGACACAATTCGTTTTAGTCCGAATTTAAAAAGAACACCAACTTCAAAGAAAATAAGAAAAAAAATTAAAAACAAAAATACTTGAACCACTAAAGATTATGGAGAATTTGATAATGGGGGCTGAGGGCAGGGGATGGGTCTCCGATCTCTTATTGAAGCATTGGGCACCACCGCTAACATGGCAGCTTAGCAGGAGAGGATTGGGAGCTGGAGATTATGGAGAGTTAAAGAGATTTGAAAGGGAGAGAGAATGGAGAGCTTGAGAGGATTAAAAGGGAGAGAGGACCGATGTTGTTGTCACTGGTTGTAGAGAGTGAAGGAAAAAGGGTTCTGCCGAGAGAGTAGAAACTCAGGGATAAGAGAAGGGAACAAATTAGGGCATCTCTTACTCACTCTGACTTGCTCTAGGGAAGGGATCAAATGAAGGGATTAGGCCATTAGGGCATCGAGCCATCGACCGCCCACTTTTTTATAATTTTTTTGACGTGGATACCGTTTGGTCAATTCGATTCATGTGGTTCAATTTTAAAAAGATTAGCCTGGTCCGACCCAAATTTAATTCGACATTTTCTCTTTAATCCAACACAATCCTAATTTTAAAAATTCATAATCCAGCGCACTAATTTTTTGAGCCAGATCATGTAGGTTGGGTCAAAACTTGACCGAAATTCAGCTATTTTACGATTTTCACTGGATGATTATTTTTAAAAAAATTATCGATTGATAGGTTATGATAAAATGGACTATAGTGATTTAATTAATTTAAATGGTTTAATTCAGCACCTTATATTAAACAGATAATAATCAAGCAACTATAATAATTTCTCTCATTGCTTATCCACAAACTTATATATCAAAGTTGATCTCCACACAATTCAAGTAGCGTATTAAATATGGTATGTCATAACACTTCCATTGTTACTTGTTATAATAGAGACATCTATTGTTTTTATATTAAAGGTTTTCTATTTTAACTGAAAAAAATCAAAATTAATTTATATTTAGTCTTTATAATTTTATACACAACACACTTAAGAATAAAATAAGAGAGTATGTCATCACTAAGATGTTAATAGAAATAGAAATATTTGAAAGTCTATAAAATCTAACTCAAAATAAATGCATTTGAATTCAAATTCTATATTCATTTATTTTTATTCATATTTCAGTATAAATTTAATATCCATTTGTGTTTAGATATATATATATATATATATAGACTTAGACGTATCAAATTTGAATGGGTGTTACTTGTTGAGGAAGTAATATAAATTATAAACTATTAATAATGGATGTTACTTGTTGAGGAAGAATTCATATCATGTCCTTGTTAGTATTATCGTCAAACCTGAAATAAAGTTATAATATCAGAAATCAGTATTACAAATAAATATAATTGAATTCTACTGCTTAATAATCATTTAATTTAAAAATTATATAGTGGAAGTTTAAAAATCAATTTTTTTTTTTTTGAATTTACATATGAAAAATCTCAAGAAATCTAGTGTAAAACCTCCACAGGTGATATCTATTGATATCCACCGCTCTTAGAGTATACCAAATGAGGCCACAGGGCTCAAATTTGACACCTCCCATTTTCTGAGGCGAAAATTTAAAAATCTGATATATAAAAAACTAAATTTTGAATAAAAATACTTTATAGATAATTATTAAAATGAAAACGTAAATATTAAAATTCTAATCTCTCATTGTGCCCTAGTAGTGCACATGTAGAATGTCCTTTTCCATGTCCACATTGTGAAGACAATTAGTGATCCATTGTCCTGACGACTCTATCTATTTCGAGCAAACCATTCAAGGGCCAAGATTAAATCATCATAAACACATAGGGTCACAGGTGGGGCCCATTGTGGATGCCCATTGGGCTTGTTTTCATGAATTGTAAAGAAGACAAAAGAGGAGCAGGAGAGGAAAGATATGTAAAATCTTCTCTTACATACGTATTCTGCAGTCTGTACAACACACTCTTTAAAAAGAAAAAGAAAATTATGACTAATTTCACATTTTCCTCTGCCCATTTTCCGCGGAAAACGGAAGGCGACAAACTAGAAAACAACTGCACAGAAAGGTGGAAAATGTAAAAACCGAGAAAAGACGAGAAACCGGAGAATTCCATTTTCCACGTTCCACTTTTGGAGTTCAGCAGAGGACGTCGGCGAGGAGTTTGTATCGACGGCCGATTCCACGAGGAGAAGAGGAGGAATTGCAGCTGGGCTTTCTCCAACGGTCCAATGCCTTGTGCTTCTTTGGATTTGTGGGCGTTTTGGAGCGTTTCTCGTCGTCTTTTCTACGTCGGGACCTCTTCTCCTCGCCGCCGCTAGAGCCGGGCTCGTCTCGGGGAAGAGATTGAGCGATTTCGAGGAGGAAATCGAAGGCTTTGCTTCTCTTGTTTGAGTTTTGCTTCTTGTATTGGTCGTGGAGACACCACTCGCAGAGCCATGTTTCCATGTCTATGTTGGGGTAGGAACTGCTGCAGTAGCTGCAGAATTCAGGCAGAAGACCAGAAGAGTGAGTATGCAAGACGAATCAGAAAATTGTCTATGGGCTTCTTTTGCTTGGGTTTGATTAGTGGAATGGATACCATAGGTGGAAGCTTGGAAAGGGAAGGAAGAGGGAATTCGTTCCTGGGCATTGCTGGAGTGTTAGCTTCCAGTCATAGGAAGTGAACTCCGATGCCGACTTGCAGTTTTCTGCTTCTGTGTTTGAGATCTTGTGAAATATTGAAAAATAAAGGCTGATTTAAATTGGGTTTATTGACAAGATATTTTAATGACAGTAATGTACTTTGAACTTGAGAAACTTCCAGAAGGAGATTGGGTTTCTCCTAAATTATCTTATGCTGCCAGTGTTACAAATTAATCACAAAATCAAATGCAAGAAAATGAAATCAAGCAATCCACACAAGAGAGACGAGGGTGAAAAACCACAACAGCCATCCTAATTAAAATGTTTAACAAAAAATGATTGGACCATGATCAGAGGGAATCCGGGTTAGCTAAAATCGAGGGATTTTTGGTACAGGAGATGGGAGACTTCCATCAGAGATGCAAGCATCATTTGCATGGAAAAACAAATGCACAAATAGGGAATACAGATGTGTCATATGGCCATACAGGTAAAAGCAAGATGTTGAGAAGAGAGAGAGAGAGAGAGTTGAAGCGGGGAATCCTTGTTGGGTTTTGCTTGTACAGGTCGAACTTGTGTTGCAGATGAGTCAGGAGGGTCCTGACTCTTTGTGGATATCCTTTATGGTTCTTTTCTTGAGAAGTAGGGTACTTCAATGCTTTCTGGGTTTTGCTTAGACAATTGGAATTGAGAGAGAGACAGAGAGGTAACCCATGTTGCGTTGCTGGGTTTTTCTCATACAGTAGGAATCATCAGGTTTCTCTTTAGAAGTTAGAGAAAGCTACAATCTTTTAACAGCCTTGTCTGGACAATTCGATGTGTGTGTGAGAGAGAGAGGGAGAGAGAAACGTACGTGTGCTGTAGACGGAATCCGCAGTTGGGACAGAGGCGAAGGTCATTGGAGAAACCAATATCACCACAAAGGCAGCACTCTTTGCTTACTTTCTCCGCCATGGAAACCAGAATCACCACTCCAGACGTTAGTGTATCAATCTCCTTCCACTCTCTCTTGCTTCCCGTTGGCGAAAGCTCCCTCTCCGGTTCACCTTTGTATCTCTCTCTCTCTCTGTATATATTGACCTGTTAAGATACATTAATTTTGGAAGTTAAAGATGGAATTAAAGAGAAGATTATGCGTAAAGCAATTAGGGGAGAGATTAGAAAGATTAGTTAAGAGAGATTTGTGTAAATTATGATAGATTTGTGAAGAGATTCATGTACTCTTGTATATTCAAATAAAGTATGTATTTTGAACTCGAGAAACTTCTAGAGAAATGATATAGCACATGATGTGATCCGACTCGGCTGAACAAGGCTCAATTGTTTTATGTTGTATTTTCGAATTTTTAATTAATTCCTACCTTCACATGTTCCACTTTTCTTAGAAGTCATGGCAAAGTGGTGGGTTTATTTTGAGTGTTTACTGAGAATTTTTTCTTCTTCTTATTTTTGCTTATTTTTAAAAAGTTCCAAACTAGTAATTTGCATATTGGACCCTATTATAAGTTTTACATTAACCTCCTCATAAGATATATAAATATATGTCCCTATAATCAAAATTTTGACCTCTATCAAATTCTTTTACCTGTTAAAAACATGAGATTTTATAAAGTGATGCGCATATATAGATTCACGTTTAGACGCAAACTCTAAAATATTACTTATCTTTCTTTCTTTATTTTTTAAATTTATCTTTGGAAAACTATAGAAAACTCAACATAAAGCCTCCACAGATGATATCCATGGGCCTTTAAGCCCACCATGTGAGACAATGGGACTCAAACCTGACACCTTTCACTTCCTGAGACTCAAGATTAGTAGTTGAACTCTAAAATCAATTTTTATGTCTAACAAAAGATTGTCACAAATTAAACTCTTAATAAAAGAAGTCTTAATTCTCATCTACCTTAACATGACCCACCATCTTGAATGAGTTATTACTTATACTTTCACTTTTAAAAAATATTGCTTTAAATTGTATTAAATAAGAGTCTTGTGAGGAATATAGTGCCACATGTTTGTTTTTAACTTTATGACTACGGTACTGTATATTTTAAATGTTTAGTAGTTGAGTGAGAGGTTATGTGTCAATTTCAAAGATCAACATTAAACCCTCAAATATCATGATTTTGGTTATCCAATAAATATAAATTGTGAAAGATTGAAAGCAACATGCATATATGGAAAAAAAAAAAAATTGACATCTCTCTCTACAATAAATATAAATTAATTAATTTAAATCATAAATAAAAAGAAGTTATTAATAGAAACATTAAAAAGTATAATTTTCTTGAATTCTGTTAGTTATATTTTTATTTGAGTATTGAAAGAAAATTAATTTTAACTATGAGGGTTTGACCTCAATTTTAAAGAACTCGTCTCAAATTGTAGGGTCTCCTTTTACACATCCGATTTTTCCGCCTCTACATACCAGTTTCAGGGTGCAGGTGGATAATTACTATTTTGCCTCTACATTTCCATTTGTTCGAACGAATTTCCAATTTATTTCGGCATTCGTTCGAACGAATGGACACATACCCCATCCAATTTTGATTTGTTCGAACGAATCCCCTTTATAAAATCAATTCGTTTGAATGAATCAGGTGAACAGTAATGTGACGTTCATTTGAATGAATTGACTAAATACACAGTCGATTTTTTTTTTAAATTTTAAAGTTATCTTTTAACACTGTGTATTTCTAAAATTTCCCTAATTAAATATCCGGACTAATTACGATAATCTGATAAAAATACTTTAAGACTTCAAGGTCTTTTGACACTCCTAAATATTTAAAACACAATATTTTACAAATAAGGGTATTCGTAGGATGTGCCGAAAATACATTTAGGAGTGTCAAAAGACAGTCTTAAAGTATTTTTATGAGGTTATCGTAATTAGTCAGGATATTCAATTTGAGAAATTTTGAAAATACACCGTGCTTAAAAAATAATGTGCATAGTGTATTAAATAATAAAATCTTCATTAAAACTTTAAAGTTATTTTTTAAGCACTGTGTATTTCCAAAATTTCTCAAATTTAATATCCGTACTAATTACGATAATTTGATAAAAATACTTTAAGACTTTAAGGTCTTTTGACACTTCTAAATATTTAAAACACAGTATTTTACAAATAAAGGTATCCCTAGGTTGTGCCGAAAACACATTTAAAAGTGTCAAAAGACCTTAAAGTGTTAAAGTATTTTTATTAGGTTATCGTAATTAGTCCAGATATTTAATTTGAGAAATTTACACAGTGCTTAAAAAATAATGTGCATAGTGTATTAAATAATAAAATCTTCTTTAAAACTTTAAAGTTATTTTTTAGGTATTGTGTATTTCCAAAATTTCTCAAATTGAATATTCGGACTAATTACGATAACCTGATGAAAATACTTTAAGACTTGAAGGTCTTTTGATACTCCTAAATGTATTTTCGGCACACCCTAAGGATATCCTTATTTGTAAAATAAGGTGTTTTAGAAGTGTCAAAAGACCTTGAAGTTTTAAAGTATTTTTATCATATTATCGTAATTAGACCAGATATTTAATTTGAGAAATTTTGAAAATACATAATACTTAAAAAATAACTTTAAAATTAAAAAAAAAAAAATTTCATTCCAATGAGGGTGAACAGTAATGGACATTACTGTTCACCCGGTTCATTCTAACGAATTGATTTTATAAAGAGGATTTGTTCGAACGAATCAAAATTGATGGGGTACGTGTCCATTGGAAATTAGTTCGAACGAATGAAAATGTAAGAGCAAAATGATAATTAACTATCCGCACTCAGAAACAGAGGTGTAAACAAAAACCCAAATTACATTTGATTTACATTCAACTCTAAAGACTACTTCTCACTCTAAAAATCACGTTCATTGAAAAAAGGAAAATTCACGTTGACATCAAATCAATCACCAACTTGAAAGAATTGCTCTCAAATTCCTTTTTTTTCAAAAAAAAAAAAAAATCTTCAATTTCCACCGTCAATTTTCCTTCGACTTTTTCCAGTACGTTTTCCATGCTTTTCAGTGATTCCCATTTCATCAAATTCCACATTCTATTTTCCTTGTCGACTTTTTCCAGTTCGTTTTCCATGCTTTTGACCTTTTTCAGTGATTCCCATCTCTTCAAGGATTCTGTTTTCCATTCCAGACATCACCTTGTAGAGAAGCTATATATAAAAAGTAAAAAGGAGAAGATAGAGTCTTCCGCTGCCATAATTACTTTCCAAACATAGATCTGATATTTTTGGTGAACAGTGATGAAATGAAGGAGGATCAAATTCCTTTGAATAAAATATCCCAGGCAATGACACGTGGCATTTTCCAGACCAGTCTTGGTTGTAATGTCTCATCTTCCATCAAGAAGAATGAGGAAGACTTGGCCTGTTCTGATGGGACCCAAATCGCCATAGCTTAGAATATCTTTTACACGAATTGACACTCTCTCTCTCAATACACTTAATAGCTTTTTTTTTTTAATTATAGTTTTCTTTTTATTTAATAGGAAACTTGCTTAAAACCTCCGTAGTGATACTATCATATGAAGTCATGCGTGAAAGATTACTGGTTGAACTACACTTATTTAAGCATAATTTATTTATTTTAATTATTTCTCTTTTGTCTTCTTGAATTCTTGTGATTCAATTCAATTCAAGAAAATTCAATTTTTTAATTTATTTGATACCGGCAAGTTAATGCCTTTGTTGTATATAAGTTGATTAAGTATTTTAAAAATTAAAAAATATTACGATTATAATATTATGAATCATAGAAGATGACAATTTTTTATAAGTCTATGTAATTTTGAAAATTTAACTCTATACAAAATTTGTTAAAATTTGATATATAATCATAAATTAAATGGGTTTTATTGAATAAAATATTTTAGTTTAAAAATCATCTCAACCTAATATCATATAAGAAATAATACTTTAATTAAGAAAGTTTTATTTATTAGAAAAATATTGTCTTTTTTCTTTTACTTAGTTGGTTAATAAGTTTTAAAGTATAGCATATTTTTTTAAATATAAAGTTTTAATTTTTATTGGATTAATATCAATAAAACTAGTGTAATGTTTTAAAAACTAATCTATCTATTAAAGTATTTTTAGAGAAAGTTCTAAATTGTATTTCATATCAATCAAAACATATAATAAATAGCTTATTTAGTATAATATAATCTGATTTATCTAAAAAATTGGCCAAAATCTTAGATTTTTTTTTTGGATTTAAAAAAATGTTAACATTTTTAGGTAAATTTTCAAAAATTTCACGGCTTGAATTAATTATTTTTTTGGACTAATAATATCTCAAGTTTTTCATATTTACATTAACTAAACAAAAAGAAATTTGTAAGATACGTGTGGCTTTTTTCTATAATTGAAATTTGTAAGATAGTTGTGGGTTTTCTTTATCAGGTTTGGTTATTGGGCCTTTTTGTGGTAAAAACCCAGTATTCTCATGCGAGCAAAGATCCTTCAAATCCTTCTTATTTGTCGAATTCTGTAATTATCTATGTTAGGTTACAAAAGGTTTATGAGTTTCCCCTTTTAAAATCCTTAGGCTGAGTGGGGACAAATGGCTTGCAAGTTGCAATGGGCCTACCCACGGATTGTTTATTTCCTAAAGGCCCAATTAGATGGATTGTGTGACCATCAGAATTTTAAATGGGCTCGAATGGAAAAAATAAATTGTGCAATCATGGGCTTGTAGTTGGGCTCAGGCTCATATAAGCCTACCCCAAGCCCAGACCATGAGCGGCCCTACCGCTAATGTGAAGAACCAATGCATAAGTTACAATCCATAAGTTAGAGTTGAAAGTCAGTATTGGCCATCTTATCTAAGGCACTGAAATCTATGTTCTAATATACTCTAAATAAATAAATAAAGATATAGATGGAAATTAGTTAGCATGATTGGCCATTTTTAGACTAATACTGATTTTAAACTCCTTTCCAATAGTTGGATCCTCCAAAATGTTGCCTTAATTATAGGGTCCGTTTAACGTTAAAAACCTTTAGTAAAAATTATTCTGTATTTTTTATAAAATGTGTGAAATATTTTTTAGTAGTAATTTCTTTGAAATCTTAATATTCTTAATATAAATAAAATATATATGTGTATGTGGTTAATTACTCTTATTGAGAAATGAGTCAGAATCTTTCATATTTAATTAAATGAATTTTAAATCTAAAATTCAAATTTGTAGTTTAGATTTTTTTTTTCAAGATCAAAGTATTCAAATATCTTAGAACTTGACTAACCCTTAGATTATGTGCAAATCTCTCTATCCACACACACTGAGTAACAATATAGAAAGTGACCCTTTTGTGTTGAGAGTGACTTAAACTCAAGACCTTCTGCATTTCAGGCTGGTGCTTAGCCGCCAAGCCAACTCTCATGAATTAAGCTTTTAGTTCAATTGGTCTAAACTTCTAAAAGTAGAATGGAAATTTTGGGTTCAATTCCTTTTGAATTTATTTATTCACAAAGTTTGTAGGTGGTTTCATGTATTTTTAGGATTTAAAAGAAATTAGTGCTTATAATATATGTCGCACATGAACTGCTGAAGAAGCCAAAACAATGAAATCTAAACCGTCCATCACAGAGACAATGGTCCAATCATCTTCCATCAACTAAAATAGTTAGCTCACCTTTCCTTTCGGAGCCAGCAGTTAGCAATGTCAGGCCCTGTTCTTCTCCACACCAACAAACTCGGCATTAAAACCTCCAAAAGGGCACAATGGTTGGTCGGGCTAAGGATCGGAGAATACAAAAGAGCTGAACAGAGAAGCATAAAAGAAGCAAAAGGAAAGAGGCCCAAACTTGCAAATCAATGCTTTCTGTGGCGATTCCTTGACGTAGACGTACTTCCCTTTTGTTTTTTGACCATGCAAATCCATGCAAAAGACATGAAGCACGTCACGGTCACGGAACCGCCCAACTCAGGGCCTGACTCGTCCGAGTCTGACAACGATCTCCGTCAACTCGCTCCCCCACCAGTCAAGATTCAACGAAAGATTCTCTCAAAGCAATTGTCCATGTGTGAGACAAAGAGAGAGAGAGCGTGGGAGAAGAGGAGGATGCAAATCTTGAGGAGGAACAACTCAAATTGTGGTTTTGACTCGGGGGATGACTCAACAGACGGGTTTCGATCGCCAAGGTTTCATGGTAGCAACCTAACGGACGAGGACATGAGTGAGTTGAAAGGAAGCATTGAGTTGGGGTTTGGGTTCAATGAGGAGGATGGCCAAGACTTATGCGAGACCCTACCGGCGTTGGACCTCTACTTTGCCGTGAACCGGCAATACTCTGACGGTAAACATGGGTCGTCCAGTCCGGTCTCCATCTTGGGTAGTTCTTATTCATCTACGTCCGCAAGCCCCAAAAGTCCTAACAATGATTCTTGGAAAATCTTTAGCCGTGGTAATCCTTCTTCCATAATTTTCTTTTCATCTCAAAAAAAAAAAAAAAACCTATTACAGAAGGATGATTCAATATGGTGGCGAGTGATGGAAAATGAACATAGAAAATGGAAATTTTTTTCTCTAAAACATTTTGATTATTAATAGTTTTCATTAATAGCTTAGAAAGCAACAAAAGAAACTAAACTTTCATTGGTGATGGAAATGTTTTTTTTTTTTTTCCACACTTGATTATTTCTCTTATGTTTTGTTTCTAATGGAGCAAATCAAAAGTAAATAATTATCAACAAGTTAAAAGTGACACAAATGGGCCAAAATTGGAGGCATTAATTTTATTTTGCTCTTGTTTTTCCCAGGAGATAAACCACAACATGTGAAGACAAGGTTAAGGCATTGGGCACAAGCTGTTGCTTGTTCCGTAAGACAGTGTTATTGAAGAGCTTAGATTGTACATATTGCATCAACAGGTAATGTGCCAACCATCTTCCAAAGATATATCCGATCTGGGATGAATGATGTCACCTTAAAAGACAACGTATTCATGAAAGACAGAGAAGGTAGGGTATAGGGAAGAAGAAAAGGTGGGAAGGCTGTAAAATGTCGATGTTGAGAAGATTTATGACAAACCAGAAGGAAATGGTTCCTTTAATGTTATCCAATCGTTCAAAAATGAGAGAAGAGGGCTTTTTCTATTCCCTCTCTCGAACTTTTCTTCCAAAATGCTTATCTACTTGAGCATACATGTCAACTGTCTGCGATTCTCATGCAAATTTCCAACAGTCGTGGTGATGGACACGCAACAATGCCATTGAGACTACCACGATTTTTTTTTTTTCAACAAGAAATCCATTAATGTTCTTTCATGTGATATGTAAACTTCCTTTTTAATGGAAATGATATTTGATCCTGGAAATGATATTTGAGTTTTATCCAATGTCATTTTTATTTGGGAAGAGGTGTGTTGGGGCTAGTTGCGAACGAGTCCAATATTGAAAGTGTAGAGGGAGATGTAGAGATTTATAAGAACTTGGGTCACTGCACCTAATATACTAGTCTTTTGAGATGGATATCCAGATCCTAACAAGTGGAGTCAAGTATCAGATTACCTCATGTGAACTCAGGAGATATCTTAAGCAAACGAGTTGGCTGATTTCGTTCGAAGGGAGATTGTTGGAGCTGGAGTCTCACATTGGAAGTATAGAGGAAGATCTACAAATTAAAAAAAAAGACTTTGATCACTCCAGATGTGCTTGTCTTTTAGAATAGATACTCAAGTCTTAAGAAGATGTGGATGTTGAATTCCTTCGTCATAAAAAAAAGAGTCTGCATTCAAAGGCTATTTCGTTCCGGAAATCTATAATTTATAGATGACCAATTAATTCTCATCACTAAAATGAAAATAGGATTTAGATTGATTGTCGTCGTTTCAAGTTGATGTTGATGATATGTTTCGTTGTAATGGTAGCATAAGTTGTTAGATCATTATTAATAAATATTAAATTCCAACTCTATATAAAATAGAATAGATGGCGCTGATAATAATAATATTTTTTCTCAAGATACTACTAATGAAAGATGGAAAACCAAAGATAATATTAGAATTGCTATCTCATATGGGCTCAGAAGATTCCTCAGACGAACGAGATGGCCGTCATCGCTTTCTTCGCCGAAAGGCCTCATTCGAGGGAGGATGAGGATTGTTAAACTTGCTGCGAACAAGTCCCATGTTGGAAATATCCGTAGTTGTTCAGTAAATTTAAGAATTAGAAGATCCTCAAACAACTATTTCATAAATAAATAAAATCGAGCTTGGCAACTGGACTTTTTGTGTCCATATTTACTAGTGAGAAATTTTCATTTTTATGGTGCGAGTGACCTTACCATTCATGAACATCCATCCAATCTTCGGTGCTCCTTTTGTCGAAAGGAGAAATGGTTGGCATGACTAAGTATTATATAGAATTTTTGATTTTCAAATTAATTATATGGGACTTTTGTCACTTTCACATCGGCTCTCACTTGTAGCTTGAGTCTATAGCTGCACGTTAAAACTTTAGTCGCGTCCTTACATACAATTGGACCTTATGGTTATACACAGAATTTACTTGGACTCTATGACTGTACACAAAACCTGATCTGATATCAGATTAAAAAATCATAACATGACAACATTCTTAAAATAGAATTTACTCTAAAAAACTAGCCATTACAAAAGGGGTGCCTCAAATGTTAAGTTATTGACTTATTTATCGAAATTAATGTGATTGAATATAACTTTTTTATTAAATTATATAATTTATAAAGCTTTTCATTCATCTCATTTTACTACGTGGGGCTTACTCCAAAATAAAAGTGTAACCATCCCAAAGTTGACACTCTGACTCTCTATAGCTGCTTATATAAAAATTCTACACAACTCAATTCACGTTAAAGGAAGGAATCTTAAAATTTGAGAACTCCTATAAACTATGCGTTATTACATTTTTAACTTTTTTAATCTTTTTTCAAAATATAAGATTAGTTAAATCTCTCTTTTTAATATTTTAACAATAAACATATATATTAATGTATACTTTGAAATCGATAAAAAAGAATTGACCAACTACAAAATTAGTGGAGAGGCACCCAAGTTGATTTGAATCAAAATTGGGAATAATGTTATGCGAATTTTCTCACAACATCTTAAAAGTAAGATTTTTCATTATGTTTTACTATCATTAAAATAAATAAATCAGTGAATATAATGACGATTACGATTACTACCATTAATATTTCAAAATAAATGGTTAACTATCTAAGTTCGAAATGCTTTAATCCGACACGACCCGACCCGACCCATTCCACCCCTCACCAAGGCGAGCTTGAGCCGAAGTCCGCTCTGGTTGTTCTGAGGATCATGTCGAGAAAGCTTCTTTCCAGATTTCTGGGTTTCTTTGGCTCTCGAACTCAGGTGGGAGTTGACAAGCATGGCAATCGATATTTTACCAGAAATGAAGAGGTTGATGGAATCAGTGAGTGAGAAGGAATCCTTCACTTTTTTTTTTTTCTTTTTCGTGGAGATCGTTGTTTGGTTGTATGGAACTCAAATTTCTGGGAAATTGCTATTGATGGAAATATAATTTCCCCATTAACACATTTGATGCATTTGGATGGTTCCTGAATTCATACTTCAACCGGTTTTTGAAACAATCGAGTCTTGGTTTTCAAATTCTACTGCTTTCATTTGCGGCATATTTCTAGTGATCCAAATACACCTTTTTATGCTAGTGAACAAAAACAACATAACGCACATAAACGCGCTTTTAGTTTTCTTTTTAATTTGTTTTCGAGGATAGAGCACGTCGGTAGAGAGGATTTTAAAGATTTGGGATATTTGCATTTGGAGTTTTTAACAATCTTTAGTTTCAGGCTCTGACAGGAAATTCCTGCAGGATTTATAATTCCCGAAATTCTGGAATCTGCAGTTTCAGCTAATTCTGGGATCTGGGAAATCATGCAATAACTTCCTTCATGTTTAGTAGCTTTGGAATTCAACTCTGATGGAAATTTTCAAATCCCATAAATGTGGAATTTAGTGGGATTTGTACATTCGCACTCTACATTTCTGATTTCACTGCATGGAGTTCTTTCGAGGATTTTGTGAACTTCACAAAATTCCTTTTTCGTCTAAGAATTCTAGGCGACCAAAGGGGCCCAGTTTAATTTTCAGTGCAAGAGGTGTTAGTCCTTCAACAGTCTCTTGGAAGTTAAAATGCTCACTTGAATCCTTATACAATTCTCACCAATGCTGTGTTTGGCTGTCCAGTTATCAAAATCCACAATGAGACTTGCCATTTTTTTTGCTGTCAATGTTGTGAATTAGCAGTACCATATCATGATATTCATTTTGGTTCATGACTCATTATGATGATTACTGAAGTCACTCTTCTGTGAAATTTTTTCACATGTTGCTCTTCTGCAATGCATCCTCCCCCCTTTTCTCATTTTGATATTGAAGAAAGGAATGCTACAATTTCAGGCAGGAACTGGGAAGAATGAGGATATTTTCATGAACAGAACTAGCAGACAACCTCCGCAGCAGAAATGCCAATTGACACATCTGTGAGAGTTCAGTCTTTTCATCAGGTTCCTTTTCCTGGATAAGCTTATCCATTCAACTCATCAGTGGTTGAATATGAACAATCATCATGCTTAACCATGCAATTTTCTCATACAAGTGTGGCCCAACTAGTAGGTGGACTTGCCTGATTTTTAGGCCATGGTATTTTGACAGCAGGTATCACCTGATGAATGGACTGGATCTAGCACATGTGCCTGGTATGTGTGGTGTGAAGATCCTAGTCTTTGGAATTATAAATGGCACATCAGCTCCACCACTTAAAAATTTGATATATTTCTATTGATTCCTACCTCTCAAATTAGATAAGGATCTAATTCACAGCAAGTAAAGAAGAGTGAGGCATAAATGGGGCCAATGAGGCCCCATTAGGCCTAGTGCTCACGGTGCTTAATGAGATACCTCAGGTTTCTCTCTCTCAGTACCTGTTCTTCTTTAAAATCCTGATACTTTACTGAGCTAAGTGATATATCACGATTAATACACTATTGGGGTTATCATTTACCTATCGGAAATTATTGATATTGATGCATGGTTTTTATTTATTTATTTTTAATTACAATCCTGATCCAAGTTTGCTACTTTCTGTTGTTTCCCTTTGACACACTAGTGAAAGAGAAAAGATGGGTACTATTTAAGGGCGAGGAGGAGGATCCCACCTCACTACCAGGTTTGTTTTTTTAATATAATTCATTCCCCTATTCTTTGGAAACCCATCCCAAACTTGTTCTAAATGCAAAGGTTGAAATGTATTTCCATTCCAAATCCTTGTGGTGTATGCATTTTTGTTATTTTCATGTATAATTAAATGTTTATTTTTTCAATTTTGTATTGTTTATTGGCAACATTCTTGTATATGTAAACAAAACCTGTATAGTTTTCAATTGCCTTGCATGTTAAAGAAATGTTTGATGATGTCATTTGGTTTGTGGAAATTTAAATACTAGAATTCCTTCTCATCAATTCTCTTTCATTGATATCGTGTCTTCTCCTTGTAGTTGAGTGGATATGCTGGTTAAGTGGCCAACGGAAGAAAGCCCCAACTCCTCAGGTAAGAGGAAAGGCTTCTCATGTCATCATCATCAGAACTATTTAACCCATTGATTTGGGGTTGACACTAACAACTAGATTTGGAAAATATTATTATGGGCTGACTACCTATCAAGTATCGGTAAATTCAATATTAATACAAAGAAATTGAGGTATTTTTAGTAACTTAATGGTGTAATAATCCCTTAAACAAGTTTTGAACTAAAATAGATATCTATAGAAACTTGAAAGCTAAAAAACTGCAAAGTTGCAACAAATTCATAATGAATAAAGCATCTTTGTTCTAATAAATATCTGCACTATAGCTTAGTTGGTCTAAATTTCTAGGATTAGACTAGAGGGCTTGGGTTCAGCTCCTCCAGGCTTACCTTATACATGAGGCTTACGGGTAGTTCCGTGTATATGTGGGATTAGTCTCACCTCCAATGTGGGGTAGGGATATGGATACCCATCTTATCCAAAAAAATGTTCTAATAAATAAATAAATTAAAAGCATTAATATAATAATCTATAATTAAGGTGAAGTAGACAATTAAAATAAGAATAGCAATTTAGTTCAGAAGTAATGACAGTAGAGATATGTAAAAACAACGGTCAGGCATCTGTAGATTAGGCATGCAAATCCACATTTTAAGTGCCACTTTTGTCATTTGTTATTTTGCACTTGGAAATCAACCTTGGTGATGACTGTTTACGTGAGAATTTTGAAGTCATTTCTCCTTCAAACTTCTTAGTCTCTACTAGCTTTTGTTGTGCTGCCAATAGGTCATTCAATTTGCAATTATCTGTGAATAAGATTTTGTCAAATGCCTTTTACTTTGTTTTAACCGTTTGTCAATGTAACACTTCGGAATTTCATGTTATTAATATTTATGAAATTTGCCTATTTAATTTGTGAATTATTGGATATAGACTTTAGATGGGTAAAGGATTGGGTCAATTGCCAATTAAGACCCAACGGATTGTGATATGGTTGCAAATGAAATAAATGGGTAAGATGTATTCAATTGGGTCTTGTTAATTGGGTCAAAATGGCCAAATGGGACCCAATGGGTCGTGTTTGACTTGGTTGACCACCAAGTGAGTTGAGTTGATTTGAATTAAATTAAAGTGATGAGTTAAGTGAGTTGAGTTGATTTGAATTAAATAAAAGGTGGGGAGTTTTGGTTTAAAATTCAAATTCAAAACAAGGATACACGTTGGAGAGGTGGGGAGGTTTGGTTTATTTCAAATTCAAACAATGGTTACACGTTGGAGAGATGGAGGGGTTATGGTTATTTCAAATTCAAACAATGGTTACACATGGAGAGATAATGAAGGTGGTTTGTTGTTTCAAATTCAAACAAGGATATATATTTCAAATTCAAACAATGGTGACACGTTGGAGAGATAATGGGGTGGATGGTTATACATTTGAAAATTCAAACAAAGGCATGGCATTCACGTTGGAGCCTTGGAGTTTCATCTCATGGATGAAACTCCCACATGGAGAGATAATGAAGGTGGTTTGTTGTTTCAAATTCAAACAAGGATATATATTTCAAATTCAAACAATGGTTACACGTTGGAGAGATAATGGGGTGGATGGTTATACATTTGAAATTCAAACAAAGGCATGGCATACACGTTGGAGCCTTGGAGTTTTATCTTATGGATGAAACTCCCACATGGAGAGATAATGGGGTGGACGGTTATAGATTTCAAATTCAAACAATTTTGATATTCATCTCACCCTCTCCCTCTCCCTCTCCCTCTTGGCTGTTTCTCTCCCTCTTGGCTGTTTCTCTCCCTCAAACCCTCTCTTAGCCGATTACTCCTTAAGACCAAAAGACTTAAAAAAGTTTTTTATCTCAAGCTAGCACACAAGACCAAACACTCTCCCTCTCATTCAAGGCCGAATTCTATCTCTCTCTCTCTCAAGTCACAATCTCGGCCAAAGAAGTAAGAAGGAAAGAGGAAGAGGCTAAGGAAGGAAAGGATCGGAAGAACAAGTCGGAGCTAAGGAAAACCGGAGGAGTCACGGAACCGGTGATGGGACCTCATAAACGGTGCGCGATCGTGAGCGGTTGCCGGTTTGAGAAGCAAGGACACGTTAGTGGTCTTCGTGGATGACACAGGAAAGGAAAGGGACGATGAACGTGATCGGAGCCAAGCATAGGAGCTTGGATATGTGATTGGATGATATTTTTATTTATGTTACTCTTGGACATGTAATTTGAGTAGCTAGACTTCGGACATATAATAATTTAGATATTTGCTATGGTTTGAGAATGGTTATTTTGGTTATTTAAGTTAAGATAATCATTTATAATTGACGGAGTACTTTGCTATCTAAAATGGAATAAAACTAGGTTCTATTATAATCCGCAGCTTACATTTTAATTCCGCAAGTTAACTTATTATGTGTGAACAATTTTCGTGGACTTAGACTATGCACACATAGCGTTGGCCAGTTAAGGGTCGGACTTTAAAAGTTCGGACTCAACTCGCGTCGTGACGTCCTGCTCTTTATCTTACTATTTATTTAAAAAAAAAATAGACTCTGATTTTCGAAAAGCGAGTGAAATAGGGCAGGGTGTTACAGTCAACGCTGTGCCATTCAATATGAATGTGTTCGGTGACAAGGATGGAATTAGGAATGGTTTAAATTTTGAAATCAAGGAAGGTCATTTGATGTGGTTTGGAAATGCACGTAGAAGAATTTTTTAATTTTTATTTTTGATAAAGCAATGCACATAGAGGATTGAAAAGAACTCTGCATATGCAGAATTGGATTGTTGGAAAGAACTAGGAGGAAAGATTCACATAGACTTGAGATGAAGTATAAGTTGATATATAAGACATGGAGCTATAGAGAATGTAGTGTTAGATTGGTATGAGTGGAGTGAGATATACAGCTCATAACTCTGACCCTAAGTAGGTGGGATAGAAGACTTCAGGGGTGATGGTTATTCTGACATCTTTACAGTTGAGAAAAGCCAATATTGGTGATGCTCATTTTGCTTTTGACTTTGCACCTCAATGTTTTTTAACTTTATATCAGTACACTTCCTATGTCGTTTTGTGTTAATTGCATTCCATTGTAACGGTATTATGTAATATATTTTATTCTATGTACAATCTTTTTATTCCTGATGTTCTTCCCTTCGTTCATTATAAATGTGTTTTGAGTTATGGATGATTAGCACAACATCTAAAGGCAGTCTATCCCTTTTTTTAATGGGAATATCATGCTATGTTTAAGTTTCCTTTTGAAGTTTTTTTTTTTTTTAATTTTTATTTTTTAATAATACTGTTGCTAATTTTCTGTAGGAAATGATTGAGCTGGAAGCAAAGCGCGAAGTTGTTAAACTTAATGTTGCCCGTACATGCCCTACTTGTTATCCTCATTTTTAGTTGGTTATGATGATTTGCTATGAATTTCCAATGCATTATGTTTTTTACTTCCCATAAATATGCTTATGGATAAAATTGTTATAGATGAGATTTATTAACATAAAAATGTATTTGAAGCTAGGTCCTTATTAGGATTGAATGTCTTTCCTACACCATAAGCATGATGTGGGCCATAATTCATCTGTCCTTTTCATCTTTGTTCATCATTCAAATATCAATTCATGTCCTTTCCCATCTCTCTTTCCATTTCTCCCTACTCTTCTAATCAGCGAATTCTGGAAATATGGCTTTTCCCCTTTCCCTTGAAACCTTCAATTGCGCTTGTTTATACACTTGACTGCAGAATACCACCTTGCGTAACGATGGCAACATTTTATATAGTTTTGCCTAATTCTAGGGTATTGATCTGTACATGTGCTACTTGGTTGCACCAAAACCTAACTTGCCTCAGCACAACCTGGAATTTGGTAGGGTTGGGTTCAATAAGCTCCTTTTGTGGTTGGGTTATGCGCTAGCTTTGTAAGCCTGGGCAAATCTTGGGTTGGAGTTTTCTATCCAACCTGACTCTAGATGAAAGGTACATGAAAATATGTATATAATTATATAGATTATATGGTTAATTAAACAAGTATTTACTTTAGAGCAATGTACTCTATTTGGGTAAGATCAGGTCTGTTTGGGTAAGATTTTGAGTTTTAATCGGGTTGGATCAGTTCAAAAGGTCAGAACTTTTTGGTTTTCCAATAAGTGAACATTACTTCATCATGCCCTTCTTGATTGCTATGACTTCTTGTATTTGAATTTTTTTTTTTTTTAATTTGTTCTATTTGAGTTCTGTTCAAAGCTTTTACGACTCATCATTTTAGAAAACATCATCAGAATGCTTTTATTGATTTTAAGATTTAATAGAAGATTTCATGCTTTTCATCAAATAAACACATGAGATCCTATTGCTTGTTGAAATGGTCTGGATGCAAATGATTGCTCCAAATTGAAATGCATTCTGATGTAACTCTCGAACACTGCATGGCTTGGCTTATTGTTTCTAAAGGAAAAGTAAATATCTTACTTATTAATTTATTTGTATTTGTTGTAGAATGCAGCTACGTAGTAGTTATGTGTTTACATGTATAGAGACATTCATCTCTCTCTCTCTCTCTCTCTCTCTCTTGAAAGGTTCATCTAGCTCATAGTCGTATATGCATCTCTGCAACTCTTGAACATTATATGGCTTGGCTGATCGTTTCTAAAGGACAGAAAGTAAATCTTATATTTATTTATTTATTTTTGTTGTTTATTTACATTCCTTGTAGAACGTGGCTAGATATATTCCACATTTGCACATACCATTGTCAGAAATGCCATTATCACACTATTAGAGGCTGAAGATAATATTGAGATATTTCAAGATTGAGTTTTTATCAGGATATTTTGGGAAAATGTTGTGGGAAATAAAATATTTAAAAATAAAAAATAGAAGTGACATATTGAATGCATATACAGATAGGAGACACTTCAAATTAAAGTGAACATTTTATATCAAAATTTGTAGTAGATGGTGATTTTGAGTGTCTGACAACATTTTTATATTTCAGTAGGAAAATCCTCTCAGTCTATGTTCACAATTCTTGTGGCTGACTGTGTCAAGTGGTCCACATATTTTGGTTTTCAATTGTGTGTGACCAGCAGCAAATCCTGACCTGTTTTAATGCAGCTACTTGGATTAGCAGCAGTTGTGGTATTAGGGATTCTTCTCAAATTGAAATAATGGAAATCTTGGGCCTATTATTCAAAGTGAATCATGCAAACATACAATTGAAGTGTTACTTTTGGAAATCATCACAATAAATTGCTTCTCATTGATCAAGATGGAATAGATGAAGGCCTTACACTTAATTATGGATGGCTTCACAAGGAACTAAAGAGATGGATTCATATTAAATCTTGGGCTTCACATCCAAGGAGGGTAAGAGGGCTTCTCCAGAGCTCCACATCTTATTCAATTGACGTACCAAAAGCTAGTCTTAGGTAGAGCCTTACAATGCATTATGGTCTTCTAAGTTAAATAAATAAAATCTTAATAGATCTGGATCATTCATCAACATTTAGTCACAACCATTCATAGGTAAGGCAAAACATTTAACATAACCAAAAAAAAATTCTTAGGCTGCATCATCTTCTCTTATCCTTCTGTTAAATTGGTTATCATGATTTCTCTCACCCTTCTGTTAAACAAAGATTTTTGTTTATGTCTGTTTCATGGGCTTCATAGTCTTGGTAATGACAGACAAGTAGTTTGGTAGATTCTGGCAGAAGGCCCAATTGTGACCTGTTGTTCAGTTTGAGTTATTTTAGAGGAAGGGGTTGAAGGAAGCAGTGGCTGGGCTGTACTGCAGTGGCTGAGAATTGCAATAGCCATAGATGGGTAGTTGATGGCTGATGGTGGAGGAACCATGAGAGGTTGAGGAAAATGATGCACTGTAGGTCGAAATTGTTGTTTTCAGTCTTGACTAAGTGGTTCAGCAGATCTGCAGATGATGGGTGGACATACAGATGGTTGGCACCAGAAGTGGCTGTCAAAAAAGGAAGATCTTCACTATAAACTTTGCAACTGACCATATCATGGAAATTAAAATTATCTATGATACTAAAGATGAGTGAAAAAAGTACAAATAACTCAACTTATTAAGATTAGTCCAATAGACCTCTCTCTTCCAACCTAAGCACCATTGTCTGTGAAACTTCTACTGTCAACCATATGGATACCAATGCTAGAGATAACAGCAATGGTTATAATCTCAGTGGATAGATATGTTCTAGGGTCAGTAGGATGTTCGTTACCACATTATAAGTCCTATGTATTAGGGGAGAAAAATGAGAGAACTAATAGTGAGTGAAGACTAGAGTAGAAATCATTAATTAGTAAAGCTCAATGTAATATACTACTACGTAAAGCAATATTCTCCCCTTACACTTGCAATGGCTTGAAATACCAAATGTACTGCAGAAGCAGTCTCTGATTCATAGGAAAGTTTTGGGCTTAAATTAGCTACTCTTCAACAAATCATATGATGCAGTTGTTTGTGTGTCATTAATCATTTAATTATTGTACAGAAGCTTGCAAAACTATATCTATGCACATAACTCTGTCATGGATTTTCTAAATTAGTTTGCTTTATTGTGATGCTTACTGACTGAAACAGAAATTATTCAACTTACCTTTATCATTTTGTGCCATCTTTCTTTTTGTAAATGTGATGTTACTTCCAACATGTTTTCTGTGAAGGTCTCAAGAAAGAAGAGGAAGAAAGGAAGTCTAGAGATGGTGTAAGACGGAGTGTGAGCACTAGTTAGTAATCTATCTTAAAGTTCTTGGTTATAAAGATAACAATGGACTTGACATACCCTTAATAACTAGCTGATGCAAAATCTCTAATTCCTTCTGCTGGAAGGCTTTCCATTCTAGCTTTGCATTTGCTCCGTCTTTTGCTTAAAGCATAACTTGGTAGTCATTATACTTTCTATTAGAATCACTTTATCTTAAGGAAATTTTGAACATTCCATTCTACTTCTGAACTTCTAGTATTTGAGTAAATGTAAACTAATATTTTTGAAATGGGTAAATCAAACAAATATTTGTTTTTAATTATAAAAAAAAAAATGTAAAACTAAAAGTAATAAAAGGCAATGTAGAAAAATCTAAAGAATCCTTTTTTTTTTTTTAAGTTAAATCTCTAAAAAATCAATTAATAGACATTTCAATACATTAGTTAGTTTTCACATGAAGAGAGCGAAAATATTATGTCATCTTGGGAAACAATGTTGAAACAGTACTGGACAAATCATGAAAACCCAATACGTCGTGTTGGATATTTATCCAAAATGAACACATTACTTGTATCAGACTGTGCAATATGAACTCCAAGACATCTCATTGGTATGTCCTATTATCACATAGAGTGAACTTGACATTGTCTTTATCAATGACTGTTGCAGTGGAAGGAAAAGAGTACTTTCTTTGCACTAATACTCTTTGCATTTTGAAATCTTGATTGAGACTGGCCAAAAATTCAATTATTCTCTACCATTCAGTGTGCTTCTCTGGTCATGTGGGGAGTAAGGATTCTAATGAAGTAGAATTGTTGGCAATTAGGAAGCTTTGAGGATCTTCAGCATCCTCTTTCTAGGCAAGCTTATGATGGAAGGTGACTTTGCTAATGCCATTCGCTGGGCTCACAGGATGAAGGCTTTCTCTTGCAAGATTATCCCTATTTTTGAAGAGATTTGGCAGCTGAGTAGGATCTCTGAATGTGTAGTTCAATTTTGTTAAAAGATCGGCTAACGGTGTAGTGGATTTTCTAGCTAAGAGAAACGTCTCCAAATTAAATTTGTTTATGAATTTTTCTATTCAGTGATTATGTCTTTTTCCTTTGCTCTTTCTCTATTCTTTGGAGGTTTCAGGTTGCACCCACCTCAGTGACGTCCCTTTTGCCATCTTCTTGTACTTCTCTTGGCTTTTTATAGTGAGAATATTCAGTTACCTTCTCAAAAGAAGCTTATGATCATCAATATCAAAGCAATTGGCCGATGGTAATTGGCCGGTTTTGCCTGTGTTCCAAAATCATTAAATCATCGTCCATCCTTCTTGCATCATGATTCTTGTGTTGCAATTGATACATTTGAGGTCTTTCCTTTTGCTGAATAAGTCATAGTTGTTGTTTCCTAAATTTCCTCAGCAGTTTCTAGAAACAATGGTCCTCTACTAATATTTTGTTCATAAAAAGCAACAGCCATTCTAGTATTGTCGTCAGTCTCCCTGTTGTGATGTCATCCTGAAGTGGAATCTGAAAATGGACAAAGACATACATCTGAATGATTAGGCCAGATGGGAAAAATATTTTCTGCTTCAGGTACTCAAAGTGAACCTATTTTATATAAAATTCATGAAGCTATTCAATTAATTGACTTTCAAGTAGTGAAAGCAGTATAACAAATGCATTTAGGAGTGTTCATTTCACCAGAGGTGCACAATCCGACCTTAAAGAGATTATGAATGTTTAGGTTAGTGATATTTTGGTCACTTGTGGCTTGAGTGGTCTCTTCTTGGCTTCTCCTTTCCTGTTAATAAAATCCCTTGTAAATGATTACATCATTGTGGAAAAACAACTATGATGCTGATGTTGCTAATGATAAAATTAAACATATAACTGCACCATTACAACTGCCAAGAGCTACAACAATAACCTAGTTACCATTGCTATTATGATAGTAGATGCAAAACAGACAGGATCCTGCATGTGTCACCCAGCTGGATTTCCCTTCTTAACCACATTAATTTTTTAACTGATATCTTTCTTTATTGTTCATATGTGTAGGTAAAGTTGGAGGTCCAGACTTGAAAAGTTTCATTCAGCAATATCCAGGCACTTCCTTGGATAATGGCAGTGGTATAGCCCACCTTGCTCTGTTAAAATCCACAATACTGATAGTAGTAGTGGTATGAGTAATATTGATAGTTGAAAGCCTTTCATGATATGGTGATATGGTTATGAATAATGAACTGTTCACATCCCTAGTGATGAGTCCATTGGAAAGATCAATGTTTAGGTACGTGTCAATCAAAAATCGGTTTGAGTGGATCAATAAAGCCATAGTTAATGCTTGCCCCTGTGTTTGGCTGATGAGGAGTCCGTAAATCATCTGTTGGTACATTGTAGATTTGCATATCAGATTTGGTGATGTTTTTTTCAGTTATTAGGATTGGACTTTTGTTTGTCGAAGTCTTGTTAGATTTATTTAATGAAGAAGTTATTTTTTATGGCAGTGCTTTTAGAAAGTCTCTTTGGGAGGCCACTGTTTTGAGCATAGTGTGGTCTATATGGTTGGAACAAAACTCCAAAATTTTTAAAGGGAGAGTCTTTTGTTGCACATCTTGTTGAAGTTATTAAGGTAGAGTGGCTTGGTAGATGGTGGGTTCTGGTAAGTTCCGGAGAGTCGCGGTATCAGATATTTGTCGAGCTTGGACCTCTATGGATTTCTTCTTGCCTCGGTCAACTATGGTCAGATCAGTGGCGTGGTCTCCTCCTGTGCGGGTCTTCTTAAACTTAATTTTGATGGGAGTTGTGTGCAAGAGGCTGAGTTAGCTGGCTATGGAGGGATTATTCAAAATGGTTTTGGTGGCTCTGTGCTATCTTTTGTATGTCCTCTTCATAATGGGTTTATATTAGATGCGGAGTTATATGCTTTATGGAGAGGTGTGTTGGTGCTGGAAGAGTTAGGAGCTGTTAGGAGTATCTTAGGCTGTGATTCTAAAATCGTTGTTAGTTAGGCTGCGGGGTCTCTTTGTCCTCGGTGCTATCTTGATAAGATTGATAGGATTCGTCATTGCATAATGTCTTATGTCTTATGGATATTCAGTGTTGGGCCCCTCATTCGGCTAATTCAGAGGCTGATGAGCTTGCTCGTCAAGGTGTTTTGTTTTCTTAGGAAATTGTTAATATCTTGATGTAATTATGGAGGTGTATGTTCTTGTTTTCTCTTTGTTGGGTTGCTTGCGTTTTGTTCTTGCTCCCTTTTCTTGATTAATGAAGTTACTTTTTGAATAAAAAAAAGGGCATGTTTTCCAAGCTCCCAATCTTAGTATATTCACCCACAGTCGTGGACTCCTCATCCTGATGGATAAGAAGTTGGTTTCCTTTTTTTATAACAACAAATTTGTATTGAATATTCTTTTTCATTGTGAGATTTTCCTTTTCTAGGTAGTGGACCTGAAGAAGTATCACATACAACAGATGACATCGCCAACAAAAGATTCAGGTACAGATTGTCTAATTCCTGGTGTTTCTGGGATAAACAAAGATCAAATGAGCACCTCCCCCTCCCCCCCCCCCCCCCCCCCCCCCCCCCCCCCCCCCCCTTCCTCGCCCCCGGTTTTTTTGAAGTGATCAACAAAGATGATTTTGTCCCACATCTGTAATAGGAGGTTATTGTTATCAGTAATGATGTTCTTTCTCTATTCTGATACTATAATAGCCTATCAGAGTAGTGCTCTCATCTGTAATATTTTCCAAGTTATTTCTTAAAAATGAGAACGTTATTGTTATCAGTAATTATGTTCTTTATCCATTCTAATGTTGAGTTGGAAACATTGATTTCAGTGGTTATGTGCATAAATTTCCTAATTGACTATTTTCTTCTTTTTGAGAGCTAACTGCTTACTGTTTTCTAGGAAAAAAACAATGTCACCCTTCTACGTTGTTCTAGTTTTCTATATGGTTGTTTGGTGATTCTCTCTCATATATTAGATCCCACTTGGGCAGATCATGTGCAAATGTCTCTCGTCATGATTTTTACTATTCATACCATATTTACATCGTTTTGAAATTTTTGGACATTGTTCTCCACCACTTTTTTTCCAGTAGAATCCAGATCTTCATGTGGGCGGCTCTGAAAAAGAAGATTTCAATAAGCCATAATCTTAGGAGAAGGGGTATTCTCCCAGATAGAGCCTTTGAAGAGTGTCCACTATGTAGGGAGGAAGGTGAGACAGTGGTTCACTTGTTGTGTGATTGTCATTTCAGGTGGGGTGTCTAGAGCAATTTTTGAGTCTATTCGATTGCCCGTGGGTTCTAGGGAGAGGTGTAGTCTCAGGGTGGCTGCGCCGCCCACCCCCCCACCCCCCCCCCCAACCACCACAAATCCCCTTCCCTTCTTTAGGGGTAGATCAAGGGTGGCATGGTCTTGTGGGCAATTTGGAAAGAGAGAAATTGGAGGATCTTTGAGGATAAGAGGGGGTACATTGGAGAGGTTTTTGAGAAGGTGAAATGGCAATTGATAGGATGGTTTCCTATCTATAGGGAGTTCGCAGGACTAAATTTGGAGAATTTCTATCTATCATGGGAAGGGTGTATGACAGGAGTAGGGAGAGAGAAAAAAAACCTAGGGTTGAATGGGTAGTGCCACCTTAAGGTTTTTATAAATTCAACGTGGTTGGGGCAGCAAGAGGCAAACTTGACCCAGTTGGAATAGGAGGGGTGTTGCATGATTATAGGGGCAGGATATTCGCATTTTTTGAGTTGTTAAGGATTATGGAATTGAATGAGGTGGAACTAAGAGCAATCAGGAGAGCACTTCAGATTTTGTCTAGGTTTGGGAATGTGAATCTTATTGTTGAAGGCGATTCAACTAATGCCATCTCCTAGGCTAGTAATAGTAAGACCCCTCGTGGAAATTGGTTAACATTTTTATGGACATTAGGAGGTTGAGTAGGTTGGGTGTTATCACCTTCTCACACCTACCTTGGTTAGCGAACAATATTGTTGACTTTCTAGCAAAGGTGGGAGTATAAAAACAAAGACCTGCAATGGAGTTGTTCTGATCACGGTCCTCTTTGGGTGTATGGAGAGTTGGGGTCTTTTTTTATTATTATTTAAGTTGACTGGGAGCCCTGTACATAAAGTATTTTCCTTATTATATCTGAGAACCATGTATAACTTTTCTATAATTGGTCCCTTCTCACTTGTACCTTCTACATAATTTATTAAATTCATTTGTTACTGTTAAAAAAAAAAAATCATTTTTTCCAATAAGTTTCTAACCATCTTTTGTTTGGACATCTGCTAGACACCAGTGCGCATGTTGGCACGGTGAGTTCAAATGGTGTTCCATTTACCCCTCAGACCTCTCCACCCCCCATGAACTTGATCCTCACCCAGTTTGAGAACTATTGAATTGAGGCCTGCCTAACTTTGTATCCCATCTGGTTGGTTTTGGGTTAGTGTGTTTGAAAATCTAAATAACTTGACCCAATATGGTTTCACCCCTTTTTTCACTAAAATATGGTTTCGCCCTTAGGCCCAATCTGAGTTCTCCATAACTTTGGAAGAAGGGAGACGAAAAAAACTTGGAATCAATGAATGATATCTAACTCCATTTAAGATTTGCAGGGAGTCCAATGAAACAGAGGAAGAGAAGTCATTTTCACCCAAAGCAACAAAAATGCCAATGTAAGTCTTATCTCTTCTACAACTTGAACTGCCATAGATGCCTCACTTTTCACATTTGATCATTTAATTGAGAAGTTTCACTTCCTAAACCAATTAAATGAAAAATTGCTTTGATGAGTTTTTTCAATTTCATTTCTATTCCATGAAAAAATGGATATTCTGGACGAACTATTGTAGTGATTAGATCAGTCCAAGTCATTAGAGGTGGTCTTTATTTGAAGTGATGTGAGTAGACATGCAATGAAAACCAAAACAATATATAAAAGAAATGCTACAATGTATGAGATTGGCCATCCTATTCCTGTGGTACATGCAAAATTATATTTGATAATTTATGTTTATTCCACAGTACTACACTTTCCTTTTTATAATGTCCTTACTGCTAGGGGCTTATGATTGTTTTTTTTTTTTTCTGAAAAGTTAGGGGCTTATGATTGTCTCATGCACATGTTGTTAATTGAGTAGCTTTGATGAATTGAAGAGAGAAGATTCTAAGTTTTATATAATTTGTTGTACCAATTAGAGAGGCTGGCAACTATATACAAACGAAGATGGTTAGAATAAAAAAACTACTATAATTAATCTACAATAAATTTCCCTTAATCAAGGGATGATTGGATGAACAAAATCAGAAAATAAAACAGAAGTTGACTTCTCTACATATTTTACACTGAGAGTATTTGAATAAGTATTCCTCAACACTTACCCATCTTT
This sequence comes from Chimonanthus praecox, assembly GCA_022113865.1. Lineage (NCBI taxonomy): Eukaryota > Viridiplantae > Streptophyta > Magnoliopsida > Laurales > Calycanthaceae > Chimonanthus > Chimonanthus praecox. The sequence goes on along the minus strand of CM039091.1, from coordinate 58,642,123 downwards.
GTTTTATGTACTTAACAACTAAGACTGAGCAGACTTTTTGAACAGATCCACAAGTTCATCCTTGGACTTACCATGAGTGAAAATCTCATCAGAAGTGATCTTCTCACAAATCATCAACTTTGATATGCTTCAACAACTAGATTTAGTCACCAGAATTTCCCCCGATTGGAGACAATTGCTTGACTGAATCCTGACTGACATGATACGTTTGTTGGCAAAAGAAATGGGGAGGCTTTTTAAAATAAATATGCTTATTTAGAATTTTTTTGGTAATTTTAAGGGTAGGATTTTCTTAGTTACCATCAGATGCAAAGACACTAGACGAGGCCATGGAGAATAGCAATCAAGACAACAAAAAAAGGACAAGCAAATGACAATTTGTATCTATCTGAAAATTAGTAATGGATACACCTTAAAATTAGGTGGACAAAGGCTAAATATAAGTGTAGTGTTTAGTGGATAAAATTGAAAAATGACTTGGTACCAATCAGTGAGAAATCTTGATACTTAGGTGCTACAATAGAACAAAGACGAGGGTCTAATATGGATATGTCTAATAGAGTGGGTGCAAGTGAGCTAAGTGACAAAGGCAAGTAGGTACAGTAATGATAACAGAGATGTGTGCTAAGACCGATAAATGGTGTAGTGAGAGAGAGGATTAGAAATTCTTGCATTAGTGGAACCTTAAGGGTAACTCCTATACATGAGAAGTTGTGGAAATGTCATTTAAGATGATTTGGGCATATAACATTGACAAGTAGACATTTTGGAAAAGGGGGAAACTTTTAAAATTTGGATCAATGTGAGGTCTTGATGGACTATAGAGTGATGAAAGATATAGTTTCTGATATTATAGAATTGGAATGTAGAACTCTAGAAGCTGATCCTGGATAGATTGGAAAATGTCTAGAATGATAATGGTAAGTGATGGATCTTCCTTTTTTAATAAACTGATATGCTAGTAAATTTATGATCTTTTGGCATCATCTTACGTCAATCTTGTCAAATAATCAATCAAACACAATAATAAAAATGTATGCATTATAGGAACACTTGGATGATTTTTTTTTTTTGGGCATTAATTCAACAGACAATTGAAGAAGTCCGTCTAGTGAAAAGCTAACAAGTGAAATAAATGGACTGCAATATTATCAGTGCTGCTTGGTTTCCTTATTTTAGTTGTCATTTTTTGCTACTCTTGTTAAAAAGTAGCATCATAAACGGACTAGTGGATTGCAATATTTTGTATCATAACATGATAATAAAGCTATACCTTTAATATCTTGGTAAAAATTGCTTGAAGAGAAAATTGGCTTGTTTGGTGCCCGATATTTGTGAATGAAAATGATGCTGACCAACATCATTTATTTATTTGATCATTATTACAGATCTTCAGAACCATCAGGATCTGGTGAATCCTACAAACCTGGAACTTGGCAGCCTCCAACTTGAGGACCATGTACATGGTATTCCTTATCAGAATCTAGTTGCAAGCACCGGCTTTTGCTCATCAATGATTTTGGCAATTGACACTGAGTGTGCAGATAACAAACATGTCTGCAACGCAGATTTAAGATCGAGCTAATGCAATTTGCCTCTCTCTTTCTCTCTCTCTCTCTCTTGACATTTCTTCTTTCCTCTTTTTCCTCCTCTGGGGTGGGAAGGTTAGATGAAATATGTGATCCAACATCTGCTGCTTGTAGTTTCCAGTCAAATTGATGCATGGCTCTTCTCTCACATCCATTGTGATAAAAATTAGCCGCTGGCACATTCAATTATAGTAAAGAACTTTTTCTTTTTCAGTGGGATATTTTTTTAATTGAAATATTTATTCCAGCATAATTTAATGTTTTCAGCTATCAATGTGATTAGGCAGAAATTCTATGATCCTTGAATATCTAATCCAAAATTCATGAACATCCTTGCCTTTTCAGCTACAGAAAGACATGGAACTGTTGCATACATTCGAAAAATCTGCTCTTATTATCGAGTAAACTATATTACAGTCACAATAGTATTCAAATTTATCCATGTAATAAATAGGGATTAACTTCATTACCCAAGAGACAGTCTCCCCCTTTCAAAACCAAAACAAGGCGAATAGAAAGGAATGCATCTCCTCTTTTTCTTTTCTGCTCTAATGCTAACCCTTTCATATTTACAAGTTGTAATCCAGGCAGGAGTATCAAAGATCTATTTGAACCCGAGTCACATTGAGCTGATGCAGGTTCATTCAGTTCTGTCTCAGTTAAATTGATTTAGATTAATTGATAGATATAATTTTAAAAAAAGTGGAAGACAAAAAGAGGGGATGGAGTGTTAAAAGCAATTGCAGAGAAGGCTTTTTAAAAAGGGAAGGCAAGAATAGCAGAAGTAGGTGAGAAAGGGACTTGGATTAAGCATTAGAAATGGTGATTACTAATTTGAATTTAGGTCCTCTCTGTTGGACCAATTGTAGCTTTTGACTATTGCAATTTTTACCTGACAAGAAAATTGAATGTAATTAGTGATAACAATTTGACCCAAAGTCTGAAGGTCCGAATTGTAGTCTGATCCATTGTAATAGGACTTGACTTGGCACATTAAAAGCCCAGCTTGGACAAAGTCTATTTACATCCCTAATTGTAAATTGTAATAAGGTCAAGGCCACCTAACCTATTGGGTTGTCAAATTCTCATTTGCATTTCATATGGAACCTATGGAAATTTAAAAAAAGTTAGAAGAAAAAACGCTACTTCGAGAATAAAATATAAATATGGACAATAATTAACGGATTGTGTTACGTATCTTCCTGACCCACCCCGGCCCAGCCCGGACCGGTTCTAGGCAGATTGATATAAGTTTTTAAGTGTAATTGAGTTAGGTCAACTTGGTTTGAGTTTAAAGAGTTCCTCATTATTTTCTTTTTGAAAATGAAAGTAGGTGAGACGAGGAAGAGTAGTGAGTCAATCTTCTTTACTTGCCTCCAAGAACTCTATTCAAAACATGTCCATCATTGAAGGTTTAGAAATAAGTTCTCTAAAATATTTACAAGCAATTTTTTTTTAGTGTGAGAGGTATTTTTCCACTCCAACTTTTTTTTTTTTAGATTTGTCTAATTTTGAAATATTTTCATCAATTTAAAAAAAAATTCCTCTAAGATATTCTCGATTTTGAGGTTTTTCTGAAAATAATTTAATGAACTGATGTTAAGTGTTTATGGAACTGAATAAAGATGTCTTAATGTGATTTTTTTTTTTTGAATTTACGTGTGGGAAATTGCTGGATATCCAGCGTAAGGTGTTTGTGTGATTTGTCAATTTTTTTTAAAAAAAAATATTAAATTTAGATTTTCTAAGATAATTCTTATTTTGGAGTTTTTTGTGAAAAATAAAAGAAATATTATACAAAATGAAGAGGCCTTAATGCGATTGATATAGTTTTTAAGATGTTTTTGTGATTTTTCTAATATCCCAAACATTTTCATGAAATTTAGATTTTTTTAACAAAAAAATTATTGAATTGTAATAGAAGATATACATCATTATCGAAAACTATATAATATAAACTTCATATAAGTTGTTTCTTTATATCACTTTTCTATTTTCTAATTTTTTTTTTTAACAATTTTCAATTACATATTTTAATCCCTTTTAGATAATTTCTCAATTGATGGAAAATGTAATAGTTTACAATATGATAGAAATGATTGTATATATATGAGATAAAGTTCCTATAAATGGGTTGCTTTTGTTATTCTCACTTGGTTGTTGATAGTTGGTGGGGCACCAAAAGCTTTCAGCAAGAAATTTACTCTAATTTGACTTTGATAAGAAAGTTGGTGGATAAAATATTTAATTTAAAAACTGAAAATCAACAGGATGAAATAGGTAAGATGATCTAGTCAGGTCACAAGGGAAGGTGACTCGGGTAAGATATCAGTGGGTGGTGAGGTCTGCTGTGCCTGCAATACATCAGAAATGGATAGTAAATTAACTTTGTGGGTTGGAGCCTATATGGCTTAATTTTGGGGTACTTACATCAGAAATGGATAGTAAATTAACTTTGTGGGTTGGAGCCTATATGGCTTAATCTTGGGGTACTGTAGATGTAGTGGATTTATTCATGAGAGTTTTACATTTGATATTCTGCAGTTTTTCACACGTAAATTAAAAAAAAAATGTATATTTTTATTGGTTTAATTGTAATTTTATATCATGAATATATGTTATTTGTTTGATAAATTTTCAACTCCATACAATTATTTCTTTTTATTAAGGTTGTGAAAAATATATATGTAGAATTCCCATGCTTTCATGTGGCACTTTAATAACATAACATGTGATGTGTTTTTCCAATTAAAATAGGGTAGCCATTTAGACACACCATTTTTCTTTTAAGACACACATCGTTTCGGAATTTTATGTGAAATTAACATTTTGTCCTTCAGTTTTATGTTGATGAATCTCTTTTTAAAAAAAATTGAGAGGCAAAATGGTAATTTTCATACAAAATTTTAAAATGAGGTGTCTCTTAAAAGAAAAGTGGAGTGTCTAAATAGCTACCCTTAAAATAAATTATCATAAAAAAGGCATGAGAAACTGAAAATATGGCGTGTCTGAAGGACCATCAAATTCCCATAAGAGAGTAGAAAAATTTAAAGTTGTCAATTCTCACAAGGGTCATTAGAATGACCATATATTAATAAAAGAGACATTTGAAATTTAAAGATAAATAATTGCTTAATGAAATTTAAACTAAAATCTAATTTTATTCTAATCTAAATACTAAATTCATACTAAGCTTTTCTCAAATCAATTATCCTCTCACATTTAATAAAAATATATTGACTCAATTTAACATACTTCAGTAAATGCAAAGTGACCACAATTAAGTAAAATCACAAGTATTTATCATCAATTAATGAATTTTAAAGAATTTATAATACATCACATAAAAACAACAGTGAATAACTGAATATCAATCAAAGAGGTAAAAAGGATGTGACGGGAACCCGACGAAAATTTGAACCTGCCACCGATTTTCGTCTCCAACGGACGAGTTTCATGAATAAAAACGGGAATCCAGTCCATATTCAAATCTAAAACCAAAACCAAAACCAAATGGAAAGGTCTGAACTCTCCCCTTCTTCTTATTTAATACTATACATAACTCTCTGAAGTTTGAACGAACAGCTCACGCTCTTTCTGTATGTTGAAATTCCACAACGAAGATCTGTGAGAGGAAATGGGGCCGGAAGAGAGGAGAAACAAAGGAAATGCAGTGGAGGAACTGATAGAGAAGGCAGGAGGATGTGCTGTCATCGACGGTGGATTCGCCACCCGTTTGGAGTTTCACGGTGCCTGCATTAACGACCCTCTCTGGAGTGCCCTCTGCTTGATCAGTCAGCCCCAACTCATCAAACAGGTCCGACCTTCGCTCCTTTTTCCTTTCTCATTCAGTCATCCACTCTTTTTTTCTTTTCTTATAAAATGGTGATCGTCACTCGAACAAACGCTACCACTGATAAATGAGAAAGCTTACCGGCTGTGCTAAATGGGTCTTGTTATTTCTTTTCTCTTCTCTTGTCTACCTCATGATTTGATTCCTTTTTTGTTTTTTTGGGAAACCCAGTAAAAGGCTTCTAAGGATCACAATGATTTTACCCATTTGGGATCTTATCTGTTGTTCTAACTCTGATCTGATTAGATCTGTTAACGATTTGCATGCTGAAATGTATGGATCTATTTCTCCGGATTGTGGTCTCTCACCCGCCTGTACATTTTCCTATTTGTGTTTTCCTCTGTTCATCCTATTTTGTATTAAAATCATTTTAACTAATAAAAATATTGTCTGACAAAAAAAGAAGGTATGTTGCTTCTCAAAAGATTAAAGTATAGGAAAAAGAAAGGAGACAAAGAACATGGGCTATCGTTCTTTTCTTGAAACCAAGTTGTGGAGAGGGGCCTATTTTTGTCTCGCTTATCAAAAGGATCATTTTGAGAAATAGCTAGATTATAACGCGGTTTTCTATGGGCACCAATTTCCATATTTTTCTTTTCTTTCCTTTTTTTGGACAGGAAAATGGTTTCCTGTGACTGGTCTAAGAGGTGAACTTCGAAGGGTCATGGCTGAATATCATCATTTGGCTTTCAATTTTTTTTTTTTTGGCAATTTGATAGGATTTCATTTTTCTTTGCTGAGGGGTGAAGATCCATTTTCTTGGATCAATGTTTCCAGAAAATACTTGATGGATTCTCTATGGACGGAGGCCATTATTTTATGATAGATTTGAGTCAAAAGCTGGCTCTAGATATATAAAAAAAAATGGATTCAATGATTATGATGATGATGATGACGAGGACAATGATGACAAATAAAGATCCATATTTTGTAGATAATTTGCCATACGCTTGCCGATTTAATGGCCATTTGCACTTCACATGCTTGATCATGGAAGTAATTTTTCTTTTCTGAGGAAAATGATTATTGTATCTAAACGTGCACAAAATCTGCGTTACCTGCGGCTCATTTACCATGAGATTGGCCATTAGCCCAACTCATTCCAATATCTTCCACTGCATTTTGCCCCTAACTTGTTTATCCTTTATGATAATGTTACTACGTGCGCTGCAATTTTGAGTTATCCAAGGCCTAGCCTGCTACTTTGACAAAATCTGGATTTTCTTTCTTTGACTGATTTATCATGATGCAATAATCTGCCACAATCTCTGCACACTATCAAAAAGAAGTTTCTCACAACAAGCTCCAGTACATGTTGCTAGTTCTTTTCATTTTTCTCCATCATAGATAAGGTCAGATATATCCATCTTTTCTGTTGTCTGATATCTGATGAAGAAATAGATAGAACACAATTCTTTCGTGTCATGTCAACAGCATGCTTGAACTTTTCAAACAGCAGCATAATCCCTTCATTCCAATAACATACTTGAAATTCCTAAACAGTATACAATTACTACTTTACAGCCCAACTAATATTTCTCAATTGCACACATATTGCTCTTCAGTTGACGTTTTAAATGCCCAACAGTCATTAATGCACTATTACATGCAAAGGCATAGCTACCTTATATATAGTGACTTGTATTTTATAGGTGATTACCTTGAACTTCATTCATCTGCAGGTTCATTTGGAATATCTAGAGGCAGGTGCAGATATACTAGTAACTTCTTCCTACCAGGTTCGATTGTAACATTCAGATAAATATATGTGCTTACCTTATAAGTTAAAACAAGTCACAATTTGGTTAATATTATTGGACAAAAATGGTCCCTAATAATTGGTATTAGAGCAGGCACCAAATCATGTGTTGGGATCTTGGTGGTCCTTTTTGACACGAGTCGATGACAGAGAGTGTTGAGATTCATCGATAACTTGTCACATGTTTGTGGGGCCCAACTTTTGGGGTGTGGGGTTGGGCGCATGGGTTTGGATAGCACAAAGGGGTGAATATAATTAGATATACTAAATGTAGTGATTTATGGAGGTTTTGCCCTCTTCTAAATATCTTTTGGTCAGATGTGAGAAGAAATTTCTAGGCTACCAATTACAAAAGTCAAGGAAACTTTGTAGTAGGGCTTTCTTTTTTATGCAATAATTTATGAATTTTACTCTCTTTTTTCCATTATGGGGTGTGATCAAGAATTTAATCTCAGGTATTGCTTTTTCAATGCATTCTAAATTAGTACAATTAGACAAGGTTGTTGGTTCTTTGAGTTGTAAAACATAAAGTACTCTAAATCACAACTGTGTATCCAATGACACTTTGTTAGGATGATTATGACAGTAGAAATTAACTTGATTATATTGATGGTGGGGATTTTGGGTTCTAAAATGATGGGGGTACATCTCAGTTTCAATGGGTGGAGTTTCGGTCAACCTTAACCCAACCTGATAAATATATATTTTCAACATGAATACTACCCCCTTTAATGTCAACCCAAACAGCCAAATCTGCACTATTCTGATCCCATTTTGATGATCCCAACACTCACTGATTTTTTGTGTGATTCAGGTGAAAAGTATGAGGTGGTTTAGGGTAACATGTATAATTGTGCCACAGTTTCTTCTCCATACTTATCATTATGTAAATTTTACCCGTTGATCTAGGGGAAATTCTGTTACTTCACAGCCTAACATGTAACTTATGCCTAAGATGTCACTTGTAATTACTTGCTTTTGTGTCCAAATTGGTCTCTCCCTTCCAGAAATGTGAAATATCAAGCCCTCAGTTCTCCAAACAGAGACTTGTATCTGGTCTTCAGATGTGCCCAAATCATCTTAAATTTCATTCCCTTCTCTCTTTGTTGAGGCCTCAGCTACCCATAGGGTGTACCCCTGACACTATCCATTTCAAATTCTGTCCTGCAGACTGTTCACAGGATTTTTTTTTTTTAAATCTACATAATCTCCATCTTGAGAGATACACTACGAAATTGGGTACTTCCGCATACAAGTTTAACTAATTAATCATGTTTGGGCTTAGGTGGCTTGTCCTTGCTTACTGAAATCAAATGTGGGCTCGGGGATGTTACTAAACCACATCATGATTGATGTCCCATTTTGTAATTAGGTCATTCTTCAGATTTTTGCTAGTCACTACCATTATTAATCCCTATTATGCGGAAAATAACATGTTTTGGAATTCTCTTTGCTTTGTCAATATTCATTATGTTTCCACAGGCAACACTTCCAGGATTTTTGTCGAAAGGATTGTCCACTGAAGAAGGAGAATCATTACTTATGAGAAGTGTCCAACTGGCTGTTGAAGCTCGAGATCAATTTTGGGAAGCAGTGCAACATACTCCTAAACATAATTATAACCGTGCTTTAGTGGCTGCATCAATAGGAAGCTATGGAGCATACCTTGCTGATGGATCAGAGTATAGGTATCCATTGTCAATTGCTTGCACTGAGATACTATAGCTGCATGAAACCATTTGCCTCAGGCTCTTCACATTTATATAGTTTATACAACAAATCCATCAATGAATGCAGTTGTAATGATTTTCATAGAAATGCCATCTAAAATAATGTTAAATGGCTACTGTTTTATGATTCCAGTGGGAATTATGGACCGGATGTTAGTTTGGAAAAGCTAAAGGACTTTCATAGGCGTCGATTGCAAATCCTTTTAGAGGCTGGTCCAGACTTGTTAGCCTTTGAGACCATCCCCAATAAACTTGAAGCTCAGGTATGCTCTTCTTGTTACTGGCTGTTTAGATAACTAAACAAACATCTTTTACTTTGATGTTGCACTAATTTTTGTCACATGAGGAGATTTTTTGTCGTTGTAGGTGGGTGGGGGGATTAAAAAAATTGAACCCAAAAGCCTCTTAAAATAGATTGGATAAGGCTTCTATCATATGATAATATTGATGAAGATGGTGACACTTTGATCATTTCATACTTAACCCATTCACTAAAAAAAATTGATACAACCTGCCCAAGCTTAAATGGGGCCCAATCTAACCAAGTTTAGATGGGTTGATCGTAGCCATTGGAAACCATTTTCTCAAGTAACAAAGAAAGATGCCCATGCCCTAAAGGTCTGCCAATTTTCCTTTTATCTTTTACCTAAGCTCTTTGCATTGAACTATTTGCTAATCTTCTATGTATGTGTCTCAGCCATTTAAATGTTTTTGCTCTCACGTCATCTACATAGACTAAAAGTTTGTGTAATACTTATTTCTAATTTTATCTTTTAATGTTTACTTTCCACAGCTATCTAAACAAGCACATTTTCCCTTTAATCTTATCGTTGTCTCCTATTATACAAAAAATCCACTTGCTTGCATGCACTTAACCCATCCTACACCTATTTTTTTGGATATATCCAAATTGAATCCTCCATCTTGTTCTATAGTGGCCCAAGTAGTATGTGGTAGTAGGTCATTTCCAATTTTTATTGATGTTTGTTCTACTTATTTTCAAAATGATCGACTCTAAAGCTTTCCTCGACAATTCCAAATTATTGTTTAATTGATTTCTTGATTTCTTATCTTTTTAATTACTACATCATTTGCAAACTTTAGCATTAAACAATTGTAATAGAAAATAGAGAAGAAAGAAACTTTATCATTTAAATAAATTTCTAGTAGTTCTTAACCAGCCTTGAGTGAGGGCATTTTCTCGAGTTGAAAATGTCACCTCTGTAATGTTCGAGCAAAAAAATAAAGATAATTTCCATGATTTTTCTTTAGGCTTGAGTGCATTAATTTGAATGTTTTGGTAAACATAAACATCTTTGGATCAATCTTTTCTTCCTCCTGATGCTTGTATTACAGGCTTGTGCTCAGCTACTTGATGAAGAAAATGTGCAAATACCATCTTGGATTTGCTTTAGTTCTGTAGATGGTGAGCATGCATCCTCAGGGGAGAGCTTTAAGGAGTGCCTTGATATACTAAATAAGAGCAATAGAGTGGCTATTGTTGGAATAAATTGTTCGCCACCATATTTCATAAACAATCTCATCCGCAAGTTTAGGGAGGTAACAGATTTCCGACTTTAATATAGAGTTGATAAAGACACTGCTTCTATTTTTATGGATATTATTTATCATCATTCATTCAGATATCTTTCTTGGTTTTTGCATCTTCCAGCTAACAGATAAAGCAATTGTTGTATATCCAAATAGTGGTGAAGTATGGGATGGTAGAGCTAAAAGATGGCTGGTGAGTATTAATGTTGTGACCTTTTTTATTGATCTCAAGTCAAATCCTATCAAGATTATAGGAGGATAGTAGTATTTTTAAGTACAGGAGATTCTTTAGAAAATGGCAAAAGTCAATTTTTTTTTTTGAATTTACGTGTGGGAAACCGTTGGATACCTAGCTTAAAATTTAAAGGAAAAAAAACACTCAGGGAGTATGTAAGGCTTATTTGGTTCTATTCGCTACTGCCACTAAGGAAAGGTCCCTATCATTAGTTTCACCACTTCTCAATTTAGTTTGGTGCTTTTTAATTGGTGACAAAGCTTTCATGTTCTTGCTGTTTTCTTTTCTTTCAATGAAATTGTGTTCTCTCTTCGTTTTCAGCCATCTAATTGTATTGAAGATGAATTCGAGGAGTCAGTAAAAATGTGGCACAAATCTGGTGCTACCCTTATTGGAGGATGTTGTAGGACCACCCCTGACACCATTCAAGCTATTTCGAAGGTTCTCAAGGGAAGGTCTTGACATGATGATAGTCAATCTACACTTGGTTATGTAATTTTTTATCATCCAATATGAAAGTAACTATATCATGCTTAATTTATAACCATTTATATTGTAGTCTTGCTTCATTCTCTCAGCTTAAGACAGGATCATTTCATAAACGTCTACAGTTGCTTATTTTTTTTCCTTCACTTAAACAAAAATATCTCTTAATTGATGTGCTACATTTATCACCATTTTTACATAAGCCATCAGTGTTGTTGTTTCTGGTGAAAATTATCTATACTATGTCATGGTTCAAAATGGGGAAATAATGACAACCTTTAATGACCCCCAAGATTCATACGCTCTAGTCTATGGGACTAATGCTTTGTCATTCAAAGAACAATTGATGGTGCACATTTTATGGTGTGTCAGACAATTTTTAGTTCAAAATTATTCTCTCGGGGAAGTAATAGGAATATCGGTGTCCCTTGTTATAAAAAGCACTGAAGTCCCATCAATTCCCATCAGTGAAAACTCTTAATGAGACTGTCCAATAAATCATATGCAGCATTTGAAATGATAACCTAAAATGGCCATCTAAACTTTCAAAACAAAAAAAGTACTAATCTCTGTGAGATAAGTTGAGATTTTAAGCTCCTAAAATCAAGGTTTTGCAGGTGTGGTCTGTGTGTGGTTTTCCAGATGCTCCGTATTTCACATGAACAGTAGTAGGAAAGAAAAAAATTTATAAAATCATGCAAAATCAGGCATTCTGAGGTAGAGATCTGCACACCCAATATTAAATTAAAGAGCGGAAACCACACTAATATATAGGAGCCCCTGTAGTCTTCTGAAAAAGAGGTTTTGTTGAAAGGAAAAAAAGAAAGAAAAAAACTTCAAAATGCAATCTCATTTTTCTATCGTAATATTGTTGTATCACTTCATTAAATATGAATTGCAATCCTACATTAAGCCAAATAGGTGCTATATATCATCTGCCCCTTTAGAAGCATAAATAAAAACATCTAGATAATATAATGTCAACCACTATCACAAGCTTCTCATAAATAAAGTTACGACTTATTTTAAGGGGAAAAAATGATCTTAGAGCAGTATCGACCAATGTACATTAATATATTTGAATTGATGCTCCTCATTCTAAATCACAACCATGTATTGGGAAATCAATCATTAAATCAAATTGAAACTCGTCCTTCCACTCCAACTACTACCATAAACGCAAGCTGGTCTTTTTTTTTTAGCAGTAACAAAGAGATATATTAATAAAGAAAAATTTTCAGTAAAAGAGAAAAGGTCTAGAGGTATAGACCCAGACAAAAACAAGAAAAGAAAGACAAAGGCAAAAAAATGGAACATCATAAGCTCGCAAAAAAAAAAAATCGTCCTCTTTAAAGATGGAAGACATAAAAAATAGGTCCCTCTACGCTATTTTTTGTAAAATAATCTACTACTCCATTAGCCGCGAGCCTGCTATGGACAAACGATACCTCAACTCCCCTAACAAACCCTGATCTCCCTAACTAAGGTAATCAGTCTCCATAGGGTCGCTTCAAACTAATGTTATTTGCTGAATCTCCCTCGATAACTAATTTTCTATCGCCTAGCCCAATATTAGAACACCTTTAACACTTCTTTTATGTTGGTTTTGAATTTCTTCAGATAAAGACTTGGATGGTTAAAAAAAAAAGGGCAGGTAAACCATCCTAGAGATGTTCCTCATCTGCACCACTGTTCCGTAGTCTCACGGGTAACCTGTAGCAAACATACTTATTACCTGTTGAAATACCAGTATTTTGAACATTTTCTATATTGGAAGCTTAACAATCTAGACACCCCGTATGAATTTCTTCTTATGCTGGATTCTCTGATACCTTGTAACAGTGGTTTTTTCTTGAAATGACAATCATTGCTGAAGTCGATCTCCACCATTTGGCAACCTGAAACTCTAGGTACAGTCCTACACACAGTCTCAGCCTGTGACTTTACTGCCTTCTCCAGCAACAAAGAAAATGATTAAATGCACTCCCAAATGGGGTGTAGTGTAGTTACATGTAACTAGGGAAGACCACAATCAATATGGATCAATATATGTAAGTATACAACCCAAAGATAGCATTTGTTAAGATCCCTGCCTTTTTTTATTGAATTTCAAGAAGCTGCTACAAGGTATAACAAATGGGAAAGTTACAAGGAATTGTTGCTAACCTGATAAACAGTGGTGCTTGAGGGCAACGAGCACCAGTTAGTAAAGAGTTGAGTTGATCATGAACAGGGTGAGATAAACATGGTTCACAAGTAAAAGCTGTCGCAGACAGAAGGGCCCATTTGTGTTTGTGGAACTTTGGAAAGAGGAATTGCCCACCCAAGATGCATTGTGGACAAAAATGACAAAAGCTCATAGCACAAGTGAAAGGTGCTCATAGTTGCAACTTGCACCCACAAGTTTTAGGCCTCCGGTCAACTTACCTTACAAAAAGAACACCTGAGGGACAATTTTTGAATCTGACTTGGATGACACAACTTTCCACTGTATGCATTGCTCCAAGGAACAAGGATGTTTGAGGACAATAATTAACAGTTGAAAACAGAATGGCCCATTTGGATGTGGAATTCTAGAATTAAGAATTTCTCCATTCCAGAATCTCTGGAGGCCCTATTATCCTGGTATGAAGAAGTTTCACCTGATATTCTGCCACTTTTTTGGCTAATGTGAAGGGTTTCCTAGAAACTCTTTTTAGATATCTGCACCGGTCCAACCTCTCAAGAAGAACCAGGGAGATCCTAGATTACAGTATATTGTTAGCACCTGGAACTATGCCAATCTACCAATCAGATAAACAAAAGGCAGATCAATTCTCTGGTTCAAGGACATCCATGGTTCCTCTGAAGTTCCACGCATCCATACAGACTCGAAGAAGAAGACAAGAAATCACGCCTGGGCCACCAAGGGAGAAAAATAGGCTAGAAAGAAAGCCAGATGATAATAGTGTTAAAAAGTGAATACTTTGAATGTAATTAGAATCATGTGATATTATGAAAAAAAAAAAAATGTCTGACTTGTGTCTTGAGATGGATACTTTACATGTCGGACAATGAACAGGACATGATATTGCATCTATTCACATGCACCTTTCCTGAACTACAGTGACAGACCAAAGGAAGCTTCAATTAGATGCTAAGGTGATAGGGTCATCATGACAGAAGCTTCAACAAGATGCAAAGGAGATAGGCTCATCATGTAGGAAGTGTCCTCAGCAAATGAAGTGCACGCATCCACTGTGGCCCTTCTGAAAGAACTATCCTCTTCAATATGGGAACAGCTCCTGCAGCAATGATAGCAGAGTGATTCTCACTGTCCATGCTAAGGTTATAAAGGATGGCCAAACTAGCATCCAAGGCACTTCCATTCCCATTTTTAATGAGCTTCACCAGTGGGAATATCCCTCCCTGAGCAGCAACTGCTCTAGTAAAATCCACCACTCCGCTGGACATTATGTCATTCAGTTGTATAACAGCAGCTTCTTGCTCTTCAGGAGAGAACGCGGTCCTAATCTGCTCAATTAGTCTTGGAATTGTCTCATAAAGTGTCACCTCCATGTTAATGGGGCTCTCAAGGTCCACATTTGAACCAGCCAAAGACTCAAGCTTTACAAGGCATGCAGCTACCCAATCTTTAGAATGCAGAGGTATATCCGACTTAAGCACTTTACGCAGTATGTGCATAAGATTAGTAGAATTTATGGTAGATTGAAAGTGGTCAAAATTTAGCAGCTTTGTTAACAAACGGGAAGCTGCAGATATTGCCAGACCAGCTTCTTCGGCTTCTATGGCATTCACCTCTGGTTCATCATCTTTCATGCCTGCGCAAGAAAAAAAAAAGGGGGGGTGGGGTTGGGGTTGGGGTTGGGGGTGTGATAACAGTTGATTATGGATGCAATGTGAACTACTAAATTTGAAAACAAAATACATTAAAGGTTCATTGGAAAAAAGCAGCAACGTTAAGCAACAGGAGAAAAGTAACTTCAGATTCCTCCTGCTCTGCGAGTGCAAGAATGTTATTTCCTGATAAAACATGATAGAATCAACTGAGTTGAGGCTGACAAACTAGAACTACACTAAATCATTAAACCATTTACATCAGATGGCCATTTGTTGCAGTATTATCAACATAGGCATGGATTGGTCTCCACCATGAGATGAGTATCATTGTCTCTGTCCATGAATGCATGCATTATAGGGAAAGACATCACTTATCTTACAGTGACCCCTCGTACTTTTCTAAAATGTGATCATGCCTTAGAGTGGCTTGAATCCTTTGACATGAAGATTAGAGCTGAAACTCGGGTGGGTTGGGATGGGTTTTAATAAACCCAACCCAACCATATAAAAAATTTATTGAGCCCAACCAGACCCGAGTTGTTAACCCAAATTGCTCAACCCGACCAGACCTAACCTGAATTGGAACCCGCAGCCCGACCCATTTTTAGCCTGAATTTCGGAAAAAAAATCAACAGCAATTTGGGATGGATGTAACAAGCTAAATTCATTTGCTCAGTCAAAACAAGCTTAGATCATATTGAAATGGACAGTAGAGTTTATAAGAACTTTTTATATTTATATGATTGGTCTTAGTCCTGACTTTGTATATATAAGGAGTCGGAGAGGATCGAAAGTAGGAGAGGATCGAGAGCCGGAGAGGACCGAGTGTCGTAGAGGACCGAGAGCTAGAGAGGACCAAGAGCGAGATAGGACCGAGAGTCAAGGAGAGAGGGATCGGAATCACCAGAGAGAGAACAGAGAAGTTGTCACCATCGAGGAAGGGATGACTAGGAGTTTAGACCATGAGCCAGAGAGAGAAGTAGTTGCAGTCGCCGTAGTGAAGGTTGGGAGAGGAGAGGCAAAGAGAGAACTCAGAATAGAGAAGTGAGAGGCAAGGGCAGAGAACAGGAGAATTAAAGAATACGGAATAGTTGAATAAAGAAACTTAGAAACATCGCAGTTTTAATATTTACTAAAACTAGGGTCAGGTTGGGTGGATTTTAAAATGCTGAGCCCAATCCGACCCGAATTTAATGCAGGTTTTTTCCAACCCAATGGACCTAAATTTACAAATACATAACCCATAACCCAGCCCACTGGTTTTTTGGGTCGGGTCATGCAGGTTGGGTTAAAACCCAGTCCAAGTTTCACCCGTGCTTGGGATGACAAGGGACTTACCAATGGTCGAAGTTAAGGCTATGATATATCACAATAATGCCCCAAGATGGATAATGAATGGGTGTTATTTGGTGAGTAGCATTTGGGTGCTAAAAGGCCTGAAGTAATCACCATGATCCATAGATCACCAAAGAACATAACTAATGCAACTCTATTTTGGAGACAAGTAGACCATATCAAACTCCATAACAAGTGATTATCTTTTTTGGAATAAAACTTTCCATAGATTTATTTTAATATGTATTTGGTGGGAAAAGGAAAACATTGAGAAGAAAATGGAGAGATGACAAGAAAAGAAGGAAAATAGAACCTGAACGCTCATACCTATTTTTACGACAATGGTCTGCACTGCAATTTAGTTGTGGTATTTATATGAATTTGAAGAAAATATATTCTAATATTTAAGTTAAAATCTAATCCATAATGTACATTTAGTTTAAAACATATCTTGCAATCTTAACATTCACCAACATTGGAGATTGAACATTTGTTGTTGGTAAAAGTAAATTTCATTTCAAAAAGACACTAAAAAGGGAATGTTTATGAACAGCACTATTCTATCATCATTGATCTGATCTTTAAAAAAGGTGATTGACATGTTTATTCGACATGACATCAAAACCCAATGTTAAGGTTTTCTTAGAATTGAAGGGACTCATTTGTACATGAATCATTTCCGTTTGTAATTTTGTATATAAATCAATGTTCAGGGATTGGTTAGGATTTTTCTGTTTCCTTTTTTGAATGGTAAGGGATTGGTTAGGATATTTGTTATATCATCGCAATGCCAGTCCTAAAATCCTATTGCCACAAAGGTTGGAGCCAATTCATGCATTCTCCTCCACCCGAATCAAATGAAATGTTCCCCCATGCACAAAGATTGCACTGTATTAGCATGCACACCGGGCATGGGACTCACCAAATAGGGATTAATTTTTTTTTAATCCTAAACTTTATGGCCTTTAAAACATGGCTTGATCAAGGTGATTTTTCGTGGACAAGGAAAAACCATTGCAACAGACCCATCATCACTCCATTTGGTGGCCCACGCCTAGGTGCACACGGCAATACCATACAGCCTTGTGCACGGATGAACATCTCATCCCTGATCAGGTCTCCCTTCCTCCTCAAATTTCACCACATCCTCCCATTTAACTAAATAAATCTTCTTATCCCCACGCCCATCGCATAAGAAATTGCTTTGCATCTTTTGAAACCTCCTTTCACCCAACTGCCATTTCAAGCAAGGACATTTATGGTACACATGTAAGTTTGATAGTGCTGGACGAATTGGAGTTATGGCCGCCATAGATTAAAAAAAAAAATCTCACACCCCTTCTTTCTTCAAATCCTTCCACCACAGAATCCCACAATAAATTTCACCCACAGGGCCTCGCCAAGAAGGCCCAAGAAATCATCAGTAATTCACCTATGCCACTCCCTAAGTCTAAGACTACGCTCACTAAATCCTCATCCTCAACACCAAACCCTACTAACACGCCATTTCTTAAATTCACTCTCAAACCCAAAACCACTACAAAACACCTCGAGATTACCTTTACCCGTAAGCATTCCCTTATATCCACATTAAAGAATGACAAGCTACCATTAGCAAATTGTAAATGCAAGATTACCAGCCCATCTGGCACCACCTCAAAACTTTTTACAGTACCAGCCTTCATCATGAGCTGACTAAACCCTTCATCTGGCACCATCCAGTAGGTTTTGCACAAATGAGGTTATGACCTCCCTGTTCATCCAAGATGCTCCCCTCTTCCTTTCCACAGTTACCCATTCTTCCTTCTCCATCATGTTTTTTCTCCAAATGAACAAGGATTTTTAGCTCTTGATACCCAGTGAATAGCATATCCAGCCTAATTGGATGAAGCTTCAATCAAACAGCTGTTCACAACATAAAGAAATGTGGATTTAGTTACATAACAGCAGTATCTATTCCTAAATAGGTCAATTTATATCAGATGTGCAGCTTTGTCCAATAAAACATTGATTCCAGCTCATTCCTATGTGAAATTTCTGTTTGGCATTTTAGTGTAGAGAATGTTAACTGTTACCATGATCAAGGTTAAACAATAAATACAGTTTCGTTTAAGATATTCCCAATCTCAAGGAGTTGTAAAGGGATCTGGGACACTATAACTAGTTTATCATATGTATAGAATAATTTTGGTTAAGCACAATCTTAGTTGCAAGAACCTTCTATCCTAAGTACCAGTCCCACTGTCAGATCACTTCTTCTTCTTTTAAAATGAGCCAAATTACTAATTATTGGTAGAGCTTTCAAAAAGAATGCAACATTTGGAGAATCCATATGAAATTATGGAACTTCAACATTTGAAAGTAATAAATATACTTGCATATTTAGAGTATAAATCCACCAATGAAGAAAGCTAACAATTAAAACAGCAGTCGTACAGCAGAAACTATGACTGACCAAATATACCAGGTATACAACAGACACAGTAACTCTTTAAAACCTTTAGAAGTTCCACCATGAATGGAACAAGTATGGTTTCAAATGATTGAGCCCACTAAAATTAGAAAAGAGGAAACAACAGGAAGCATAATTTAAACAAATTTGAAGTCGCGGAAATGGAACTCCATACCATTCAAACATCTTTGCTGGAAAAGGGCATCAAGTCCTGATTCTATGCCTGCTTCTGTGATCATCACCGCATATTGTTCAGTAGTTGCAAGGCAGTCAAGGATAGAGGCAGTCATTCTTTGCAAATTTGGGAATGGAGTCTTCAGAATATCAACAAGACGAGAAATGAAGACAGAATCTAAAACCTCTTCCCTACGTAACGGGCATAATCATGGATTAATTTAATGGATAAGTTACAGCATGACTATTGAAAAATATATGGACCTTTCAAAATGCCTGATTACAAATCCGTTAATGTATTGCCTAAGAAAACAAGATTCCATGCCTTATTTGACAAAAAGGTTGTAGACTTCAAGATCATCTAAAGTATGTATTAAAATAGGTATAATAAAAACAACTGTTCTGTTGCATTTGAATTGGATTAAAGAGTAGGAAATGAATTTATGATTGAGATAAAAAATTCAATTCTGAAGTCCACATCAATGTAGAAGCTTCAACTATTCAAGCATCCACATATGAGAAAGAAAGCGACTAGGCATGACCACAAATGTTAAATTATTAAGAGATATATGGGCTCTTGACCATATTACACAATAATTTGCCCTTGTATAGACTTGATAACAAAATGGTCATGGAAAAAGACAATTTGATCATCATAAATCGGTAAGGCAACAGAGGGCCACACACATTTGTCACAAGGTAGAGCACACCAACAGGGGATTTTGATGTAATTAAAAAGCAACTAATCTGCAAGGGCTATTGTTCACACACAAAATCCAAGATGAAGAAATTGAAATCTCAATGGAGAAAAAGTACCACGATTGGACAAGATCCATTTGGTGATTTAGAATCAAGGGCTCAGAATTGCTTGGTTAGATGTGAGATAGCTGCTGCAAATATTCCAAGTTTTCTTTGCAATTATAACATTTCAATAAAGAGATTGAAGTCACATTAGCATGTTAGTAATCTCATCCAAGTCTTTAAGGCATTTTAGGGGACAATGATTTGTGTACTAAATTCATTAAAAAGATCTTGATGTATCCAATGGCGTCGGAGACATGGATTTGGTCGAGTATTAGGACAGGCTTGATCACACACACAGCCATTGGGAATTTGGGTTCAATGCCCATTAGTCATCATTGCACTGCATTTTAGGATTTACTTTATAAAGTCCCACTTTGATTGGAGCATGGCTGCATCGGTTATTTTATTTAAGTCGTAGGGGTATTTATTTTTCTTTAATTCTATGGCCCAGACTAGAAGCTAGGATTAATGTAAGTGTTTGGATCAAAGGATTTTGTTGAAGTTATCAGTTTTGAGATGGTGACCAGGAACATACAATAACCCTCACAGATGCCCGCATCACCCACATTGTTGATAATTACAGGAACAGCTGGATACTGTTTCATTTGACTGCAATAAGTCAGAATCACCATAGGTTTGTACTAATTACAGTTTAGCAACAAGGCGAGTGAAAAACTGAAAATTGGCTATGATTGCATCCGCAAAACTCACATCATCTGCTGCTAAATGTTGTACTTAATGAAAGAGGACACAAGAACACAAGCCTAGAACAGTTAAAAGTTGGTAGGTCAACATAGATCAGACATACCTAGCCACTGGTTTGAACACTGATGTGTCATCTGGAAAAGCTAATCCTTTAATACCATCTAAGCTTGAAACATCAAGTGTCTTCTTGGTTCCATTAATTTTCCCGACACGAAACTGGTAAAAATAAAAAACCATATTGAGCAATAGCAAGCCATTAATTCATAGGAAAGAAATGAACCTTGACTTACCTTGGTTTTCATTTCTTTACCAGGGTCAAAAATCCGAGCAAGTATATTCACGGTCTGCGTTGCCAGAAATTTCACTGTCATTAATGGTAACTAAATAAAAACTAAGATCCTTTCCTAACAAGAGTTTGTAGGGAAGCCAACACTGTTTGTCCTGTAGCAACCTTTTCCAAAAGGTCCTCTGATGTGTTCATGTCCTTGAGTATATTAACCAAAGGATATATCACACCCTCTGCTTCAATTATCTGGCAAACTTCATAGCTGCAGACATAACAAGTTAAAGGATCTATAAAACTGGGAGTGAATTGAAAACAAGAAAAAAATCATGTTTTAAAATATCAAAATTTTAGTTTTTTAATTAAATGGTGCACAAAATTATATCCAACTATTAAATTCAGATGCATAAGATCCATAATTACAGTCATAAGCACGTATCAGAGAAAGATTAAATGCAGACATTTCTTTCAACACTACAACCCACACATACACAGTGACTAAACAACCCAAGCACATGTCTCATGCAGTTTCTTTCATAGGACCAGACTGCCTCACTATTGATTCCCCCCAACTGTTCTTCCTTTTACTGTTATTTAAAATCAGTAACCTATTTTAACGGTATATGCAGAATCAATCCAGTTTCAGGTTTCCAAACTAAGAGGCTCGTCTTCTTCTACAACTCATGCTACACAAACCTACTATTTTATAATATCAATGTGTTTCAAAAATAGAAATAAAATAAGAAAGTAAAGCAATAACCTGACTGACAGCCTGTCCAAAGAATGAGCACTAGCCACTTTCACAGTTTCATTGTCATGGCCTAGTAACGGAATGAGATGCTTAACCGCTCCAGCTTCCTTAAAAGATTTCCGCATGTGTTCATTAATGGATGCATCAGCAATTGAATGTGCAGCCCTTGCAATGGCAGACTCATCTTCAAGTCCAAGAATTAAAACTAAGCGAGCAATACCATCTATCCAAGGCAAAATAGTATACTGCTGATTCAAAGAAGAATCCAGTTGAGACGGCCCTCGCTCCTCCATTTCTATGGCTCCAATTCGTGCAAGAAAATTCTGTTGTGTACGTCCAACTATGGCATTCATTTTAGCTTCTTCCATGTTGAGAGTTCTATCACGAATATTTAATCCGAGTAGTAGCTCAGAAGCCCCGAACCTTGAGGGACTTGATGAACTCCGCTCAAATTTGGTTCCATCAGGTAAAGAAGGCCATGAATAAGAAACAGACCTGAAAGATCTATATGCAGCTGCACCAATTAAGGGAACTATGACCAGACCCTGCTCTATAAGAAGTATCTTGTAGTATTCATCTTTAGCCAGTTCCAGTAAGATATTTTTCGCTTCTTTTCTGACGATTTTAGAAGTTTCTTTGCTTTTTAAGTGCTCTGCCTGCAGCCAATATTCATTATAAATGAAAAATGGTGTGATTTATTGCACTTCGAATTTTATATTCAAAATCAAAATATTCATCAAAATGGTTAGAACCCATTTCAGATCTCAAAAATCTGAAAATGATAGATAGCTCCTACGAAGCTCAAACACGGAATGGATATGGACAGTGGGTCACACCATTAATATGGAAAGAACTTGGAATTTATGCATCAAAATCAAAATAAGGAACTACATGACATGGAAATATTGTATACTTTGAAGTATCTCAGTGTCTAAGAATAACTCATTAAATCAACAAAACTTCAATAAAATAATGATGATGACAAACATTCACATTTCTCTAACTCACTCAAATAATTTGATTTCCCATTAACTTTTCTCTTGTTAACTAGGACTTCTAGTCAACAAGGGATATCAGTTGGAGCTAGTGAGTCAGCATCAAACACCAAGCTCCTAGTTTATTTCATAAACATGAAGACTGTAGAAAGTCTCACCAACTTTTGAATAACACCAGCTTCAACCATCATGCTGTGATTAGAGTGAGTAAGAGCCAAATTTGCCAATACCCCTCCCGCTGCCTCCTTTACTTTTACTTCTTCATCATCAATAAACTTAACGAGTGCTGGAAGAAGATCCACGTTTGCAATCTTTGCTCTAAGATTATCATCAACTGATAAGTTCCACAGGGTACATATACTTTGTTCCTTCACCTGCAGAAACGTCAAAATTAAGAATCGTACAATGTCGATATTCCTAGCTAAACTTGTTTGCTTTATACCTCTGCTGTCAAGGGTGACCTGTTGAGAAGGCCAATTATTTCTTCTATTGCTCCACTTTCTGCAACTGCGTTTCTATATACATTGATAGAGGATATTTCTCGGAGAAGGCCAGCAGCTGCTTCACAAGTAGAAGTGGTATCCGACTTTAAAAGATTAACGGTGAGATTGATGGAACCACTAAATTTCATGATTGCATTAATACATTGCTTGCCTCCTTGTGAATATTTCCATAGTGCCACTATTGCTTGTTCCCTATCAAGAGGATCATTGTCTATCCCAAGCATCCGGACAAACAAACCTACATAACCATCTCCAGGACCAACAACACCACTCTTGAAGGCTTCAGCATCCTGAATTGATGTCACATCACCCATCAAATGTTTATATGTACTCTCCATAGAAATTTTATTCAGCCATTTCAAAAAAAAAAAAATCCGATTCAGACCAAAATGGGTGAATGGATAACAGAGAACAAAAGCTAGAAAAGGGACTAGTACAGACAAAAATGGTTGATTGAATAAGGATTTAAGAATGGATTGTTGCAGACAATCATGTCACATGGATTTGCCATTTGCATAATCCCTTAAAATTAGTAAGGAGGATAGTCAGTCCACTTGGATGATGTTATGAGAGTTCACATCCATGTGCATTGACTCGTAATGCTTACATTTATAAGAGATTTTCAATTTCCATAGAACACAAGCGACTAGAAATGACTTTCACTGACAAGTCATTCTAGAAATTCTTTGCAGAGATGAACAATAAAAATAAATAAATTCTAAAAATAAAATCACCAAAGTATCATTTGCCAATACCCAATTCCCAATCATTCCAGTTGAGTTTGAAAATAAAGCTCCACACATTTTTCCAGAGGAGGCAGGAACTACTGATGGGGAAGGTCAGAAAATCTAGGCTCTGAAACCAAGCCCACTTTCCTTCCAAGACACCTTTTAATGCAATAGGTTTTTTTGACTCATAAATTACATGAATAATAATTTAGAGCGGAAATTAGTAATCAGCCAATAAGAAAATCAAACTTTAAGAAAATAGTTGTGCATAAATGTGACTTTAAAAGATCCAAATCGTGTAAAAAAATAAGAATAAATAATGTCGGGAAAAACTGATAAAGTGCCTGTTTCTTGCAAACATGTGTTTTTCTTTCCCCTGAAATGGGTTCCAAACAGCCAACAAGCCTTTTGAAGAATGAAAAGAAAAAAAAGCTGGAATTTTTCCACTTACTGTTTCATTGATTTTGGAAAAAAGAATAAAGCCCAGAAAACACTACTTGAAAGATGGAACTCACTTGTTGGGCATTGGCATCAACAGCGCCATCGTAGCTACTGGCTCCGCTGAGGAGAAGTCGAGCAGAACGGCGGCCGTTCGGGAAAGCGACGGAGTTAAGAAGGTCCGGTTTTGAATTTGAGTCTCTTCTTCTTCCGAAACTGAGACGGAGTATGCGGCTGGCAGTCAGCAGCTCCAGCTTTGGGTGGGTTGAAATCGCAGAGGCCATGGCATGAGGAAGCATGGGAAAGGAAGAGCAGTAGTTTTGATGGATTGTTCTGTCTTTGTTTTGTTTATGTGTTAGCAGACTTGCTATCGTTTCCAGTCCCCATCCGAAGAGGAAGACTGGAAGAGCAGAATCTTCTGGAGCAGAGGTCCAAACCTTTTCTAAATTCATTTAAATATTAAAGTTTATTTTTATTTCACAATTAGCTTATGGGAACTGATATGTACACCAAACCTTTAGTAAACATACACCATAGTTTTTTAAATTCCAAATTTACCCATTCAGTCCTTGCTGAGTTTTTGGGCTAATCCAACGGTGAACTCCACTTCTCATCTCAACGTCTTCACTCTTCTTGGTTTTCATTCTTCTTTGCGATAAAAGCAGTCTCTCTTCCCTTTTCTCCATCTCAGTCGGCTCCTCTATCTCTCTTCCTTCCATCCATCGCAGCAGTACCTCTTCTCCGTCTTGGCTGACGTTTTCTTCTTCGACTGACGTTCTTTTTTATCTCTCTTCATGTTCATTGCAGCAGTGCCTCTTCTCAATCGACGCTCTCTGTCTCATCTTACGCTCTCCAACTCACTCTCTCTCTCCTCTCAAGTCTAAGCAGACGTTCAAACTCTCCACTTTCTCAAAATTAAATTTATGATTAGAAAATGTTATCAAAGTAGCCTCATTTGCTTGGTCAAACTCAAATTTTTCCAATACCAAATGGTATGAATATGCAAAATTTTACCCCTTACTCTTTTAGAATATGGTATACCATCTTTCCTCTATCCTCCTCCTCTTTCTACTGAACCAAATCTTTCTTATATACCATCTCAACATCAACTGCAAAAAGCCCTTTTGATTTATTTATTTTTCAACTTCAGCACAAATTGTTTCCTCACAGCTTTCTCGAAAAAGATGCAGAGCTGAGAAAGGAGGACGATAAACATACACTCAACTTAAAAATCAACATCTACCACCATAAAGTGGCCTCGTGCACGATAATATTAAAGACTTCCATATTTTTTTAATGAATTAACTCAATAAAATCTAAAAGTCTGTTAAAGTATGATAGTAAAATGAGCAACAGTATTGAAAGGAATCTCTCCCATGCTGACTATTTTTCAATTATTCACAATTATGATATTCATTATTTAATAACTGTAATTCTGTTTCAAAAAAATTTATTTAATAACTGTAATAGAAATATTTAAAATACTACACAGGGTATACTGATGATCCACTATCAAGTCTCCCGCGGCAATGCTGTAGAAAAAAATATGTCTTTATTTCCTCTTTCAAACTCTCACAATTACAAAACAAATCCCCACCCATTTTATTCTCTTTCTTTTTTCACCACATGCACGGACGACAGTTGACCCAAGAGAGTCTCGATTTTTCTTTCCTCTTATAAAAAAACGAAAAAAAAAAATAGAAAAAATTTCTTACTGAAAGAATGTCAACCTTGGCGACATTTACATGCCACTCCTCTGACATATCCACATTGACACGAAACATCACACCAGCTAAACAAATTGTAAAAACCATATTTATCAAGTCCAAACATTATTTGAACTTAATTCCAAAAGATTCTCACGACTTAATATCCTACCGGAAGTATATTGCCATCATCGCTCAAATCAAGTTAATATCCAACAAATCGCTTATTTTGATGGCCTTCTTTTCACAGTTAAATTTCAATCATCACGTATCCATATGTGATGTGAAAATAAGGGTTGGATTGTTATCTACACATATTTAAACGTTGGACTCACGTTATATGACAATTCGTCATAAGTTGAAGCTCATCTCACTCATTTTTGTTGTTGATGTGAGTCATAAAAATATAAGTTTTTATTCAATAATTCAAATTGAATATACAGATTGAGGACATTTACTCTAGTCCATTCATATCTTCAATATACCTTTTTTATATATATTTGTTGGTTGAATTAAATGAATAATAAAAATTATAATAGCATTCACTTATGCTGACTTGAATGAGCATATACATGCCCTTTTTTTATTTTATTACACCACTAATTAAAAAAAAGGATTGATTGTCGAAGTCTGAAAAACAAATCTCTATTGATAAAGATGATTTTTTTAAAAAAAATAAGAAAGAGAAGTTTCTCCGCCAAGACATTGGCCAATATCTGAGATTTAAATCCCTAGCTGAAGTCATTCATAAATGGACAACATGGTAAAAAAACTCACATTTGTGCATATGAATTGATTTGAGCAAAGAACATATATTGTCATCAATGGACGATGTTTGGCATCGAATACATTAGATAAATTTCAACTGAAATTCAACAGATCATTAAGTCAGACATACTAAATTTTATGATTCAATGTGTCAAATAATCAAGTTTAAAATTCTACCTAATATCGACTGGATATTGAACAAGTAGTTCTAAAATACTATCGTCTGCTTAGTATTTATACTGTGGGCTCATGGGCAAACCCGTGATGCCTGCAGTCGAGCTCGCACAAAAAAGCAGGAGCGGAATCCACAAAAAAAAATGGAATTCCATGGATCCAAACGAGCCTCTTTGTAAACACTAAACACTGGTGCTTTAAGGGCCGCCCGGCCGCCCCCATTTCCGAAGGCACAAAGGGGATCTCTTTCTGCAGTCTGCAGACATACACGGAGAAAAGATTCAGGTTCACGGGTTGGAAACTGGAAATGTTCGGGCAACTCTCTCTTTCTCTCCTCTCTACATGTTCAGTTAAAATCTAAGATCCACCACTGCTTGTCACTTTGCAACCATTTTCTTCAATCCCTAATCCAAGATCTTATGCGGGAAGAGGTCTTTTTGCTCATCTATAAAAGTCACCATCTCTCTCCGTGGCATCGTTTGGATACACAGAGAGGCAAGGAATAGCTAAACCCATTTTTGTTTTTGGTTAGAATCTTATTTTCATGGAAAGTTCCTGTGTTTCCATGCGTCCAAATGGAACATCGGTTTTGAAGGTTAAAACCGGTTGTTTTTATAGCATTTGTTTTTTGTTTTTTCTTTTGGGCTAATCAATGGCTCGTGTTTGTTAGGGGGATGTTATTGCATTCACCCATGTGAGGGAGTGGAGTTCAGCTAATCAGACCCTAAGGGAGTGCTGCTTAAACTGGATCTTCCGTTCTTCATTATCTGTTTGTCCCTCCACACTCTGAGTGAAAATCAAGCAAGTCGCTACAGTGGGTTGAGTTCCTATTGTTTATCCAATTACTTTAGCATTTTGGTAGTATTGGCATAGGATCATGCAAAAGAGGATTAGATCGATTAATTTCATCCTTTTTGCCAATCATCATCATATTTTGATGGCATTGACCTTGATAAACGTCTGTTATCTAGTGACATTGGTCATCCTCATCATTTTTGCATGTTTCTCGCTTGCTTTTCAATCATGCTATTCTCAAAATCTGGTTATAATTTGCACCTTAAACATTGCAAATAATTATCTTAAAAGTGATCACTACATCATCATCATGACATCATCCTGGTCATTTTATAGTCTAGCTCAGGAGAGATTTTGGATCTAGAAGAAGGAAGATTGTTGGGTCATACCTAGGAGATGAGAAGCAATGACTGCGTTTAATGAGGAGAACTTAGAATAGGAGATTCTCTTGGGGTAAGAGAAGTCAGGAGAACCTCTACTCTTTGAAGTTCTTCTGGAAATCATCTTTAAATCACTTGTTTGGATGATGTTAAGTGGAGAACTTAATGAGGCCACATGAGTTTGTATGTGGTTCCTTTTTATTGTTTTTTAAACAATCATGTGTCCTCAAGGAAAACAATCCGGTGAGATTGAAAGTTCATTCAAGCCGTATTTCTGGACCAAATTTTAGTTGAAATATCAAATTATAGCCACTTGATTTTAGTCGTCGAAATCACTTGGTGTCTTTGGGAAAAAAACGAGGACACAATAATTTTCGACTACTAAGATCAGATGGCTAAAATTTGAATTTTATGGTGAAACTTGATCTACTAATATCATACTGAGTGAACTCTCAAGCACAACGGCTAGACTTTTATTGAACTAAAAAAAATAAAAAAATAAAAACAGTTCAACCCAAGTGACGAGTTGCACTTTTGACCATCTTCACCATAGTAGGAGAGGATGGTGTTCTACTGCCAGAGGCCAAGAGCACCATGGATGGGGATAACTTTTTCATCTTGTGGGCCTCACTTTCTCCTAGAGACAAGATCCAAACAAGAGAACTTGGACTTCTCCTGGAGAAGTCTTCTCATTTCTCCCCATCCACACAGCCAATGTGTTATCTTTCTAAGAGAAATACAAGGAAACAAATCAGTTATGAGGAGGGAGTTAATGGAGGAAATTGTAGGACAATTGTGGAGTTGTATTTGTCTTGGACATGGCAAGCAAGCTTTGAGGTTGCTGCTATTCAAGTCATCTATGAAAAAACTTAAAGTGGAACCTTTTTTTTTTGGTTGAAATGGTAGAGTGACTTGAAAAGGTTGCCAAGTAATTACATATTCAGATCGGCTCTTGTTACATGGTTATCGCTTGTTTTCAAGGAACAAACCTTGAACATGTAGAAGGTTAGGCAGCATTTAAAGTGTCTGAATGGGACTTGAATGCATTATAGTTTGTGGAATTTGATGAAATTTTCAAAGATTGATGAAGCTGTAGGTGCATTTTTTCATGAGATGGTTCCAAATTTGAATGGTGATAAAATTTATGACACTATTATAAATTCAGTTTGTGTTATTTTATGGTTTTCTTTGAGACTTTTTCCTCTTATATGTTTCAGTTGGATGAGGGGGAAGCAGGAAAATGCAGGGGATTCCCCTCCTTTCTCCTGTTGGGTATTTACTAAACAGTGAACAAGTGTGGCTAACTTTTCCCTCCATTTTCTCTTCCAAGCCGAATCAGTTTCCTGGAGAGGGAGGAGAGCTGTGGTTTCCCCTCCTCGTTTGCTCCTCTCTTTCATTATTTTCTCCTCGTACCATTCCACTTATGATTATCAAACAAGATAGAAGACAATCCTTCAGCAGGAGAATCCCCTGCTTAGGGGAATGTCCTACCCATGAGAATCCCCTGAAAAATTTTCTTCTCATTCAAACACAGCCGTAGTTACTTCATTTAACTCTACTGTCACTTCCTACAAATTTTATATGATTGTTGTTCACAGGGACCTGCTGATGATACATTCTACGATGCATGATTTTTGAGTGCAAAAGTAGTTACTTCTATGGGTTTGGATTCTGAAAACCTGCACATGAACCATCTCAAGGCTAGGGAGTCTGCCGATGAGAATAGGCTTCGTAAAAGAGTCAATGGCATGCAATTCCATAGTAGTGTTGCATGCTCACCCTATAGGCATGAGAACTTGGGGACTGAAGAAAAATGTTGCAGTACAAAGTCAAATGGTGATAACGCAGGAAATCTCGATGAGAGGTCACAGTGTGACATTATGTCTGAGAGCACAACATCTGGACAAGTCTCCAATTTGAGAACTGATGCGGCTGATTGTGTTGCTGGTTTTGGTTGTAAACCTGATGGATGTGAGACATCTCCATTACGGATTTTTGCATCACAGCAAAGGTCTGAAACCTCAGAAAATATGTGTGACCAGCAGGCGTATTTTTATGATGATGATGAGGATGATGACAGTGACTGGGAACCTTTGCAAAAGCATGAAGTTATCAAGAAATGGTTTTGCACCAACTGTACAATGGCGAACTTTGAGAATGTGATGCATTGTAATGTATGTGGTCATGTATTTACCTTTTCTGGATATTATTGTTACACATTTTGATTTATTTTAATCTATATGATGAATACTGTATTACTTGTCATTTCATTAAAACAATAGTATATGAAATTGTTGGCACCTTAATAATTGCTGTTGTCCCTGTTGATAGGAGATACTCTCTTGTACTTTCATTTGATGCAGGTGTGTGGGGAATATAAGGAATCAGAGATCCTTAGGCTTGGTTGTTTTGCATCTCGGCTTGCACAAGGAGCTCACACTCATCATGAATCCGAATTAACAAACAGAAAAGAAGGTGGTTGTGCTATTTGCCCTTTGATTGTTTATTATAGGTTCGTTTGTTCTGGTGGAGAAGTTAACTACTGTCAGTATCTACCATTGTTCTAATGGCCCCTCTGTAAATAATTTAGCCAATTCCATTTCTGGAGATTGATCACTTCATGGTACAGGTTCCCATTGGGATGTACTAAGGTGTTTACTATTTTTTTTGAATGTTCTTTTGTCACTGTATTTTCTGATGTTTATGCATAGTGTTCTTAAAGTCTTGGATATCATGTACCAGAGTGGTAGCATTTTTGGCTTGTAAGTAATAAACATTTTGACAGAATTTTCTAAATGAAAATGATGTAGTTGTTTTGCACCACACCGTGTTTGACTAAAAGTTGCATTCCAAGCATTTGTGGCCTGCTTTATTTCTGGTGGCCTGCTTTTATTTCTGCAAGATGGTGGGATTTCATTGTACAAGAAATTAGGAAGCTAAATAGAAGCTAAAACCTTGACATAATTATGGCTGAACATATTTTTTTGCTTAAATAGTCAGGTGCATTATGAATTAAAAGATGGCCCTAGAAGTTGATTATTTAGCAGAAAAGTGTTACGAGTGCTAGACTAGATAATATTTTGACTGGTGACCAAAAAGCTGTAGGGGACTACATCTTTGTTTTATGATTAACATTGAAGTATTGGATCGGTACGATGTTAGGTAAAACAATGATCTTGGTAGAATCATTAGCCAAATTGTTAACCAACCCCTGACTAGCTTATCAGATTTATCCTATGCTAAATTTGTAGATTAATTGTAGTGCTTCTGCTCATATAGTGCTATTTGCAGATTTCAAGTGGGTTCATTCCCAATGAAAAGAATCAGTTGCTACTCATACAAAACCTGTAATAGTGGAGTAGATTGTTGTTTCTCTATCCCAAAGGAGTTATTCCTAGTCCTGTTTTATCATATCAGTCCTGCTCTGTCGTATGTGATTACAATGGCTTTTTGCTCATGCTTCGTGTGGCTAACATTTCCATTTCTTGTATTATATAACTTTTCAATTATAATTGAGGCTAAATAGATTTATTTTCTGCAATTAAAAAAATAATTTAGACTAAATAGTGTTCTATCTGTGTTGTTATGTTGTCAGTTTACAAAGCAAAATGATAAATCTTGTGATCTTTAGAATAACATACCAGTTTTTACATTCTATTCTATGTTAAAATTGAGAAGCCTCGTGATAGTGGTTCCCCTGGATGTTCATGCAATTACTGATTTTATGGATGTCTAGACCTTGCTTTGGAGTTTGGAACATTGAAGGTGATCTTGCTTGCGGTTGACAACCGGTGGTTTTCTGTTTTACATTGTGCTTATACCTAGGGCTTTTGAAATCTACATAGATTGCGGGCACAAATAGTGAGATACATAAGGCTTTTGAAAACTACATAGGTTGCAGGCACAATATATCGAGATTAGAAGCTTGTCAGGGCAGATTTGATCAACATTTTAGTTTCTTTCTAATTATCCATTTTTTTAATTTGAAAATATGTATGATTTGGAATACCATTAAAAAATAATGTTTGGAATGTACTTTTTACGAACCATGTAGACTCATGTAAACGGGAAGCAGCCATCGGAAATGGCACAGCTGTTGGTTTTGATGAGAGAATGCTGCTTCATTCAGAGGTACACGACTGCATTTTATTAATTTCTATTTCTCTGGATGAACCATTTCGCATTTTGGATATATTTTTATTTATTGTCAGTCAGTTCACTGCAATCCTTTGGATTGGGAATAATACTTCAGCATGTTTACGTGTTTCCACACATAAAAAAGTTAGGAGAGTAGAAACAGCTTTTCTGTCTTCCCCCAATGGAAAAGTGGTTTCCTTGCAAATGGCCCTTTGGCAAGATAAAAATCTACTTTGGTGTTGAGCATCTTCTTTAATATCTTGGTCTCATACCAAACATGGTTATAAGCTATTCAGTTCTTCAAAACCCAAGATATAATTTGTGGAGTCAACATAATATTTAAATAAATTTCAAGAAAATTTTTATTTGAAAATATGAATGACTTGACTATGGGTTAATATGTAAGCTTTACTCAAAAACAATCTAGTAACAAACATTTAAATGTTTTAGTTAGACTGCAAAAGGGAAAAGGTGTGTCAATATTTTGTAACCATGCAAACAATGTTATGCTAGTGTTGGAATAGTCCATGAAGAATCCAACACGGTTCCAGAAGAATCCATGAAGAATTCATGGAGAATCCAACAAAGAGGTGTGTCTTACAAGGGCGTGTTGTCCATTTAACATAGTTTGGCGTGCATCTTCTTCTATAAGGAACTCCTGTTTAATGAAAAATATGCTCCTCCTGGATCTATGCTTGCATTTCTGAAATTAAAACTGAATTCACTAATGTTATGTACGTGCTGCAATAATACTGAATTACATTTGGAGAAGGTTGGTCTCTCTCCCTCACTGTTGTCAAAAATGAAGTTATAACAGTACCTTTTTCAGAACGAAGTTGTCTTGTCACTCCCTCGTCCTTATTTGGTTCTTTGAGTGAAAAGCACTTTGCGTAATGCCTTTTTCTACTTAACCTATATTCTATAATATATTATTTTTACATCATACTTGATCTATAATTGTTACCATAGATCCAGTGGAAGTTCTCTGATTGCATTTGTTCTAATGGAAGAATTGCCGCTAACTCATGCTGCTGTATGTAGTGTTACCTGTTGGATTGATGTTCTTCTGTTTATTCTTTGTAACA
Source organism: Chimonanthus praecox (assembly GCA_022113865.1). Taxonomy (NCBI): domain Eukaryota; kingdom Viridiplantae; phylum Streptophyta; class Magnoliopsida; order Laurales; family Calycanthaceae; genus Chimonanthus; species Chimonanthus praecox. The sequence goes on along the minus strand of CM039091.1, from coordinate 58,608,867 downwards.
TCAAAACTAGTTTATTCTAATGGTGGAGATGTGAGATTGCCGCTTATGCTGTTCTATGTACTGTTGCCTTTTGGATTGACATTCTTCTGTTTATTTTTTATAACTTAAAAACAAGTTGGCTTGAAGTAATATGATGCATTGTGAAAAAAGTGGAACTTTGTATTCTTGAAGGATTTCACTTGTATTTATTGTGCTGACACAGGTTCAAATGAAGTCACGTCCACACCCTGAAAGACCAGACCGCCTTCGAGTAATTGCTGCCAGTCTTGCTGCTTCTGGTATGCAGTTTAGTTTTAGTTTTTTGCCCTCTTAATTATTGATACTGACTTGAGGAAATTATTTTCATGCCTGGTTTCTTAGATTCCGCATTGCCATCTTTTGAAGTTATTGTTATGTGTGTATTTATTTATGTTTGAATGCATCACAAACTTAAATGCAATGACAATGAACACCCTCAAACTGTGCTATGGGCTCTTGTCATTCATTTGCAATTTCTATATGCACTCACTATAATCTTTATAACATATATATGAAGCCTTTAGCTGACTTTACAATTCAAGCAGGGATATTTCCTGGAAAATGCTTTCCAATACTTGCTCGAGAAATTACTCAAGAAGAACTCCAGATGGTAAGCTATCATCCAATTTCCATTGTTTAAGGATCAACTTGTTTATAGCTGCATTCCAGTGTGCTGTAGTTGATATATTTATTGATACTCTAGATGAGAATTGGTAAAGATTCATCAAATGCCATTGCTTGGGCTTCTGGAAGGAGGAAACCTTCTTTGAGGGTGTGTCATATTGAACTGATATCTTCTCCTTTTGCATGGACAAAGTCATTTCATTCAGGCATGTTAAATGGTCATACAATGGTGTGGCAAATTTCTTATCCAAAGTAGGGGTGGGCCATAGTGAGGGCTTTGTAGGTTTTTTTTGGGTAATTTTTACATTGTGGATTTTGGGGGGGCTTTATACAGGGATTTTGAGATATTGGTTCTCACTTTTTGTTAGAGGATCAATATATTTCTCTTATATTGTACCCTTCTTTTTCATTGAATATATTGTGAAATTAAAGAAAAGGTTGGTGAGGAACTTTTTGAACACCAAGTCAATTGCTATGAATTTCATATCTACCTTGTCTAGAGTGAGGTATTGTATGTAGTTGTCATTGGAGCCCCTTTTATGATAATGGAAAGGACTAGTTGCAAGGCTACGTTCATGGATAATTTCAATTGTTAGACTTTGATGCGGTTTAATGATGCGGAGCAGCAGATCTCTTTTTATTATTTCTTTCTATTTTCTATTTGGTTGTAATTAGAAATTAGGATTTACTATTTTCAGTGAGTTATTTTCGTGTTGAGTATATTTAGAGATTTCTAATTTAGGTGCTGCGATTTTCTTACTTTGAGATTATTATAAATACCTATGTAATCCCGTTTTTGGGAGAATATGGTTGAATGAATAAAAGCTTGAGAAAGTTTTCGCAAAATACCTGTGAGTGGTACGATTGAGAGTGATTCTTTAGCGTGAGGCTACGGTGTGAGGCCACTGATGTTCTTCAGGTACTTCTCCTTCTTCATCTTCTATCTTCTTTACTTTTTTCATTTCCTTCTCCTTTCGTTTCTTCTCCAAAGCGATCCCTGGATTTCCGAGGTCATCCTAAACCCAAATAGCCATCACCTACCCTTCTAGAGCCGTCCCTCCTTGTCGTTTCTTCCAAATCTGGCATCCACCCTTGCCGTTCTTCCAAAAAACCTTCTTTGAGACTTCCGCTACCCCTTTGCCTCTTTTCCTTTTGCCGCAAGCCTCTTTCTTATTTCCAGTCTTTTGTGTGGTTGCCCTAAGCTATCCTTTTATCTAATTCCATCAGTATCCCTTAGTTGCAAGCATAAGTTACAGCCCACGTGTTTTTAAGTCATTTAATTTTGGGACCCTTACTTTGCATTCACATCTTATTCTTAGTATTTGCATATTTATTTGTGGTAAATTTTATATTCATTAGTTGTATTTATTAATTGAATTTTAATTTTCAACCCATATTAGTTTTAGGTGCATTATTTTCGTCCCTTTTAATTTTTAGGAAATCAATTTAGACATTTAGGGTTACCCTATTAGTTGTTCTGCATCATTTAACTTTCAATATTTTTTACTAGACAATTGATCTTGATCCCAATTCTGCAGGTCCACTCTCGAGAGCACATCGAAACTGTTGAATTTACAAGCTCCTTGTTGTCAAGGTACAATGATTTATTTCTATTTCTTTTACAGTTTTACATATTTTTGAAAAAGTAAAAATCATATATTGATTATGAAACGAGAATACAGGTGGGAACTTTAATCAAAGAGTAGGGCTAGGACACTTTGTGCTAGTATTTGGCATTGTCTGTAGTTGAAAGTGATTTTGATCTGTTCCATTTCATTGTCAGCTATTTCACTCCCGACACTTATGCCAATGAGCATTCAGCACGTGCTGCAAGACTTGCAGCAGGTCTGTGTGCAGATCTTGCTGCTGCAATTATGTCTGGAGAGGCCAAGAATGGATTTGCTTTGGTATGTTCAAACCTTAAACCACATTTGTTAACAAATTTTCTTATGCCATGTTAGCCTTCTTTTCTAAATGTACTGTTGAAACTATTTTTTTTTTGCAAATTTGTCTCCGATCATGTACTTGAGCCTCAATGTCTTGAACATGCACGACGTAGCAAAGTTATCTTATGCTTGGAACATTGTTTCGGTCTCTCAAAATGCTCCTCTTTGTGTTCAATTGGCACGTTTTGCCATAATGTGGAGTCGGGAGAGAGAGGGGGGGGGGGGGAGAGAGAGAGAGAGACGTAACAATAGAATATTTAAGGATTGTGGCCGAATCATCCAAAGCTGTTTCCACTACAGTTTTTGCCAAGTGTGCTTCATGGGCCTCTTATCTCGTGGAATTCAAGAATTTTTCTATGAACGACATATTGCTTGCTTGGAAAGAATGTGTTGATTTAGTTTAGTCTTCTCGGGAGCGTCTACAAACTCTTGGCTAAAGTCCTAGTTGAGAGGTTGAAGGCACTGCTATCTGAAATTATTGGTGAATCTCAAGGGGCTTTTGTGGAGGACATGCAAATTCTAGATGGAGTCTTAATTGCCAATGAATTGCGTATGGTGGGGTTCTTTTACCTTGCCTGTATCTCTTGCACTATCATTTCGAGCTAGTGTCTGGACTTAGAATCAATATTGGCAAAAGCACCATCATTGGGATTAACATGGAAGAGAATCACCTTAAAGATCTTGCGGAAGGAATTGGTTGTGGTTTAGGAAGTTTTCCCTTTTATCTATTTGGGGTTACCTGTGGGGAATTCGAGAGACAAAAATTTTGGGACCCCAGTTGTAGAAAAGGTGGGAAGAAGATTAGCCAGGTGGGGTAGGAAGTACCTCTCTCTTGGAGGTAGGGTTACCCTCATCAAGTCCGTTTTGATGAATCTCCTAACATACTACCTATCCCTTTTCGAAATGCCTAAAGGAGTCACTGGGAAGATAGAACAAATTTTTAGAAAAATTTTGTGGGGAGACATAGAGACAAAAAAAGAGGTTCATCTGGTAGCATGGTCGAAGGTAATCAAATCTAAATATATAAAGGAAGATTAGGAATTGTATCATTGCAGGTTAGGAACCAAGCCCTATTATGCAAGTGGGCGTGGAGATTTGAGAAAGAACGCTAGACATTGTGGGTAAGAATCCTGACAGCCAAATATGGCCTGGAGGAGGCTAGTGGATGGTTCCTGAGTGGAAATGTGGAAAAGAAAGGATCCACGACGATCAAGCCATGGTGGAAATTAGGACAAGGTGGAGATGCGGTGGGTAACCTTTTTATAGGTAGGACTAGGGTTTTGGTTGGAAAAGGGGATAAAACCTTACTCTGGAAGGATTTATGGTTTGGAGAGAGGCCCCTAACGGAAGTATTCCCAAGGCTATACATGATTTCAGGAAATAAAAGAGCACTAGTACAGGACTGCTACAAAACAGAGGGCAACCAAATTTCCTGGCAAGTGGATTGTCAGAGGGAATTGCGGTCTTTCGAAATTGGTAGCAGAGCAGATCTCTTAGGCCAGCTGGGTTAATTCTCCATATCACCAGGAGAGGAGGATGAGCTTATCACTGGACCAGGGATTCTTCTAGTAAATTCTCGGTCAACACTTTGGAAGATCTGGTCCTGCCACAACAACTAATTTGGCTTGGAAGAGAACTGATCCTCCTCCCCCCCCCCCGGCCCAAGGGTTCAAATCTTCGTATGGTGTGTTTTAAAAGGGAGGGCCTTAACTAGAATGGAACTTCAGAGAAGGGGTCTGATTAGCAAGGGAGAGGATCTCAAATGCCCAATCTGTGAGTCGGAGGAGGAAGATTTAGATCACTTGTTCATTGGATGTCCAACTGCGTGGAACCTTTGGAATAACTTTGCCAACCTATTAGGGGTGTCCTGAGTGTTTGATAGATCTTGTGCTGGGTCACTAGAATCATGGTCTCTCTAGTGGCTAAATCCTAGGCTCAAACTTGCATGGAACACGATCCCGGCAGTTATTTTATAGTTTAGTTATCTTTTCCAAAAAGTATCGTAGTTGCATCATATCTGAACTATTTCTGTACGATATTTTGCCATTCACCAAATTGCTAATTATGGTTAAACCATCATTATGGCTATTAGTGTTGAAAACTGTTATCTCTAATACAGGCAGAAATGTTTGTCTTCTGATCTAGTTATTTATATGAGTCAGGTTAGGCCTCCTGGTCATCATGCAGGCATAAAACAAGCCATGGGGTTCTGTCTTCACAACAATGCTGCAATAGCTGCGTTGGCAGCTCAGGCTGCTAATGCTAAGAAAGTCTTAATTGTTGATTGGGTAACTTTTTCTCTTTTGTTCCTTCCCATTTAACGTTGTTTATTTTGCTGCTGGTTTGGTATTTTACTTTTCCTTTTTATGTCCTCCACTTTTTTTTTTTTTGGTAATTATTTATTTGACTTGTTTACGAGGAATGGTTTAGGGCATACCCAGTTTGTTTCACATTATAGTTTTTTTTTATTCACAGGATGTACATCATGGAAATGGTACCCAAGAAATATTTGAGGGTAGCAGATCGGTAAGCTGCTACTTTATTGAACTAGAATTGCATATTTGTATCTATTTTTGAGTTTTTGGTGGAATAAGTTTAAGTGCCATTTGTTTTGGGGGGTAATGACGTGTGAATTCACTATTATGAGTTATCGTTTTTTGCTCAACCATTTATAAAAATAAAACCTGGAAAAGAAAGAGGGATCTGCTTTCAAATTTTCACCATTCTTCTCTTTTGCCCTTTTTTTAAAAGAAAAATATTTGCATCAATTTGAAAGATCCTTCTGTACGAGATTTTTCATTTCCTGGTTTGTGAAGATAGCAAAACTATTTGTTTCAATTTCAAGAAAACTAATGACAAATCATAGATAGGATATCTGTGGAAGATAATTATATATTTATTTTATTTTCTGTTTTTCATGTTCGTTGCCCCATTTGTTTTGCTTATGCGCACCCCCGTCTCAATGGGATTGAACAACAGATTACCTCTGAACACTTAGGAATGGGGCTAACAGCAGTTTCATGTAGGCTGCCATGAAGTAGTTAGTGAAAGCACAAATGAATTAACCTTTTTTGGAGCAGAAATAATGTCAAGATAAGTTGTTTGATTCTTTTAAACTCTTCATGTGTGGAGACCCTCGAAGAAACCCGATTTCGCAAGGGATGCTTATTGGGTTCTTGGAGAGCTCTCCATTCATAGAGAATCAGCCGCAGGGGATCTTTGAGATATCATTCATGTTCCTGTAGAGATTCTCCACTATAGTCAAACAACATAATACAAGTGAGAATCTGGATTTGGGGAATTGGAGTGAAACAGTGCCATCGCTATTCAAATTTGAAATTGGCTAGTTCTGATGTCAAGAGTTTTCATCCTCAGTTCTCATGTGGTGAAAGTGTTAGGCCACATAGTCCAAACATGGTGCGATTACAAAACATGTGATCAAAGTAAATATTATCTGTTTTAAGATCCAATCAGAGTCAAGTCAAATAAAACAATTTTAAAGTATGATTCAATTTTCACAACATTGCTTCCAATTGACAAGAGCCTATAGCACCATTTGTAAGTGCTCATTATCACGATTCACGACTAAAAGGTGGTGGCTTCAAGTCATGTCCCCATCAAAAAAAGGAAAAAAGTAAGAAGAAAAAAGTGATACTTCCAATTTGGAAAGCACTATTTGGAAACCATGAATGATACCAATTGCCATGGTCTATTATAACATTTGGTGAAGACTTTCTACGACTGGAACAAACAAAAATGGAGACAAGGGGTCATCTTCTTTTGATCCCTTTGCGCATCTTGAAGAAATCTTCAGAGTCCTCTTAAGCATTATCAACTTGTATGTGGAGTAAATACAGTACCTAATCCATGACCTCCACCTCTCCTCAAATCCATCTTCTTTAAAATGAAATTGAGTATAATCCCAAACTAGTCTATTATAAGCTTTTTGAAAGTTGAGCTTGATTACCACTCTGCCCTCTGATTTTATCTCTGAATCAAGACTATCGCCTACAACTATTGAGTCTAAAATCCACCTGCCTTCTTTAACAAAAAACACCTTGTGTATTAGAAATCAAACTTGGCAGTACCTTTCTAGTTTTGTTGGCTAAAACTTTTATCCAAAATCTTGTAGGATCTTTTTATGAAGCTGCGGTCTAAAATCATTTAGCTTTGAAGCTCCCAATTTCTTAGGGTTCAACATGATAAAGGAGGTTCAAAAATACTTTAGACGCCACTCCTTTCATGAAAGTCCACCATGAAGCATAACAACTTCTCTTAGATAGGGAGGACGGATGCTTGAAGGAAGTATACTGGGAGCCTGTTTGGGCTTGGGGACCTATCATCTCCTAGTTGCCAAAGTGCAAACCACCGCACTTATCTTCTCATTCCATTCCTTTCCTCCCTCCTCCTCCTCCTCCCCACTCATCCGCCCACCCACGAACACACACAAACAGACCCACCCACCACACCACACCCCACAACACACAAAAAAAAAACTCTGCAGATGTTTGGAATTTTGTTCTTGATCAGTTTGGAGTGGCTTGGGTCATGCCATCGCCTGTGGCAGAGTTGTCCTTTGCATGGGACATTGTCTCCATTTCCCCTAAATGCGTTTCCTTGTGGCGTTTGTCTTTTTTTTTTTTGCCACCATTTGGAGCCTTTAGTGGGAACGCAACAATAAGATTTTCAAGGATATCGTTGTTGCCTAGTGAGTCGGTTGCAAGAAAAGCTCTTACCAAGTGTGCTTCGTGGGCTGTCTCTCTTAACGAATTCAGGAATATTTCTATGTTAGACATTTTGCTTGCCTGGAAAGAATGTGTTGACCTAGCTTAGGTCCTTCGTCTTTTGTTCCTTGTAGTCTATTGGTATTTTTTTTTTTTTTTATTTTCTGCTTTTTCTTTCCATGTTCTAGCACCGCTGGTGTTTGTTTTCTTTTCTTTCTTTTGATTTATATATTTGAACCATTTCAAATGAAAATTGAATTCATACATACTGCTTGAATTCTTGTACAACCTCTCTCTCTCATTCGGAAACAATGTTGAAGTATCCTCCCGGGCTCCAAGGTGCATCGGTTGCATTCCTGGTCTTTGAAAACTCGCTCTAACAATTGCTTTGCAATTTGTCCTTGTTTGGCTCTTGGAAACACTGAAATGGAAAATGTTTCCTTCAATACCAGTCGACTTCAGTTTTGCACATAAGATGGTACCTCTTCTACAGTTAAAAAGAGAAACAGGCACAACTAAATATGTTTTGCAATTGCTTACCAGTTCTTTTATACAGCACATGTAACCATTTTCCTTTTTATCACATGTAATTATAATCTCGTTCTATTAAAGTTTCATTTCAATTTGTTACCAATGATGTGGAAAAGTTACTTTTGGAAATACTCAATTTAATTTTGGCTACTTTGTGATCATTGAATGTATTTAGGTGCTTTATATATCTTTACATAGACACGAGGAAGGGTTGTTCTATCCTGGCACTGGAGCAGCTCACGAGGTAATTTTTTTCCAATCACGTCGGCGTTACTTTTATGATATTTCATTCTTGTGAATTATGATTGCTAGTTTTACTTGCACATTTACTTAGGTGCATACTAGTAAAATACCCATGTGATGCATGTGATAAAATTAAAAATATAATAAGAAATATGAAAAATCAAGTGATTAAATTTTTTATAAATTTTAAAAGTCCTACTCTATTGTATAAATCATGAAAAACCATTGAAAAAAAGAGAAAAGTAAAGAATAAAATAACTATTGGGGAAAAGAGGTAGTCCTTCAATGGCTTGGAAAAGGAAAAAAGGAGGAAAGAGTAGGAGCTACTAGTTCTTGATCTGTATGCTTTCAGGGGGATTAGAATTGGGGCGTGTTTTTAATGGTTATTCTTTTTGGATGGGGCTTTATAGCTTTATTTTCCTTATGTATGTTTTTGTTTTTACTTAATAAAGTTTTTAGTTATCGTTCAAAAAAAGACATTTATTTACAAATGATAAAAACTGTAGTAAGTTATTGAGAAAAAGAAGAAAAGAAAAAACTTCTATCTACAAAAGGAAAATAGTCGAATGGGAAAATAAAAGAACTAAAATAATAATGTTTTTGGTAGTTTAACAGTAAAAGCTTTATCGAGAGATGTAGGTTCATGGTGACAAATTGATTTACTGCAAAGGATTAAAGAATTTCAGATCAGCTCCATCCCTACAGCTCTCTGTCAAACCAACAGACCAGAATAACAATCCACCTTAGGATAAAGCTACGAACCCATTACCCTTGTAATCCAGCCTGGCCCTTCTCTCACTAACTAACTTGTCAGACCTAACATTAGCTGATCTGGGAACATGATGAATAAGCTCTCTCAATTCTTCCATCAAATACAGCAAATGCTAGGGACAGAAACATCTCTCCCTTAATTTATATTGTCTCTTCTTGGATGGAAATTTTGATAAAATACAATGGGAACTTGTGAATGCCAGCAAACTTTAACACGCATCATACCTCTCAAAAAACTTATGCACGATATAGAGCTTTGAATCTATAATCTTGTCAACATGCTTTGCTGATATAGGCAGGTATAGGAAAGTGCGATATTATGGCTTCTATAGTGGGATTTTCCCCTATCTAACTGATCTTCATCTTTTCAATATGACTATTTTATATTGTAAATGTATTTCCTGTGAACGATAGAATCATTCTTACTGTTTCAAGAGAGAGCTTGCTGATAATGCACTGTGCCTTGGTAACCTGTGTGTGCTGGAATACTTAAAATGAGCACTCGTGTTGTCAACATGCACCCATGATGATGTGCACCGAACTTAAAGTTTCTCTTTCAACATTATAAGAAAGCTACATGTGTTTAAATGACTCAACCTAAAAATTGACCCTGAAAGATCCTCTCCTCTCTCAAAACACAATATATATATATATGTGCAAATGACTCAACCCAAAAAAATGACTGATCATGCCCACAAAGTTCCACCCTACAACCATGCAAGAAACCCATAATTCCATTTGCTTTTCTTTTCACATTTTTAAAAGGAAAAAATGATCTATATACTTATTATAGAATTGAAACTAATCTCAACTCTCTTCTCTACCTTTTTTCTTCTTGTTTAATTGCTTTCATGGAGTCTCCCTAAAAATAAAGGGAACACTTTAAAAAAAAATTAATGCTCTTAGATAAATCTTACCTCTCTCTCTCTCTCTCTCTCTCTCTCTCTCTCTCTTCCTCTCTGACACACACCCACACACGTGGAATTGCAAATAAACACATATATGTAAATACATTTGTACATAGGTGCATACTTTGACAATTTTTTTGTCATCAACATCATCATCATAGTAGTGCTTGGGAGGCTTGGCAATATCCAATGAAATTTCAATTGAAGGAAAAATCAATGTTATCCTTAGTGCTATCGCAAGTGTTTGGATCTTCTATTTGATCACCATGCTCTCCTATTACTCTCCAATGGGTGAAATATTGTTTGAGGTGATAAATTACTGCATTTGTTAAAAAACATAGAAGTCTTCACATCCAAAGATTTTTTCAATTATTATTCTAAATCACATTTCTTGATGATTAATTTGTTTGGTCTAGGGAGGCTTTCCTAAACTGCAATCAAGAAGAGGCAATCCTAGCTTTTAAGCTTGAGTACTAAAATAAAGAAACTGCCTAAATACCTCTGAAACTAATGAAATAACCAAATAAGGAATTTTATTAAGCTTTTAATAAAAAAGGATCTTGGACCCAAATTTCTTGTTTGTTCATGGGTTATCGAAGTGGTGCATGTATGCCATCACCATCTCATTGATGGAATCCACAATGTGATCGTCACTATAGAATGCATCATTTATTTGTCTCATTTTTTTTATCTAAGTCTTAAATATGTTTTTAATTGTTATTGGCCTTCAACTATGCAGCCTTTTATGCCTATTTTGACCAATGCATTTTGTGATTATTTATTTTTTGACACTTGTACAATTTCTGATGGACACTCATATGCAATTCCATCCCTTTTTTTCACCTATGAAGGTAACATTGGTACCTGTGTGCATCCTTCCAAAAAAAAAAAACAACAAATTGGTATCTGTGAGATAACTCACAATGCGTAGTAATACTATGACTTTTTTTTTGGTAACATAAATAAAATAATATAGCTTGTGAAGCTTGATTAATGTTTTTTCTCCAGAGTTTTAATAGTCCCAATTTGCTGTTTTCTGTGCAGGTTGGAGCCATGGATGCAGAAGGATACTGTGTTAATGTCCCTTGGAAGTGTGGGGGTGTTGGGGATGATGACTACATCTTTGCTTTTCTTCATGTTGTGCTTCCTATAGGTGCTTGTCCTTCTAATTATCAACATGAAGTGATGAAATTTCTATCACATTCTTGGATGCATTATGAGGAAATATGTTTTGGAACTCGATTAGTTGTGGGCAAGGTTGAACTTATGATCAATGAGGATAGTGAAATCGTGGTTTAGTTATCCTGTTGGGGTTTGGTTATACAAATTTGTTTGTACATGTATTGATTGTTTCTATAGATATCCTAACCATGCAATACCAATGTACTTCATTGTGCATTTCATGTTGTTCTTTTGTTGTTCCCTTGTTGAGGGATATGATATGATAAAATCTTATGATTCCTATAAATAATAGAATTATGGAGTTATTTGGAATGTGAAAGTATGAAACATTTTGTTTTGATGGTTTTCAAGGCTTGAGTCATTGGGCATTTAAGACCGTTGGATTTTTCGAGGGCTTTTTTGTTCATTATGGACTTCTCATAATATACTTGGATTATATACTACTATTATATTTTTGGGAATTGGAACATTGATATTTGAGCTCCAATGAATTAATTATATAATATTTACTGGGGAGCCATACAGACACCCTATTTTTCTTTCCCTACACACCCTTTTTCAAAATTTTGAGTGAAATGACCCTTTTCCCTTCCACTTCATCTTCCACCGAAGCCACTGTTGAAGGAACTGTTCCTTTGGACGAAGGATCGACCGAATAAGGGAAAAAAAACCGGTTGGCTCCACCGTTGGTCGAAACCCAAGGTCTTCCTCACTAGATAGGTCGGCCAGTGGCGATCATGGTGGTGTCGATCTAGGATCAAAGTGCAGGATCCACTTGGATCTAACAAAAAACCCAAAAAATAGATTTTCTGGGCTTCCCAAACAGAAGCCCAAGAAACTGGCCATAGGAGGGTCCCTCCATACCCAAATTAGAGATTTGATGGTACAGATGGATGGACCATCAAAAAACGTAATGGATATGGTGCGTCCCGCCGGCAGAAACTTTCTCCATCACCTGATATAAGGCCGAGAAGAAGACCCTAGGTTTCGATCAATGGTGGGGCCCACCGATTTTCTTCTCCACTTCATATACTGTGTTCGGCGCTACTCTCCTTCGAACGAAGGAGAGGAGTTCGGTGGGTGCGGCAACTTTGAAGTGGAAGGGCAAAAGCGTCATTTCATCCAAATTTTTGAAAAAGGGTGTGTAGGGAAAGAAACCCGAGGGTCTGTATGGTTCCCCTATTTACTTCACATTGAAAGAAAGTTGGAGAATGCTCACATTATTACCTTTTAGATATATTTTATGTTTCTTTATATATTTAATATTTTTGAGGGAAAAAAGCTTATGAATCTTATGATTCTACTGTATACAATACATGATTTGTGGTTCAAGATGTATCACGTTTCTACGATGCAATTCGATTTTTATAACGTTGCTCTCAACCAAAGATATCCCACCCCCCAATTCGAAGGCTGCCCTAACCACCCCCAACCTTTTCTTTTTTTCAATTTGGACCGACTCAATTCTCAATCCCCTTGATTATCCCCGTAAAGAGAATATAGGTCCCTTCTCCATAGTATTCATTTTCTTCCCATATCTCGAAGGCCATTTTCATAAGAGTGCTTCATTCTTGTGACGGGGTTGAAGATGCCCAGACCCTCTTGTGACTTCACTTCATCACCTCCTCCCAACTCACTACCTTCTTTTTTCACTATTGCCTCCCATAGAAAATCTCTCTCAATTTTCTCAAGTTTTTTGGCCACTGAAACCTGTAACTTGAAGATGAGTCTACCTCCTGTGGATAGATAGTTTCTGTTCCACATTGATAACTTCTTTTCAAAATTCTCCACCACTGGATCCCACACTGATCTTGCTCTAGAGTTAATCCCGATAGGTAGACCCAAATACTTGAGAGGAAGTTTACCTACTTCACAGTCCAAAATGATCACCATGGATTTTGCAACACATGTTCTGAATATGTTCCTTGGATGATGATAAACGGATGAACATGATTACTGTCTTAGTTGCTCATGTTTTATTTTGGGAATGCTTGTTTTTGAGGTTCTATAATTGCACTTGTTTGTACTTGCTCTATGAATGTTTTTGCTGTTCTTACATTTTGCCTGCTTTGTCATGGGTTTAGCCTCACTTGTAAATTTGCATTTCCTTGCAGCTTTAGAATTTGCTCCTGATCTAACCATTATATCTGCTGGATTTGATGCTGCAAGGGGTGATCCTCTTGGTTGCTGTGATGTAAGGATTCTTTTCCTTCTTGATTAATTGAACCTTTTGACACATGATAATTTAGAGAGATCTTTCGGACCTTTGGCATTTTCCCTGGAAAGAAAACAATGGTTTCATATGAGGGATCTCAGATTTTTGTAGTGCCTTTTCTTGGTGCTAAAGGTGGAGAATAATTACCTATAAAATTAACCATCCATCTCTAGTGTACTCAAAAGCACACTAATTGATTCCTTTAATTGTTTTATTTTATTTTATTTGGAAAAATGCCAAATGTACTAGTAGGATTTTTAATATGCTTTTGTTGGAAACCTTGTAAGCAATGGGGTGATCTTTGATGAGCTTTTTGGTATTTGAGAATTAGTATACTTTCTTATACTGTTTCTTATTTTTGTACATTTCAATCTAATTGATGCAGGTAACACCTGCGGGCTTTGCTCGGATGACACAAATGTTGAGTGGACTTTCTCATGGCAAATTGCTTGTTATTCTTGAAGGAGGGTTGGTAGTTTACATCTGTAGCTAAGCTTTATGGTTAAATTGAGATGCCTTGCTTCACATGTGTTTGAATTGAATTGAGTTTCATTTTTTTTCTCTTTTCAGTTATAATCTTAGATCCATATCATCTTCAGCTACTGCGGTTGTAAAGGTAATACTTGCTTGAACAGTTGATTTTTTTCTTGGCATGGATACTCAATAATGCATCTTTGAACTTAAAGATGTATGGTAACAAAGATAATATGCCTTTAGTTGTTTCTGTTGAACATGAGTCAGGCTTTCATACTAAGTTATGTTGATTATACTGATTTTCTGGTTAAATGATATGTGCAGTTATCTGTTCCAGGTTTTGTATTTTAGACATAAGCTAATGTTGTCCTCTTCAAAATTTATTGAGAATTGCACTTGCTTTTAAAAAGGAAAAGAAAAAGGAAATAAATAGCTCCAACTGGTTTCCAATTCAATTAGTTATTTTCTAAATTTTGTTTTATTTTCTATTTGAAATAGAAAACTAAATTAGTCAATTAAAAGGAAGTTCCTTTCACGAATTAAGGAAATAGATGAAAAGAATGTCTTTTTAAGAGCATTTATTACAGATTTTTAAGTTTGCTTTAAAGATATTTGAACACAAAAATATTGGCTGTAAATATCTATAACCTTTGTCACTTTGCCTTTTTTTCTTTTGTGAAAAAATATTGCATGAACATTTATTGTAAAACAATGCAATAGAATTATTAGCTTGGTTATTGATGTCTTGTGGTCTATTTGGGATTATAATTTTCTTATATGATCTTTAAGTGGATGACGAGCTTGTAGTGCAATTGGTAAGCGCTCATTGTTGCAACCCTGAGAGGTTGCAGCTCAAGTTATATGAGTTTAAGATACATAGTCGAATCCTTTTAAAACCATTTGGAAATTTATCACCTCTTCAAAGATCAAAGGTTTTTGTTGGATAGCCTCATTAAAGTAAATCCTCACTCTTGATAATTTGAAATCTAGAAGTATTGCATCGTGGCTAATCTCCCATTATATTTTATGTCTTTGTTTGGGATGCCTTCAAGTGTGGTAAAATTATTAGAAACTTTGATGAGAATGTTTTTGTGGGAAGGGTGATCAGATGCATTTGGTGAAATGGGCAGCAGAGGTTGAGGGTGGTCCTTGAGTGAAAAAGCAGAAAAGGAAGGCTCAACTATTATTAGATCCTTGTGTAGATTGGGAAGGGGGGAGGGTAGGATGGGAGAAATTTTCAGAAATAATTTGAGAATGTTGGTTGCTAGAGGCGGTAGGATTTTATTCTAGGAGGATCTTTGGCTGTGGAAAATTCCTTTAAGCTAGTCTATCCTAGACTTTTAGGATTGCTTTGGATAGGGGTGCCAGAGTGCAAGACTATTATGTCTTTGAAGAAGGGAGGTTGCTATGGAGAAGAGGTGTATTTTGCCCAAGAAGCTAATAGCTCTTGTGCTCTTTGTGGTAATCAGGAGGAAAGTGTAGACCATATGTTCTTACATTGTGAGGTGTGTAGTTTATGGGGTAGATTTCTTCGATTGTTGGATTGACCTTGGGTGTATGATAGTCTCTATATAAAGTATTGGAGAGTTGCGGGTTATGTCCATGTTGTGGTCTTGGTGTTCAGGCACGTTAGAAGGTATACCAAAGGGGTAGCTGATTTCATGGCTAAGTTAGGTGTGGACAGAGAAGCGGAGTTAGTAGACTTCTTGGAGTTTAGTTAATATTGTATATTTGTTTGAGGAGTATTTGTGGGGCAGGGTTAATGATTTTACAGCTTGGTATAAGTCTCTTATACTGCTTTGACATTTTTATTCCTTATTTTTTCATTAATAATATTTTTCCACTGTTACTGTTTCAAATTTTTTTTTGCATCCTATATATATATATATATATATTTGAATATCATGGATAACCCAACCCTACATTGGAGGTGAGACTTATCTCATGGATACATGAAACCACCCGCAAGCCTCATGTATTGAGTTAACTCCAAGGAGAGTCGAATCCAAGACCTCTAGTTTATTCCTAGAAGCTCTAGGTCAAGAAAAGAAGTTTTTCATCCTTAATTTTTTGCTTTCTTTGTTTGAACGATGGGGAATTTGTTGTACATTTACTACTACACTGCCCCTTCATTTTCCCTACATGGTCCATTTTCTTCTCCCTCTTTTTTGCCAACTGGGTCTTTCCTTCTTCTTTTGCCTCTCTTGCAAGGATGGAGTTGGCAGCCCTTGTCAAAGAATCAAAGAAATGTCAAATTTTCTGGAAAATGGCATGGGCTCTTTTTTTTTTGGGTGGGTGGGTGGGTGGGGGAGAGATGAGACATGCACATATTTGTAGACGAAGCTTCATCAAGTGGCTGTGCTGTTGCTAGAATAAAGTGTAGCATAATCCAATGGGCTCTTCTAGCAGCAGAGAAGTGATTTTTGATATCCTAAAGCAGACCTACAATAGCAATTGTTTTTTCTTCTTTGTACTTATTATATATCAGGTGGTTTGAGATCTCTGTTCAGGCCCTCCAGGGTCAGTTTTCTCAGAGTATTTATTATTTTCCCTCTCCTCTCAATTTATTCTGTCACTTAAAAGGGACAGAGAAGCTTTGGATGTAGGAATGCATTATGTGATGAAGAAAATAGAGGATCTAAAGGGTGATAAGTGATAACTTGCACATATGTTCTGCTCTTGTGTATGTGTCTGTGAGAGAAAAAACTAACATAAAAAAACAGATAAAAAAATACGTCATGAAGGAACCTTTCCAAAGAGGATTTGGGACAAGACACACAAAATCAAAGTATAGATAATGAAGCAAAGTAAAGAATGAAAAGCTGAAGCACAAGCTATGGCGACACTCCCCAAATTCCCATTAAATTGCTCCATCTGAAAAACTGAAAACCTCAGATTTCATTGCCCATTGCACTATATTATTTCTGTTTCATTTTAGATGTTTCACTCTAAAATGCTGACCATTGTTGATACCTTGTCATCAACGATAGACTTTCTTTTCTTACCCCCCAAACAAACCAAGTTCCAAGGGCGTCAGTTTCCAAAGAAGTTGACTTTCTTTGAGAAGGCCCCGAACCCCATTCTTCAACGAGAGCTCGAAAAGAGAGGGAAAATCGAAACGGAACTGAATGGGCAGAGAGAAAAGCCAACCAAGTAGGATACACAAAATGGCAATGCAATTGGAAATGGTTGACTGATTCCTAATTCCAACAAGGAAACAAACACTAGGAAATGGAAGACTTAGTTTTAAAATTATCTTAGTAAATAGACTCTTAGTTGAGCGAGGCAGCTCAATAGGGTAAAATCAAGTGAAGAGGACTTCAAGAGAGCGAAAGGGATTTAATTGAAAGAATCCCACTCGACTCCTTGGGCTAACACCTTTTAGCCTTCATCCCAGTTGATGGTAATGATTAATCAAGAATAGGAGGATTCCAATTGATGAATTGCATAATCAGAAAGGTTTCTTCTAGTACTTCTACCAAAAACTAATTAGTGTTCAATTTCCAACATTGAATCTCATCCACCACTACGAACGTGGAGGAAGGGATAAAGGACATGTTAGATTGTGGGTGACTATTGATATGATTTTTGATAGGGTCAAGTGGATAAATAGAACTTGTAAAGAAAACTCCAGGTAGATGGAATTTTGGCGTATGATGATGATGAATCTCATCCCTTATCTAATTCTTTGGCCCGCTATGTGATTCAAAGAACCTAATTTTGAAATCTCTCCAACCTCTGGGGATCCAACCTCTATGACATACTTTACTTTCACAATGTAATACTTCTTGCATGTCTAAGTTTGGAATCATGTGTGCAAGCCACTATGTTCTTTATGATATCTACATCAATTTACAATTTTATGATTCTAACAAATGTTTTTATTTCAGTGGCTCTGTGCAATGTTAGGTTTATAATATGCTCCATTGTTTTGACCCCTTGACATGTGATTTTGATTCACTTTGATAAAAGGTATTACTTGGTGAAAGTCTTAGCAATGAATTGGAGGACATCATGCCTTCTATAGCTGGCCTTGAAACTGTTTTGGAAGTGTTGAAAGTTCAAATGAAGTACTGGCCCATCTTGGAGTCATCCTACTCTAAATTGCTGTCACAATGGAAGATGCTGTCTTTACATATCAGAAGTGAGTGATTTGTCCATCTGCTTTATGGGTCCTTTTTTTTGGGGTCCATCATTCTTCGCATAATGTGGTTATTTATATTGATTTATTAGAGAGTGCCATGATAAACATTCAGTGTATATTTATAATATAGATGAACGGCCAGACGTTTTATGGTAGAATTTATATTCTGTTAAAAAGTGTTATGTTGTCTGTCATGATTTACATAGTGACAGTGTTGCACCTGGTCCAGCATACTGGGCTCATACAGTCACTCATAATTGTAGTATACATGAGAGCCTATTTATTCAACTTTTTATTAGAGAGGCTATACTTATTGTATGTGTTAGCACTTCTCTTAAATTTGCTAATTGGTATTTTAGTAGTAAATTATGAAAGAAACAGAAATTTTGAATTTGGAGAAGCAAAACTTCACTAAGAAATACTTTTCAAAAAAAAAAACTTCACTAAGAAATGTGGAAGAGAAGAACGAGTAGTATACATGGGCAAGCCATCTCATCATGTTGATAAATAGCAAATACACACCCCCAGCAATCCCCGGGTCCACAAATTATCATCACCTCATCCATAGATGTTGGTATTCTGAGTTCTGCTGTGACTTGACCAGTTCATGTTCTCTGTCACCCCAAAATCTGGTGCATCCTTACCACTTGATTTTAAGATTATTAGGCTTCCCCTCTTGTCCTGTTGATCTTGAAACCCAAAGAACAGAGACTGGGAGAAGGGGATTGTATCACTGATATTTAACACCGACATCACATATGCAAAGCATAGGCAATGGCATGTATCTCTTTTGGAACCTCTAGCACTCGATGTTGATATTGAAAACATAATGAAAGAGAGGATGACCTCTGTTGGGCGATTCTAGCAAGTTTTGCGCAATTACTGCTCTTTTGTTCCAAGATGCCCAAATATGTCATACATATGGAAGGGGCATGACATGGATGCAATAACGAAATAGATTTACTAAAGAAAATGTATTGGTAGGATAAGATACAGATGTTGCCTATTTTAAGTGTCCAGGTGTCAGCTTGTTTCATTCCCCTTCCATCTATTTGGTTGGTTTAGGGAATTGACCTAGATCTCCTCCTCTATGTTGTGATTGGGGGTGGTTTGGAATGCAGTCCACGTCCTGGAAAATTCCTAGAAGTTGCTCTGACAGAAGAAGAGGGAATGTTCTATCTGTAGAAGACCAAAAACAACCCAACATGAAGTATAGAAGGATTACAATAGAATATACTAGGAGGAAAGAGCATTAAAGACATGGATGAGGTGGTAAGACATGATATGATAGCACAGGGGTGATAGAGAACATGGTTGGTGGTAAGGTTGAGTGGTAGAGCAGAACTTGCAAAGCTGAGCTCAGATGGGACAAAGGCTTGATGATGGTGAGCCTAGACAAGTCCTTTGGCTTGTATGATCTTTCCTCAACCTTGTTCTCACATTTGCTGAAGTTGAGACGGCAATTAATAATAATGCAAAACAGAGGGATTGTTGTTGGAGTGGGTGCCAAGAACTGTTGAGATCTAGACAAAAGCCTATGGATGGAGTTTGTGAGGGCTCATTGTTGCAACCTTAGAGGTCACAGTTTGATTGATGGTACTGTCTAGAAAAGAAACTGTTAAACCATTCAACTTAATGTGTAATCTTAAATGTTTGCCAGTCTTCCTTCACCTGCAAATTTTTTTTGTTTCTTTTCTCTTTCTAGAAAATAAATCTGGAGAAAAACAAATCTAATATTCCTTTTGGCACCTGTAGCTTATGTTGCAACTTAATATTGATGATTGCGTATGGAATTCCTTTTATGTATTTGTTTACTTTCATGGTCTTGGACTATAATGCACTTCCATATAGTATTATCCCATTTGAAGAAAGGTTCAGATTGCCTAACTTTTTCTTATAGTTTTAATCAATTTGATAGATAATGATGGTCACATATCTTCAATGTCTGCACAATAATCTCCCTGGGGTACTGAAAACTTGTATGATGTATTCGTGGGGTGATTATGTCCAACAGAAAAATCTCTTTAGTTTAATGGTGACTAGGGTAAATTTACTGTGGGAACCACATTTGTTTGAATGACCATGTTCAATCATTGTGAAGTTGAGGTCTGTTAGGCTCTGTTGTGTTTTGAAAATATTCATTATATCCATATTTAGGTATATTTAATTATTACTTTGAAACAGATGGAGATATCAGTGGCATTGAGTTATTGAATCCTTTTCTTTGGTGCATTTAGAAAGACAGCCGCAGAAAAGAAGGCGAGTTTTCATACCAGTTTGGTGGAAATGGGGCCGTAAAAAGGCAATCTATCAGATTTTCTCCTGCAGAAGACGGTTGAAAGACAAGAGAGCACGGCTTTTTCGATAGCTTGTACCTGTGATGCAGTGATGCAGCCCTTGTTTTCAAAAGGGCCCTTCCTCATGTATAAGATGCTATCATATGATAGAATGATGTTTTGTCTATTTCAAGCATTGGCTCCATTGATGTCAACTGTTGATTTTCTGTTTGCTTAGTGTTCAATCTTCCGTTTCTAGGGCAGCATATTTATTGGTTAGAGCTACTACTTCCATGTCTTCTCAGCACTGATCATATGAAAACAGTCTTTTTTTTACTGTTGAGCAAAATTTTGTTTTGTACTTGTGGATGTTGGATGGTAAAGTATATACCTTTTTTTTTTTTGGGTGTGTGTGTGCGTTAAAGTTCCTTAATTTGTTTCCAGTCTGCAGCCTTCACTGGTCACTGGTATTATCACTTGGGTACATCATGGTTTCCTTTTTAATTTCTTTTGCTTATTTAATTTTTGGTAGTCGAGTATAATGATAAATTTGTTAAGGATTATTTATATTTAGGAACTCTATTTTATTTTATTTTATTTCAGTGGGCCTCACCTTGGACCATGAGATGGCTTGGTAAGAAACATCTATTCTTAGATAAGGCGCCAACCAGAAGCAGCTTTATTAGCTCACTCTTCGGTTTTGAAGTTGCACAAATATTTAATAATTCTGCGGAGGTTGGTTTAATTGGGTAGGGATTTAATTAAGTGAAATGATCACCTCCATAATGGTGCGAGGTGTATTATGCCAAGCATCTAAGTATAGCATCCATTAAATAGAGTAATAATGAGTGTTGGAAAGGTCATTTGTTGAATATGCGGCTCTTCAAAAATCACCTTAATTGAATTAATAAAGTCATGATTTAAAGATCGTAAAATTTAAATATTAAAAATTAATTTAAATTAAATAAAACTTAAAAAGGCTTAAAAAATTATGGGTTGATTGCAGAAGTGCTTAGTGTATTACCTCGCAAACTAGTGTCTGGCTGATCATCTCTTTTTAATTAAACAGTGGTGGGTCTCTCTCTCTCTCTCAAAGGACTCCACAATTTTAAAGGAATTTCACTGAAATTAGTTCTCAATGGATGATTTTATGTATGAAATTATTGTGCTACGATGCCATGGTTGCTCTTTATTTTTCTCAGGGACCATTTGTTGATTGCTGCTTTTCCCCTGATACACAGCTTCCTGATTTCACCAGATGGTTTGATCATGTAACATTGTTTGGAAATTTAAATGTTCCTTCCAATTAATACATGTTTTTCAAACTAATGTGCAAAGAAATATGAAAGGTTTTCCATCTGGAATTTTCTAATGTTTCTAATTTGGACATCTTCCATCAAGTGGAAAAGAGAAACACAGGATTTTTGGCTCTCTAGGGCGGGGATATTATTTAAAAAAAAAAATTAGCTACTTCAGCCAAGCCAACAAAGCCCATCATTTGGTGGTTGTCTTCTACCTTTTATGTGCAGATTATATTGATTTCCGTTGAAACTCGGCATATGCCTACAAGATGTGGTCAAAAAATAAAAGTGCTCCATCTATAGTTTTCTTTTTTCATCTATTTTGGAAGGTTTCTTTGGTAAATGTAGGAATATAAATTTTCTATTTAAATGAAAAATACTAAAAGAACTCTAGGAGTTTGACTTGCAAACTTTTTTTATTTTTTTTTCAAAGCACATGCATGTCAGCAGCCCCAAGTGGTTGGTGTGTTGGATAGGAATCCGCTTCAAGAAGTGAGAGTTATGAGTAAGGGCCATTATAGTTTTACCTAGTGTATGGAGGTAAAAAGGTTTACACATGATAAAAGTTATTGTAGTCTAATAGTTCATAAAAAAAAAAAGTACATGCATGTCTGCAAACAAAAAATCATCTATACATTTCATCGAGTAATGTACATTTTTTTGCCTTTTTTTTTTAATTTACATGTGGGAAACTCAGACACAATCTTACTAAAACCTCCACGGGTGAGCTCACTAACCCTAAGATCCATATCATCCACGGATTATCTTCTCAACCCGACCCAACCTGATGGTCCGAAATTCTCGACCCGACCCAAGTTACAGCCCTAGTATTTGGTAGCTATCAGATTATGAGCTTAAGCGATCTTAAATTCGATATAAGGAGAGAATGTCAGAAGGAAAAAAAAGAAGTCCTATTTGGTACTTATTGAAGATCCAATAAAAATAACATAATGTTTGTCATAAAAATTCTCATATTAAAATTAAAGAAAGGGCTATTGTCAAAATCACGAGACACACACCAAGGCATGAACAAACTTATCAGAGTTTTTTCTTTATTTTTATCCATAAAATTCACCTTGAATCCTGCTAATTATTTGAGGCCCTGATCCGATCTACAATGGCTCAATGTTGATCACTGGAGTTTATAAACAGTAAGACAGAAGCTGTGCACTCAACAACACTTATAAATTACTACAAAGAGCTTACACAACATGTTGTCTGAGTGTGGCACTCAACTTCAATTGCAACCATTGAATTGCTCTTGTTTATTTTCTTATTGTCTTTCTTCATCATTTGAAAGGCTTCCAAGAAGGCTGTGAGACCAGCCACAGCTCTAGAATTACCACCACCATCTTCTCTACTGATCCTCTCCTTCAATTCCACCACTCTTCTCTTCATCTCTCCACTCTCTTCTATCATCACCCTCCCAACTCCTTCTTCTACTGCTTCCCGGCTGGTCCCCGCCAATCGCACTCCGATCATCCAAACATTCACAATGTAGTTGCAATTCATGAACTGGTCGCCAGACACCGGGTAGCAGACCATCGGCTTCCCGCACTCTATGGCTTCGAGGGTGGAGTTCCAGCCGCAGTGGGTCAGGAAGCAGCCCACAGCCGGGTGCTCTAGCACTTCCCTCTGTGGGGCCCAGGCCACCACCTTCCCAAGCCCTGACACCCGGCCCAGGTACCCAGCCGGTAAACCGGCCCGCCATGCAGGGCCCAGAACCCAGAGGAATGGCCTTTTTGCGGCCTCGAGCCCTGTTGCCAGCTCGCGAATCTTTGCTTCTCCGATTGGGCCGACCCAGCTGCCGAAGGAGACGTAGACGACTGAGCTTCGGTTTTGGTTGCTCAGCCACTCTAAGCAGCTTCTATCTTCCTCCCAGAAGCTGGGGTTGCTTTTGTTGTGGCCAGTGAGTGGGCCCACTTGGAATACACGTGGACATTTGTGATGATGATAATGATGGTGCTCCAAGGCGCGGTGCTGTTGATCATCTGCTGCTGCTTCTTCCGAGAAGGAGTTGACAAGGAGCCAAGGAAGGGATCTGGACCGTCGGATGGTTTTCAACCAGAAGGAAAATCTGGCTTTCCTTGCAGCAGAGTTGCCCACTAACCATGGAAGGTCTTGGGGGCTGAGCATGGGTTGACCCGGTATGAAACTCATCTGAGTCGTATCAAGCATTGGACTGCCTGCCAAATTCAATCTCAAAATCATTAAACTAAATCTATTCCGTGGGCGGTTTCTAGAAAAAAAAAAAATCATGGTTGTATTCATTTGAATCTAACAAAAACTGATATAGCATTTCTTGATTCAATTTACACTTTCTATCATATTTGATTTTCTAATTTCTGTTCTGATCCACCAACCCGGACCCAATAATTACAGTTCACTCAGTAGTTTAAACCAATTTAATAATCGGGTCTGGTTCAGAACATATCATTAGCAATTGTACTCAGTTGTCAACACGTCGACCCAAATGCTCAAACTCATTACAGTACTTCCAGTCAACTGAGACTCAACAGAGTCGTAACTGAGTTATCTGATAAAGAAGACGGTTAACAAACAAATGAGTCAGCCCAAATTTCTTCATATCTAACCGAGTTTCGGCCCATTTTGGGCCCAACTGAATGTTCTCTGCTTGAACTTTTCTTGTTTCAGTCTAGTTTACTTAATCAGGTCAATATAGCTTTTCGAGTTTTAAAATTATAGTTGACTTTGGACTTCAAAATAAATAAAATTATAGTTGACTTTTTCCCTACTAACTTGCAAGCTACATGCCTTAATGCCTTAAAATATAATCAGTCTGCTGATTGACTTCGATTTAATTCATTTCTCATGTGCTCACAATTGGACAAATATCTCTGTGGACAGACAGACAATAAACTCATCTTTTAAAATGGGGCCTTAATATCAAGAAATGCTCTTATACTATTTTTTATTTATTTTCAATATAACCTTACAAATTCAAGAAACTTAAAGAAATAAGAAAAATACTAGAAAAGTAGATAAGGATTTCAAAATCCTACAAATATGTAAGCTCTCTACTGTGGATTTTTGGAGAGTAGTTTAGTAGTATTACCACTCTCAGAGATGAGCCCCGTCCGGATCATGTGAGGGATGGCCGAGATGAGATTGTAAGTAGCCATCATGGCAGGCCAAAATCCAGCCACGGGAATTCCACACCTGCCGGAAACATCGAACACCCACGACGCCAATAAGTCAGCAATCACACAGGCCATTCCTCCTTGACTATGGAAACTCCGAAGCACGCCTTCTAG
The DNA here is from genome assembly GCA_022113865.1 of Chimonanthus praecox. NCBI lineage: Eukaryota > Viridiplantae > Streptophyta > Magnoliopsida > Laurales > Calycanthaceae > Chimonanthus > Chimonanthus praecox. The sequence continues at coordinate 58,584,235 of CM039091.1, read as the reverse complement.
ATGGTTTGGCATGCAATTCTCCATTGAAAAATCAATGGTAAAGAAATCGCGGGGCTCATCGGGACCCAGCCCATCGGAAATAGACACAAGAAGAATGTTGTCGTCGTGCTCGAACCTTTCGATGATGCGATCATATATGAAAGATGCAACGACAATTGCCACCCGGAAGCCACCGTGACGGCACAAGGCCGTCGCCAACTGGAGCATTGGTGTAACATGGCCCTGTGCTGGATATGGTACCAAAACTATCAGTGGGCTCTCTTGGAACTTCATCAGCACAAAAATGTCTACTAGTTTTGCAGAATTATGGTCTCTGAATCTCTTCACAGAAACACAAAAATTATGTATGATAGATGTGAAATTTGAGAGTAAAGATGTGGTATATATCATTCAATCAATATGTGAAGATGGAAGTGGTCACGATTTGCACATGGGGTTGTGGAGTGGAATGTGGTAGTCTGTCCCACCTGGCCATCTACCAAAACCTGTTGCACGTGCTTTCAATTTCAATGCATGTGCGTTTAAAACTTTAAATCAAATCAAGGAGAGTTCCCTACATTTGTTTTAGACTAAGGTATCACTTTTTAGAGCACTCGGTTAATCATTGAAATATACGTAAGTTTCTAATTTTTTTTACTCTTATATACTGAATAATTCTATAGGGAGTGATCTTGGGATGAAACGTAAATAACTCAAAACTCTCGCTTCCTGAATCAGCCTCTTGGCCATCACTCCAACCCGTTCGGGTGAATTCCCTAAAGTAATCAAATTATATTTTTTCTAAGTTCTATAGAACTTTATAGTTTAAATTATATTTATAATCTTTAAACTTTGTAAGTATTAAAAAAGTATATCTTGATTGATCTGATAATAATAATTTTTAATAAAATTTATATTCAAGTAAAAGCACTTCTAACAGATATGACACCATCATATGTTTATGGTAATGATGGTGTCATCTATTATTGGAAATTAGAAAATTCTGAAATCTAGAAATTTCTTATGATGAAAATAATGGATAACTTTCGTTTAATCACTCCTTTTAATATTTAATTAATATGGAAGATATTATTTAAATTGTACAAAAATAAACAAAATAAAGTGATAGAAACCCTCTGCTACTATTTGTAGGAAGGAACCCTAAAACTAGACACGCGTGTTGAATGTGGTGATGTTGGGTGGGCGAAAAGCGTTTTGTTTGGTTTTGTTTGGCATTGAGGAAACGAGAAGAGTTTCCTGCTTTTTGTCACTTTTCAGTATAAAATTAAAAGAAAAGTTGAGTACTTGAGTGCATCCGATCCAAACTTTGCATTTAAATTCCACTTACCAACATATTACCTCATGAGATTCTTATGACATTGTATTAAATTAAAGTAGAAATAGTTTATAATTTTATATAATGCTGAGCATGACACTAAAGATCACTAATTTCCTTTAATATAATAAAAATTTAAAGACTAGTTAAGAGCGGAAATACATTATAATGTTAGTGGGTCTATTGGAATAGTAAGATTGTTGGACAAACTCGTTTCACTTCGAGAGAGTGTGGATCAATTGTTTAAATTTTAAAATTCTGAGGAAAAGGTTACTTGTTTATTTTAATTTGTTCATTTGAATATAAGTTTTCTGAGTTAGTGGGTTAGAAGGATAATTTTTTTTTGTCAAATTATTAATTTATTAAATTTTATGTTGATTTTGATTTTTTTTAATTTTAAAATCATGATTGAACAGACAATAGTGGACTTCTTTAGACAATGAACTGGCATTTGATTCAGTTTTTCTATGCCATTAATTAAAGCAGTTTATTGGACTTTTGATTAAAAAAAATTGGGTGAAATATCAGCCATCTCATTCCATTTTGGATTTAATTCTTTTTCAACCAAAAACTCTAAAAACTGATACATTGTGAAATTTTGCGGTTCGCCTATTTCAGCTAATTTTCTGTCAATTTTGAACCAATTTAAAAAAGAAACTTTCTTAAAAAAGCCCCAAGTTTTTAATTAATTAAAAAGACCCTACATTTTATAAATACTAAAAAAGCCCCTATTTTTTTTTCAAAATCTAAAAAAATTGCCTTAACTAGTGGTAAAGTGACCAAACTGCCCTTATTTGATCAAATTGCCAAAATACTTCTCTTAGCACTACCGTTTCTCATCCTTCAATGATGGTTAGGATCTTGATTTATAATGAATTGGTTCTACATAGTTAAGTTAGATGGATAGAGACCTTAATAGATAAGATAATTAAAGGGACTCGTCAACATTTCAACCATCAAAACTATATATGATTAGTCATAAAAAAATCAATGGCTAATAGAAATTAAAATTTCAAAGTTCAAACTTACATGACTAAAATGATCAGATAGAGATCAACTTTTACTTATCTATTGTCATTGTTATTTTATACATATCCCAGCTCGAGAATGTGTAACTCAGAATTTTAGTTTCCATGAATAAGAGGACTTTTAGAGTTTTCATTCGTTATGGGATTCAATCCGCACATTAAGATGTGGTATTAAATTTTTTTAAATTTATACACTTAAATAACTGATGGGATCCACATTCTGTCCAAATAATAATGATCCCTTAAATCTACTTCAGTATTAGTGCTTGAGTACATGAGAAAATTTGACCATTCATGAAATTAGACAATCCATAAAATGGGAAAAAATAGCTTATATAAAAAATATCAAATTAAAATTTCTATCTAGACACAACCTACATGGAAAATATTGGATATCTGGTATCTGACCAAGTTACCCTGCACAAACATTAAAGACCAAAATATCTGGCCATATTTTTACAGCCATTACTCACAGCCAAATATTGGTTAAAGATGCCAAGTTTGAACCCCTGCGGACTTATCTTGGTGTGCCTCATAGGGTCAGAGGTAGCACCCGTGGGGTAGAAGGACTGTGTCTGAAGTTTCCCACATATAAATCCAAAAAAAAAAAATATATATGCTAGAGATGATCACCTACACGCTGCATAGTATACCTATGTGCATGCGGGTGACCATTTCACTTCTAATAATTCCGCACAACAATGTGCAGGTGACCATTTCACTTCGAATAATTCCAATTGCACTGAGGAATCTGAAACTGCCACACAGTGGGTTAGTCATCCATATGAGGAATTTAGGATAGTGTTACAATGTTGAAATGGGTTCTTAGTGGTCTAAGTGAGACCATAACGCATGTACTCAATATGTATTACTGTTGGCCAAGAAAATCAATATCACAGATAACAAATCATAAGCCATAAAACAACACAGCGTGAGCAGAAGATGCCTAACTGAATTTTTTTCTTTTTTTTCTTCTTTAAGAGGAAGGAAAAGAAAGTATCAACAAGATACTTCATTCTTATTGACTTGTTAAAAAGGGAGGAAAACTACGCATTTCATAACTGGGTGCAAAATAAACAACAAAATGGCACATGAAAGCTAAGGGCTGGGTTCAATCCCGTGCCTCAGCATTTGGAGCACTCCACTGTTACCATGCTCACCACTAGTCCCACTTGAACAAAAAGAAGTCACAGTGTTAAAAAAAGAAGCATAAGTCTAATCACGCTCACTATCAACCTATAACATTTGAAAAGGTAAACTCAATGTTCAAACAACACTCAGGTGTGCGCTATCAAGTGCATGGTACCTTCTATGCCTCTGCAAATTAGCTGCCTGCCTAATCATCGAACTACTACAAGAGCAAAACCAGTATCTCTATGTTGCCACATCTGCAACCCATTGTCGCTTCAAGAAGACTCCATCACCAAGTTGTGCATCTGTCTCTCTCATTTTCATAAGGTCTGTGGGGATGTCAACAAGACATGAAGTTTCTTCCAGTCCCATGACTCGTTGTTCGCAGACATGAGGACAGCACCGACAGCAATTGTCACAGTGACAACAAAGACCCCACTGGTCATGCAGCTAAAGCAGTGTGTCAATCTTCCCAAGATTGCCTTACAGTACTTGTCTGCGTTCCTAATGGATACTAGCTGGCCAGCATCTGCTCCTGCTGCTCCAGCCGAGGCTTGTTCGTTCTGAACCCACCCAAACAAAAGCCAAAAGTCATATCTAAGGCTTCAAATATGTTTTCGTTATTTTTTATTTTTTGAAAAAGGGGTCTTAATTGCAACTTTCTATTTAGTTTACACTGATGCAGAAACTGAGTAAAACATGAATACCTTGTTGTACATTGGCATTAATGTTACTATCAAGATATCTCCATGATGAATAACAAAGGAAAACTCAATTGTGTAGTAAAATTAATTGTAAAGAGAAAATTTCATGTCAAATCTCAATGATGTTTTCATGTACATGCCACTATGATCAACAAAACAAAGGAATTAATGAAAATGTGAACATATATTGAAGTGAATTCGTACAAACAAGAATGCCCAGACCTTACTTTTTATCAGCACTATACTGATTAAAGAGAACATCTTGTTTAGGGATAAAGGGCATGTAACAAGGTGTATACATTAGTAGAATGTTAATCGCATGGCTGTAATTCTCTCCTGTTTTATTGGTTCCCCAAATCATATAGACATTCATGGCTATACATGTTTCTCTTGCTTCATCCCCCCCACCCACAAACACCAACCCCCGCTTCTCTGAGTCCACAACTTAAAAGCATCCAATGAAAGATTACATAATAATTATAGAGATGGCTAGTGAAGGGTTGGTTTTTTTTTTTTTGGTGAAAGGTAATGACGGTAGTCGGAAAAATTGGGTACAATAAAATCAGCTAGAGGCTGGCCAAAAAATCAGTATACAACTATCACAAAACCAGGCCAAAAATCAGTATACAACTATCACAAACAACCAGAAATGAGTCCAAGGAAACTACATTTTGTAACAGCAACTAAGACAAAGTTTTCCAGCTACCATTAAAGCAACATCAAATCCAAATAAATAAATAAATAAAGAGTAGCAACCAAAGCCCATTGAATGATGTTTGACTTCACCTTCCCTATGACGGGTTCCATTGCAATGCCTTATCTTCAAATATTCTTCTATTCCTCTCAAGCCAAACCAACCATATGATGGCCAAGGGAACCATTTTTAATATATCCTGGCTTTTCTTCGAGAAAGAACCCGAACCCCAAAGAAAAGAGAGCCAGCAATGAAGAGGGATAAAACAATAGATAATGAAAGAAAGTAATACCAAATAGGTAAAACAAAAGGCAATGGATGAGCAAGTAGTCAACGACTCCTCATTCCTCCAACAAAGATAACAAATATTGGGGGAGGAAAAATTCCTCAACTTAAGCTTATCAATGGTCAAAATTTTGATGAAAACAGTGGTCCAACCAAAACTCTTCACTTTGGAAGAAAGAACAGTCTTCCAAATAGATTTGAAAGGAAAGGACGATTGAGGATTCAGTTTTAGCAAAGAGAACAAAGATTTGCATGAAAAGATCCCACTGAGTTCCTATTTCCAAATTCCCTGATCTTCCCTACCCTCAATAGGAATGCACTGATTTAGAACTGAAAGTCCCCAAATATGGGAATTTTATGGTCCACAAAATTCCTTCCTAGTGTGAATGTCCATACTATCTTGCCTGCCACATTACAAGTCTTCAAAAGACCTCTCTCGGGAACCAACCTCCATCAAATTCACCAAATTTTAATTTATAACTTCTCTCTGAAATGCTTCTTTTTCTTCACCAAGCCACCACCCTTGGTATGATTATGAAATGCAAGACCGAAGAACCCAGACATGAAGAACAAAACATAATAAAAATAATGGTTCATCAGTAGCATGTGATCATTTCCCCTACACTTTAACCAGTCTCCAACATAAGAAGGTATTAAGTTCTCATCAAATTCCCTAAACAGAGATGATGCGGAGCATTTTGGAGCATATGATTTTATCATTTTTATTTTTATTACTTATTTGGTTTGATGTATTTTTTATTTATTTATCTGAGGGTATTTTGTTTTATTTTACATTTAAGGGTATTTTCGTCATTTTGTTGGTGTGTTTATTATAAATACATTGTAAGCCTCTTTAGGGCAATTAGTTGATGAATGAAATTGAAGTTTTTCTTCCGCTTGTGCGATGAAATACTTGGGAACGATTCCTTTGGCGTGAGGCCCTTCTTTTGGCGTGAAGCCTAGCGTGAGGCTACCATCCTTACATCTTCTTCTAGGTACGAGTCTTCCTTTTCTCTTCTTCTCTTTTATTTTCCTTCCCCATTTTCTTTGTTTTCTTTTGATTTCCCAAACCCAAAATCTGTCCCCTTCTTTATGGCCCACAAAACCACCCTTCTCAGTATCCGTGACCTTCTAGTTCCCCTTCCTTGAGCGTCGCCCCTACCTGTTGTCTCTCTTCTCCTTGCTGCCACCTCCTAATACTCCTCCAATACACCCTCTACCTGCTGCCGCTGCCTTTTCTTGTCCCTATCTTGTTTCGTCCCTTTCATACAGCCTTCTATTCCTGCTCCAAGGTCTTTGAATCCTTTCCTAAGCCCTTCCAAAGTCCCAGATCCACTGCCACAGCCCTCCTTGTCTTCCACCACCTTCTTGCAACCATTCCATGTGACTTCCGTGAACCCCACGAACCCTTCCCTGTTTGCTGCGAGTCTCCCATGCCTTCGTTTCCTATGGAGTTACTTCTGTGACTCCGCTTTTCCCCCTTTTTTTTTTTTTGTGGCCGTGACCATTGACACAAATATCGGCGGTATTTTCAAATTTACCGCGTTTTTATCGGCAAAATACCATTACCGCGTTAAAAACGCGTTTTTATCGCCACGATGATAAATTTCCGGTAAATTCCCGATAAAATCGCGTTAAAAACACGATAAACGTTAATAACGCGTTAATATCCCGGTAAATTGCCGGTAAATTCCCGATAAATTCCCAGTAAATTCCCGGTACCATTTTTATTTCATTAATTTTTTTATTTATTCTATTTTTTTATTTTTTAAATATTATAATTTCCGCGAGATTTTCCCGTTAAATTCCCTGTAAAAATCCGAGAATTTAAAAATATCCCGTTATTACCAATTGCCGTTAATATCCCGAGAACGGTATTTGTCACAATGGCCGTGACCCACTAAGCCCTCCTATCTTATTATTTAAAACCATATGTCATCTCATCTAAGGCTACATATACATATTTCATTCAAGATCTCAGATTCCAAAGACATTTATGCATAATTATTTGTGGTAATTTTATATTAATTCATTGCATATATTAATTGGTATTTAATTTCAGCCCATATTAGATTTAGAGTGCATTATTTTCATCCCTTTTAATTTTTAGGGACCACATTAGACATTTAGGGTCACCCTATTACTTGTCCTGCATCAAGAGATCAACAACAAAATCACAAAAGTAAAGGTAGAAAACCCAAACTATAAAAACCACTCCCCCAAACAACTATTTCTTTCCTATCTGGAGTCTTGCTTGCTCGTTTAAGGTGCAAATCTCATGGATGTGACATGCAACAAAGAGTTGAATTATAGGGACTATCTACATGATGTCCAAAACAAGACCTGGGCCTAATCAGTCCAGCCCATTCAAGTGCAAAGCCGAACAGAGGAAGCCCCATTTTCAAGTATATTAAACCTTTCTTTAAATTATTTTAGATTCTGATTGATGTTTATTTGAGAGTCCAAATTTATCTTATGAACACTTTTAGTAAGTTGTTTAGGTGATTTAGGAGATGGAAGGCATGAGTTGGATGATAGAGGGTTATTTTTTTTGAAAGGTGATGATAGTGAGGATTTTTTTTTTTTTTTTATGAAAGGTGATGATAGAGAGGATTATTTAGAGAGGGTATTTTTTTCCCACTGAATGGATTAAGACTAGGGATGTGAATATCCTTTTGCCTTTTTCTTGGCTGTGGATGCCATAGGTATTGGGTCTCCTGTCACTGATAAATTATAAGATCCCATCAACGGGGGACTTGGACAAAAAGGATCAAGTTCAGGAACCCAATGAGATCTCAAGTAAATCCATGTATGTTTTTTATCATTAAGTCCTCTACTAGATTTCACTATAAAGTTGCAAGAAAATCCATTTTGCCACCTATAGTCACGATGGGAAAGTTGAATGTCAGGGTTTCTCGTGGCATTGATCTTCCACCTCTCTTTTTTTTTTTTTTTTGAGTGGTAACTCTCTTTGTTTTTTTTTCAAAGAACAATGAAGTCCATCTGAATGGAGCCATCTATTGCCAAAGTTCTGTCCTGGTACCGTGTCCAAACGAGAGCATGGGGCATGTACATGTGTCTGTGCATCACAGGTTATAATAGTACCAACTGAGTCAACTCGGACTTGGCCGATTTCTAAAACCTCGATTTGTAGAGATACCTTGAAAATGTTAGAAGATATTGCCAAAATATGTAAATATTGTAATAATATCGAGTTGTTTATCAAATCATTGGAGACCTATGACCATGGTGGGGGCAGGAAGTAGTGTTAGTGGGGTCTATTTAGGCAAGACCACAAGTTACTTGTGGTCTAATATGAACACAATAAAGAATGTCTGCCAACAGATTGTAGTGTTTAGCAGCATGAGCTCCATGAGGGGCCCATCACTAATATGGGGGTGGATTTATCAAAAAGGACTCCACTTGGATATGATGCCCACTAAAAAGATTGACAGTAAACAAAGGTGCAATTTTATCAAGCTCCAATCTAATAGTTGGTGTAACTCATGAATGGAATCCAATTCAAGGGGAGGCAGTAGGTGTAGGGAAGAAGGGTGCAAATGGGGCCCACAATGGATCCTACATAGGGCTTCACACCATGAGAACCCTCACGGTGCTCTCAGCTGAATGTATACACTAAATATAACTATGGAACCCTACTGTGACGCATCAGATGCCAACTCACATCCTTGTCAAGAATTTAATGAAAATTAGCTTGATCATATGCAGCAACATCAATTTCCACACATTTACCTGCAGCCTTAAATTCAGGATTGTCGCCTTCAGGGTGTCGAGAGAGAGTTTAATTGACTGTTCCTTCCACTCACTGGACAACTTCTGCAAAACAGCAAGACTTGCTTCTATATTCTCCAAATGAAGTTTTTCCTGCATATATTTATTAAATAGAGACCCATTGAATGGATGATAAGAAAAGTAGTAGATAGTTAAATTGTGTGGAAAGGTAAGATATGAATTCTCACCCACTGCCTGAAACAATCAGTGTTCAGAGACAAACACCAAATGAAAATTCCAGCCGCTTCCTTGGATAGTTCAGAGTTGCCTGCAAACAAGCATCTTATATCAAATGTTGGCATGTCAAATACGAAACAACCTAGAAATTTATCCTCCAGATTGTTCATGCTTTAACTTACCTTCACTCATTGCATTGACTGCTATAGGCAAAAGTTGCTGTGAAACTTGTTTCATTGTCCGGGTTCCACGGGAACCAGAAAGAGCTAGCTCTTTTGCAATGGGATAGACTGCCTCAAACCTTTCTGTTGCCTGCAGAGATGTCATATCAGGACTTGCCTTACAATCCAAAAGCCAAGGACTTCACTATACAAATTGTCCTGAAGACATGAAACTCTGATCTTAGCAACACCAACCTTGAGTCGTGAGGAAGGTGCAGGAAAAGAAGCTCGCATCAGCAGCTCAAGTGCAGAAGGTGGCACTAGCCGCTCCCCCTTTCTAACTGCACCATTCAATAAAATAGGCCGTGCTTTTGGGGCAGAAAGAATCCTGTCAACATTAATGAAAGAAAACTATCAGTATCTACATAACCAGTTTTAAAAGGGCTAACAAGATCTTTGGATCCACAAATTATGAATGAGGCCAACCATTCCACCAATTGCAAAACCACGTCCCTAGACTGTGGATTACAACTTGATTTGCCACAGACTATAGGCAAGAGATTTTGCACCCACGATAGCATCCCTACAACAAGATCCCCTTGGCAGGCCTACATGCGAAAAGAAAATAAAAGTTTAGCAGTAATAAGTAAACATGTAAAAGCATAATAAACATATCATATCAGAAACAGTTAAAATGGCAATAATTGTATCACATGGTAATCGCAAAACTGCACAAATTATCAACTAGTACCTGAGCAATCACCCACACAATTACTGGAAGTTTATCTTGTCCTTGGTATTTAGGATCATCCCTCAATTTTGGCAGCTGATTGATTAAAACATCAGGTTTCCGACGCAAAACCATTGCTAAAACCACGAATATTGCAATCTGCATGTTCAAATGGTATGTCAATTGCATAACATTAACACTAAACACCAACCCATAACAAAAGAGTGAGAAACAATCTTGGTTGCATTTGGCTTGTAATTTGAAAAGAAATCAAATGCACACATGTCTTTTAACATGGTAACATCTGGAAGGACACCCTAGCAAGAAGGGGCAAAAGGTGCTGCAATGTCAAGGGACTCCATACATCGGTTATAGTAAGTTTCAAATGAAGTGACCAGCTGCAAAAACTGAAACTAAAAAATCAATAGCATATGCATGGACAAGGTGAAACAAAGTCTTACAAAGAGTGATTTTTACAGCTAAAATACAACATGGCTACAGGCAAACCAACAGAGGAACAAGCGCATGGCATGAAACAGTTTAGTAGTAATGCTCATATAACAAGCACATGCTATTAATGTGGGATAAAATTAGGGTCGGTGGACAAACTACCTGAGCCTTTGATGAAGCTGGCTGAACCGACTTTTTTGAGACCTTAACAGACTTTTGTTGATTAGTCAAGGAAGAAATGATGCTGTCCAGCGACCATATAAGAAAATCACCAATAGCCTCATTAGACCGCTTCCCAACCCAATCCACAGAAATCTTATAAACAGCCTCAGGAACATAGCACAGAGGTATCTGTCAAGAAAAGAATAAACTTCCATAACGTTCAGGAGCACCAACAGATATTTCAAGAGGTACCAAATACATATGACCATCTCCGGCCTTGATAGGAAATTATAACCCCAGTATAACAACCAAAAGCAACCAGTGATGCTCAGAAACTTGGCTAAAAAATCACACCTTTCAAAGATAGGAAGAAACCTCTTAACTCTCTAAGGGCACTATAGAAGTTTTAAGAAAATAAACGACATCACAACTAAAAGCTTCCTTCAAAGTCTCATGCAAGTTATGGAAAACTGTTCAAAGTAAATTTCTTGATAGCACAAAGACAGTCAAAATATAGTTGGCTGAAAAAAAAAGACCAGAAACCACCAAAAGATGAAGCCATGAGTGTAATCTGCTTTTACCTTCCAGCATCCCCAGTCATAATAAGATTGCAGCATTATTTTAATGTGACGGCAATTTACTCACTAAAATAAAAACAAAAATGAATATAGACGAGACAGACATGGAATCAGCAAAATTTCAACGCAACATAACCAAATCAGACAACTAAAAATCCAAGACAAGTGACTTGAGAAACACATGAACAACATAAACACTGATTCTCATGCAAGTCCTCAAGCATCACACTAAAACTGAAAAAAAAAATGAATGAAGATTAATTAATTAATTAATAGAAAAACAAAACCACTTGCTAAATTCAAGTTCTCTGCCAATACATGGTTTACAATGATAAGCATAAACTAAAGAATGTAAACAACACCATTTTACACCGTTCTATAAGTAAAACAAAAGAAATTCTGTTGGCGGTTCTCATCATAATTGGAGCCTTATCCCCTATAACCCTAACAAAGATCTAATGTCAACCACTGATTGAAGTAAATAATGAAAAAACCCTAGTTTTAATCAATATCCTGTACCATTTATATTAAAAAAAAATGGATCTTGGACGTAGAGTAAATCAATAGGCTATCCAGACAACTAAAATGAGGGATTCTGTCCATGCTTAAAATTTTGCTAGAACTGCAACAACTAAGTTTTGTTGCCTATTAAAACAGTATTCACTGCAAAATTTGCAAAGCTGAGGCTTGGACTAGGTTTTTTTTTTGAAAATGGTTCATATATTAATATAAAAAAGGCATCAGTGGCGCAAATACATATAAAAGTACTTAAAGAACAACAAAGATAGACTAATAACTGGAAGAAAAACTAAACAAAAAGCCTCAAGCGAGGTCAACACATTCTTTCCAGGCACGCAAAATGTCAGACATCGAAATATTCCGGAATTCCTGTAGCAAAGCGGCCCAAGAAGCACTCTTAGCGAGGCTTGAACTAGGTTGGATCAGCATGGACCAACATCTTTGAGTTGCTGGAATGTGACTGACACAGAAATCCTAATTTCATGGATTGTGAGAGTGGCTTGAAATTTTGCCAGCACTGAGAAGACTCCTTGCTGTTACCCACCAAAAACTGTTTTTTTATTAAGGTGACATCAATACCCACCAAAACAGTATTCACTACAAAAATTGCAAAGCTGAGGCTTGGACTGGGTAAGATCAGCATGTTCAGCATCGCTGAGTAACTGGATTGTGACTTGACCATGACCAAAAAACATTCCCTTGTTCCAAAAGGATTGTGACTCCTCCAAGACTACTTGAGAGAGAGAAGCGGGGGGGAACCAAAAATAATTGATTCAAAAGAATTGAGGCCTCGGTCATCGAAATTTGAGATTTTTCATGTGAGGTAAGAAAATGTCAAATATTCTTCGGCTATTCTACTGCAGATATTAACAAATGTAAGAAATCAAAGCCTAAAACCCTAACCAATCAAAAATAGACCACAACTTGCTTCATCTTGCATGATTTGGAGAATCTGGGCCAAATTACTAAATTGATTTGGGGTCATAAAAGGGGGAGCAGACATGCATCTCTAATCAGGACTGCTCATTGGTTCACTCTAACAAATCTTCAAAAGAAAATGAGACTAAGAGAATGGTTACACATGTGCCTAAATCCTTCTACCTAAGCACCACTATAAATAAATATGTTTGTATAGAAATACCCTTCTACCTCAATGACAAAGCACATTCGTTATATGTTTAGCTTCAAGGTACAAGTCAAGCAAAAGCCTTAGAAGCCAACTCACATCTACAATCTTGACAACAGATGACTCCTTCAACAGCTTTGTCCATGGAAACTGTGCAGCACTGACAGGTGAGAAAGCACGAGCAAAATAATCTGCAAACCTCATAAGCTGGATATTCTGCTGTCCTTCATACGAAGTCTGTACCCAGATAAATAGTGCATGTAAATTTCATAACAATGCTAGAAGATCATCTGTATACAATGAAGTGACAGATAATGAAGAATCATACTTCTACTGATCCAGACTATCTGAATCACGGATGCAGTGTTGAAGCCACATGAGCACAAAATGGCAATATTCTGAAAAATCCTAATTGTCAGATCTTCTCCACTTCTTTTCTTTTTCTCTTATTAGATTTCCAGTTAATGATCATGAAAACGAAAGGCCAAGATTACCCAATCAGGCCATGCTGCAAACACTAACAGCCCCTGCATTGCTGGATGGGCATTATCATTTTAAATATTAACCGGTGGTTTTAAAACAAAACTCAGGGCATTAAACAGATGAGCTATATATTGCATTATGGCCAGTATAATGGTCATCATAATTCATGGAAATACCTTTTCTTAATACACTAGCAAAAAATGTAGTTAGATAACAGCATGAAGCTAATTGTAATATTCACCATTTATGATTTCGCATGTGCTTTTTAGACAGATGAAACAAGGAATAAAAATCCACACCTTTCATTCTTTTTTATCTAGAGAGAATTCACTTTTAAGCCACAATTCTCTATATACATACATGGTCACATTTCACAATAAATCAACTTGAAAAGGGCTTAATGTTAAGGAGTTATCAACAAGAATGTCGCTCCAAACCTAACCAAACGGCTACTGTGGTATCAACAAAAAGACTTCTGTCGACTACTGGACAGCAAAATGATTTGGAATTTAATAAGATTCCCCAAAAATGAGTGGCATGGTAAGCTGTATCTTGAACCCAGCAATCACAATGTCACAACTTAGACACCTTCATATTGTGCTACATGCTCTTGTCAATCCAAAGCTTTCTACTATATACACATTGGAAAAATCACTCCATTATAACAATACATCCATTTAAAGATGTGAATGGGTCAGATCAAGTGCATGTCAACATTGAGGCCATTCTGAAAAGATTATTTTTTGCATGGGAGCACTAACACACACCCGGATTTTCTGCCTCTACACACCCGAAATCGGATTTTCGGGTGAAATTACGATTTTACCCCCGCGTTTCCATTCATTCGAATGAATGCCCAGTTCATTTTGGCATTCATTCGAATGAATCCTCAAGGGTATTTTCAATTCATTCGAATGAATGGACTGAACAGTAACACAGAATGCTGCTCAGTCCCATTCATTCGAATGAATGGATGATTCATTCGAATGAATAGTAAAAAAGGCCACCATTCCTTTCATTCATTCGAATGAAACGATCATTCATTCGAATGAGCGGAACGTTGATTCGTTCCGTTGATTCCTTCATTCGATTCATTCGAATGATTCGAATGAACTGAATTCAGATTACATAATATTTTTAAAAAAAAAAAATTTGAACTTATTTTTTAAGCATTGTGTATTTCTAAAAATTTTCAAATTGAATATCCAGACTAATTACGATAATCTGATCAAAATACTTTAAGACTTCAAGGTCTTTTGACACTCCTAAATATTTAAAACACAGTGTTTTACAAATAAAGGTATCCCTAGGGTGTGCCAAAAATACATTTAAGAGTGTCAAGAGACCTTGATGTCTTAAAGTATTTTTATCAGATTATCGTAATTAGTTCGGATATTCAATTTGAGAAATTTTGAAAATACACCGTGCTTAAAAAAGAATGTGCATAATATATTAAATAATAAAATCTCCTTTAAAACTTTAAAGTTGTTTTTTAAGCACTGTGTATTTCCAAAATTTCTCAAATTGAATATCCGAACTAATTACGATAACCTGATAAAAATACTTTAAGGCATCAAGGTCTTTTGACACTCTTAAATGTATTTTTGGCACACCCTAGAGATACCTTTATTTGTAAAACACTGTGTTTTAAATATTTAGGAGTGTCAAAAGACCTTGAAGTCTTAAAGTATTTTGATCAGATTATCGTAATTAGTCTGGATATTCAATTTGAAAATTTTTAGAAATACACAATGCTTAAAAAATAAGTTCAAATTTTTTTTAAAAAAAAATATTATGTAATCTGAATTCAGTTCATTCGAATCAATTCGAATGAATGATTCGAATGAATCGAATGAAGGAATCAACGGAACGAATCAACGTTCCGCTCATTCGAATGAACGATTGTTTCATTCGAATGAATGAAAGGAATGGTGGCCTTTTTTTACTATTCATTCGAATGAATCATCCATTCCATTGAAAATACCCTTGAGGATTCATTCGAATGAATGCTAAAATGAACTGGGCATTCATTGGAAACGCGGGAGTAAAATCGTAATTTCACCTGAAAATCCGATTTCGGGTGTGTAGAGGCAGAAAATCCGGGTGTGTGTAAGTGCACCCTTTTTTGCATCCACACCAGATTGTAGTTTTGGAAACAAATCTAAAGTCCGACACAGCCAACTAGGGATTAGACAGATGAGATCAGGGGCTGCACAGGCACATTTTTTTAAGACCCTAATCGATGCCAACATCAAATGTAAGATTTAAATAAGCACCTAAAAACCACATATACAATTTACAATTAATTAATGGTGTCCACGGCCTGGTTCATGTACAAATTTGCACATGACCCAATTTCTTCATAGCGCTAATCCGCATATAAATTTGAATATACACGCTTAAGAAAGAAAAAGAATAACGTAGACAGATTAAAATTTTGCATCCAAAGACACTCGTTCTGCCGTTCTGCGCCAGATGATTCGTGTCACACTAGACTTAGTGCAAATTAATCCAAAACAAATCAAACCAAATAACCGAAAAAAAAAAAAAGAATTGATGAATCAAGATTCTCAAAGAACTCACTGAGACGTCAACCAGGAAGGCAGCGAGATCAGAAGCGTCCATCTTAGACGCTGCATCTGCAACTGTGACCTTGGGCTTCTTGGGTTTCTTCTGCTTGACCTTCTCGTCCTCGGTCCCATTCTGAGTCCCTCCTCTCTTGAGATCTTCCCCACCGTCGTCATCCAAGGCATCTTCGTCGGAGGATAGTTTTGATTTGGTTTCAATGACGGCCGCAGCTTTCTTAGGAGCGACTTTGGATCGGGATTTGGACGGATCGGATTGCGTGAGTGAATCTGAAGTTGATAATTGATTGGAATTGGGCTTTCTCTGGCGCTTGGCGTAGATAACTTTCTGCCATCCGTGGTTGCTGTTGCTGTTTTGGTTGTTGGTGTTGGAGGCAACACCGTTTTCTTCCTCCTGGTAAAAGGACTCGAGAGATGGATTTTCGCCCATCGACATGGTGGTTCTTTTCAACACTTCGATTCGGAGTCTCCGATCAATTCAAGGAGAGAGATCAGAAGGGGCGTCGTCTTCGTCGTCGTCGTCGTCGTTGAAACGGAGGGACTGGATGGAAGGTGTGAATTTAATTTATTTGGTTGGTCGTTGCTAGGAGATTAGGAATTGGCGTTCATTTTCGCCCCCGAATGTACGAAGGATTTCTCTGTCCGTTTGGATCAGCCGAAAGCAGGTGACTTCTGCCACGTCCGGCTTTCACCTGTCGATTCTCACGTGGTAACTTGGAAGGCAGATTGACACTTGGCAGTGAAGCAGGAGAAATCATCTCCCGGGAACTTCTGCCATTTTTTATATTAATTACTCCACCTTATCTATCTTATCTTGGCGGAGAACCCACTTCCATCATTCACAATTTCCACTTATTAATATTATATTATTTGTTGAGAATATAAATTAATGTAATTTTTATCTTGGGTCTAGTATTTAAATATCTATAATTAAAACAAACAAATAAATGTTCAATATAAATATAGACTCTTTTTTTTATAATGTCTTAGTTTAGCTCTACACATACTAATTTCAAGTTATTTATCACATGTTTATGTAATCAGGTAGAATTTAAGGAGATGCTAAATCTATTTTGATTATATAATTTTATTTTCTTTATATGCTCATTTGCTAAGTCAAAATTGATTGGCCTTTCAAAGATTATTTGAAATGTTATCAAATAGTTTGTAAATCGCTATAATTTTATTGTAAATTTACTATTTTTTATTATCTAATCATGTACAATTGAGACGCATTTCATATTCAATGTTTGTTATGTTATTTGTCTATATAGTTTGTTATATATTTAGTTGAACTGATAAAAACAAGGTATAATTTTTTAATTTTTTATTAAATATTTTTTAGGTTTGAATCACATTCAAATTTCTTTGAGCGACTTCGATGGAATTACTCTTTATCGACTTACTAGTATGTATTGATTGAGAGCATATAAAATTAGTCACATCTTTAATATGGGGTGAAGATACTAATGTTAAAAACAGCTGGGAAAATTCAGTTAAGACTCCTCTTTTAAATTTGGCCAGTTGTCCATCTTGTAAAATTGAATTCTATATTTTTCTAAAACTAAGCCTTTTATCCTGTCAAAATGATCACTTTTGACAATTAAAACAAAAGATAAAAGTATGTACAAATCATTGATTTTTTAAAAAAATATCGGTGCGCTTATATTTTTGAGTTTTCATTTTTGGATTTTGAATAAAATGAGAATCAAATTTATTTTTTAATATTTCTTAATTTTTTAAATCAATTTATATTAGAATTTTATTAGAGAAATTTTAAAAGTTTTAGAATTAACATTTGACAATTATACCATTATGAATTGAAATTTCCAACATAAATAATTGTTTAATGATAAATTTTTTATTTATATAATTAATAATAATAAATAAATAAATAAATATTTTAATTTTTAAATTTTTAAATTTTTTATTTTTGATATTGGAACACCGTTCATAAACGGAATCCATAACTACACTATGCACTGTGTGCCTCCTTCTGTGTTCCATGATTAGGGCCGGCCCTGGCTATAGGCCAAGTAGGCCGCCGCCTAGGGCCTCTAAATAAATAGGGTCCCCAAGTCCATAAACTATTTTCTTCTATGTTGAATAGTTAATGATACGTACAAAAACATGAATTCGGTGGCCTCTAGTTCGGTTAGGATGCTCCATTTCTATTTAGGGGACCTCGGTTCAAATCTCTCTTTTAATGAAAATCTTTCGTTACTTTTCAAAATAATAATAATAATAATGAAAATAACAATAATTTTAATTAATAAAGAATCATTTAAAATATATATATCATCTAAATAGAGCAGCCTTCAAATCCCGACTAATCTCTTTAAGTTCCTACCACTTGAAATCATTTGACTACTTTTAACAATTTTGAATTTAAAACACTCAAAATTAGAAATTTATATATTAATAATTTTTCTACTCAATTTAAAACGTGGGTTTCTTAAAAAATTAAAATAATGATAGTAACTATCATAATAATAATTATTAAAATTCTCATTTTAATTGAGTTTAATAATAATAATAACGAAAATAACAATAATTTTAATTAATAAAGAATCTTTTAAAATATATGTATCATCTAAATAGAGCGAAAAATAAACCTATATTGAGTTGGTAATTTTGACTTAAAGTTAATTTAAAGCTTTTAAAATTTGAAAAGATGAAAAAATATAGCTTTATTCATTTGAACAATGAAGATTTTATTAGACGTAATATACAAGTATAAATAATTATAATTGAGATAAATTTTATTTTTTAATTTTTTAAAAATTCAGAAAAATTTGAAAAATTAAAATAATAATAATATATTTGTTTCAAATGAGAATTGACATTAGTGTCGCACTCAAATATGATAAAAGATGTAGTACCAAAAAAAGTAAAAGAAACAATTGAAGTATTAAATTATGTAAAAAGAATGAATTGTTGTTTTCCAAATGCATGGATTGTTTATAAAATAATGTTGATTATACCAGTTACCGTTGCCTTTGCAGAATTTTTTTTTTTCAAAATTAAAACTGATAAAATCTTATTTTGGTTGTACAATATTATAAGAAAGATTAAATGAATTAGTTATCTTATTTATTGAAAAATAAATGTTAAAAAAATTTAAATATAGTAATTTTATATCTTAAAATCATAAAAGAATAAATTTTAAATAATACTTTATTATAAATTTAATTATAATATTTTATTTAGATATTTCACGTTTCATTGAAAAAATAATTTTATTTCTTGTGAAAGAATAAAGGGCCGATTTCAAGACGTCGCGTAGGGCCCTGAGGCCGGCCCTGTCCCTGATTCCAGACTCTTCTTATAGTTCCTCCGCATTTCTTGAGGATCCTATTTTTGCCATGAGTACGCTTGCCCTGGGACTCAGCAACCCTGCAACAAATCGACCACAACAGATGCCCATCAAAACTGTAAGTCTTTTTTTTTTCTTGAATCTCGACATTTTGGTTAATGCATTTTGCTTAATTTGGTTTCAGAATTCATTTCCTGGCTCGTATATTGCAAAAAGGGTTATATTGATTGATGCACTGTTTCCAAATGTTTGGACAGTCATGCTTATGACTAAATATGGATAATAAGAATTACAAATTTAGTAATTATGATCGTATCTATATATCAAAGAGCTTAAGAAATGAATTTGTGGTGGTGTTTCGGCTGACACTGAGGCATTTCCAGACTTGCATCTTAAATTTTCAAAATCTGGAGACGCGTCTCGGCCAATTATTGTAACTATGGTGTGATGGCGAATTGGAGATGATTTTGCTGGAAATGAAAATGCAGGTGAAGGTTTTGATAAAGGGTCGGGTCCAGGGTGTGTTTTACCGGAAATGGACGGTGGAGAACGCCCAAGAATTGGGCATTAAGGGCTGGGTTCGCAACAGAAGGGATGGCTCCGTCGAGGCTCTCTTTTCAGGGGATCGCAATTCTGTACAGGAGATAGAGAACAGATGCAGGCGAGGCCCTCCTGCCGCCATGGTCACCGCCTTGGATGTTGCCCCCTCCACTGAAGACCCAGGCCAAGGATTTAACGTCAAGCCCACTTCTTAATCATGTACTGCTTTTATTCTTGTCCATCCATCTATCCTACTTCATTACTACAATATTTCACTTAATTTAACTGGTGATCGAATGTACGTGTATATACTTGTGTCTTGATGCTGATACTTTTGGACTTTTAGTAAAATAAGCGTATTTAAGTTAGCATTTTTATATGGAATTCTACCTGAGACTTCTGTTAATATGCAGAATTATCTGAAAAAAAGAAGCATAAAGAAATATTAAATTGGCAGTGATGTAATGGGAGTGCTGCATCCATGGTATTAGTAGTACCATCCATTTGTCCTTCTACCATGGGCATGGTATAGGTGTGGTGGTTATCACAATAAACCACTTGGTGTGGTGGTCATTTCAAGGATGACAGACCACTGAAAAATGATCTAACTGGACAATCTTGAAATGTATATATCAATAAAAGGATAATAAATAGAAAAAATCCATTCTTTTACAGCTTCAAGTGCATGACATGTCAATCAAATGGGATGCTTGATAAACAATCCCTCCTATGGACTCGAAAATAGAGCCTAATAAATCAATTGGGTCAATTTTGAGTGGATGAGGTTTCATGTATTAAACAGCTTGTCTTTCTTTGTTGTCTTTATGTGCAGTCTTTGTTTCCTTGGTTCATATGTTGGTCATCCTTTGTTTTTCCCTTGCATTATTTTTTTTCCTCTTCTTCACTTATTTGTTTCTTGCTTCTTGGCTCCGTAAACATCCAGTTGATGGACTATGCATGGATTGTACCTCCATTCGAAAAAGAGGGAAACCCTAGTTATTTGGTTAGTGACCTTAAGCTGGATGCAGTCTGTCAAAGTTAAGTATTTTTTTTTAAATAAAATGTTGTAATAGGACTTGAACCGCTACCTTTATAGTTGCGACGATGAAAACTTGTCAATTTTGCTGCATGCTCTTGCCATTTTATCACTTTTATTTGAAATTTTTGAGCATGTAACTGGTGATTTCATTGCCTCCCCTTCACTCATACAAATTCGAATAACATTAAATGACACCTCCAATAGAGTAGGAATGACTTCTTTTATACCTTAAGCAACTCATCAAAAAACTGATCCCTCATTTGAGGAAGCATCTAATTTGTCACAACAGCAACTGTTGAGTAATATCGTTATGGAAAAGTTGGTTAACCAATAAATGATCTTATCTTAATTAGAAAAATTCCAGTAATCATCAATTCAGTATAAATAATCTTAGTAATCTTCAATTCCTTGTAATATCAGAGGAGCTTTGAGCTTTCCTTCATGTAATCATGTCGAATTCTTTGGTATTATTCTCCACATTGCGTCTTCAATTGCATCATATCCAATCCTGTAACTTCTTGAGGATTGAAGTAATTACATTACCATCCTTGTGCCCCTATTCAACTATTGAACTCTATTACCATTGCATGCTCTTGGCATCACCCATCCCTCTCATATTCCATGAGAGGATATCTATTGATTACTCTTCTCTTTTTGCTTCAAAAGATTACTATTCACTTTAGTTCCCTTTTGAAAGGTCTCGTTGCTTCCCCTTCTTCGTTTGCATACATAGCTACTAATTTCATTCATGGAAAAGCATAGATCATACCATGCTTCATCTTGGATGCTTTCTTTAAACTCTCTTGTGATTCACCTCTTTCATTGAAGCATGTTTTGATTTTCTTTCGAAAAGAAAAGGCCATGTTTGACTTGAGCTGGGCTTACTTAAGGTTCCCCTATTATGCATGTTGGCCATAAAATTATTGGAGAGAAGACCAATTGTTTCAAAGTAGACATGCACTTTTATTAATTTAAAAAAGGAAAGAAATCTGTCATATAGGTCATGAGTGCGCGCACACACACACACACACACACACACACATGCACACTCACATGCACATATTTGTTTATATGCACGTATAAGCACACAAGATCCCCTAAGAATAGTTCTCATGAGACTTTCATGAGACTTTCATGAGAATTATCTTTGGTTTGTTGGGCCTATAGTAGACCTAATGGATCCAATCCCTCTTCACGCTCACCTATCGTGCATGGATTGCACCAGTATCCAATTTGACTTTTAAAGTCCATTGATCTAACCCGATGAATTTCTACCTTTTAGATAAATGTGAAGGTTTGAGAGCCTTAAAAAACATGACTTCTCTTATCCAATGAAGATGGAATTTTATAGGCATCACATACAAGCCCATGCATTTCAATTTGACCCATCCATGTGGGCCCAGGGGCTGCCCGTTGGTTGTTCTCATGAAAGTCTTATGAGAACTGTTATTAGTTGTGTCCATTAGTTGTTCTCATGAAAATCTCATGAGAACTGTTCTTAGGGGCGCCACTAGTTGTTCTCATGAAAATCTCATGATAATTGTTCTTAGGGGATCCTTGTTCTATATGTATGTATAACCAGGTTCACCTGGGCGACGTTGTGCATGCACGATAGTGCCCAAGTGGCCTGCTAGGGCCCACATGGGTAGGGGCCAATGAGTGGGGTGGGGTCCATTTGAAAGGTATTTTCCACATGATGTTTCTTGTAAAAAATCAAGTCTATTGGATTTCAAAAGCTGTGATTTTTAAGGATCTCAAAATCAACGGTAAACATGAGGATAATTTGAGTAGAGTTCAATCCAACAGTGAAATTAACTCAGAATGGGTTCAAATTGAGTAGGATCCAATTCACGGGGTAGGGTGGGTTGTGAGGGAGGTATGGGGTGTACATGAGATCTGGTTGGGTTTTGTTGCTCATAGGTGATGTTGCACATAGGAACTCATTTATATATATATATGTATGTATGTATATATTGAAATGGTAACTTCATTAAATGGGCACAAGAAGTGCACCAAAAAAGAGAGGTATAACAATCAGGTCACCTCTGAACCCCCAAGTATAGGACAACAAGCAAAAGCCATAGACAAAGGAAAAACACACCACAACACACCAAAAGATAAGTTGCAGTAAACCTATACACTCTTCCCAAGCTTTAGAAATGTTAGAAATAGAGAAATCCTGTATTGCAGAGAAGGTTGAAGCCCATGCAGCTTATTTTACCCAACTCTTTGTCTAACATTGAAGGGAATCTCATGCTTCTCCTGAAAAACCTGTTGTTACATTCCCAATACAAGTCCCAAACTGTAGCAAAAAGGGCTAACTGTGTGCGGATCGAAAATCTAGAGGATCCCTTATATGTCATCCAGGCATAGGATAGAAGAGAAATTGAGGCTGGCATCGTCCACTGGATATGAAAAAGACTGAGGTATGACTCCATACAAGAAACTAGAAAGGGCAGTGGAGAAGGAGGTGATCAACGTCTTTGGAGGCTTGGGAGGTGGTGAGGACAATATCTTCTTTGGCTCCTAATTGAAGCCACCTTCTCACCTACCTAATAGCTTAAATGGGGGCTGTTAATTTTTAACTGATCAAAGCTGTGGTTGGTCCTTTACTCTCCCTGATGTTATAAAAAAACCAAGACTAGCCAACTCTACTCATACTGTAACAATGACTATAATCCTATTTGAAATGATTAAACTCCCCTCTCCTGAATGGAAGGAATGTAACTGGGTTTTACCTTCTCCTAGAGTCATACGTCTACATTCTTGGCTTGGTATTTTTTGTTAACTTCACTCCACCCTACATCATGGCGAAGGGGAAAGTCTTTTGATCCCCCTGATTAGCCACTTTAGATAGCTCTAATTGCAAAGAATCTGATAAGAGCCGACTTTTGATATTGATCAAAGAATCTGGTTGGGTTCTGATTCAGATATAGAGCCTGCACTTCTTGTTAGATTCAAATTTGGATATTTCAAGTATTCAACTGGATGTTCCCACATGTTTTCCTCCGTACCCCTTTCCCACGTCTTCCCCCCTCCCCTTAAAATTTAATATTGATTAGCCTTTGCACCAAAAAAAACCCATCCACTTTTTGGTCATTATACACCAGATTATTTTTATGAATTGTAGTCGATATTTTATCGTCTTTAATCTTCCTCAACACCCCCAAAACTTCATCTTCCTAAAGAGTAATATTGAGCCACTCAACAATTTTTTCTGAGATTGGATTGAATTCAATGTCATTCAAGGTCGTTCTCACAATAACAGAGCAAAATGTGCTCAGACATCCTCCTTGAAAAATCCCTCTCAATATTTTTTTGCCATTGGTAAAGAATCCTATTTCTCAATTCTCCTTGAGAAGTTGAACCTTTTTCTTGCATTGGCCTTACCATGAAAGAAAATTATATTCCTTTTTCCTTACTCTGGTGACACTTTATTTTTCTTCAACCATAGAAAGTTGTATGTTGAATTTTTTTTCCGTAAAAAAGAAATAGGCTGTATTTCATTATTGTCTTGAGTTCACAACTTTCTCGCCGCATTATATGCAATTTATCCAGTCTAGCTGCCCATCTCCACCTCCCCAAATGTGTTTTTGTCCACATCCTTATCTTTTACCTCTTTCCTTCTCCCTCTTACCCTCCTGTTGGTCTCCTGTTGGGCACCCCCCAAGCTCAATGGAGATCTCTTTTTTTTTTTTTTTGAATTTAAGTGTGGGAAACAATGAGAAACCCAGTGTAAAACTCCCACGGGCGATACCCACTGTCCTTAGGGTACACCAGATTAGGCTATGGGGACTTGAACTTACTGTCCTCTAAACTCCTACACGATAACTGCCCAAAAAATGTCACAATATTTAATATTGAGGGAAACTTAAAAGGGCACTTCTATCTTACCCATGAATATTCTGTTGTTTATTTCTCTCCTTGTGCACCAAATGGTGACAACCATAACGGTCCTCTTCATGATAATTCGGATGAGCCATTGAAGAACCACCAAGAATGAATAGGATGACCAAACTGTTCAAGGCAAGCCCATTGAAAGAAGAAATTCTGCAGAATTATTAGTCTGCTGCTTTTTTTTGTTAAATCCATCTGTCACTTGTTCCTTCGTCGTTTTTTGTTCGAAATCATCATCATCATCAGAGCCTTCCGTCGATCTAGGGTTGACTTTCCAAATTTTATTTATTACTCAACCCTTTTAACCATCATGTTCTCTCTCATATCCTTGCCACCTCGATTCATATCTTTAAATTATTAAATATCTTAGATATATCTTAGGTAACGGTTAAATCCTTTAGGTTCTTCATGGATAGTTGAGTTTTATGTCCCTTTAATCAAAGGGGCCAAATCCTTCAATTAATGACAAATTTTAACAAATTTGATAGGCTCTATAATTTGGAATATCCACTGACGTTATATTTAGTAATCCATTTTCCATGGCCATTTTGTGTTGTCCTTCGAGTCGACATCTCTCTCGCACACACGTGCCTGCATGCATAACTATTTATACAGAGAAATTTTATATGTTTTCACTCTCTAAACGAAATATTCGGGGTTTACACCTCAAACTTCCATAAGTAAATTAAAAACATAAATATTATTCAAAATGGCCATATCTATTTAACTCAAGTTTTCTTAATATATAAAAATAAGAATATCAATATCAATATTCAAAATTAAGAAAAAATAAATATAATATGTCATGAAATGGGAGTGATATTTTGCCAAAACAAATGAAATGGTATGAAAGTCTTACATGTCTTTATTTCGGTTTTTGTATGTTTGCGTCATTTAGAAAAATATAATGGACAACTATAATTTTTTTTATAATTGAAGAGAACAACGAGGCAATGACCTCCATAAATCCTTGGGTAACTATGATTGATGAACATAAACTAACTGTTTGCATAGGCATGATTCATTGAATCTAGAAAAGTTAGTGGGAGAAAGTAATTGATTAGAAAAAAAAGCGTACAAATTTTTCATGGAACTTGTCCAATCAATTGAATCAATCAAGTTTAGCAAGGGGTGAGAACTCTAACACGAGATAAGTAGGCCCTTGGTTCACATAAATAAATGTTAAATTAACCATACTGGCATTTGATGTGAGTCCACTAACCCTATTATTGGGAGATTATAAATGTATCAACTATAAAATCTTGTGTAAATATCTCTAATAATTTGATTTAAGGAAATGAAATGAACCCTAAACAAAAAGTTCCAATTTGATGGATCTATTTTATTTAACTTTGATTAAGAGGCTATAAATGTTTAGCAAAATTAATTTCCTTTGACTCTACACATCGGATTCTATTCTATTGTCACATCACATAACACAGCATGAGTTATGAGACTTGGTGACTCAGTGACTCAGTTTTGCTGCTACCTTAGAGTGGTCCTCCAATGGTCCTCCAATGTCATGGTGATGGAAATATGATGAAACTTTAAATGATTTTGGAATGTTCAATCATCTGAACTTTAGGAAGGCAAGTGGGGCTGGTGACTGTAACCCAACAGTGTTGGTATTTGGTAAGAAATTCCGAGTTAGAAAGACCACAAAAGAACGATTCTCATCTGCTTAATTATGACTAATGATCACGAGCATGAAGTGATAAAGATTTAAAGAAAATAAAGCAGATGCAAAGCAGGCATCAACATGGTTTTTCATCATTTCACTCAACCACAACTACCATACTGCCCTTGACCCCCTGTTAATAAATGGAAAATTTTCAGCTCTAGCCATTTCAATTCAAATCAAAGATGATGGGACATATATATATATGGGCATTAATATTGGATATCTATACCCATATATATGCATTAACATTGGATATCTATACCCATAAAAAAATGCTTGGGTTGATGATGATTTTAGTATAATTTTGCCTATGAAAATCTTTCTCCAAGTCAATTCCTTAATTGGGATAGGCGGTACATAATGCTTAATATGCTTGAAGACTAATTCATTCAAAAAAAAGTTATAAGAAGTGTAGAAGGTATTTAAGTCAAGAAAAAAATATGAAATGGGTCTTAATCAGTACATAGAAAATTAAAAATGGAAAAAATCATCTTTTTTTTTTTTAACATGGGTATCTTCACATTACATTCAATGTGAGACTAATTCTACGAGAATATGTAAATTTCTTAATCTACACACTGATTTAATCAATGAAGAGTGTCCAAAATAGTTGAGTGTCAAGTAGACAGAGAATAGTCTAATATTTCGTAATCTCAATCTACTTATTCAATATCATGCAAACTATTTAAATACGGTGCCCCTTTTTTGGGATGCTTCGATTATGGTGGCGACAAGTGATGCTTAAAGTGGGCTAAAAAGGTGGATACTCAAATAAGTGGAACTTGGGCCAATCCATTTTTCTAGTAGTGCAAATACGCTTGAGTGGGCATTGAATGTGGATCAATGACAAGACCTTTCCTACTAATGTATTCCTTTCGATTATGTCATCCGTTGACTATTGAACGGTCTAACCTCATTTACAAATGGGTACTTTGTTATTTAATAATTAAGTAATTTTTTTATAATTATTATAGAATATTCCCTCTCCACTCCAAACCTAAGATCTTTAATTTAATGTTAAAATCTCAAGCCAAATAAGCTAGTTGTGTGGGTCAAAAAGACCGACTTATTCACAAGTTATTATATTCAAATATGAGTGATAGAATAAGTGGCTTGAAGATAATGATGATGCATACCATGTCTAACCCGAATCCAACCTTCAGAAAGGGCTCAACTTGCTATCATGATGAGACTTGGAGCATGCAAAATTTGATCCAAACTCAGCCTGTTTACATCCCTAGCCAATTTGGCAGAATCAAAATATTGATTTTAGCTGAAATTAAGTCTAAATTTTCATGGAAAATTGAAAGGGTGAGATCGTAAATCTCTCTCTAGATTTGGAAGTCTCAGAAGGTGGTCAGTCAAAATCATTGCAGCACAACCACATTTCCCAAACATTTAGGTAATAATTGTTGGTCACGGTGGGGGTTTCCTCCAATATTTTTTTATTTTTTTTAAGTTCGGAAGTGTCCAGGCGTCGCACCTGACTAATCTTTCGGAGTGTGTGAAAACCCCCTATCCGCACACATCGGGTAAATCGATATGACCTTACTCTATACATATTCTCATGGGAAGTGGTCCTTCATTGGAGCTCCCATGGTTTGAACTCAAGACCTCTCTCTAGAGATCTTGCTTCCAAACCAATTGGGATAACCCCTTGGGGTTCAGTCTCCTCCAATATTAGTGTTACTCTTAGGTCTCTTGGGGTTGCGAATTAATCCTGCATGGGAAGTGTAAAACGAAATCTAGAAATTCGTAAAAGACTTGATCACTCCACCTAATAGACTAGTCGTTTGGGTTGGACACTCAGGTTCCAACAAGTAGTATTAGAGCCAAGTTCAAGCTATTTCATATGGGCTCAAGAGTTTCCACACGCGGATGGGATGGCTTGCCTCGTTTGAGGGGAGGATTATTGGAACTGCGAAAGAGTCTTACATAGGAAGTGTAAAGGGAGATATATGGATTTGTAAATGACTTGGTCACTCCACCTAATAGGCTAGTCTTTTGGGCTCGATACCTAGGACAAGTAGAAGCACCTTAGTGAATTGACCGTCACGACCTCATACAAAGGACCACTTGTACTGCTTGAAGGTTGGGTGAAAAAAGTCCCACATTGCTTAGCAGGTGCAAGGCTCCGGTGCTTATATGAAGGGGTAGCTTCTTTCACATATAATAACACATTTTAAAGCTGTGAGCCCACACTGCAATGTGTCCAAGACCGTGCTGGAATGGAGGGGACTTGGACTGGTTGGGAAAGCGGACAATATTGTTGTGTGTGGAGGGGGGACCGGTCCTCACTCTAATCCTTGAGGCCCCATTGCACTTCATCTTTTTTATAGAATTATAATCATTTTAGAATCAAATCCCATAAGAACATCCGAGTCATCACCCATTACTGACAGAATTACAAATAAATGAACGAAGAACTACTCTCTTTCGATCTTGTATTCGAAATTTTCAAGAGATGGCTGATACGAAAGCAACAAAGGTGAGTGAGTAGAGTGAAAGTAAGAGCTATTCTCTTAAAATCCTGTTTGGATCATTATTTTCTTCATATTTATGAAACTGTGGCATTTGGCATTTGCAGGTTGTTGATACAGAAGAGATTGGGTCGAAAGAAACAGCCGCCCGCCGGGCAAAATGGTGGTACGCCGCCTTCCACAATGTGACGGCCATGGTTGGTGCAGGTGTTCTCAGCTTGCCTTACGCAATGGCCTACTTAGGATGGTGATTTCTTCATTTTCCTTTGCATTCTAGTAAACCAACCAATTCATGGTTGGATTCATGATTTGGAATTCGAATTTTAGGGTCTAATATTTGATATGAAGTTTGAAATATGTTTCAGTTTGTTCTGATCCCTTTTTTTTCTTTTTCTTTTTTAAAGAATTTCTTAAAATTTAAAAATTCTAAATGCTCTTGTAGGTTACATGTAAATAAATCATTAAATTGGAATGTACTTGTGAGGGACATGGATTTGATGATGTATAAAACTATCAATCAATATTTCAATCTTTATCATAAATATAAAGATTTTGGTGGAAACAATCCTATCGTTGGATTTTTACAAATTGGCACTACGTCGGATTTCATTATACTTGTTAAATAATACGAGTAGAATCTTAAAATAAAAGGTGATTTTTACTTCTTTTTTTTTTCTTTTAAAAATACAAATGATTCTCAAGTGGACTACATATCCTCCACTTGCTCCTATCCTCCCCCTCTCTACAAATTTCAATTGAATCTTACTTGATTACTCTATTTTGCATGATCTCATCCTGGATCTAGAACCTCCTCTTAAGTTGAATTTAAAAAATAAAAATAATACAAAACTCCTATCAGGGTCTGTTTGTACTCCCGGTTGATAAATATCACCGGCAATCCCCCCTGGTTAGGGGATCCATCGGTGGCTTGGATCCTGGCTTTGATACCACTTGTTGGACCTAGGCTTCCAGCCCAAAAGACTAGCTTGATAAGTGGAGTTCCCAACCCCATATAACTCCCTCTTTTTCTCTCCCTTTTACCGATGTGGGACTCGTTCATACCCAATATTCATGTTTGCTATTCACAATGTCGAATGTCATGTTTGCTACATACATACGACAGTTTATGTAAAATTTGTATAGATTTCTGAGTTTCTTTCTTTTGATGCAGGGGTCCAGGAACATTTGTGTTGGTGATATCATGGTGCATCACATTGTATACAATGTGGGAGATGATACAACTGCATGAATGTGTGCCTGGAATACGCTTTGACAGATATCATGAACTTGGGCAGTATGCTTTTGGGCCAAAGCTTGGGCTGTGGGCTATTCTTCCCCAACAGTTGACAGTCCAGGTGGGCTGTGACATTATTTACATGGTCACTGGAGGCAAATGTCTCAAGAAATTCATGGAGATTGTCTTCCCTCAATTCACCCAACTTCGCCAGTCCATTTGGATCTGCATCTTCGGCTCCATTCACTTCTTTCTATCTCAACTCCCCAACATGAATTCTGTTTCTGCAATATCTGTGGCAGCCGCAGTCATGTCCCTCAGGTGCCAATTTCCAAACAAACACCTCTCTCTCTGCTACTTAATCCTCTCTGTTTCATCATTATTACAAAACCAATCTTCACTGATTGTTTGATGACAATTGGGTCCTCTCATGATTTGCAGTTACTCCACAATATCTTGGGCTGCTTGCCTGAGTCGAGGGCCAATTGCAGATGTAAGCTATGCATACAAGAAAGAAAGCCCGACGGAATCGATATTTCGGGTCTTCAATGCCTTGGGTCAGATCTCCTTTGCATTTGCAGGACATGGGATAGCTCTTGAAATCCAAGCAACCATTCCATCCACTCCTGAAAAGCCTTCCAAGGTCCCCATGTGGAAGGGTGCAATGGTTGCCTATTTCATTGTCGCAATTTGCTACTTCCCTACGGCCCTGATTGGCTACTGGGCCTTTGGCCAAGACGTCGATGATAATCTTCTGTTGACTCTCCAACGCCCTGAATGGCTCATTGCTTCTGCTAACTTAATGGTTGTCATCCATGTCATTGGTAGCTATCAGGTTTGCCTGCACTTCCTCTTTCCACCTATTCTACTCTATTTTTTTTTTTTTTTTGAGACTGGGGGGAAACTCCTGACCAAACAAAGCCTTCGGCCCCTTTGAGCCACTCCAAAACTCTCAGGGAAGATGCCCCACATCTACACAGTATGCCCCGGTTAACGCTGCGAGGGTTTGAACTGGAAAAATGAAATTCAAAGCTTTGGATGATTTACTTCAACTGGGTTGACTGTCAACAACTGATTGAAGATTTTACAGGTATATGCCATGCCAGTGTTTGATATGATCCAGATGGTACTGGTGAAAAGGTTCAGACTTCCTCCAGGATTCGCACTTCGTCTCGTCTCTCGCACTATTTACGTTGGTAATGACTGATGAAAAATATTAAATTTTTATCTTCTACTTTCACTCAAATCACTTGACTTTTATGATCCCTTGTGGACTTTTGGCGTATCATTTTAATTGAGTGAGGTCCAGTTGGGTTATATCAAAAGGCTCAGCTTAGGCTTAAGTAACATGATCTGGGCCTGAGTCACAAGTGAGCTTGACAACCCTCTTTTAAGGCCAGAACCAGGCTTATCCTACTCCTTTTTTCGACTCAAAATGCATTGTTTATAGTCCACAGTTAGTGACCCGAATCCAAAATAGAGACTAACCCTTTTAATAAATAAGTAATGAATAGAAGATTTTTTATTTGAATCTGAATAAGATCCGACCCAAAATTTACCCGATCTAACCCGATCATAGTTTTGAAAGAATTTGTCCTATATTTCTTTTACAATGATGACTATTTTTTACCTTTTTACCTTTCATAAGATGAGCTTAAATTCAATTTTTATGCTATTTAATATTTACTACAACAAGGTAACTAAGTGAAAGCAATACTGCATTTCCTTGCAGCATTCACTCTTTTCATTGGTGTCACCTTTCCTTTCTTCAGCGATCTTCTAGGTTTCTTTGGAGGATTTGCATTTGCACCTAACTCATTCTTTGTAAGCTTCTTTTAGTGCTTTTTATAATTTATACATATTATTAATATCTTTAGTAATTTTTATTAATTATTAATCTAAATTAATTGTAATCTTGTAGGTCCCATGCGTAATCTGGCTGGCTGTCAAGAAGCCAAGGAGATTTAGCCTTTCATGGCTAACAAATTGGGTAAGCAATTGTTAATTTTTTTTTAATTTTATATCAGAAAGTTTAATAGGTGCTCTTTATTAATCAAGCCTATGTCAAATGCTCTGATTAAAAAGAAAAAAAAGAAAACTGATTGTACATGACTCAAGAGTAATGACTGTTTTATTTGGATCACTCACCCTTTAAGACATAAGTTAAGACTTAATAGTCCATTATCAAAAAGCAGGCCCAATCGAAAATTCAAAATAAACTCCGACAAATATGCTTTTAGCTTAATAACAAAATGGATTCTTCTGACGTATAAAATAAATATTCCATGACTTTTGCTAGTAGAATCTTTTCAACCACGATTTTTTTTATTTTTGTCTGGGCATTTCACCCTTTCAAAAATAATTGTGTGGAATTAACTAGAAAATAAATAGTATTAAATGGGTGAATAATGGTTTCCATTGTTTCTATGGTAATTTCTTAAACGGTGAGGTCATTTCTATACACCAGAGTCCCTTCTCTCATTTAATCAATGTTATTGATAACTTTAATTTGTACAGTTTACGCTCTTTAGCTCTACCTATAAATTATCTAGTAATAGTTTTTTTTTAAGATGAGATCTATTCATACAATGACGGCATTTAATTATAAAAGTTAATAGACAGCTAACCTTGTCGGTCTGTTTTAACAAGAGATCATCTTATGTAATTAGTCAAACTGAAGTTGCAGCAGTTGAAATTGAACAAACAAAAGCTCAACACTTTGGAGGGATTGCAATACCTAAATCAACTTGACAATAAGCGAAAAGCCCAATACGTAAAAATAGATTTTGAATCGAATATATTTGAACCATTTATTAAATAGATCGGATCAGATTAAGTCATTTTATAACTTTAGTTCGATTTAAATTCAGTTTAAGTCATGATATTTGATAATATAAACTGAATTCTACTGTCCTGTCCAACTCTCAAGAATACACTAACTATTCTTTGTTGTTTCTCATTTGCAGGCTTGCATATTCGTGGGCTTATTCATGATGTTTGCCTCCACAATTGGTGGCTTGAGGAATATCATCACTGATGCATCAACATACACCTTTTATTCTTGAACTTTTTTCTGATGAAAAGGATGACAGACAAGGATTATGGTGATTGCAGACATGTTCACCACCAAGTTTATCTCATAGCATTTCAATTTTCAATGTCAGAAGAAACAATTATAAATGTGTATTTCTTTTCTAAAGCATTAAGGAATACAATATTTGGTATTTTGATCTAAATTGGAGAAATAAGACCAATAGAATTTTCATCTAAATGTACTCAATTATTCATATTGTTTATTTATTTTTTGAAATAGTTCGTATATTAATAGATAAATATGCACTAGAAGTGCAAATACATAAGATAAAAAGATAAAACAACAATTAAAAAAAACTGAAAAAGAAACTAAAGTCAAAGACTTTAAGAAAGATCAACACAATCTTTATAGACACGCAAAATGTCTGACATATATATGTTTATGAATTTCTGCAAAGAATCAGCCACAAGGCGCACGTAGACTGCATTTGGATGGGGGGTGATCTCGGGTCACCCCTCCTAACCCTTATTTGGTAACTCAAAAATTATCCCAGGTGAAGATAAAAATTCAAAAAACCACCTATCTCATCACCTTTTTTTAACACTCCATTGAAGCTTGGGGTATTCAAGAGTGACCCTAAGCTTAAGGGTGACTCTAGGTGAGAGGTGACTTCTATAAAATTACCCTTCATCCAAACACAACTTCAGTGAGAGCACGTCTCCCAACCACCAGTATCTTTGAAAATCCTATTATTACATTTTCATCCAATAAAGAAGAGTATTTAAGCGAGACGAAAGTAATCAATCGACAAAGGCATAATTCAAACCACACCAAATTGATTCAAAATCGAATACCAAATTTCAGAAGACTTGTAATTTATGGTAAAAGTTCAGACTTTTAACAACTCAAAAAGGCGGCTCATACTTTAACCTTGAAAGCCCAACAGGCTTTGGATGGGCCTTTTGAGCTTTCATATTAAAGTCTTGTCCTGTACAAGGGATCTTGTTAACCCATTCTCCCCTCAGACACTCTACATGAATGTTTTATATTTGTCTTATTTCGAACAAAATAAATTTTCTTGTGAACATGTTTTACCATTGATATTTGGCTTTTGTCGCATGTCCCTGAGAACTGGATCTCTATTTTGAGCACCGATCGTTGGATCTCGATCAACGGCTTTGATTAAAAGCACGCTACCAAAACTAAAAACGATTTTCGAAAGTGGAAATTCGATCGAGTAACTGGGCCGAATAAAAACCCCCTAAATCGCAACCCTCTCTCGTCGACCATCCTTTTTCTCGCCTCTCTTCTCCCAATCCATCTTTCTCTCGCCGTCGCCGTCGCCGTCGCCGTCTCAGATAATCTCAAGCGGTTCAATCTGCTCTCTTTTCTCTCTCTCTCTTTGTGTTTCTTTTCCCTCGGTTTAGTAGACTCTCTCTCTCTCTCTCTCTCTCTCTCTCTCTGTTTCTTCTCTCTTATCACGACAATCGAGCTGGGATTTTTTGCAATGGAGGCGTTGCAACTTCTATTCAATCTGGTTAGTAGTATATACATGGACGCTATCCCAAAGATTTAATCTATGTTGTGATATCTCTATGATCTCCTTTTTCATTTTAAATATACAGTTTTCTGTGAGAAATGAAAATATCCGATCTCCATTTATAATGTGATCCAGATAAGAAATTGGCTATTCAGATTCTGGTAAGATTTGGATGTGGATCCTTTGTTCAATATCCATGTTCGATTCATAATCGTATTCATATCTCGCAGTAGCTAATCACATTTGGATTCAAATGCATCCAGCATCCACCTGAACCTCAGCTGCAGAAGCTATATGGACTACATTTGCATAGTTTATTGCTAACTATATATTGAGAATGTTGATGTGATATTTTATTATGTGAAATATATTGTACATGGGTTTTGTTGTTCCCCTACTGGGCCAAGTTGGCTCATTTTCCCTGCTTTTTAGGTCCTCAGTTTGAAGACAAACAATAAGAACACCCAGAGCTGTCATTAAGAGCGTGGCGACAGCTGATTACCTTCCTTTGAAATTATATTTATGATTTGGACTCTTTTTAGTAATTGGAATTATTATATGACTGCCATTGATTTGTCCTATTCTGATTAGATTTGAAACATTGAGTTTATTTTTACATTATTGTGAATGAGAATGAGATGATGGTGAATGTTAGTTACTTAATGAATTATTAGGTCACTGTTATACTGGGAGAAATTCCCCAATGTCCTATTTACAGACGAGACTCTACTGGATTTTCTGTAGAATTGTTACGTAATTTTCCCTGTCTTGAAAATCGTGTCACAATTATGAACATGGTGAAGTGTGTTTTGGAATTGGAGAAAAAAAATCACGTGGCTGAGGGTTGGGGTGTGACAAAGGTATGACAGATATTGCTGTAAAGACTTTGTAAAAAATACACTCGTGTAACATGTGGCATGACAAAGGTGGGAGGGATCCTGGACTACTGAGAATGTTATTAGGGAAACAATTTGGATTGCCACAAGCTCAGTCATTGCATTACCATCATCAAGACCCTGCACCTCTCTCTTTTATTAAGAGAGAATTCACCACCAAGATGCCTTTCTTTAGCATTTCTTTTGCTGGGCTAATGCTAACCATCTCTCTGCAACCAACATGCACATGTTAGCCACATTTAATGGCAAGGCTTGAATAGCCTAGAGTAGACTTGGTGGTGCTTTTTAAATCCATAGTGATGCCTTGGAGGGTGCTATATGTGAGGGGCGTGTATGGGGAGAAGAATTTGCCAGTGTGGGCGTTGGAAAAGCCCCATACTGTCCATGGAGTTTGAGAGCTGTGGTATATAAGATGAGACACCTCTCCCTTCTAGCACAAGGCCTTTTGGGTGCCAAAGAGAGAGTTGTGTACCAAATCAAGCCATGATGGTCCATTTTAGGCTCAAGCAGACATTATTGTGTTAGCGGGATGAGTCGTTATAATGCTACCATCATAAGCCAATTTCTACTAATGTTAGAACTTATGCTGGAGTTGAGCTTAAGTGTTTCAATAGTTCGTGCCAGTCTACACTGAGGGTGACCTGTAGCATTCATGGTAGTGTTTGGTTCCATGCTAAAGAATAAGTAGCAGATATGCATTTTTTTTCTTTTATAATTAAATTTTTATTTTTTTCTAAAAAAATTAAATAATAGGGAGGCCCTTACTGCACAAATGGTGCATGTTAAGAAGCTAAAAAGGTTTGAGGCGGCCCGGTCCTTAAAACTCAGTTATGCAAAGGCTGGCTGGTCAGTGGCTGCATAAAAGTGTTAAAACAATCTACAAAGAACCCCAATACATTTTACCTGTTATATAGCATCTTATTCATTGCTCTCTCTCTCTCTGCCTTCATTTTTATCACGTTAAAGTTGTTAATTTCTTGATGTGGCTATTTTCCAGGTCCTTGTCTCAGTAGAGCCTATGCTGAACCCTGATGATTTTTAGTGCCATAAGATCTGGAAAACATTTCAATCGATTAGATGAAAGCATATTGTCTCCGGTAAAACTCATCTCAAGGTTTTGCTTCCCGAAAGCAGCAGTTTATCTGGATGTGAATTGTGACAGAGACATAAAGAGTTTAGCTTTTAGTTGTAAGTCAATATATGGTATTGATAGCTGGAAAACACTCACCAAAACCAAGATGTCTAGTTCCTTGGAAGCACTCAAATGTGGGCAGCGATTTAATTCAAACGTCAGTTCTTTGAAGGAGTGTGATGTTGATGATACTTGCTTGTCTTTGGATAATGGGGATTCTTGCACTCAGGACTCTACGTTGGTAACACAAGACCAATCTTACTCTGCAAGTGTTCAATCTACTCCAGACATTGAAAGGAAATATGTTCATCATGTTTATGATGCCATTGCTCCCCATTTCAGCTCCACACGCTTTGCAAAGTGGCCAAAAGTTGCTGCCTTTTTGAATTCCCTTGCAGCAGGTTCTGTCATCTTCGATGCAGGCTGTGGAAATGGAAAATACTTGGGCTTAAACCCTAATTGTTTCTACATAGGTTGTGATATAAGTTCTCCGTTGATCCAAATATGTGCAGAAAGAGGACATGAAGTTATGGTTGCAGATGCTGTTAATCTTCCTTACAGAAGTGAGTTTGGTGATGCAGCGATTTCTATTGCCGTATTGCATCACCTGAGTACTGAAAATAGGAGAAGGAAAGCTATTGAAGAGTTAATTAGGGTAGTACGGAAGGGTGGTCTGGTTCTAATAACAGTTTGGGCTGTAGAACAAGAGGATAGGTCAGTGCTTACAAAGTGGACTCCTCTCACATGCAAATATGATGAAGAGTGGATAGGACCTGGCAGTCCTCGTGCGCGTAGTCCTTCAACTGTCACACTGAAAAGCATCCCGGAAACTGAGGAAAGCAGTTATCATGATTTGGATGAATTGAATGAGACACGGAACCTGTTAAAAGAGTCGGTGCAGCAGTCAAAGGAGAATATAGAGAAAGGTTCTATTGTATCTTTAGAAGTGGACAGAGCTTCTAGAAATGGTAACATTGATAACCATCAGGAGTATTTTGTTCCTTGGCATTTACCATATCATCGAGCTGAAATTGGAGGTGCATCTGCTTCTGCTCTTGCAAATGGATTCGCAAAGAAAGACGACAAAAAAGGAGCTGTGGTGTATAATCGGTATTACCATGTATTTATTGAAGGGGAGCTTGAAAGGTAAGGTACCTTTTTTAGGTGCATGTCCTCTGTAACATTGTTTTAAACAAAAAGTGCATGTCCTTTTTTTAGGGGGAGCTTTGGTTTTTTACTTCTCTTTTTCCTCTGCAAAAGAACTCATTTCCTTCGTTGGTCAATGAGTTGTAATTCAGATTGATATGTTCAGCTGTATCACCCTTGTACCAGATTCAATATGTAATATTTTTGGCACCAGTCTTTTTAGGCCTATTTGGCTGCATGGAACACCCTTCACAGCCAGTGTTTCACTTCTTCCTATATGGTCAGATGGGTTTCTACTTTGCCTTATTTTGCCTTATTTTCATGGTTAACAATGGTTAGAAGGAATGGTAGATCAGAGTTTGATCTACTTTTAAACTTTAGTGGGAAAACCATGATACTATCCAATGATTTAAATAACGAGGTAAGGTCAGTTTGTACCTTTGCCCTTTATATTGCCTTGCAACTCATTTGTTGTATGGAAGGGCCATTTTGCTATTAAAATCTTTAAAATAAGTTGTTTCATAATCAAAGGAATGATCATTTGCAGGAGACCTGACCATAATGCGGTCAGGTGCTACATCTCCTCCATTTAATTAAAAAAAAGTTGAAATTGAAAAAAATGAGAATTTTAAAATGGGTGGTGGAGTTGTGGGGCCTAACCGTATTATGGTCAGATCTTCTATGTATAATCGTTTCTCATTATGTTGTAAAATATTGATGCAATTTCTGATTCATAATCAAGTCAATGTAGGGAACTGGCAAATGAAGAGGCCCATCTTTAACTTTAGAATCCCGTGGATATTGATAGGTCCCTAGAAGTATTTGCATCTTGCCATTGAAAAATGTATCTGGGAAGCATGGTTTTAACAACCCTCACTGTGCTTTCATGATCTTCCTTTAAAGAAATGCATGAGCAGGTCTCCTCTCATGCCCAAGATTTTACCGGCATTATCAACTATCATGATGTATACATGATTCTTAATGTGGCATGAGCTGAGAAGCAACAATACAATAATATTTTATGTTTTTTGTCTTTAGCCTGTCCTCAGTTATTCATAGATATCATACACTGTCCCTACACAGATTACAGCTGTAATGACATAAAATCTTTTTTATTTTTTTCTTCAGGCTAGTTTCGGGTATTGACAATGCAGTCATCCATGACAAGTTCTATGACAAATCCAATTGGTGCATAGTTCTTGAGAAGACTTGATTTTCCTATGACGTTTTGAACTACAACAATCACTTGTGTGGGGTGCTATCAGCATGGATCTCCCTCATACATTGGAGTGGTTGCAGGGATGCCTGAAATCTTCAAGAAATATTTTGAGGACAGGTAATATATACCCTTTTCTTCCAGGTCAAGACCATGTAACATTGTTATGTAGATTGTTGTCTCTCTTTTTTCTTTTTAAAAATAAAAAACAGGGTTAAAATGGAGTCTGTTCGATTTGGGTTTAAAACTAATGATCTTATGTTTTCAAACTAATTGACCAATAAGAGAAATTGTTAAATGTTGATTAGCCTCAGTGCATTATTGTAATAATTGTGTTAAAGAGAACTCCACATAGTACATTTTGATTTT
This sequence comes from Chimonanthus praecox, assembly GCA_022113865.1. Taxonomy (NCBI): domain Eukaryota; kingdom Viridiplantae; phylum Streptophyta; class Magnoliopsida; order Laurales; family Calycanthaceae; genus Chimonanthus; species Chimonanthus praecox. The sequence continues at coordinate 58,544,795 of CM039091.1, read as the reverse complement.
GGATGTTGGAGGTTAGTATATTTCAAATGTAAGGGAGGTCTAAAAAACCTATGGGCATACAATACCAAGGTTTCTGACGTGGCAAATAGGATGGATGAGCAGGTCTTGTTGAGACCTGTTGAAAACATGTCCCCTTCTATCATCCTAAACTGTGGTCTTAGGCCTTCAAAGCATAAATTAGAATTTATGACCACAATTTTGTGGGTTGACTGATTAAAAAAAACCACTGGCAAGGATCAGTGGTACAGGCTGACTTACTCTTCATTTAAGGATGGTATCGACGTGCATAGTTCAATGCTCTCCCATAATCAAATTGGAAGCACTGTTAATATGTTGTCCTTAGGATTCAATGAATGTATGATCCAACTCTTTCCGCGTCAGCCACATGTATAATTTTGAACAAAAGCATGCTAATGCATCCATTGGCACCAGTGCTGTCACACCACGACCACATTCTGTACTCTACACAGCATATGTATATCAGTTTACAGGTGGTAGCTTTGCATATATGGGGATTTTTCACCTCTCCTTTTACTTGGTTCCTTCTCCCAAAGAAGAAAAAGTGGTTTAAATTTGCAACTGCTGCTATTCCAGTCATGCTGGAAATTGTCAATCGGTTTGCTTTGCTTATTTGCATCAAATGTTTGGTAAGGCTGAAGTCATTATTAACAGGCGTGTTTTCTCCTTAAAAATCAAATGATAGCAATGGCCACTCTAGTGAGACCAGTGTAGTTTCAAGTATGATACATGACTATTGTTGGGTTCAATCAAGGTCCTCCAGATACAAGTAGATGGGGATAAGCCATATAGAAAAAGCAGTCCATTAGTCATTTTTACCTATTAATTTAAGATCATGAAATGAGGGACTTTCATATGGAAAATGTTCCAAGTGAGCCTTAGTCTGTGAAGCGCAATCATGCTGGACATTAAATGGATTCCCAACCCATTCATCTCCAAGGCTTTTATATATAATTTTAATTTCTCATTTGAGTAATTTCTGATTTATCCTATCAACATTATATCATTTACTGACACTCTATACTATATTTGATGTTAAGAAAAATAGGATTTGTAGAAATATAAGGAACTTCAAGCATGAGTTGATCCCCAGTTCCAACTGATAATAATTGTGTAACTTCAACCTCAATCTAAGGATGGGTGGGGGTGGGTTTTGGGTTTGAGTTGTATACTTATTTATTTTGAATACTTAACCCTAAGCAGCCCATTTATTAAGTAGGTCCAAAGTTTAGATCAATTTATTTATATATTTAGATACTCATCTCAAACTTCATTTCTTTAAATTAAGTTGGGCCAGGTCATTGAGTTAGTTAAGTGAAGTATAATATTGGAGTAGGATGGATAGACTGAGTTGAATTGGAATTTTGTCCAACTCAATCTAAAATTGACTCATTTATCAATTAGACCCAGGTGAAGATCAACTATTTATTATTTATTAGAAAAGTGATAATACTAAATCCAAACTCCCAGAAGTTTGTAGATCAATTCAAATTAAGTAAGAAATTACCATTTCTATTTTTTATGACCAAGGTGTCCAGAGATTTCAACCCTACTTAGATAGGGGACATTTTAATCCGACTAGTCTTTGGGCACATATAAGCCTCAAATCCTACACACACCGGGTAAGCAATTATGGAGAGTCGTTTAGGAGGAGTGTTGAGCATGAATCGAATTCAAGACCTCTCTCTATGATGAGAGCTTTTTCACCGTCACACTCCCTCTTGAGTTATTTGTTGCGGCCGACACCCTCTCGGGACGTACTTTACTGGAGCAGCGCATGACCATTTTTTACCATCTATTTCATAGTTGCAACTTGGCACCAGTCATTATCATTACACCTCGCATGCCACCATAAGTTGAAGGCAATGCAATACAGCCAGGGCCGAAAATCATATGCTTCTGGCATTTTGCACTATCTTTTCTTCTCTATTCTTTCACCGTACAAGCTAAGAAAATGGCGGGTGATAGTACTTTCCGTGATTTCTTTCTAGGGCCAATTGTCCCTTTGCTGGACTAGACTGGACAAGACACCCTCCAAACAAATGAAGAGAATATCTGACCATGTTCTTCTCCCATTCTCTTTCTGAATGGGTACCCTCTGCTAATAAATACCTAATGTTATTTCATGTTCATTCTCCCTTTTATTTCTTTTGTCCTCTTCCAATATTTTCACTACTACTGTCTATCCGTTAGTTTCCCTTCCTCGTAAACTTGAGGCTGTTGTTGAATGATAGTGATGCCCATTTCCTCCCTTTACTAGTCTCTTATGTTTCATGCACTCGAAACATCCCTCTCGTCTCCTTTCTTAAATGAACTGAATCTGAAAATTCATAGTATCACCAATGAGAAAATTAAAAATATTTTTTATTGTTATAAAAGTTTTATGATTTGTTAGAAAGCCATTACTTGTAACATTTTTTAAATAAATCTCACTGTCAAAAGTTAACTATTTAGAGAAGGGTGCCTTAAGTGATGAATAGAGTAATTGGTTTATTGAAATAACTGATGTTGGCCTTGATGTCATTCCACAGTCGCTTTCAAATACAGCTAGATCTTATGGTTTCACGTGAATCTTCAGATTTGCCCTTAGGTGCAACTGAATTCTATAGCCGCACGCGTAATTTACTCTGATACCATATTAGAAAATTATGACTTGATAACATTGTTGAGTTAAAATTCACTTTCAAAAATTAACTTTCAAATAAGGGTGTCTCAAGTGATATATAATCATTGATTTCTTGAATATTATTGATGTAGGACTTTTGTCATTCCACACGATTGTTTCTTACTAATGGTTTTCATTTTTAATATTTAAAATGTGGCCAAAATTTAGTAAGATCGGTAAGTTGATTTGTATGAATTTGGATGATGACATCTAGCATTTTTTAACGGATTAACCTGAACATGTTATGATCGAAGATTTAAAAACTGGATTATGTGTTGAAGATGTAAATTTAAACCTTGCTGGGTTTAGACGTCCTTAATAATCTTCTAAGATTTTTGAACGACGGAAAAACAGTAGAATACAAGAGATTAAATTAAAAAAAAAAAATGTCTGACTCATTTTCCCACTATTTCTCCTCCCAAGTCGGAAATTGTTTTCTCCTCCCTTTCTCTCTTCTTTTATACTTCCTCACTTGTGATTACTAAACAAGATGTGAGAGAATCTTGTCTATGTAGCAGAAATTCCTCTTAAACTTTCTCCTCATCTAAATGCAGCATTTGTTGTTGAGCTTGAATAGTAAATTAGTAAGTGGATTTAAAATTGGGATCTCATTTGATGATATTGATTTGAAAGAATTTTTTTTTAAAAATTTTTCTTGGTTGTGTGAAATTATTGAAAACAAACAACTCAATCTATTGCTTTAGATTATGGTGGGCTAAAATATTTACTTTCCACATCATTGGCCAGTGAGTCTATATACATAATGGTTGCAATCACATCAAATAAAATCATGGATATGCATGGAGGAAGTATTCAACAGCAAGTTGGCTTCTCCATTTTGTGTCGGTATCTCTCTCTATTCCTCATTCTGGATTTATTGAAAAGTTTTTCTTGAATTGGCTCATGTCATATTGAAACGGCAACTATGGATTTGTAAGGTGATCTTGTTCTGTGGTGAACCGTGAAGCACGCATTGAGGATGAGCTACCTCAAGTCGATAGATTCAAAATATAGGAATAGCTTTTAGTAGGAATCATTAATTGATTTGAAATAGAAAAAAAAAAAAACTGACAACTTTTTATCTTGTCGGAGGTTGTAATTAAAATTTTATATCAATTTTTGTAAATTAGTTTAGAAAGTATAATTTCTTTGGCCCCAATGGGGTATAAATATTTGTATCCATCGATATATTTTTTTTAATTTTTTTTATAAAATTCATCAATATGGGCCGATGTATCATCGATATATGGTCGGTATATAAAAGTTTTATATAAAATGGGATCCAAGGGTGTAAATATATATGTATCAACCCATATATAAAGGTTTTCAATAATTAGCCAAAGCTACTCAGGCTCCTACTTTATATTGGCCAAAGTTGGTAAGATCTAAAAAATTATTTAATTTTTGTATGTGATGCATGTTTGGCAAATTAGCCAATTTAACCAATATCAATTTGGTGTGGATTGATGTTATGCCTTTGTGAATTGTTGAGTAATTGTATGTTTGGGGTATTGCTTTCTTCTCATTTAAATGCTTTTCTTTGTAGTAGTTATATTTATTTGTCATGATTTGGAGTCTCGGATGAAGACATAATAATAGGATATTCAAAGATTCTAATGAGTCTAGTGTTGGTTGGGAGACATGATCTCACTAAATGTGCTTCATGGACTATTTCTTTACAGGAATTCAGGAACATCTCTCTTTCAAATGTGTTGATGTTAAAGGCTTTTGACTTTAGCTTCTTTTTCAATTTTTTATTATGGTTGTTGTTTTATCCAATTTATCTTTATATAATTGTACCTCCAGAACCTTTTTATCATTAATATATGAAATCTCAAAAAAAAAAATACATGATTGCTTCAGTTACATTAAGACTTTTGTACTATTTAAAAGAAATTAATGTAAAATAAATTTAATATAGGAAAATCAGTTGCAAGTCAATTTCTAGTGAGTAAAAAAGATGTTGATTCTCTCACTGTTATGTCAACGCTTTCATCTGAGAGCATGACACGTGTTGACTCCTCGTCGCTCCTGAAGCATTCATTTCCTGACATTATGTAAATTTAAGTCACATATGGAATTCTGTAAAGAAATAAGAAAAAATATTTTCAAAAATTTCAAACATATTATATATTAAATTTTCAAAATAAAAAATAAAATTTACTGAAATAATCGTTGTAGATAGATATTATTAGTAATTTCCTCATTTAAAATGATTTACTTTATAATAATTAATAACATAAAAGCCAGAATCCGACTTCCAAAACCATGGTTCCAACCTTTTCAACCATCGTGTCATTTTAATTTTTAAATGGCAAAGCGATACTCATTTGCTTCTGTATTCCTTTCCTGATTCCAGAGAATCATTGAAATATTGAGTAACCCTTTTCTTCTTCTTCACAAAATCATTTCCTTTGTGGCAAGAAAACCCTACTTTTCTTTCCTTTCTTCCTCCCAAGAAGTTTTGGCAACCCCCAATTGTAGAGAGAGACGAGGCAAAGAATTTTACAAGTGCTAGCCATTCCAACGCGGGCAAAATTGATTAGGAGACGAGATTGAGTGAAATTCTTATTTTATTTCTATCGGTCTACAGTTCATCAAGTACAGGTGTACCGATAATACACACTGCGTGTATATGTTTTACATATCGGTATACCGATTGGAGTAAAATGGAAATTTCACTTATTATATGTCTCCTAACAAATTTTACCTGTGTTAGGATGAACGTCCTTTTACAAGGCAGATATACTACAGAAACTTGTCACATGAGAATCAATTCATCTTTTTTACGGTAAAGATGTGGAGGCTTTTTAGAGCACTGATTAATTTTCAGAGTATGTAAAGTTTCTCTATCTATACACATCAATCCATTGCACACATGTCAAAATTATAACTTTTATTATTTTAGAATTCTTCAAATTTAGTAAAACTTTATTCTTGTATAATGTACAAGAAAAATACGTCTCATATTGTTGTCATAAATATATTATCAACATTTTATATTTTATCCTATATTATCTTAGAATATATTTGCAATATTAAAAACACAGTGTATAATAAATGAAAAAGTGTCTTATAAAAGCACTGTGTCTATTGAAAATATTTCTTTTTAACAGAATAAAATTATTTTGAATAGATCAAAATTAAAAGAATTAAAAATATAAATGAATGATTATAGTTTCCTCAACTCTTTTATTCAGGTCACTGTTTTGTTTGTGATAAGGACAGAACAAAAGAGATTTTCCCAAAACGCGTATATATATTGAAAGAGAGAGAGAGAGCGCCACTAATATCTGCTCCCCACCGGAAACGGAGTGGAAGAAGATCTGAGACAAGATATGGGAGAGAAGGAAAATGGAAAATGCCCCACCGGAAACGGAGTGGAAGAAGATCTGCTACAAGATATGGGAGAGATGTAAAATGGAAAATGTTTTGCATGTCACTAACATGACAAGTCTCTATCCCAGGTAAAATAATTTCTCTGGTTTAAAATTTATATAATATCAATAAAACATTTAAACAATTTAAAATTTTCGATTTAGCTTGGACTTTGTTGAATCTTCTCTAGTCCCACTTATTTTTTAAAGAATTTTGAAAGACTTGATAGAAACATATCAATAGAAGTCAAAATTGTTTGAAACAAGGGTAATAATTTCGGTCGATACGATATATCAGCTGATAAAGGTTGTTTTTAAAGAAAAAATAGGAGAGAGAAATTTATCGGCCGATATTGAGATTTATACCCATGGTTTGAAATTTTTTCCTATTTTATTACTTATTTAAATTTATTTTTAATTTTTTTTTGAATTTATGTTTGGGAAACCACGGGATACCCAGCGTAAAACTTCTACAGGTGAGTCCACTACCCCTAGACACACCAATATTAGGTCATGGGGGCTCGAACCAGCAATCTTCCGCTTCCTGAGGCAGGAGGCAACCAGTTGAGCTATACCAGTTTATTTATTTTTTATTTGTTTAAGGTTGGATAGGAGTGCAACATTGCTATTTTAATGTCATGGTTTTGATTCAGATTAAATTTTTAATTCCCGTTGAACAATGATATCGTTTGTTTGGACCAAACTTTCTAATTAAATGGATCTTGTCTCATTTTCTCTTCTATTTCCAAAAACCTAACTTCTTTATTAGTTAATCACTTAATAGAAAGGAAACCATTTGCAGGGTCAAATAAAATTCAATAGTTTTAGCTTAAAAAATCAAAATTAAACTTTATTTTAATAAATATGAATGTAACCGTTATTATATTATATGTTGGGCCCTCTATAAAATAGACGGAAACAAAACATTAAAAAAAAAAAAACTTAAGTTGAACTTGAATCAAGAGGAGGTTTTACTAAATTTTGAATAGATATGTTTAAGGCTCGTCTTATTTTGATAATTTTTTTATTATAATTTTATTGAGTCGAGTTAATTCACTAAAATTTAATTTAATTTTGAAACTCTAAATCTTACCCAAATATTAATGTGCTAATCAGTTTTGACTTCTCCTGTTCTCATTATTGTTATTGTTATTATTAATAACTTTATCCTTACTATATAATCATAATTTAAATTTTAAAATATGTCTAAGCTCATCATTCTTATCTCTAATATTTTGAGTTAGGTTTTCCTCCTTTAAAAAACTAAAAGATGTATACAATGGACCCAACTTTTATTTCCCTAGTGCCTCTCCAAGGTAATCAATGGTCGCCTATATGGGGTGTTTTTTTTTTATAATAAAGATGTCATTTAAATAATATAATTTCATTTCTATGGAAAATAAAAATACAACAAAATAATCTAGATTTCATAAAGAAGAAAGAAGACCTCAACTTTAAGTTCCATCTTTCTTTTTAAGTGCTCTTAAAATCATTAAAGAATAAAGATAAATATTTGTTTTAGTCACTTAATAATTTTTATTTTCCAAAAATAAAAGGAGACAATATGAACCGATGCTATTACAACAGCCATTAGAAAAAAAGTATCCGCTCAACTTCACAGGCTCTCTTGGGAGAATCATTAAATTTCCATGATTTGATAAAAGAAACGACATGTGATAGTCGTCAGCTCCGTATTTAAAAGAAAAATCAATTTTATTAATTTTTTTTTTTTATGTTCGAAGGTGTTCAGTATCTCACTTAACTAATCTTTTGCGATATGTGAAAATTTTTCAATCTGTATACACTTGATAAAGTTAGGGAGAATGACCCTTTAAAGTTGAGCGAGAATAGAACACAACAACTCTACTTCTTGAAGTAAATTCTTAACCGTCATTAATTTTGTTTGAAAATCTATGACATTCATCTAGAGGGATGATCCACAAGACTCATAGAATGATAATAAACACACTAAAATCATTTTAATTAAATTGATTCATAAGGTTTTTAAAGGTATCACTTTTTATTATTTTTAATTTATACTTATAAATTTAAATCATAGTTTTATTCACGTGATTGAGATAAATTTTAGTAATTCATATAATCAAGCAATTTTCTAAAGTGTTAGAGTTGTTTTGTGATAAATATCCTGACTAGGCTGTAGTTTATCTTAGAAGATAGGATAAGGCTTAAGAGTTGGTTTAGTTGTAAATGCATGAGATGTAGACTCTCAAAAGTTGTATTTGACATAGTTAGAATGGAACGATTATCATGAATTATGGTTTATTCAATCATAAAAACTTTTAATAAAAAAATATTACATTTTTATGATTCTATCAATCATTCTCTCAATCGATACAGTTGATGATTTTAGTCTTATAGTTACTCACATTGGCTCCATTATTTCTCATAATATTCTTTTTTAATGTTTTATCCTCAATTATCTATAAATTTACTGCTTTTTTTTGTAACTTTGTGACTAAAGTTTTGATTTTTCTTTCTTTTTAATTGTTTTACATAGGACCATCAGTCAGGCAAGGAAGTTGGGACCAAATACTAAAGTAGTCGTGTGTTTGTCACCAACAATCTCACTTTGTCCACATAGGTGTAGTTGAACTAGTAATCTTCTGTCTCAAGAAGTGGGAGATGACTTGTTCAAGCCCCCATGACCTCATCTGGTGTACAGTAAAGACAGTGGGTATCACCTGTTGGGTTTCCTGCGGTTTTCCACATAAATTCAAAAAAAAAAAAAAAACTCTACCTTTTCTTTCCAATACTATTAAGATTTTTTATATGAATTTTAGTGGTGAATTTCCAAGAAAGTCATTTATGTTACTTTAGCTCAGCTGTTTTATCCTGAAATACTTGAATAGAATTGACACAAACATCATCATCATGTTAAAGACAAGAAACACATTACCTTTTTATCTCCATCCATATCACATAACTATTGAGGTGAAGCTGTTCATAATCCCACCCTATCTTATAAACTACACATTCCAAATACTGTTCTACCCAATATTTCTGAATTTATTTTCTTCTCCCACTTGATAATTCTTATCTTCAAGCTTTTGGATGAACTTGTTTTGTTTTTTTTGTCTAAGTCTGAATGGAATAAGCTATCTTCAAAATCAACTATCTATGCTACCATATGAAAAATTTACTTGGTTGCTATTGGATATATATAAGGTCAAAACGTACACATATTTGTCCATCAATCCATCTAAAACTCATCTATCCTATTCAGTGTGATGAAGCATTTGGTATCTAAAGTTCAAATTTGTTATCATTGATTTTGGATTTGTTCTAAGTGCTCATATTTTGTTTTTTTTGTTAATATGAGTGGCTCTTTTAAGATAAATGATCTTGATCTCCTAAACTACTTTTTTAGAGATTGAAGTGGATTATTTTATAATTTTTTTTTGAATTTACATGTGAAAAATCGCAGGAAACTCAGTGTGAAACCCCAACGGATGATATCCACTGCCTTTAGAGTATAACAGGTGAGGCAATGGGGGTTCGAACCTGGCGATTTCTACTTCCTGAGACAGGAGATTACTGGTTGAACTACACTACGTAGACTATCGACAATAAATTCTACCAAATCAAGTAACTCAAAACAAGTCTATTCTCATATTAAATATAGATTATTATTTTTGTCAACTCATATTTGGGCCTTCTTCTAACTTACTCAAAATTTAATGAAATTTTTAAAATTTCAACATATTTTTATTTTAAGCTAAATTAAGTAGATAATTGAATTTATATATTATGTATTGATGTGATTCAAGCAAACAAATTTATACCACTGAAACATAATTATGATAAAGAGTCAAAGCTAAAAAAATATTAGACAAAGATATAAACTTGAAGAGTATGTATATCTATATCTATAAATATGGGCGTCCATTCTAAGAAGGGCAAAATTTTTAGGAGCCGTGGGATATAGTGAAATTCCCATTTTACCTCTACCGGTGTGTGGGAATTTCACTAAATCCCGTATCTCTTAAAAGATTTGTCCGTGTTAAAATGAATGATCATAAATATCTATATATTTTATGTCTATTTTATATATATTTTGGATAGTTTGACCTAATTTGAACTTATTTTTTAATATAATTCAAAATAACTCAGGTGAGTTTGAGTTGATCTGACCAAATTATACCCACAATAAAAATTTTAGCTAATATTTAAATGAGTCCTCCAAACAAAATATCATCCAATATCTATCTCTCTATATTACAATATTTGTGATTATTTTAATATATTGGAAGATATCTACTGAAATATGGTCGTCTTCGATTTATGTTATATCATCTGCCATATATATATATATGAGAGAGATTAAAATTTATATTTAATATGATATTTAAAATATTACACAGGCAAATGTTTACAGCATAGTTTGAAAAAAAAAAAATCAATTAAGTTAGTTTCACTGAATTGTATTTGGAATTGAATCTGAGTTTTGTCTTTAAATTCTAAGCATAGAGGATCTATTTACAGAATAACATCCAAAAACAGACACTTTTTATTTACTGAAATGGGATAAAATACCAAATTTTTTATTTTAGGACCGAGGCCTTCCCAATTTTCTATTTTGAATCTGAAAGACCCGATTTTTCAGATTTATTACAAGATTTCCGGGATTTCCTTAGCCAAACTTTTTTTCTTTGTTTCTTGTAGGCTTGTAGCTGGCCTTGGTTATAAATTGGAGTAGCCGGGGAGCAGCACCTACATAAACAAATATTGGCCATCGTCAATCGCTCTCTGTTTGTCTCTTATCTTTCTTGAGAATTTGCGTAGTTGTTTCTCCTTTTCTCTTTCCTTTAGAAGCAGAAACTAGTTTTCATGGCCGTGATTTTTCTATATGGGGCTTTCCTCATCCTCTGTTTGGTTCTTCTACGAGCAGCTTTTACTACAATCTCCTGCTACTGGTTAACCCCAACGAGGATCAGAAAGGCGATGGAAAAACAAGGAGTCACTGGTCCAAAACCTTGCTTTCTAGTTGGAAATCTCATTGAAATGGCTTCTCTCATAACAAAATCCACCTCTTCTGACATGGACTGCTTCCACCACGACATCGTTAGCCGTATTTTGCCTCATTACGTACTCTGGTCCAAACAATACGGTATATACATGACGACCCATGTCTTTAAATCACCATCACTTTCATGTTTCCTCATCTTTCTATCACCATCAACTCTTTCTTTCTCTCTCTGCTGACCTTTTGCCTTCTGTCGGTATTTCTCTGTTTTAATGAAAGAGGCGCTTAGATGAATGTGGGGTTGTTTGAACAGGCAAAAGATTCATATATTGGAATGGGAGTGAACCGAGGATGTGCTTGACGGAGACAGAAATGATAAAAGAGCTGCTTTCCTCCAAATACAGCCACCTATCTGGCAAGTCCTGGCAGCAACAACAGGGCTCCAAGCACTTTATTGGCAGAGGCTTGTTGATGGCAAATGGAGACGATTGGGTCCACCAGCGGCATATTGTCGCGCCCGCATTCATGGCTGACAAACTCAAGGTAACCATCGAAGGAAGATGATGATGACGACGACGACGACCATGATTGAATTGATATTAATTTGGTTTTTTTTAATAGAGAGGTGTTTGCTTCATGTGTAGAGTCACGTTGGTTATATGGTGGAATGTACCAAGCAAATGATTGGATCTTTAGAAGAAGCTGCGGAGAGTGGCGGAGTGAAGTGGAAATCGGCAGCTACTTGACTCGGTTAACTGGAGATATCATATCCAGAACAGAATTCGACAGCAGCTATGAGAAGGGGAAGCGGATTTTCCATCTTCTAACCTGTCTGCAACACCTCTGCGCTCAATCTACCCGCCATCTCTGCTTTCCCGGCAGCCGGTGAGTGCCGGAAACACTCTTTATTCAGAGTTTCTTTTTTTTTCAAATCATGACTGTACAATCTAACAGGAGGACATCTTAACAACTCCAAAAATAATTAAACAGTAATATAATTTTTTATTTGAGATTTTTTTTTTTATAATATAAGTATTCCCACCCCACATATTCAGAGTAAGACTAATATATACACAAAATTACTTTAGCGTCACATGTATTAGATAAACTCGAGAAGAGTCATACTCAAGATTTATAGTTAATCGTAAAAGTTTAGACCAATTGAACTGTTTTATAGATAAAACAATCAAAAGTAAAATACAGATTTTAAATTTAAATTTTTTTTTTTTTGTAATATTTAATCTAACATCAAAGATTATATGACATGAAAACCCATCTTCCCCATGCAAACAGTCACCTGAGCATTTTTTCTAAAGTTTGCCGTTTTGAGGTCCTGTGTTTTCACACGTGATTTGAACTCATTTGATGGTCACTTCTGTATTGGCTTTTGCACCAGAGTTTTTCCCTCCTCTCTGTCACTGTCAGGCTGTAACACAGTCCACAGTTCGAACACTTGTCAAACTCAACTCAAACTCAGTCCACTTGTAGGGACAAGGTGCCTTACTCTACTGGCGGAGTCTGAACGAGACTCGAATAGAGTTCGTTGACTCACTAAAAAATTCAACTTCTTAGTCAACGTTGAATTCAACTCAGATTTCGAGCTCTGGGACTTCTGCTTTCAGCTCTGCCAGCTCGTTCTACTAACTATGATGGATGTCAGATACAGAGATGAAAGATACTCCGAAAGTGATGTTTTTAGTGATTGAATTCAACCAATCAATCTAGTGGAATTTGAAACTGTTTCAGGTTCTTCCCAAGTAAATTCAATAGAGAGATTAAAGCGTTGAAAATGGAAGTGGAGAGGCTGTTGATGGAGATCATCCAGAGCCGGAGAGACTGCGTTGAGATTGGGAGGAGCAGCTCCTATGGAAATGATCTCTTGGGGATGCTCCTTTCTGAGACACAGAAGAAGAGATCAGGTTTTAGCTTCAATCTTCAGCTGCTTATGGACGAATGCAAGACCTTTTTCTTCACTGGCCATGAGACTACAGCTCTTCTTCTCACCTGGACTGTCATGCTCCTTGCCACCAATCCCTCATGGCAAGAGAAGGCCCGCGAAGAGGTGTTTCAGGTCTGCGGCGGAGATCCTCCTTCCGCCGATCATTTATCAAAGCTCTCACTCGTAAGTAATTCGAAACCATTGCTGATCATGTTAGTACTGGGCTTCCAGCCCAAGAAACTAATTTGATAAGTGAAGTGATACAATCTCATATAAGTCCATAGATTGCACCCCTCACAACTGATATGAGAATCTCGTTCACACCTCAACAAATCATTTAGTTAATTTATAATATAACTAATCAACACTCAGAGTTTTAGTATAAAGTGTCACATTTAGATGTGAAGACACCTTTTGTCTAAAAGAATATTGCTTATTAATTACTAATTTAGTAGAGAAGAAAGTGATAAACAAATATGATTCCAGTTTTTGTCAACCAAAATCGCAACTCAAGTCCAACAATCAAAATTACTGCCCAAGTTAAGAGATGTTTTACTGACGACTCTCTTCACTTTACTTATTCCACAACCAATTATCATATTGAATTCCTTTCTTCAATGGATTTTATTTCATTTTTCTTTGATGTTGTATATATAGAACTTTTGTTGAAATAACTACTTTGATTTACTTCACAGTAAATCATGATACTGAATGAGTTGATTTGATTTACTTTACAGTTAAACATGATACTGAATGAGTCACTGAGGCTGTACCCGCCGGCTTCCCTTCTACCACGAACTGCTTTCGAGGATATTAGGTTGGGTGACCTCTACATACCCAAGGGGCTCTCTATTTGGATTCCGGTGCTGGCAATTCACCACAGTGAGGAATTGTGGGGGAAAGACGTAAATGAATTCAACCCTGAAAGATTCGCCGGAAAGTCATTTGCACCTGGCCGCCATTTCATTCCATTCTCCAGTGGACCGCGCAATTGCGTCGGCCAGGCCTTTGCCCTGATGGAAGCCAAGATCATTCTGGCCATGTTTCTCTCTCGCTTCAGCTTCACCATTTCACCAAACTACCGGCATGCGCCGGTCAGCGTTCTCACCTTGAAACCAAAACATGGGGTGCAAATCTGTATAAAACCTCTCAAACCATGATTGGATTCACCGTTAAACCTTCTTCCCTACCGAGACTCTGTTTCAGATACTGCGGCTTAAGGTTCCAGCTATGAGCTATGGTTCGATTATTTCATCTTTTTTTTTTTTTTTTTTTTTTGGGTTTTTTAATATGTTCCTTACATTTTAAGAGGATCAAAGAGTGGAGGAATTACATGCAAGGAATTTGGGTTTTTTTTTTTTTTTTCTAGAGAAGAAATCATATGATCTTTTGGGAGTGCTTAGATTTTATTACAATTATCATGAACATGATTGACATGAGAGCCATTTGAGCAAATTTTCCTTTTGAAAAGAAATGAGTTGATCTTGTGGGGATGCTAGATATTACAATTATCATCCACAGCATCGACATGGGACGCATTTATTAGTTCTTGTAAGTGAAAGAAATCAAATGGATCTTGTGGGGATGCTTAGATATTACCTCTGTCTGCATATCGTTGACATTAGACCCACTTTCTGTAATTTTCCTTTTTGAAAAGAAATCAACGGAACTTGTGGAAAAATATGCTTCTAAAGTATGTGATTATATACTTTATTCTTTCAAAAATCATATTTTTCATTTTCTTATGATCTAAGTGTATAAAAGTTTGATAATTATCTAATACTTATAACCTTCAAATGCTCTGTTTGGAAGCTATATCTGAATCATATGACAGACATTGATAAGAATGCAGTGACCAAGAAAATAATAGGAAGAATGGAAGGAATTTACATGTGCAGCATTTGCTTGTTTTCATTTCGAAGCTTAAGCCAACTTGGCTGATCAGAAACAACGTAGGTCCATTGCATTTCTTTTTTCTCCTAACCCCATCACCACCTTCCACGACTGATCCTCTGCCTTTTTCTTGCCACCAACTTGTCAGTCCTTTTCTTGCTTGGTTCTCCATTTGAATAGAGATATCCCATGATGAAGATTAGGTTATAAAAACCCTTTTTCTGCTAATTTTCTATTCTCACCTGCACGAGTGGCTTAGCAGTGCTCCCATGGTGGTGCCTTTAATATAAATACAATTAAAACAAATCGGGATTCCCTCACATCCCTTACCCACGTGGGATTAGGCACTTAGGAACCTTTTTTATACAGTCAAATGATAGAGCAGAAATACATAATATCTTCCCCCACCACCATCACCACAACCCACTCCACTACCCTTGTTTTGGAAATTACCTTCTGCCTCCCCTTTTTTTCATCATTTCTTTCTTTTTAAAATAGCTTCTAAGTTTCCTTTAGGGAGCCGGTAAAGACACCTGAGAAATCTTTTTCTACACACTCGTTTTTCAAAAGTTAATGAAAATTACTATTTTGCTCTTCTACTTAAAAACGCCTCATCGTCCTCCGAATGAGTAATCCACCGAATGAAGACATTCGTTCGGACGAATGTAAATTGAGATTTTCAAACGAAGTCGTTTCTCGATCGATTTCTATAAACAAGGTATCAAGATTCATCTACACTGAATTTTATGAACTCGTGAAAAGTGTAAGGTTTTGGGCTTAAAAAATCGTACCTAAAGAATTAAGGAACTTCCCTCTTAATTCTTTGGATACGATTTCTGAAGCCTAAACTATATCCTTTTCACTTAAAATCAGTTCCGAAGTTCATAAAATTCAGAGTAGATGAATTTTGATACATTGTTTGCAGAAATCGGACAAAAAACAGGCTCGTTTAAAAATCATACTCTACCATCCACTTTCTTCGAACGAAGGAATTTATTCGTTCGAATGAAGTGGGAATTTCTTTGTTAGAAGGAAGTGGGATGTGGAGTGAGATTTTTAAACGAGGTCGTTTCTTGACCGATTTCTATAAACAATTTATCAAAATTCATCTACTCTGAATTTTATGAACTCCGAAACTGATTTTAATTGAAAAGGATATAGTTTTGGGCTTAAAAAATAGTATCTAAAGAATTAAGAGAGAGGTTCTTTAATTCTTTGGATACGATTTTTTAAGTCCAAAATTATACATTTTCACTTAAAATCAGTTCTGGAGTTCATAAAATTCAAAGTAGATGAATTTTGATACCTTGTTTGTAGAAATTGGTCGAGAAACGACTTCGTTTAAAAATCTCAGTTCACAGCTCACTTCGTTTCGAACGATTTTTTTCATTCGGTGGATCACTCGTTCTGAGGAGGATCCGGCGTTTTTAAGTGGAAGGGCAAAAGGGTAAATTCCATTAACTTTTGGAAAACGAGTGTGTAGGGAAAGATTTCTCGGGTGTCTGTATGGTTCCCCTTCCTTTATTTCTCTTCTAGTATGTGGAGTCTAATTATCAAATATGTACTGTCTTATTGCATCTTTTATAAACCTTAATTAGACAGTATATAATATTTCTTTTTCGTGAGAAAGAGGAGCAAATCTGTAATGTGGGTAAGAATCGTCTCTACTTCGATTTCTTACCTTTGAACACAGTGGATCAGTGTTGAACCCGAAGACGTACTGAAAGGAAATCATGTAAACCTCTGTGTTGTAGTTTGATTTTGTGTGTTTATTTTTCTCCTTTCTGTTTTCTTTTCGATATTGCTATTTCTGTGTGGAGTGAAAATTATTTCATGCTATTGTAACTCATCTTTTTTTTTTTCCATTTCTCAAATTCAAACTCTTGAGATTGAGAAATATGTAGATCTTTTATTGATTTTTGGTCCTTTGCTTTTGAATTATAGTACCACTCACTTGGATTTTTATACCAGAAACTTGTTCTTCTTCTGCCTCTTCTTTTTGTGGTATCTCATTCTTATTTAAAATTAAACTTGTATATATTTTTACTGGTAAAAGAACCCACTTCACCTTTTCGAGCTCTTTAAATTGAGTGAAAATATTTTTTTCATTGATTTCTTGTTCTTTCCTTTTAAATACACCGATTTTATACTTAGAAGTGTTTGTCCTCTTTCATTCTTCTTCCTTCTCTTTACAACTCATGTTTATTTAAAATTTACACACCAGCTTCTAAACTTGTTTATTTCTCTTATTGGGAAAGCACCCACTTCCATTTTTTTTCCTTCTCAAACCCAAGCTCTTTAGATTGAGAAATATTTTTTTTTTGTTCGATGCTTTTGAATTATTGTACATCGGGTTGGATTTTTTATACTAGAAAGTTGCTAGGATTTTTAATACTAGCAACTTGTTCTTCTTCCTCTCTTTATTGTTAAGTGATAATGAAATTTTATGTAAGAGAAGACAGAAAAAGATTCCCTATACTCGAGCTTATTAGAAAGGGAAGATGAATGAATCCGTGTGCTTAATGAATTCAATTTGATTTTTTAATCTCTGTTAACAATTCCCCACCCAACAATAATAAGCCAAAAAAGCTTATGGCACCAATGATCACAGTTAGAATAAAGAGGTACCATACATTTAATTAATTAATTAAGATATAAATTATAAGAGTTTTATGATTAAAGTCTCAAGAGTAGTGGGTATCATCCGTGGAAGTTTTACAATGTATTTTTCATTATTTCACACACGTAAATTCAAAAAAGAAATTCAATTGTCTTGACCATCAAAATCGATCAATTTATTAATATTATATTATTCATTTGTCAATGCTCATCCTTAATGATTAAAGTCACTACCAAATGCACTCTCCATTGGATTTTAGAACTTTGGTCATTTTCAAATATCTTAGTATGGGTCCAAGAGCTAAAGATGACATAAAGAAAATCTTCACCTTTTTACCTTAGATGAATCTTAAGCTAACTACACCTTTCGTGCCTAGTCAAGTCAAATGACCATTATACTTTTAGAACTTAAAAATGACTTCTTTAGAAGTAGAGCGTGCCTTGATCTATCAATATTTTTTAAAAAAATCTCTAAACTTTAATGCATCCTTTTAATACTTTTTTAATTTAATAGATCCCAAATTTGCATTAGGTATATCAAATATTATGTGCCAAAACAAGCTTTCATGAATGGATAGATATATACCATGATAGATATGGAAACCTACCTCTCTCTCTAGCCTTGATTGTCCGGTGAAGTTTATCATCATCAAACTCATTTTCCCATTAATTTAGAGTTGGGCAAGTGAGGTTGATTGTGAAATTTTTCTATATAATTATGCAGATGCCTCAATTGGACTCACATATGTGTATCCAAAAGTTTGATGTCCCTTTCACCCGTCTGGATTCTTGGACTAAAACTTCCTTCCCCATATCCCTTTCCCAAGACAAGCGCAATGGACTTGGCAACCGGTCCAGTCATGGTTCTGATCTATTCGGATTCAGGTCAAATTTCAAGTCTTGTTAAAATGGATTGAGTCGATTCGGGTCCATTTTGTGTTCAGATAGGGTCGGGTGATCGAAGTAAAACAACTTTTTCTACTAAGATACATATCAAGACTACTCTTTAAAGTTTAAACAGGTCTAAACCTCATATGGTTGCTTGTGTGTGGTAATAATCGAGTCAACTAGGTCTACCCATTTATTTTCATGTTTGGGTCAAGTTGAGGGACGCCCATCCTAACACGGGTAAAATTTATTAGCAGATACGGAATGAGTGAAATTCTCATTTTACCCTTATCGGCATACCGCACATCAAATTTCAGTGTACCGATACGCAAAATATATACATATAGCGGCGTGTTATCGGTACACCGATATTTAATGGTCGGTACACTAGTATGGATAAAATAGAAATTTCACTTTATCCCTTGTATCCTAATAGATTTTGCCTGTGTTAGGACGGCTGGCCCAAGTTGAGCCATTTATCTAAATGAGTGGGTTAATCGGCCCGGTTCAGATTTTGTTAGATCTAAAGCCCAACCAATGCCAGCTAATGTACCCAACAAACACATCTATCTAGATCTGTATATTACCTAAGCTCACGTTTCGTGCCCACTAACACTCACGGTAGATCCTCCTAGATAGCCCTAGGCATTTATAGACCCAATTATTCACAGTTATCATTTAGAATTAGCTCTAATCGAATTATAACCTATATTTTTCTCACCAAACAATTAAAATAATTCATTTATGAATTATTATAGAAATCTTTTATCCAACCAAACTAAAGAAATTAATATCTATAATAAAAAATTATAAATTTTCATTTTCAATAAAAATAAGAATTATCGATAAAATCAATTTCTATGAAAAATAGTTACACACAAAAGTATCCTTGGAATCTTGAATCTTAGTCCATGTATGCCCCATGCCACCTGGTGTATACATTCGTGTAAGATCTTTCTATGGTCATTGACCTAGTTCTGTGGCATCTTCCATCCAATGGTGCATGGCATCAATCCATATTGCATTGGCCCATAGTTGGCCCTTTAGATGCATTTGATCAATTCCACAA
The DNA here is from genome assembly GCA_022113865.1 of Chimonanthus praecox. NCBI lineage: Eukaryota > Viridiplantae > Streptophyta > Magnoliopsida > Laurales > Calycanthaceae > Chimonanthus > Chimonanthus praecox. Next base: position 58,525,343 of record CM039091.1, on the reverse strand, counting down.
TTAAGATCTAGAGCAAGTGAAATTTTTAGTCCATTTGAATATATTTTTACTTAAAAGTACATCTCATCTAAGTTTTAAAGTTCAATCCTCTAATCACTTATATTTCGATGTCTCTCAGTGTATCAACCAGATAGGACATGTAATAATAAAATGTATAGTAGTCTTTCCGTTTACATGAAGTTTGGTGCAAATAACTAGATAGACTCGTATAGATGGTAGGATAAGAAAAGTCATATCTTTTTAAATCTTCAAATTTTCAACTTAATTTAATGAAAAAAATTCATTATATATTTTTTTTTAATTTACATGTGGAAAACCTAGTGTACTATTTATAGGAATTAAGTGGGTGTGAGGGAGTAATCAAAAGTAGAAACTCATTTACAGTAGATCCTTTCTTATAAAAATTTCAAAAGTTTTTACATCACCCATGTCGATGTCTTAGTATTTTTCAAAGTGACAGTGGTTGAAAACTTTTAGAGTTGAAATAGGGTCAAGTAACATGAACCAATGGCACCCCGACAACAATAAATGGTTTGAGTTTTCTTTATAAAGGTTCTACTTTTGGGCTAATTAATTGCAATTGATTTCGCTCCTTCTTAGCTTCACATTTTCATCGCCACAAATGGTGGCACTATATTATGATTTATGACTAAAAAATCCATACTACCACATGGTAAAATTAGTGTCTGCAATGATTGAGAATTTCTAATTGGAGTTTTGCTTTATCAATTTTTTTTTTTTTTAAATTTACATGTTATCATACATTTATTTTAGTTATAGACAATTAATTATTAGATAATCAATATAAAATTTAAGATAAAAGAATAAATAATTTTCAAATCATGAAAATGTAGTTACTCTCAAAGGTATTCAAGAGTCTCACCCGTAGAAGATGTTACTCGACTAATTCTTTCAGGAGATGTACACATCTTTTTGCACATACACCGAATTCTACAATGAGGAGTAACTCCATGAAAAATAGACCGAAGAGGTTGTTCTATATATATATATTAGAGTGAGTGTTTTCATTCCATCTTTATTATACAATGACTACTTCTGACATTCTCCTCATTTTAGTCACAAAAGATAAAAGAATTTTCAATTCATGAAAATGAAGTCAGTCTCTAATTTTTTTGGTGATGTAATGGTTTTAAAGTTCCAAATTCGTGTTCTTGATGGTTGAAAGTGCCTAACCTCCTTCCACCCTCTGACTATGAACAAAGTTGCTTAATCTCCTTTTCACATCAGTGCCATAATCCCACTGATAGGGTCTTAGTGGTGAATCCCTCTTTTGTTGTTTCTCTATTTTTCACTCCTGCACCACTCCCATGGTGGGCGGCCATGATGGTTGCCAAGTTGCAGTGGCAACCAACAATCTCTGATGTGGAACTCAATTTCACTTCAGCATTATTACGTTTTAATGATGAGACTTATAATTATCCAATCTTCGATAGATGAAATTTTGATTCAGGGGTTTGCCAGTACAAGGTTTTAATCAATTATCAGGATACATTGGATTTTTTTTTTTTTTTTAAGAAGTAACGAAAGATTTTCATTAAAAGAGAGACGGAGTACAATAGAAAAAAGGGGAAAAGAAAGGAAAAAAGAGGTCTAAAAGATACAGACCACCAAAACAGCTAGGAGAAACAAAATACAATAAAGAGAGAACCCTTGGCCCCAAATCTTAAATAGAAAAGACTCCTGTAGCCCTATTGTTAGATACGTATTTGGTAAGGAGGTCAGCCAAGCCATTAACAGAGGGCGAACATGAGCAAAAGAGACATCCAAACCTGCAACTAGATCCCTAATTTCCCTCGCAGTATTGATCATCTTTCAGGGAGGTCGTTTGAGACCTGACGCCCACTTAATAACATTTACCAAGTCCCCTTCAACAAGTGGACCGTGACCGTGTTTATCTTTACCTGTGATGATGCACGACAATGGACCCTACACTTGATGTCACTTATTGGCAAGAATGTTTTGGAATAGTTAATTATTCAAACAATCATTATTAGCTTGGGTAGGCAGCAAAGAGAAGGAATCAAGAGGTACTGTGAAACAGGAGAAGTGATCCAATGGCAAATAACCACGAATTGGAGCAATGCTACTCATAATTTTGATCTATACATAAGTCTCAATCTTATCATGGCATACAATTAGAACAAGGACCAAGAATATCAAAACTATTATAAGTTGGAGATCCATGCCTAACCCACATCATGTGGTGGTACTTCACAGAAAATATACACAAAGTGCAGAAGGCGTGGATAAGATACCGGATTTATGTCATTTTAAATCAACTGCTGAAAGTCGACAGATCCATGACCTCACCTTACTAATGCTATTTCAAGTTTTGCATTATCTTGGTTCCAAAACAAACATTAAGGGTTGCCAACTATGCACACCCCTAGACCTGGCAATGAGTTGGGTCAGATTCAAGTCAACTCTTTCAGTTTCGGTCTATTACGGGTCTTGTTAAACGGGTTAAATTGGTTAAGGTCTATTTCGGATCTTGTTAAGTGAGTTAAGGCGTTTCAGGTTTATTGGACTTTGAGTTGGATCTGGTCGAGTTTACCCATTTACCTGATTTAAGAGACTTTTCTAAAGAGACACACATCAAGACTATCTTGTAAATAGATGTAGATCTCATATAGTTAGATGCGTTGCATATAGACATGGCAACAATCGGGTTAGTCCGATCTACTCATTTATAAACGGGTTCGGACCGGATCAGGTCAACTATTAAACAAGTTAGGCTGGGTAGGGTAATCAGGTCGGATCAAAACAGAGAAAAGAAACTAAAGCTGAAAAAAATGCTATTTCAAGGGGGAAAAGTACATCGTCATTGTCATCTTCAAGAAACAGCTCATTCAGCTTCATTTGTTGAGTCAGCAAGTGTGGAACTCTGAAAAACAGTGTGCGAGTTCTCTTTTTCCACAGGGTTCATGTTAAGGCTCCCTGACTGCAGAAGGTTTTCCACTAAGGTATTAGTTTAGCCAGAAACTTTCTGATGCATCATCTGGCTTTCTTTCACTGGCTTTCACTTCAAAATTGCCAGCATTTCTTCTCCCTCATTAGCAACTTCCTTGGCTCTTTGGTGAAGTCTTGACAGGTGCTGGCCCAATTTTTTTGTGTTTTTCTTCACATTTGAAATTATCTTCTGGCTGCAAAATATAAGCATGAGCCTCAAATTAAACTGAACTGAAAAGGAAGTCATTGACCATGCATACCCTGAGCTGCAGCTATAGTTGAAAGCTTTAAATTGCTGAGGTCATCACTGTTTTTGCTAAAATACCGTCAACTGAAATCACTTCCAAGCTATTTTATAAAGGAAACACACACTAGAGAGTGGCTGAATCAATAAATAACACCCTCATTGACATGAAAATAGAATTGAACTGCTCAATATTGCAAAACCTACGATTACATCAGCAGCGGAATAGAAATCCCCAGAGATAACAACTTCAGAGATACAACTCTACTGAGGCATACAGGAAAACAGGTAGAAATCGTAAAGACATGAGAAAGAATCTGAATAATTCATGAATCTATAATTAAGTAATTGCTAACTGTGTTTTTCATGGTTTCAAGACAGCAGTCTTACATTGCCGAGCTTGTCACAAAATTGCTAAGTGCTTTCTGTGCAACCTTAAAGGGTGGTTAGTTCAAATCAAGTAATCTTTTCAAGCCCATGCCCATGCCCACCCCACCCCACCCTCACCCCCCTTCTCTTTTTTTTTTGAAGAAATGCATCCATTCATTATAGAACTGCAAGTTAGTGGGGTCCACAAAAAAGCCCATAGTTCAGTCATGAAACTTGGAAGAACGTACATAACAAGGACATAAGCATCTGCCATAAGTCACTAAAAAACCAAAATTGTCAACTCATCACATCCTTTTGATTGGATTTAGAATTCAGAAATATAATGTTTAAGGAACCAAAACCATTTGCATTACAACTTTTTAGTCAGGGTGTCCTAATCCAGGAACTTGTGGATATCATTAGATACTGAAGTCTGACTCAGTTGATTGCAAGGAATGAACAGGAGTCACTCACTATATCAATTGGTGCTTCTGGAGTGAATCGAGGAAAATTGGGAACTGGTGGATATATCATTGGATACCACCATGCCTAGGTCAACTGTAAAGAGTTTCACTGAGTTTTGTTGGAGACACTTTTAGGTGCTGGTTGCCATTAACTGAGGATGAATATTATCCAGGGTCAGTTGCCTGGTCCACCCCTCCACCCCCACCTTCCCCCCCTCTCCAGGGCCGGCTAGTGTGGGAGGTTTACTATGTCTTGGATAGTGGCTGCATTGTTGTGTTTAGCTAGCAATTGAAACATAGCCTTGAGTGATGTTGACTAGTTTAAGAGATCGATGCAAAAGAGATTCAGTTCGATTATTATTATTTTTTTTTGAAAGATGGAGATTCAGTTTGATTATTGTTGAAGGAGAAGTGCTAATCTTTCCACCATCCAGGGAAATTTCCTAACATGTCGGAGATAATTGGTCTTAAGTGGATTGGAAGTTGTCTTCCATCATGCGTTTGGCTAACAAGGAGGCTGATGCACTTCCCAAGAGAGTGTTGATTGATATTCACCTCTTTTTTTTTTTTTGAAAGATTTGTTAATTGAGTTTCCATCATCCATGGAATTGTACAATTTCTGAACCAGTATGTACTGTTCCTTTTATGATATTGAACCAATTGTAGGATACATATTGTACCTCATAAGATTTTAATAAAAATGCTTTATCTTGTTGCTTTTGCATCACTCAACATCATCACATGACATTGGAGGTTTAAATAACATCCTATTGAAACACCATTAAATCAATGGTAGTTGGTTATCACTCAATACTCCACTAGTTTACATACATTTTGTGCAACCTACACCCATCCTGCTAGCTATATCCAAATTGAACTTGCATTTTGTTCAACAATTGTGCCGAGTGTAGAAATCTATCAGTGTGGTACCCAGTAATTCTCAACTTTAATTATCCCCACCCTAAGTTGCAGTAATTTATCATATATTTTGTCTTTGTCCTGCTATGTTTCAAACACAAAAGCTCACTTCCTCATTTCCAATTATGTAGTTAATTCTAGTCTCGTCAATATTTTGTATGGTTTTTCATTTCCTATTTAATAAAAACACCACATTGAAAAAAGCAATATAAAGTTCAGTGCTACCATATCATGATTTTAACATGTTAAGATTTCAAATGGACACCAAAATGTACTCTTTACATGAAGACCAAAGGAAGAAAGGAATTAAATCTCAGTCAAAAGAAAGTCATCTTTGGCTTTGTCATGGGCAGATAGGAAATCAGGTGTGGACCAAGAAAACTAGATGTGATGATACTGATGAGAGCATCTACCAGTTTCTTCAGATTCAGTCCCATTCATGCAACATGCATGCTATATGCCTGTACCAGCTGAGCTGGTTGAGTTCGGTGTAAATTAGTTGACATGACCTATATCCGGAAATGGGGTCTTCAACTTCACACATTTTCTTCTAATTTATCACCTTTTAATGGTTTTTGGAAAGGGAGGTTGTACTTTTAGATACTCTCACCAAGTTTGGGTAATGATATTTCCAAAAAGGTCCAAGGCAAGAGCAAATGGTGCAACAGGGGCAGCCAAAAGCCCTGAAGGAAAAGCTGAATTAGCTTTAAGTTACCAAATGAAGATCGAAATCACCAACCCATTTAGTTTCCTAAAACAGATGTCATTTTCTATTACTTCCATAATGATCTCTCACTTTGTGTTCTGAAAATATTTAAGCATCATAGACAAATGTATTTCGACCTTCATCTACACATTTATTATGTTTTCCTTCACTAAATAATATTTTGCTAGAACAATTTTTATTTGCTTAATTAATTTCTTCATTTATTTGATATCACAACAATGTTTTGAAAATCCAATTGAATCACAAGGAAAAGAGGCCCCAACATAAATTGTAACAAGGAAGATTTATTTTTTTTATAAGAAACTAAAAGATATTTAATATGAACAAATATTTTCCTATATTAATTCGTAATGAACGAACGTTGCAAAACATCACAAGCATAATAATTTGGATATTGTTGTCTGGTTGTGCAAAGGCGCTAAATTTGTAGTACCACACAAGTTTGGTATAAAGTTGCAACAGATAATACCCATAACTCAAAAAAAAAAAAACATAAAGGTTCAGTGCCATTATCTGTAATTGCACAGTATTATTATGCCCATGAAATTGTACAACTACCACTAATTGTTTCCATTCCATTTTCCACTTTGCACTTTACATTCACATGCATAAGAGGTTACATTATATATTTTGGCCCCACATGTTCAATGGGGATGTGATCCATAAGAGCACTCATCCAGAAACACAATATCTGTTGAAAACAAACAAAAAGACCTGTAAAATAATAAATATGCGAGGAAATATATAGACCATTCTGAGTCTCCTCAATGCATCAGAACGTGTGAAAACCATTGTTCCACAATTCAAATCTGTCTCTGTCTCTCTCTCTGTCTCTCTCTTATTAATTCCCTGTTTGATTGCAACAGTCAAAGGAGACGTCACATTTTCCAAGAAGCCAAGTTCTCCTTCAAGCCAGAAAGTATAAAAAAGTCATAGCTCCTGCTTTCAGCTTCCCCACCCAGTCAAATTCAAGCTCTCCTACTAATGACTTCTCCAGCTTTTACCAAATAGGAGAATCTGAAAGAAACGGGAACTCCCACTTTCAAGTTTCTCTACCTGTACAGATATTTTCCCCTCCCTTAAGACCCTTGCCTTTTTATTCAAGCCTGTTACAATTTTTGAACAGACAGAAGACTGTATATGGGGTGTCAATTTTTGGTGATTTGAACATAAAAGATTGCAGCTACTAGAATTCTAAGTTCCATTAGATGAACATTATATGTAGTACTGAGAAACAAAGCACATAAAAAATGTTGAGGAAAATGAATGATGTTCGGTTTTTAAATGACAAAAGGAATGGATCCAAGAATTGTATGGGTACAAGGATTTTGGATGGAGTTAGGAAGGGATTGGTTCACCTTATATTCTACATTGTTGAAGAGGGATTGGGAAGACTAATGACGGGCTACAGAAAGGGAATTGATTGAAGGTTTTAAATTTGGGTAAGAATATTTAACTATTACACATCTCCAATTTACATAAAAAATCTTGTTTCGTGATGCTTAAAATTTAGCCATTAAGTTGTGGAAGGCATTCCTCGATGCCATGAGGCTAATTCAAGTCTAGATGTGAAGTTGGTTAAATTAATCATGGTTATGCTGTGAGTATATTAGAATAAGTAGAAGCTTAGCTTTTGTGGTAATTTTCACCTGTCATGTTTCGGTCATCCACTGGAAGGAAGCTGAAAGTTTAAGTCTAGATGGATCCAGTGATTGAAAGGTTCAAGAAGAAACTTATTACAATGAAATGGTAAGTAGTTAGCTTGAGGGGAGGATCAATTTTATTAAATATAGAGTGCCTAGTAGTGTATTATGTCTTGCTGTTTGAAATCGTAGTATTTGGTCAAAGATTCAATGATATTTCTTCTAGAAAGAAAATGAAAATTAAACAACATGATAGTGGGTTGGGGATGGAATAAATTAAAAAAGAAACTTTTAAGTTCTAAGCAAGATTTAGGACATTTGCGAAGGAAAGAGAATCTCTTGCGAAAAAAGTCATGGTTCACAAATATGGAATTAGGGATAAGGATTGGAGTCTGCGTAGAGCCTCTAGGCAGCATGTTAAGGATTTGCAAATCCATTTCTGAAATTTGGGGAAATTCTAGTATGGCAATGTCTATAATTCAAAATTCTCTCAGGTCTAGGGTCTGTAATTCAAAATTGCCTAAAGTCTTCAGTTGGGTTAGGATCCCAAGTTCACATTTTGGCATAATTTTTGTGTAGAGGTCATATGAAGCTAGTTTTGTTGCATTGGGCAGTGATCAACAGAATGACTTTAGTCAGTAAATCTTGTGTGTGTAGTTGGGTTGGTGGTAGTGGTGGGGTGGGTGGGTGGTTGTGGTGGTGGTGGTGTTGAGGTCATTACTGGATGCCAGAATCTAATGAGTATATTAAGTTTTATTTTTTACTTAACGATTTTTTCATTTGTAGGGAGGCTGATGATGATATGAGAGCTTGGAATGGAATTCTCATGAAGATTTGTCCTCAATATTTTTTTCTAAAGGCTCTAGTTCCATATTCTCCTTTCTAGATGACAGCGCTCTAGGTTGAAAAGGCCTTGCTCCTTGTGTTTAAGAGTTTTGTTGGTCCACGATCACTTGTAATTTTCATTAAAGTTGTCCTGTGAAAAGAAAAGTTGTGCCATCAGATACATCAGAAACTTGTGTTTGGAAAATATGATGAAATGAGAGACCATCTCATTTTTCATTGTTGTGCCTATTGTACATTCTAGAATGTGTTTTGAGGATCTTCAGCATTTTTGGATCTTGGCAAATACATCAAAAGAAAATAAAGTTAATGGGGTTTAATTCTCTTCCAAAAGAGGGACTAAGTATGTGGAAAGGGTCAGTTTGGTGAAGGGGTGATAGAAATTTCAACTCTATTGGTTGAAAAAACCAGAAGTGTTTGAATTGACAAAAGCAAGGACTGCTAAATGTCCATTAGATGGAGAGGAATTCTGCGAGCCATTAATTCTCAAATCTTTGGAGTTGGATGATAGTGGGGAGGTTGGTAATTCAAAGTCAATATGGCAGCATATGAAATCTCCTTCAAAAGGGTACAGAAGTTCAACATTGATGGCTCTTCTAGAGGAAAACCAGCCTGTTAGGTAGCAGTGGTATTCTTCAAGATGACAAGGCCAAGATGCATGCATTCATCTCATCATCATAGCCACTAGTCTCATCTATCCAAGATTGGCTTTTTGAGTTCTACACTACCATTTTACCCTACCAAAACCATATCCTTTACCACACTATAATCCGTCTCCTGTTTGTTCTTTCTACTGGTGTTCAAATCATCTTAAGCAAGTTTCCCTCATTTTTCAAAGTCATTTGCTCATGGTTTCTTTTCAAAGTTGCTATAAAAAAAATAAAAAAGACAACAACAGCTAGAGATATGGAAGCATTGACTACAGTAGAGGTTTTAAGGGGCAGTATCCTTTTATTCAACATAATATCATTCAAGGAGACTCCTAGAGCATGACCTATAAACAAGACCCTGGAGGTTGGCATTTCCATTGATTGAGATCAGATTGCACTCGGATCTAGCAATTTAGAAAAGCTAAAAGATAAGCTAATGAGATAGTGGACCTTTTGGCGAAACATGTTCTTGAAAGAAGTCATCTGTTCAAGGACTATATCATATATTCTTTTCCTTCTCACTATTGTCTTTTGACATCATTTCCTTTAATTTAGGTGGAGTGATTATGGATGATTGGATGTATTTGGATAAGTTGCGGGTCTCTTCAAAGTACGTTTATCTCATACTGTAAAGCACTACAGCTTCTGTCATACATATCTTGCACACTTTAATCAAAATCACCTTGCTACTAGGATTAGTATATAAATGCAAACTTGATAATATGCTTGCTTTAGTGGCTGCTGACAGGCAGAAACAAACCAACTTTAATGGAAGCCAGAATACATCCTTAAATTGTCTTCGGTTAAGCCAATATGGAACAAATATCGCAGAAAACTCTTCATTTATATGTCCTAGCAAGAGCAGATGAGCACGTATAGAGTTGTCAAGTGTCAATATACCAAAAACACAACATAGCAAATGACAGGAAGTCATCATCATCTAAGCCGAAATCCCATCTATCTAGGGTCGGCTTTTTGAGCTCTACTTCTCCAATTGGACCTATCATATACCATACATTCAGTCACTTTACTATCTGTCAAGTCTTTTTTAATCCCTTCTCTCAACGTTTTTACTGTCTACTCCTCCTCCTAGTACCAACAACTAGTAACTCTCACTTCTATGCACATGGGCTGTCCCTGGTCTTCTAGTTAGATGTCCAAACCATCTTAAGTGAGTTTATCTCAATTTATCCTCTACTAGAGCCATTTTTAAACTATCCCTAACATGGTCATTTCTAACTATATCATTAAGAGTTAATCCACTCATAATGTAACCTGCGCATTTCGTCACCTTAACTCTGTTTAATTGTCTTTTCTTCGTAGCTCAACACAAGCATTGTAGGTCTAATAATTGCTTTATAGAAACACCCCCTTAAGCGATAGGGGCCTCTCCTATGACACAAAACTTCATTAGCTGGCCTACATTTTGCCCACTCGGCTCCCATCCTATTAGCTATATCTAGGTCATGTCCTCTGCGTGATCCTATCACAGATCCCAGGTATCCAAACTTATGGCAGTCCACAGCAAATGACTGGAAGTCCCCAGATGAAATCATCATCTTCATCGTCATCAATAAAATACTTATTAATTAAATTGGCAATAAAATAAAGGCCTGCACCTTAACCACATTGATCAGTATAATATCAAGATAATACAGATACGAATGGGGTGAAATTAAAGCTGAGGATGAGTATGGCCATCAGTTCTTGCAATCAAATAAAGCTTTTTAAAGTGTCCCTATTCTAACCAGGAAAATGATACATACATGGGAAACAAATAGAGTGAGTAGTGGATATCATGCATCATGATATTGAGGATGATGGGGTTAAAGTCAAAACCTGTTGGAGTGCCGATGCCGACAGTCGATGATACGTCTCCATCACTCACATTCTTCGCAAGCAAATTGCATTAGATGGTAGATGGTAGAGCCGCTAAATATATCATAAAATCACAACACAAAGTCCAAATCACTCTGCACTGACAATTACACCACATTCTCAGTCCACAATGTTTGATTTTAGTTTCGAATTAGGAGAATTTTTCAGAGAGAGACGGTATGGCTGTGAAGGGCCGTCTTACGCAGGTGAGGATTAAGGGTAAAATTATTAAAGAGCAGAAAGCTGGTGAATTGACAAAAAATATATATATACAAAATAAGACAGTTACACGTACCTTGTCAGACGATCAAGGGAATTTGATTTCTTTTATTTTAATTTTTTTTTTCAATATAAATTCTCATGGTCAGATGTTTCTAAGAAATCACTCTACCAATTTCTCTCATCAACGCTTAAGAAAAAATGTTTTTCTCAAAAAAATTACAAAATATATTATCGTTGACTTGACCTAATAAATATAAAATATTTGAATTATACAGATACTCAACTTAATCTAGGTAGCAATTTAGACATCTCATTTTTCTTTTAATTTTAAGAGACACCTCATTTCAAAATTTTATATAAATTATCATTTTGCTCTTCAATTTTGTGAAATTGAAGAATCATCTTTTTAAAAAAATTGAAGGGCAAAATGATAATTTTTATACAAAATTTTGATATGGAGTGTCTATCAACTAATTTTAAATTTGTTCACTAATTTATTTAGTAAATAAATTAATTAATCAAACTAAAATTAAATGAGTTGACTCAATTATTTAAAATTTTAAAATAAGTTAATTGAATGAGTGTTAACCCATTTATTACACATATTTATTCAATGTGAATAAAAGAACATGCTTAAATGAGTTGATCTAATTTAGTCTATTTATTAAAAAAGTTAAAGTTGGCTTAACTCGTACTAAATCTAACTATTTCGTTGAGACTTGAGAGGACATGGTGCTGGATTTTAAATCTAACTATTTGGGCTCAAGCCTGAGATCAATTTGAGCCTAATAAAGAAGCCCATTTTAAAAATTGTCTAGTCTTAGGCCTTTCATTCTTATGTGTATGACCCAACTAAATCCAAAAGCATAACCCAAACCTGGTTTAAACTCAATAGTTTATCATGTATATATAATTTATTACAATATTGCTATTAATATTCTATTATCTTTAATTCATATCATTTGAACTTTTTACCGCTCAAAAAAAAAATATCATTTGAACTTTTAACTATTCAAGTCTAAACATAATTATTAATATAAATTCACTTATATGTATTCCATGCTATATCTTTAAATAGAAATTGAAATTACAAAATTAATCATGAGCAAACAAACTTCTCACATATCAAAAATAAATCATTAGCAATATTGGATTTGTATTAGTATAAGAATGAGAAAGGAAGAAGGTTGATTAACGAAAGCTATGAAAATGCAAAGGCATGTTAAAGAACTTATTTATTTTTTAAGATCCAAAATCGATTTGAAATAACTTGAGCTTACCAGGTACACGAGGCTTGCAAAGATAAAGAGAAAACTTCCAATTGGATCATCACCAGCTTGAAAAGGCTCTAAATAATCTTGATGGGTTCTGCAAAGAAGGCCCTACTTCCAATACTCTAAGAAAGAAATGAGATGGATAACAAGAAGTTAAATCAAATATTAAAGGTGTAATAGAGTTTTGTTGTTAGATTTTTAACCTGTTTAATTTTAAGGACAAAGGGACAAGCTAGGTTTTCCCATTGCAGTCAATTTTTCTTTCTCCTTCTAAGTTTTGATTGTAGATTGAGAGAAGGTATGATGTCAATACGTTTGCCAGGAAGGAAGCCAGAGACCCAAAATATTGGGCCTGGATTCCATCAGAAATTAAGTCCAAGCTTGTTTCCATATTTTAGTAATATGATTGAAGAATTTGGGCTCGAGCTCTAATAGATGGGTTAGGCTTAATTTTGGTGCAAATTAAAATTCTCCAAATTATAAATAAGTAAAAAACCCCCCCTCCCCCTCCCTAATTATTTCTATTATTAAACTTCTTTATTAGATTCAAAATTATCTATTTTAGTTAAATGATAGGCTTTTAGGTACAAACTAGATTTTGGGCTTAAATAGGCTTGTGAAGAGTTCTAAACATATCCCATCCAGTGACATGTCTGATTCACATTAAATAGTCAATCTCCTAACACTTGTTCTTAACACATAATATATACATATTTTATATTATGTTGGATATACGTTGTACATATTTTACACATAAACAAAATGAATTTACTGATGATCAGACATAATTGGTGATCTTCAGAGAATTTTACTAATCCTCGGAGCATGTGCAAACCTCCATACACATATAGTGAATAATTCAACAGAGAGTGGCCCTTTGGAGTAGAATGGGAATCGAACTCAATACTCCTACTTCCTAAGATGAATTCCTTGCCATCATTCCAACCCCTTTGGATTGGCGTAATTAGTGATCTCCATCTTCTATCCGAGTGAAAATTAAAAACTGGCCCCAAGGGTGGTATGGGTTCTTGAGAAGAGACACTTGCAAAGGGAGTTGTCCACATGAAGGCCTTGAAACCGAATTGGCCCATCTGAGCTGGTGGGTGCAGCCATGTTGGGTCTCTTTATACCCAATGTACCTTACACTATGCTCCTGGATCCCTTTCAAACTTCAAACCTGGATCATGTATTAATATTGTTATTGATATTTGATGGGCCTGATTCAGAACTGACCTTGTTGGACTAATGGGTTGGGAATAGAAAAGGCCTAGTCAATACGCCTTCTTCAGGTTTTAAGTAAAATGGGCCAATTCTTGTGACATTGTGAAAAATGGGTCTGGTTCTTTGTCTCACTGGCTCTTAGTTATATCAACAACCTTCCCATTAGGCGGGAGATGTTCTGGACTAATGAAAATTATAAGATTATGTATGGTTTCAAGATTAAAGAGAATAGAATAGAATAGAATGCATGAATCTGGATTTGGGCCTGGGCCAAGCTAGAGTTTTATCCATGTTCAAGCCACCTTAAATGACACACTCTTATTTATCCTTTTACCAGGTAATCATTCTACACATTCATTTTAATATACACATCACATGATCTTTATTTTGTCTAATTTTTTTTTTTTTTTCAATTCTTAGAAGGAAATTAATCCGTTGTGTATCTATTGAAGTAACGATAGAATGATAGCCAAATCGAAGGTTTTTGGATTGAACAACTGCCAAAATTATCTATAAAAATATGTTAGATGTTCATTATTTTTTATTTCACCATCAATTTTAGGCCAAGTAACTCAATGTAAGGCCTAAGACTATGGTGATGGTATTGTTTGAAAAGAGTCCAAATAAGGGCTTGTAGTCTTGTACAATAGAATCAAACTCGTTCTTTAGAAGATATTAAACAATGCTTTCGTATTGACTCATTCTCATAGTTAAAGTTGAGGATGAAATAGCGATTTATTCATGTAATATACTATATATGGCGTGATAGGTAGAGTGACCTAGTTTCATATAAGTCGAACGAGAGTCCCACATCGGTTGTGAAGTGAGAAAACTAAAGACTTATATGGGATTGAGTCACTCCACCTATTATATTAGTCTTTTGGACTGGAAGCCTAATCCTAACAAGTGGTATCAGAAATATTACCCCAAGCCAACGCATGTAACTCAGTGGATACCTTAGCCAGATGAGATGACCGGCGATGTTCTATCCAACGGAGAGCCTCATTTAAAGGGGAATTGTTGGGGCAGCAAACGAGTCCCACGTTGATTGTGAATTGAGAAATTTATGGACTTATAAATGACTTGGGTCACTCCACCTAATAGACTAACCTTTTGTACTGGATATCCAGTCCTAACAATATACTACTATGTAAGAAATTATTTATGAAGAAATCATCATTATCATTAATGCCCATTGATATGATCTTATCTAAATTTGACATTTATAATTGAATTGGGCAAATTTTTTATACATGCAGTTGATTTTTTTTTAAGCTTTATTATTGCAACAATAAATTTTAAGATGAAAGATTTTTTTTTTCTTTTTAAAGAAATTGACAAATAGGAGATGAAGTGTTAAATATTCTGTCCAACTAAAATAAACTCTTCCAATTTTCTTATGACAAAGAAACACTAGACCCCCTCTCTCTCCGAGTACGAGAGCATTGAATAAGGTATCCCATTAAAGCTTCTAAAGTGCTTGGCTTTTGGGAAAAAAAAAATAGGCCCACAAGAAGGTATCTTAAATCCATACTTAGAAAACGTTCACGTCAAGTTGACAATACAAAGAAAAGAGTTGAGAAGATAGCATGGGTATCTTTTAGTGGGGATGGTTATGAACATGCTTGAGAAGATTTTCTTTTTTTGGTATCAAAGTAGATTCCCTATAAGTCTTCTTCATTCATTCACATTTGAGTGGATGACACTTCAAAAGACAAAGGGATCTTCTCGAATATTGATAATTGGATGCCAAGACTCTTAAACACATTAGCTCCAAATGTTGTTGAGAATACATGTAATCGAATAGGATTGATCCACGTGGCATTAATTTTTTCAAATATAATAACTTGAGTTGAGTTGGGTTCAACACTGAGTATATATATATATATATTTTTTTTTTTACTGAGTATATATTTATATATATATATTTTTTTTTTTGGTGAAATTAGAATTTGTGTGAATATAATCTTGTAGAATGTCCAGTTCATTAGTTCACAATACTTTGTTCTTTATTTAAGTGTTCTGTAATTGAGTTCTATTCAATGCTTATTTGGGTCACTCCCACAATTATCACCATAATAGAAACTCAAGGAGACATTATTAGGAATAGGTATTCAGCTCAAAATATTAGCATAGTAGGTGAATTGGCACAAGTCTTTTATAAATCTTTAGATCATCTTTTACACTTTGAACATGGGACTCGTCAGTCCCAACAATCTCCTCTCGAAAAAGGTCAGCCATCCTATCCGTCTAGGGGATCTTCTGAGTTTACACATGAGACCTGTCTATGATACCACTTGTTAGAACCTGGGTATCCAACCCAAAAGACTAGGTTGTTAGGTGGAGTGGCTCAAGTCCTTTATAAATCCCTAAATCTCTCTCTAAACTTTGAATGTGAGACTCATTCTCAACCTCAACCGATATTATTTCCGCTTGTTGACCTTGACATTCTCCTCCTTACTGTCCATGAATTTGTCTCAGGATGACAATTAAATTCTCATGTTGCCATTGTATCAGAGGGGTTGGGCTACATTGCTACACCTTAGCATTAACATAGAATGCTTCCCCATCATTTGGTGATAAGAGCGTCACCTGAACTCACTCACTCTTTGGAAACAACAAGACTACTCAATTAGAAAGCATTTTTAAGCTTATAACCTTCCAACTGGTTGTAAAGTTCATTAAATTCCAATTTTGCTCTTTTACTGCTTATGCTCTTTACCAGTCTACCGCAAGTTTAATTTAGAAAATGGTTCTGCCCAAGCATTGTTGAGCCCAAGGAGGATAATATTTTCTAAGGCCCACCAAAAATAACAAGAAGCATAGACGGACGATTGGTGAATTTTTTTTTTTTTTTTTCTATTCAATTATTTCAGTCTTGTAATATAAGTCTTAAATAATTGATACTTAAAAGTAGGTCACACCTTTCATAACCCATCTTATAAATAAATTGCATGGAGATACAAACTTGACACTCCACCTACTTCTATAGTCTTGTAATAACATCTCTTTCTCTCTCATCTTCTCTCTATGCAGCAGACATTCTTAAGGTTGTGGATTCATTTTTTATATAAATATTAGATATTAGGAAAAGAATATTGTAATAGATTATTTTTTATTTTTAAAAAAGAGAGATAACAATTGAATAGATGGCTCATTTGCTTTTTAGCAGGGAATAACCCTAGAATTGGGAGATGGGTGCGTGGGTAGGGTCCATTGTTAGTGGACTTGCAGGATGTAAATGGTTCCAAAGTCCATAAGGGCCATTTAGAAAGAGGTATTGGGAAGCTTGAAGGACATTTGGATGGACCATTGATGGGACTATATGAGTAGTACGACCATGTGATTAGTGGATCCCATTTGGAAAACAGTTCAAGATCAGATATAAAGGTAGTGGCCAATGGACAGTAGGCAGTGAAATTTCGTATCATTTAAATAATTCATTTTCATGACATGAGCAATAAAAGAAATTATAAGGTTTTTTTTTTTTTAATTTACGTTTGAGAAACTGCGGGATGTTCAGGGTAAAACTCCCATGAATTAGCCCACTACTCCTAAGACACATCAAAGTTAGGTCATGGGGACTCGAACCCACAACCTCTCACTTCCTAAGACGGGAGATCATAACTATTAAATCTTCTAGATCCATATCATGACAAATAATCTTGTTGACAATACATAATGTGGGCTTAGGTGAATCCTATAAAAAATTATGAATTCAAGGCCCACGTAAAGCTAGGTCAAGAAAACTTTTCAATTTGTATCATGAAGTAGATTAGTTGAGAATATCATTATTGACCCTAATAAAAGATTGAAATATATACATTAATATGCACTTAAGTATTTCTCAATATAAATTAGTTTAGAATATGTATTGAGAAATTCTTAAATACATGTCGATGCATGCATATTTTTTCTCTTTCATTGATTGATGATATCGACTGTAATATTGCTGTAATAGTTTCTTTTATTGGTTGCTTTCATGGAGATGTACGTGCATTCTTACGTATCTGAAAATTGCCCTCACCCATTACAATTTGCTGAGAAGGAAATGATGTCAAAGTTTGATCGATTTCTAGTTTCTCTAGAGTTCAAGTGGAATTCTATTTTTATTTTTTTTGGATAACATGAGTATCCCTACCTCACATTGAAGGTGAAACTAATCCCAACGTGTATTTGGTAGTCCTACACCTCTAATGTTAGAAATTTTAATATTTAAAAAATTTAAATTTATTCTGAAAATTTTCAAATATTAGATTAAAAAGGAATATGCTAACTCCAAGAGATTGGCTTGACAATCAAGATGTCCGCTTCATGAATTGGAGTCTTAAGTTCGATTCACACTCAATCCAACGGGCCACTCTCCGCACTCTTAACCGGTGTGTGTGGACTGGGAGGTTTATGCATGCCCGTAAAATTAATCTCACCTTTTGAAGATGTTGACCACCTGTTTATCCATTCCTCCTTCGCGACTTCAGTTTGGAATGTCATCCTGAATAAGTTCGGCATTCATTGGACTATGTCTTCTTCTGTCGCTCAGTTGTCCTTCGCGTGGAAGATTTTTAATACGTCCAATAAGTGCATCACTCTGTGACGTTTGACACTTTTTGCCACCATGTGGGGCATTTGGTTGGAGCGCAATAATAGAGTTTTTTGGAATAATGTTGAAAGTTCCGGTTGTGTTGGCAATCGTGTTCTTGCCAGATGTGCTAAGTGGGCTTCTTCTCTCAATGGCTTCCAGGATTATTCCATGATTGACTTGTTGCATGCTTGGAAAGAGTGTATCGGCCTTTTCTAGTTTCTTTTGTCCTTTTGGTGATATCTTTTTTGGATGTAAGGGGTTGATGGTTTTATTTTATTTTTTTGTTTTTTTGTTGTTCTCTTTTTTTTATCTTAATATAATATGATTAACATTTCAAAAAAAAAAAATTAATCTCACCTCCCATGTGGATTAGGGTTATAAAAAAAAATGTTAAAAACATGAGGATACCCTTCAATAGAGAATGTGAAATATGAGAGTGGAGGAGGCTGATGGGCTTGTAGCAGCTTCTCCTATGAAAGCGGAGGATTCAAGTTCTATCGAGGGACACTATAACGTGGGAATGTAGAAGAAACTAATTGGGTTAGAATTCAGAAACTGATCAATTAAAGGTTAATTAGATGCTCTCTCTCTCTCTCTCTGCTTTAGCATTACACTTTTAATCGTTTAGTATTAGGCTTTTAGCAAAAACGAGTAAGTGGCTGCGAAGAAGAGTACAAAGTCCAAAGAGATACCATTCCTTTCCTAGAAAGCAAGTTGCAGCAAATCTACAAAGGAGTATATATTAGGCTTTCATGGGCCATCCTAGAACAGTAAACCCACTCAAATCAATGAGTAAGAAACACAGGAGTACACGCATGATTTCTTCAACTAGTAACAAGTAGTAGAGCCCAACATAGCAGTGGATCAGTAGCATGGGACCATATATTCTTTGCTTCAAACATTTTCGGAACTTGAGGGAAGCAGGGGCTGAGTTACAGAGGACTTGGGCACGACCCTTTGTACATGTTCTGAGCCTGAAGTCACCACAGTAGCCCCAGTTGCAAGCTTTCTTTCCTCGCTTTTTCCCCATAGGACCAGGTACAATCCAGCAATAATAAATATAGCTCCAATGATCCTGTCCATCCATCCATCAGAAAGATTTTTCTTCGTCACAGTGAAAAAATGTTCAAAAGAAAAAGATAAATAGCTGAAAAGTAGGAGTCCAACTTAGGGCAGGCGGGTTGGGTGGATCTGTAGAGCTTGGGTCCGAAATTACTCAAACGAACCAGAACTTATGTTGCTTATGGATTTGCCATCAACATTACCCAATTTAACTAACTATGTTTGGGCTAGCTGCAAAGGAGTCTCGGCTAGTCTTTTGAGATGGATACCCAGATCTTAATATGTGGTATCAGAGGTCTCAGGCTACTTCATATAGACTCAGAAGATCCATCAGGTGGACGAAATGAGGTGAATTTTATCCTATCTGATCATCGTGTGTATTTCGTCCTAAAAGATTTCAGTACCAGATTAAATTAGAATGGACATAAAGTTGGGTCAGATCTTGTTCTATAGCCCTTTAGAACTCGGAATTGGGATTGAATTGAACCAGCCAAGTGAAATCGAACACCAGAACATATTCATGAGTAATTGCATGGGCATGCAGATGGTGATATTGTTAACTAAATTTGCTACTTACCCTCCTAAGTAGAACTCTTCTCGTAGAGCGATAGAGGCCATGATAGCGACAACGAGAGTTTGAACAGGCTGGTAGACTGCAACGAAGACGGGGCCACCTCTGTCAATGCACCATATCTGAACAGCGAAGGCAATCCCCGAAGCCACAAATCCCTGCAAATGGAAGAGTTGATTAGTCACATCATTCAATTCACTAACACAGTATGATTTTGGTCCTTATTCAGCTTTCTTCTATTTGTCCTGGTGCGTTTGGAAGTTTTTCAACTCGTTTGGATGGATTAGCTTTTGGGTTTTTTTTTTAATTCCTTTCTTTCTATATTAAGAACATCTGCTGTTTTAGACAGTAAAACGACGACAATCTTAACACTGTGCATGGATTTCTCTGGCTATTAATACCAACTCCCAGGGCCCATCTACTCTCTGAGTCTTAACCACCCTCACAAACTGGATAAAAGCTTTCAATCTTCTTTTGGTAAAAAGCGGAAGATATCATTTAGGACCACCAACGAATCTTCGTCAATCCAATTAATGCAATCGAACCAAAATAGAAGAACAAGAAGAAGAAAAAGTACTTGATGGACTAGTGGGCAATCTAATAACAAGTGCTTACTTTCTCAAATGACTCCGTTTGGGGGTGGGTCCATGGTCGGATTTATCTCTTCACATCAATCAGTTGTAGACTAAACTTGTATCTTCTCTACTAAGATAAATTTAGGGTGTAGCAGGAGGTTTGGATGCCGATAAGTGGCTCGTATTTACAAAAGTGGGTCCTTCTTGGATGAGAGAGATAAAGGACATTATATATTCAAATAGTTCCACCATAAACTCTACAAATATAAATAATATGTTTAAATCGTCATATTCAAAATCATTTATCCAGGTTTTACACATTAAATTTGATTGTGGACACTCGTTTCAAAAAAAATTGATTGTGGACCAAACTTTGATTGAAGGAACTTTAGAGTCTAACAGTGAAGAAGGTTTAGTGCCAATGTATTGTTGGGGCTGCGAACTAGTCCCGCAATAGAAGAACAGAGGGATATCTAGAGATTTATAAAAGATTTGAGTCACTCCACCTAAGAGACTATTTTTTTGGGATGAATACCAAGTCTTATCTAGTGGTATCAAAGTCAGGTTTCATGTGGACTCAGGAGATTTCCTAGGCGGACGGGATAGCTGACTTCATTCGAGGAGGGATTCTTGGGGCCGCCAACGAGTCCCACATTGGAAATGTAGAGGGAGATGTAGGGAGTTATGAAGAATTTGGGTCACTCCATCTAACAAGCTAGTCCTTTGTGATGGATACTCAGGTTCTAAAAGGACCCGACCCAAGTGCCAATTTGGCACACACATGCACATGAGTGTGTCTACAAGCAGACTCAGGGTCAGCATGCTTCTGAGAGACATGCTTTTGCAAAAACATGGTGGAAGAGAGTATCGTAGTTGAGCTAGAATTGAAAAAAAAAAAAAAGCTAAAAGCTTCAAAGGCTTAAGCATGAGGTTGATGATATGCACAAAGTATGAGCATAAAATATAATGCTTCCGTGATCTTAGCTAACAAAGTGGAAAAGGTGTACTGTGATCATGACATTTCAACTGGTAGGCCATCCTATAATGGATTCACACAGAAAGAACCCCACCCCCCTCCATCCCTTGAATGCATGCCACTGAGCATGAATGTGTCTGTTCATTCAACTGGGTCCCCAATAAGTATAATTCACCAAGGCAGAGCCACGGATTAGAATGACCATGATTCTGAAATGAGAAAAAGGGCCCCACCCAAGATTAAAATAGTAAAACCATACTATTTTCATCACTGGAGAGGACTGATGAGAAAATCAAACCTGTTCTAACAAGAGTTAGGAAAGAAAAGAGAGGAGAAGTTTTGATTACAGATGACTAATCAAAACCACTGATTTAGTGGGTGCCAAATAAAATGGGTCTATAAACAATTAAAACCTTCATTCTGTTCTTAAAAAAGCTTATAAACCATTGGGAGTGAAGGTTTTGGTTCTTTTACCTTGTAAACAAAATTGAAACTTTATTAGTTCTGGCCTAACCATTGCAAGTCTGGAACTGTATTTTAAAAATTTTGTCTAGAGATCTCAAGCTGGCAAGCATCATTGGGCTTGTGAAAAGATGAAACTGGTTCTAGTTCCAAGATTTTTGGCCGAATTTTGGTGGCTCTTTTGTTTTTTCCTTTTGGTTCTGTGGTCCAAACAGATACATAGTATCTTTTGAAGGCAATTGATCAGATTGCTAGGGTCATGAGAGTTATATTCTCAATGGTCCATATCATTTGGACACCGTGGATTGAATGATTGAGGCACTTGGGTAGGCCTTGTAGGGTGTGCATGAGCAGAAGAATGCATTCCTTCAATACCACCTATGCCAGTATGTTCTAATAAAGATCTCAAGCAACACTTCATTTCAGTAAGAATTAACTAAAATCAAATTCCAAAGTTTGTTTAGTTTAGGATTTCACCCGAGATAATCCATGCAATGGTGGTACAATTTAAGATCCAAATACTAGGGCTTTTTTAATGATATAGACACAAAATTTTGGTTGATATAGTTGAAATGTCATTTTAATACATGTCAATTCCTAGTATGACATGTGACCTTTTCATATGAATTGTTTGGTGAATGACTAAATAAGGGAAGAACTTAAAGTTTTGGGTCAAGAGCAAAGACTGATGTTGGAGAAGACTTTAAAAAAAAAAAAAAAAGTTGGCCATTAATGTTAAGAATGAACCAACATCTCATATGGAAGAGTGAGGAACGATTTGGATTAAAGAGTCTGTTTAAAGTTGTTCCCATTGAAGTACTTAATTTTAATTTTGGATTTCACCATACCATTTTTACTATCTTAATGGGTCTAGTAGGGTTTGTTAGGTTTGTATGACATAATTTCCAAATTCAAAATGAAGTAATTTTGAGGTGAATGATAGTTTTCTTACAGCGTAGAGGATGGTGAAAACCTCTCCCCCAGAGTGAAACATCCAAGCTTGGGGATCTCTTTCAATGAATGCTGCAATGGCTAAGAATTGCAAGACCCCAAAGAAGCAGGTGTAGGAGGTGACTGAGAGCCTTGCTGGGTATTTCTTGAGGACAGGTGCCTGAAAAACCAGCCAACCTGACCAGGAGAGGCAGTGACCGATTAGATAGATGCACCCCAGTGTCCAGTTCTTTCCCCTCGCATCTCCCAACATCATCAAGGTCTCTGGATGCTCCATCTTTAGAGATGGACTAAAGATGGTAGGCCCTTTGTATAGTGTAATCACTGAAGCACCACACACGCATGCCGCCGTTCCCATCACCTTTGCTATTCCATCCCTTCTATCGATGCGAACTTTTTCGATTCTGCAGAGAAACCCATATACAAATACATCATCAAAAATCAAGAGTGAAAAAATATGTAAGGATTGTCATGGATATTCGATGTCTGGACTCATCGCCCATCCAAGCTGATGAGTTGGCTTGTCATTACTCTATCTTCGGAGATTGTGAATTGAATATCGGTCTTATATTTTCACAATTTAAATGAACCGCTAACAAATGACGCTGATTTTTTTTTTTTTATGGTCTTTTATTCAAAGCCCTTAAAAAAGGTGAGCAAAGTGTACATGAAAACGGGTGGAGAAACTATTCTTTGTTCTGCAACGGGTCCCATCTATTCTGACATTTCGATGATGAAATACAGTTGAAACATGAAATAGGCACACTATCAAGCTATTTCCACTCATTCCTCATCAGTCCAAACAGCCCCAAAGAATCTCATGCGTGGGAAAAGCAATTGTTGCAATCTATTATCTTAATAAAGCTAGGACTTTTCCTTCTTTAAAGAAAAGTTTTATCGTGAACTAAAAGAAGGAAAAGTTTTATCGTGAACTAAAAGTGCAAGAAATTCTTTAGAGGATCCCATACTCCTTTCATGATGTAATTTAGAAGGAAAATGCTATGAACTATTATAGAACTAAATTAAGATGGCAGTAAAAAAAGCTTCTCTCTTTGAGGCAATGAGGAATGGTGAACTGAGTACTTAGTCTAACATCCTTTTCTCTTTTTTTTGGGAAATATAGAAGTCTTGCCTTAGAACAGCAGCCATGAGAAAGGTTATTGCAGGAACTGAGTTTTGTATGGCAGAGGCAAAGGTGGGTGAGGTGTTCTCCAAGCCCAACAAGTAGAATCCTTGATTTGCAGTTATCCTGTGTAGATTAAAGAAGAAAACAAAACCAATTAATGCAAAGCTAGCAAACTGCTGCAAAACAAACGACTGATAGTCATAGTCAAGACTGGTTGCATTCCTTTTGTGTACCCACAAAAGGTCGTCGGTTCAAATCTAATAGCCATACCCTATAAGCGCAAGGAAAAAGAACTGAACAAGGAACGAAAGAGTCATTCCCGGCCTTTCCTTCCTGCCCAAACAATAAAAGAAGAAACAAGAGAGAAACCATTATATGAGAAGGAAGAAGAAAGGCAGAAGAAATGGAGAAAGGGTGAGGAAACGAGCAAGTTGTCATACTTCTCAAGGAAGTAGGCAAAGGGAAGGAGGAGAAGCAGAGCAATGATATTCCTGTAGACAGGGAAGACGACTTTGCTTATGCCCATATTAAGAGCAGCCCTGGAAACTACATGGAAACCGGCATAACCAAACTGCAAGGCCAGCATGGCCAGGTGCAGTCTAACCCGTTCGGGCACTGCACACATCCTCTTGGACATGGCCTGAGAAGAATCAGCCATTGATGCAGCAAAAGAAAAGAAAAGAAGAAAGACGAGACAGAGGAAGGTGTGGGAGTGGGATGGGAGAAATGGGAGAGTGGCGGGGTGTAAATATACATGGGAGGAGGAGAATGAACTGGGTGAGAGTGTAGCACATGGGGCCCTCAAAAGAAGTTGTCAAACTCAAGTTGCTATTTCGTTTTCTATTTCTCTCTTTTTTTTTTCTTTTTTTTTCATTGCTGCTGTCTTGAATTATGAAGTATATTTTAGGCTGTCTCCCACATTCTCTCAGCCACAGTGCTCAGATTCATGACTGCTCTCTCTCTCTCTCTCTCTCTCTCTCTCTCTCTCTCTCTCTCTCTCTCTCTCTCTCTCTCTCTCTCTCGATGTGGTTTGATTTGGCTTAATTCTTATCTTTGATCTGACCCACATGGGAGTGGCCTAGGTTGGATAGGTTTGATTGAGATTAAGAGCAGAGCCAAGAACCCTAACTCTGTCTCACTCACACAAGTTGGCTTAAATCTTATCTTGATCTGACCCAGAATGTGAGTGGACTTGGTTGCATGAGTCGGCTTCAAATTATAGACAAGGTCGAGATCTCTCTCTCTCACTCTCTCAAGTTTAGATAATCGGCAGGGTTAAGAATTCTCTCTCCCCCATTTTGATTTGACCTGGATTTTGTTTCACCTGATCAAAATGTGAGTGGAATCGGTTGGATAGTCAGGTTCAAATTATGGCTAGGTCAAGAAACGTCTCTCTCTCTCCCACTTGGGTTTGATTTGATCTGACTAAATTGTGAGTGCACTATGTTGGACAGTTGGGAATCTCCAGATATTAGAATCTTCAATATCAAGAAAAGCAGTGATTTTTTTTTTTTTTTAAAATGGTTCATATATATATACTGATAAAGAGGCACCAGAGGTGCAAGTACAAAATATGGAGTATAAAACTAGTAACAAAGATAACTAGAAAAGAAATCAAAACAATGATTCTTCAGACAAGATCACCACATTCTTTCCATGTGAGTAAAATATCTAACATTGAGATGTTACGGAACACCTGCAATGAGACAGCCCAAGAAGCACACTTCGCAAGAGCGCGCGCCCAACCACCGTACTGGACTCACTCGAATCTCTGAAAAGCCTATTGTTCCTTTCCCAACACAGGCTCCAAAGAGTGGCAAAAAAGATAAGTGCCACAATGAGGCCCATTTCGGCGAGACAGAGGCAATCTCTTAAGAAAAAGACAATTCTGCAATTGATGATAGCATAACCCAAGAAACTCCAAACTGAACAAGCACCAAATGCTTAACTGATGAAGAAAAGGGACAGTGATTTTAATCTACGCATTTGGCAAATATTAGATTAGAAGCACATATGTAGAAAATAGGAGATTCTGAGCTATGGGAGTAATATGAAGGAGTGAATCTCCTTCTCTAAGTCTGAATATTAAGTTCAACAACTAATCTCTCCTTCTTTTATTAAGTTGAAGCTGCAACATTGCTTCGAATTTGAAGATTTGAACTAAAATCATTAGTTGAGATGATTGATGACCTAATGTGTTAGAACTAAAATATTCAAAACGATGACTCCTCTAGTTAGAATTAAGGGGAGCAAAGTCACCAATATAGTTGATATTTTCAAATTTACCACATTTTTATCGGCAAAATACCATTACTTTACTCATAACGCGTATTTATCAGCACTTCAGTAAATTCCTTATACAATCGTGTTAAAAATGTGATAAATTGTAATATCCAGGATAATATCCCAATATTGGTAATTCCCTATTAGGATTTTTATTTGACTAATATTTTCATTTATTATTAAATATTATATTTTTGTGAGATTTTTCAATTAATTTTTGGTAAAATCTTGAAAATTTAAACAATATTCAAATATTATCAATTGTCGATAATATCTCGAAAATGGTGTATGTGACAATCGCGGGCATCAATAATTAGGCACCAAAATCCAAGACATTGATTATTGGTGCCAGTGAACAAGCAACTTAGTAGGACTCCTACTATCAAGAGCTTGGGTCATGCAAATGACAAAGATTAGGAAAGGATGTAGGAGTGAAAAATCCTGACATTGCAAGCTCCCATTAGATAAATTTGTTTGCTCGTGGATGAAGGAAAGTCTAACAATATTAGATAGAAGAAACTTTGGCACTTTGAATCACAATGTTCAACTTTTAATAGACTTTGGCTCTAAATTCTTTCATGTTTATATTTTTATTTCCAATATATACTGAGTTCTAATATTTTTGTATTGTATCTTTCTGAACTGTCACTTGTTTTGTGTTTCGACACATATAAAGAATTTTCCTTATACTCTAGATAATTTGTGTGCACTGGTTAGTCAAGGTCTAGCTTGATTTCACAATACATATAGCATAAAAGAAGCAACCCAGTGAACCATTAACACATTATTGATAAAGTCTTCTATTTTGGGATCTCCTTGTATTTTGAGTTTCCAATTATTAAACTTAGGTTCTGCCTCTTACACCTTTCTCGATAGAGCCTTTTCTTTCAATCTCTAAGAGGCTACATCAACAATGGAGAAATGCTACAAGGGACCCTATCTAATTGACAAGGTAGGTTAGGCTAGGTATGAAATCGTATTAGGGTTTTATGGGTCAAATATAATGGTCTAGCTTTAGTAACAGAAGGATTTTAATCCAATGGTAGCCTTCATATGGATGGATAGCAAATTGGTGTAGCTAACATTATGAGGTGGTGATGAGTTGGATTCATTAGAGGTGTACTTCATTGTCAAAAAATAAGAATGGATACATAATTGCAATTTTAAGCAGGCATAAAACATGCAGTTGGCCCATGAAAAGCAATTGTAAAATTCAATTATATATGTCAATTCTAACTTGATAAAATAAATGATTTTAATAGTGATAATAATGATATAAGATATGCATATAATGCGAACTTTATAATTATATACTCTCCCTCCTATTTTAGTTGTCTTATTTGAAACATTTGTATTTTTTAAAAAACTCTCTATATAAGGCTAGCACTCCATTTGATCTCATCAATTTTCAACACACTTTATGTATTCTAATGAATAGGACAACTATTTTGGGACAATTCCAAAATTCATATCAAATAACTAAAATAAAACAGAGAAAGTATTATTTACCACAGTTTACAAAAAGGAGACTTGGGCTGGTGCCCACAAAGGTACCAAGTTTAGAGAGATTTTGAAGTCACGACTGACCTAGGTATCTGCAAGGTCTCCTTCATTGTATACCTGTATAGAATTTAGCATTTATGTACCAGACTTCATTAGTGCTACAAACGTCAAATTCTAGACAAAGGTTTGTTTATGCCAAGAGAAGATGTTAGGCACCCCCCAACGCCTATTCAAGTAGACACTTCTGTCATTAACTGAACCATGGCAATGTGACTCAATCATGATGAGTACTCGACTTAGATGTGGAGAAATCAACAAGACTTCTGAGATCAAGAACTACTATTGAAATGTAAAAATTAAGTGATGACTAGTGCCTAGTGGGTTGATGCATGGCTTATGATTGAACTGGAGGAGAAAAGGGTTAAGGTGTAAGATCTGGATCAAGTCATCAAGGACCTGAGGATCTGGAATGAGATCCGGATTGACCCAGATCGTTGGATTAGAGGGTTGAGACAGGTTTTGCATTGGCTTGTGGATTTGATATGTTCCTAAGGCCGAAGTGGGTGGCATTAGGCTTGATCCAATGGTTGGGATGGTCAACCTGGAGATCTATTCTTATGAGGTTTGCTAGGTAATCGACTATTATACTTCTTTTAGTGTTCAGACCGACACAAAATGGTTGTAAAGACCACAAAGATTAGGGGTACCATAGATTATGAGCTCCAATCCAACAGCTAATATAACACAAACATGGTAGGAATCTTGTCCAATGGTAGAGTTTTTTTCTTTTTCTTTTTTCCGGGGGTGGAGGCTAGAGACCTGAGATGAGTATTGTTAACTTATATAACATGGTAATTAATTGAAATTTTCTAGTGTATAATAATGTAAATAGAAGGAGTTTTTTTTAAAACCTTATTTTTTATTCTTTTGAAAAAAAAAAAAACATCCAGATGTTTTATAAAACACACCTAGATTTTTGTAAAAGCTCCAACAGAGACATTTGACCATACTAACCATTGGTCAACTTCTATTTATCTTGGACCTTTTACGTGTAAAGGAGGTCATCACTCATCAAAACCTAGAGAGAGCAAGAGCATGGAGACTAAAAAAGTGTGTTATAAAATTATGATAACCTGAATTTTAGTGCTAAAAAAAATGATGCCAAGAAAGCCCAATTTCTCTCTAATGGTGAGTTGATTTGGTCAAGCCATCAAGAAGCAGGCTAGTGTGGCCCTCTGAGAAATAATTAACAAAGCATCTAAGGTTCAGAACAAGCATGCATGATTTTCAAAGTAACATTACGGACGTTGAAGAGGGAAGGGAAAGAGTTGAGTAATTCTTATATAGTGGAATCTTGATACACGTCTTATAGACATAAGCGATTTTGTCGAACCACGTAAAATCTGTGTGTTCTTCTTATATTTAGTTTGATTTTGTGATTAGATTCTCAACATTTAGTGTATGGAAGCATGCGATTAATGATGATACTTGAGTGAAGCAAAAGACAATCATTAAATTTCAATGGTTGCTATCAATAGATAGCGCACGAGGGGTGAGGCCACACCTTGTCGTCCCCATTCTCCATCTCTCCCACTTTTCTTCTTTTAATTCTTGCCCCCTCTCTTTTCTCCTACTCCCAACATAAAGAATCAATAATCCATCCATCCACCTTCCTTCTTTATTTTCTTTCTTTCCACTCACTCCCGGCTTTATCTAATCCGATGAATTCCATGTTCTTCTGTCGCTCTTCCACTCCCCCTTTCACCGTCACCTGATGATGATGCACTGTGACAATCAAGACCATCCATTTTCAGGCTTGGTTCTTTGGTGGAATAATGATCGACTGAGACTCAGAATTTTGTCTAACTTTCAAGTTACACACGTACCTAGAAAATAAGAAAAAATTCTCAATTATACTCAAGTATTTTAAGCTACTCAACAAGTTTGATTTTTTTTCATTTATTTATATTATCTTATCTTTATCTCTTTGGCATCGGAATTCTTTTTTGTTTCAGTTTTTCTTTTTCTCGGAGGAGATTGATAAGACATCTCATCATTTACAAGAGAACACCACTCTTAATACATATTTTAATTTAAATGACAATTAGTCACCGAGGCTTCTTATGAGGGGTACAAATATCGGTCGATACATATTGTATCGGCCGATATGTATCAGTTTGGAAGTTGTAAATATCGGCCGATATATATCGTTATCGGCCGATATTCATAATATCGGCCGTAATATCTGCCGATATCGGCTGGAGAGAAAATATCGGCCGATGACGATTTTTCAACCCCTGCTTCCTATTAATCTCTTTTGTCAAAAAATTGCATCTTTCATAGCTACTCCTTTTTTTTTTAAGACCAAAGTGTTCAGACCCAAGACTTCCCGCGAAGCCAAACCTTACGGATTCTATCTTTCATAACTATTCAATATGTCTTGTTTTTATTTATCTATAAAATTCAAGTTTTATTGTTTTTATGATATCTTCAACTGATAACTTTTTTCTCTTCTCATTTACTTTGATTAATATACTTCTTTAATCAATTTTGATTCTTTTTAAAAAAATTTAATCCAATTATTCTGTTTAAATTATTAAAAAGAAAAAGAAACTCTCCCCAACCACTAAACTCTGCCCCATTTTCCATGAAAATACTTTTATTGGAGAAGTGGAGTATATTTCCCTTTTAAAAAACAACATTTTCAAATATATTCTTTTAAAAATTGATTAAAAAATAATAGAAGTAACGGCTTCATAATGCCTTGAGAAGTCATAAAGTTATTTTTTGTTTATTGATCTTTGAGAAGACCCATCTGCTACAGAAATTAGTATACAACACCTTTTATGAGTAGTGAATCATGCAACTAAAATTCTTTATTTTGGGCTCTTGTTATGCTCTAGATTGTTGTCATTGTGATGGGCTATTTTGATTTTTGAGGTAGAATGTGGACCACCCATTTTCTTTTTCTGATCATTTGCCTATTGTCCCATGACAAAAAAATTGATATTTCTTAGTGTTCTCCTTTCTATGGTCTAGATCATCACTTTGTGGCTCTTCTATTTTCCATTTCTGATCATTTAACTATTGCCTAATAATTAAAATGTTATTATTGCACATATGAGAGTAGTTTAATTGGTAATCTCTCGTCTTAGGAAGTGAGAAGTATCAAGTTCGAGCCTCCATAATCTCACCTAGTGTACCTTAAAGGCAGTGGGTATAACCCGTGAAGATTTTATGCTGGATTTCCCATGATTTTCACCCATGCGAAAGATTTTGATTTTTATATAATGTCTATAAGGCCGTAGGTTGTCAGTCACTGATTTTGCAAAATTAAAGGTCATTAATGGCAGATTCAAATGGGTCATGATCCTCACTCACATAACCTAATAGGAAACAATGAATCATTTCTCGCCCATTTATGAATCAGGATTGCGGTCTGAATAGGCGTAAAGAGTCCAAATTTTAATTCCTAACGGGTTCATCCAAGCTTGAAATGGGTTCTAAATCTAAACAGGCCTATGACTCTCCCAAAGGGTCCAAGTTCCATAATGAAGGCGAAAAAATGCTGCCCCATGTCATATTGGTTGATAGAGCATATGTTCTCTATTATTTTTTTTTAAAATTAAAAAAAAAAAAAAAAAAAAAATATATATATATATATAATATATATATATATATATATATATATATATAAATTTTGAGAAAATTGGAAAACTTAGTATGAGTAAGCAGTCTTTTCATTACTATTCACTAATTATTATTATTTTAAATGAAATTTATAAAAAATGTTGGAATATTAAAAAAATCAAACAAACACTCTAAAAACTATATCAATCATATTAAGTGGTCTTCATTTAATCCCATAAATATTTGTATAAAATATCTTTAATTTTTTTAAAAAAAAACCTCAAAATGGAAATTATCTTGGAAAACTCATATTTCATGAATTTTTTGAAAGAAAACATGAAAGATCACATAAGTATCCAGAAAATTGTACTAATCACATTAAGGTATCTCCATTCAACTTCATAAACACTCAATATCATTTCGTTACATTATTTTCACACAAAAAAATCTAAAACTGGGACTATCTTAAAGCAAAAATTGGAAAACGAAAAAAAAAATTGATGAAAATAACTTAAAATAGACAAATCTAGATGAAAAAGGTTAGATGGACCAGGGGTGCAAATATCGGCCGATATGTATCGGTTTTGAAGTAGTGAATATCGCCCGATATATATCATTATCGGCCGATATTGTGTATCGGCAGTATTATATCGGCCGATATTGGCTGGAGAGAGAAAAATATCAACCGATATATCGGCCGAAAACGATTTTTAAACCCCTGAGATGGACAATAATTTTCACTGAAAGAACTTACTTTTAAACCTTCTTAAATCATAAGCAATAAAACATTCAAACAAAAAAAAAAAGTCAAAACAACAAATTTTCCAAAAAATAAAAGAATGAAAAATATTGATTTATTCCGTATCGGTCAATATGAGCCAATACCATACAGTTGTTAAACGACTGTACAGCTGATATTATACATATTGTCACATATATTCTGCTACATATTAGCCTTTTTTTATGACCTAAATTGGCATTGGCAATTTAGACTCAAGGTCACTATTTTTATATATAAGATGGAGTTATGCAAACCCAAGCATGGATTCAAGCCCACTAATACATTCCAACTAAATTTTACCCATTTCTAATTTTTTCAAACTCCTCACCATTGTTTAAAACTCAAAAAATGAGTTATTCAAAGTCGACTCAACTCAACAAAATTTGGAGTTGGAAGAGTAAACAAACTTTCCAACTTTTTATATTTTTTTTAAATTTAACCGGGTTTCTCAATTCAATAAAAAATTTAATCAAATCCAAATTTAAAATTTTTAAGACTGTTAAACTTTTTTCCCAAAAAATATATTTTTTTTTTGTTCTGATACACAAACTTTGAGTTAGGGGCGCAAATATCAGCCCCGATATGATACGGTTTTGAAACTGCATCATATCGGCCGATATTCAGTCGATACGTCGATATCTCAATTTTATCATATCGGTAGATATCGGTCATTTGAAGAAAAAAAAAAAAAGAGAATAATATCAACCTATCGACACCGAATTTTGCACTCTGCTTTGAGCAAATAATATAAAAGGAAAATGACTCCCTAATCAACCCATGAACAATGATGAAAAAAGTTGGGACAAATTTAACACTTGTGGCCACCTAGCCCTTCATCTAATCATGACACACAGGAATCTCTCATACACAGTAGACATCGTAATCTTGAGGGTATCTACACCTATGTTTTCCAATTAGGTCATGTTGGTCTATTTTTGTCAAAAAAACAAGATGCGAGGTAGGTGTTTTAGTTGAGCTGGTTGTATCAGCTCATATTAGTATTTTTTGCTCTCTATCTTTATTTAGACTATAATTATTTATTTTTTATAATTATTCTGAACATTAATCATTTTAGAAAAAATTTAAAGTTACTTTCATGGTCAATTTCCACTTTTGTCTGTAGGAGGTCCTGGGATCAAACTCCCCTCAATATAAAAAGGGTCACTCTCTATAGTTTGCACTTGACGTATGTAGATAAGGAAGCTTAAGCATGCCCCAAAGATTAGTCAGGTGGGATGCAAATATAAAAGGGCATCTCTATTTTTTTTTACTAAAATAGTTATTTCTAAACGGGCTCTTTTCACATGAGAGGGGCATTTTAGACGGGTCTAAAATTTTGCCATTGATATGTGTTGGCCCGTACACCGTATACCGGTGTGTTGGCGATATATCGGTTCGACTGCGGCCCGATTTGATTTTAATTACATTGTTTGAGAGTAAATTCTACTTCAAAAATATTATGATGTCATGATTTTCTAATATATTATAATATATATTACTTGAAATATAAAAATATACTCAAAACCAAGACATATAAGCCAAATTTATAACCCTTAAACTCAAACAGGCTCGCATTAATCCGATAGAAGTCAAATTTTCAAAAAATCAAGAGGATCTATCCTTGAGCCCATCTTCGATGCTTAATGTGATTGGTTTTTGTAATACAAGACTTTGATGACATAATCCACCTGACCCCACCTTTGATGATCAATTTGTTGTTTAAGTACAACCGTCTGATCAAAGATGTGGTTGATGGATCTAAGGGTTGGCAAGTACAAACTCAGCCTCCACTGTGATATTCGTATATTCCAGTCCTTCAAAGTGGATCGTAGCTTTACTCGTTTCCATGTAAGAGACAGTAACATCAGGAAGGCCCCCAAAGTTGAAAATGCGTCTACCACTAAGGAAGGGACCCTCCACGTTTTCCATGGACCTGTACGCTAGTCCTCACAGTGCCAGTGAGTCAGGTTAGTCTTGAGTCAGAGTTGTGAATTCGGATTGATTTCTGAAATCATTGATTAAATTTTATTATTAAATTATTAAATTAATCTAATCTATAAAAAATTCCCATCTAAATTTAAAATATTAGGTCTAAATTTTAGTCTATTTGACAAGTGCAAATAACTAGATGCAACCATAAAGTTTTTTAATTCAAAAGAGATTAGAGCAATGGTTAAAAGATCCAGTTTAAGAAGGAAGAGTTTCAAGTTTGATCTTAGTCTTATTCAAAGGAATTTTCTATAGAGTTATTCGATTAGTAAGTAGAAAGGTTTACAGCTGCTCCAAACTGTCTAGACACCTCGGTAAAAAATAATTTATTCAAATTAATAATGTTAATTTTATATTAAAATAATAGGGTGACTATGTAGTCATCCAATTTCTTTTAGCAGATATCTAATTTCAAAATTTTATTTAAAATTACTATTTTATTCATCAATTTTTTTTTAATAATAATTTCTACGTATAAAATTGAGAGACAAAATAATAATTTCATATAAAAAATATGAAATTGGATGTCTAAATAACTATTCAAAATAATATATATATATATATATATCACATCAAAATTGTCATATCTAATGTTAATGGTTAAGAACCCCTTCACCCTACAAAGCCTGCAAAGTGGACTGTGGCTGAACCGTCTATTGTCTAAACTGTGTTTGACTCATGATGGGAGGTATGGTAAAAGTCTGCTTCTCATGGATTTAAAATTTGACCCAACGGTCATGTCATGGTTTTGGCAGTGACCTTCACTAAGTTTTGGTCGCAGTGGATGCAACCCTCTATCAAATCCACCACAATTCCATGAGGAAAATTGATTTGACTCAAAACATCCTTGATAATATCATTTTGAGAATTATAATGGTTTAGAATATTGGAATCTTTATTTTTTAATTTTATTATAAAAATTAAGAAAAATATTTATATTTTTATAATAAAAGATATTGAGTTTATTGTTTTGCTTACTTATCATAAAAGACACACCAATGTACTTTTTAATAAAAGGACAAGTATCTCTATCACTTTTATTAATATTGATAAATTAAAAGATGAAATAAAAAATAGAAAATCTCTCATATTTTATATCTTCGGTGCTCTTTGTTAAAAAATATCAATGCCAAATCAATTTCTTGTTATGAGAAAAAAAATTATCTAAAAGAAACACCCTAAAATCCACCTATTCTTCTCTTCTTCTTTTTTCTATTGTTTTAATGAAATGATGAGTTTATTTCTTGCAGGCACATTTATGACTAGGGCTAGTTTACATTGAGATCATTGAAAAAAAATTATATTTGAATATATAATCTATTAAAAAATATTTTAATTGAATAAAATGACGTTATAATTTACAAAGCCAAGTGACTAGCGTGGACTCTATTCGTTGGAGTAAAAAGAGTACTCAATATAAGAGAAATCTTGAATCATCATCAAAACTTTCTCCAAGTCATTTGAGGCTGATTTTTTTTAGTTTTATTTTTCCTCTACTCTATCAACAATAATGTTCTTCCTCACTCCACATTCATAGGTTTAAGTCCTATGATCTTAGCTCCCTATCACCAACTACCTTCCTCTACTTTTAGTTCTTCAACTATTCATTCTAAAGTTGTTTCCGATCTTTGTATTAGATTATATTTTCTTTTATTCAAAAAAAAAGTATTCATCATCATCAAATGCCAAACGTATTGATATTTTGAATTTTACTTTTTTATTTGACTTATCATATATTATCAAACACTCTACTGTCTATTATATCTTTCTTTATCTTTTCTCTTCGCATTTAAAACATATTCTCTTATAATAATTCGAGAGAGTAGTCGCAGTTCACATGCTAAGGTGGTATCTGACAGGAGCATGATGGAGAAGGGATGCAAATATTGCAATCTACTAGTGAATAACTTAAGGACCAGTTTATTGTATTAAATCCTAAGTACATTTATTGAATTTTTTTTGAGTTATTTAATTTGATAGAGACAGTCTAAAATCTGAAACGATGTGTCTGATCGGCCTCAACCTATCATGTATGAAAAGAAGAAGAAGAAGAGAAAAGAAAAATAATCCTAAATCTCTTTACCTCATACCATTCCCAACTCTATTACGTGACAATAAGACCACCAAAATCCTTTAGATCTATCAATTTTCAATCTTAATCTACTTATGGGTTTTCTCTATCTTCTTTTCACCTTTAAATCTGCTTTCCACTGCTCCTCTTGTACTCTTGTTTATTTGTTTATTGATGAAAAATCATGAGACTCTGCTCTCCCTTTTCTTTATAATTCATCATATATAAAAGTTCTAAACTTTAACCTTCCCAAAAGAAGCCTAATCTATTGTTCCCACTTATCAAACCCACTTCCAAAGTTGCTATTGTGTGATCTTTTTCTTGGGTGGATCTCTTTCCTTGCTTTAAGAGACATGTTGCCTGCTCTATTGAGAACAGCATCGTTTTGATTTCAAAAGCAGTCCAACCCAAGAGGCCCACGAGGAACCAGTAGCCTCATCCCCACTTGGGTAGTCATGCAACCTGACAAGAACCCCTCAAAACTCCTTTGGACTGGCTGCACAAACTGGCCCAGCTGCTGCTTCTTCCTTCATTTGATCCACACATGTAGGGTGCACCACAGGGTGCACTTGGTGCACCTGTATCGAGAGAATATTTTCAGGGAACTTGACAGCCACTTAGAAAATATGTTAAATATCAAAATTCTTACATTTAAATTTAATTAATAATAGAGATACTTTTTTTTTTTTTTCCTTTATTGTTGAAATCACAATGGTGCAAATAGATGAAACCCCAACTGTGTCTGATCGTGTAAACTGTAAAGATGAAATTGTTCTTGATTGTTTATCATTTAAGATACGGAGGAGAAAAATTATAGGGACACCCATGTAATTTTTATCATTTAAATGATGAACGTAAATAAAATAATCATTATACATTATTATAAAATACAATAGTGTCTTTATCAAGTTTCTAGTCCAAAAGACTGGTCTTATAGGTGAAGTGACTAAGTCCCATATAAGTCATTAGTTTTCTCCCTTTACAAACGATGTGGGACTCTCATTTGCACCCTAACAATCTTTCCCTTGAACGAGGTTCTCCGATGGATAGAACGTCACTAACCATCCCATTCGACTAAGAGATCCTTGAGCTCACATGTTGTGGCTTAGGGACCTAGCTCTGATACCACTATTGGAATGAGCTTCCAACTCAAAGCACTAACTTGATAGGTGGAGTGACTCAGTTCCATATAAATCATTAGTTTTTTCTCTTCAGAATCGATGTGGGACTATCGCACCCTAACAATTATTTCACTAGAGGAAATTCTGTGATCTAAATTTTTGGTTAGAAATGAAGGAAAAATTGTTGCGATAATAGTTTTGGATGATAATATTATTAAGTGGGAGAAAATTAAAAAGATAAACTGGTGCTTTAAGAATTACCTAGTTCAAGAAAAAAGTGAGAAATTTTTTAATGAAGTGTGTTCGATACTTTCTTTCTCAGGCAACTCAGTGTTTCTCAACGATCCAAATAGACGTATCGTGTCAACTACGGACTACCTTTTATTAGAGTTACTATTGGACTGCATTTGTAAGGCCTTAAGCCTTCAGCTCACTTTGAAGTTTGAATACGGAGTGAATTGAATTTTAGGCCCATGGGCCTAACTTAAAGTCAATTTAGAAACGTTAACTTTGAGATAATTGATTACAAGTTTTCATACTTTATAATATTTTATGAAGTCCATTAATTTTACCAAATTAAAGTGAAAATTATTGATTTGTCTATTATAAAAATATTTTTTTATTTGAACACTTGTAAAGAAATAAAATGAATAGCGGACAAAAACTTCCATTTTAATTATCTATTTATTTAGATGACTACACCTCTTTAATAAAAGTTTTTTTTTTTTTTTTTTTTACTCTGAAGTAGCCATTATTTATTTCCTTAATAACCGGACTAGAACAAGTCAAATTTAAAACCGGTCAAACCGGTAAAGAGATTGAGGAAATGAGATATTTTGACTTCTTTGACAACTTATTACTATTATTATTTAATGTATTTTTTAGATTTTGAGTTGCGACAGGTTAGATCTTAAACAATAAATACAGTGCATGGTATGAGCTGTCTTAATCAAATCGAAAACTTGACTGATTAATTCTTCAAAAGCATGATTTTATGTCTAGTGGGTGAAAATCACTTTTCAAAAAGAAGAAAACATCAGTTCATCACTTTCACTAGAGAAAATTAGATTTTAATCATCCATGAAAGGTCGTGGGTTGGTGGAAATTTTTGGTAAATGGATTAAAAAAAAAAAAAAAGCGTAGCAAATCCCATCAAATGTATTGATTATTTTCACTGGCAAAGTTATTATTTTACCCCAACAAGAATGATGGGAACTTGCCCTTTGTGGGTCCTAATACCAAACCTGCATGGATTAGTTGGGACCAGCTACGTGCTTTGGGTCCCACCATGCCCAGTTGATTGACACCACTTGATGAGTGTTTAGAATTTTAGACCCTGGAACTTTTGACCTCAAAGGGGACAGGAATCAGTAAAAATTCCCATGTTACAACATATTTATGAAGAATTACATCAATCAACAGGATAGGATGAGACTGGAGAGTCAGCTCCCATCATTCCATATTGAATTTGAAAAATGAGTAGGATAACTATTTATCATGAACGTCACGATATTTGATTTTAAAATATTAAAAATTATTTATCAGATTTTTAAAAATTAATATATATCAATCGATATGATTACATATCAGTAATGCGATATAGATATCGGCGCAATAAATATTTAAAAAGTTAAATAACATAGTAAATTATTATATATGAAAAAAAAACAT
Source organism: Chimonanthus praecox (assembly GCA_022113865.1). Classification (NCBI taxonomy): domain Eukaryota; kingdom Viridiplantae; phylum Streptophyta; class Magnoliopsida; order Laurales; family Calycanthaceae; genus Chimonanthus; species Chimonanthus praecox. The sequence continues at coordinate 58,486,566 of CM039091.1, read as the reverse complement.
TATAGTATAAAAAAATAATTTTAATAGTCAAGAGTATAAAAATAAAGTACAGGAGGAATTTGAAAGTTTAGAGAGCAATATGAGTGCGTCATGACTGACGTATGCAAAACTCTTTGGGCTCTAAATATTGACGTTTGAAAATAAAACCAACATTGTATAACTGTTTCAACTGTTTCAATTCACTGTTATATATTATACCTAATATACCAAAAATTCCATATTCTTAATAGTAGTATCAGGGTGAACATTTTTGTATCGGCCGATATAATGCAGTTTTCAAAACTTTATCATATCGGCCAATACATATTGTATCAGTCGTATTCTTAATAGTTCTCGGCCGATATGGCCGATATATCGGTCCGATATGAATATCAGCCTTTTTTTTAAAACCAAAAAACAAAACGGTGGTGGGTCCGAGTTGATATCTCAGCCGATATCGAACCAACATTGGCCCATATTATCGTTTTCATTTTTTTTTAAAAAAAATCAGCTTTCTTTTGGGTTTTTATTTATTTTTTAATTCAGAAAAATAGAATAATAAAAAAATACCGATATTTTAAAAAAAAAAAACACAAAAGAGGAGAGAGAAATTTATTGCGATATCTCGTCCCGAGCGAATTTTTCACCCCTGAGTAGTATTGTTGAAACTTAGATCTCACCACCATATCAGATGATGAATGAGTCATTATACTTATAATGACCAACATTAGTTATCACAGCAGTTAATACAAATTTAAATTTAAATATTAACTATTTTAACGAATTAATTATCCCAACAACTAACTTCCAACTACTTAATATTAATATAGTTGCATCTAAAGATTATTTTTTCTTTCTTGCTCTCTTGAATTTTTCAATATCTAAGAAAAAAAAAATGATCAAAATGGCCATGACAGATACAACCAGTTTGTTTTTTAAATGGAATTTTTTTGTTATAGTTTCTTAATCTTGTAATGACCATGGTTTTCATTCTCTGTGATTAGGAATGGCAATGGGTCAAGTTCAAATTATCTTAAGTTTAACCGATAGATTCATTTATATTCAATTCTCAACCCAAATGCATCCATTAATTAAATAGGTTTAGTTTAGGTCAACTCATTTATTGAATGAGTTAATGTGCTCAACCCAAACCCTATTTTCTTATTCACAAATTATTTAGTTGGGTCAAGTTTGATGTAGTCAACCCAAACCCTATTTTCTGAGTTAGGTTTGAGAATCTTGTTCATAAATTATTTAGTTGGGTCAAGTTTAAGCCTTCAATTCAAGTTCAGAATTAATTAAACAGTTTGAGTCATATTTAAAATAATAAAAAACAAGTAAATTCAGAGTTGTTAAAAACAAAATAACTTTTATTTTTATCATTTTAAATAAGAGATGCTTTCAAAGTGATCTTCGAACTCTACCAAATCTTATTTTCGAAGGTTGGATTGTAATATGTTGAGTGGTCTCTTAAAAAGATTGTCATTCTGTAATATGTCATTACAATAAAGAATTCTAATATCCATGAGAAATCCGACACCACGATTTAAAATCTTGATTACTATGAGATTTTGCTAATTTGCAACATTTTTGCAGTTTATGATTAGACTTTGTCTAAGAATTGTTGTAATTCTTATTTACTTTATTTTTTCTAATTCTTTTTTCTAAAAGCTTCATTTGCCACCATTACTATTACAATATCATGGTTGTAATACATTTTTTATTTTTTCATGATTTTTATACTTAGTTTTAATGTTAATAATTTATCATGTCCTTCATAATATTATATAAATATCATAATTCAATGGTTTTGACCTGATAGTTGAAATTATAAAAAAAAATGTTGCTCAACCAACGGTTTGATTTTTAGAGTATTGTATTTAGTCTCCCACTTGGATGCTCTTTAAAAAATTATTCCTATAATTTAATTTTTCTGAGAATTTTTTACAGTTTTTTTTATCCATGACAGGTCCTGATTACCCTCTGAACTAGGGAAGACAATGGACCAGGTTCAAGTGGGGTTCGACTTTGGGTCATTAATCTGTTAAATTTGAAGTTTTTAACCTTTAATCTGAACCCTCCGACTTATCAAATAGGTTTGTATTGACTCGAACCATTTATAAAATAGGTCAATCCAATTGACCCAACCCTATTTTTTGTTAGATATGGATCGTTTAATGGGTTCATTACAATTTATTGGGTTTAGACATGTTCAAGTTCAGTTAACTAACCAATTTAAAACATGTGAATTCTTCCATTTATTAAATGAGTTCAAGATGTGTTGAAACACATTTGTTAAAGCGAGTTAATGGAACTAAACTCAAATTGTCTTTTTCAGTTGAATTCAGATTGCGTTAACAGATAAAGTTGGAAATTGTCACTCCAAAAACCTTTCAAGATTCATTCACACTGACAATACATTAACATTCTTGATCGGAATTTCTTGAGTCTGTATAACATTGAGTCTAGAAGGAAAATTAATATGATCAACAAAATGAAATTGACAAATATACCTTCAACCCAAGATCTTTAATAACCTCCATTTTTAATTTCTGTTCTTCCTAAGTGCAAGTTTGAAACTTGAAATGGTAATAGAGAACCGTCACCTTCACAAGCTAAAATTTTGCATGTTTAGTTCATGGATAATGTTTTCCACAATGGTGTCTTATCTTGTTGAATCTTCATTTGCATGAGATTTATTTTGATCATCTTAGACATGGAAGCAGCAAAAACCAAGCCTCCATGACTTCTTTTAACGGGATAACAAGAAGCATAAATCCCCTTGAGTTCTCCATCAATAAAAAAAAAAAAAAATAAGCATATATAGACATATGCAGACAATTCTGACAGTGAATAACCCAAGTACACATCTGAAAGGTATTAATCGCAATTTGACACCCACCCAACAAATATTCATTCGCTGATTTGATGAAATAATCACTTCTATACACCTCTATCTTTGTGCCCCAAATCAGACCCTTTTGAAGCAGAACAGGGCAAATGAATGAATGAGAGAGAGAGAGAGAGAGAGAGAGAGAGATGCATTTCCTTATGAATTTACAAGGCAGCTACTCTGAATGAAAAGCCAGCCACCAAGAATTTACATTCCTCATCTGAACCCCACTCTACTTCCAGCACACAAGGAAAAACGAAAAATAAAAAATCAAGTAAAACACAATCGTACCTGCTCTGTTTCCCCTTTAAACCAGCCTTCTCTCCCTTGGGGCCTAATAAGATGACGATCCGTCATGGGTAAATCGATGCAAGTCGCATCAAATTGACCAACCGTTGTTACTCAATACCACTTCAATCTACGCATTGTTTACCGGTAAATGAGTTGCCTCATCATTTCCGACTCCAATGCTAGACTTGTCACCCATCCCAACATTGTACTGCTCGTGCACCCTTGCCCGGTTCTCTGCCCACCACTGTTCTGCTTGTTTCTCACTGAACCGCTTCCGACTGCAATTAGATATTGTTGGTGTTAGAAAATAAACTCTGTGATAAGTCCCTCGTGGTAAACTGTAATCACATCTACACATGTGATCACCAAGATTCCTCCAACTCGCAATTCATACAGTTTCAAACTGTGAATAACTGGTGGAGGGTAGGTGCAATGTGCAGGAGAAGTGCAACTCACAAAAAAAGCAACACGGGCCACAGTTACCCAAATGCACAATCATACATCTTTTACCTCTAAGGGAGTTCAGTTAGCCCCTCAAAATAATTTAATGCTTATAACATAGCAGCAGCATCTGTGGACTAGTAAGAAAATTTTGTTTTGCTTGTTGAGCCAGGTCAACTTTTGAAATACACTTCTGCAAGGCCATTACATAGCCCATAAAATGGGCACCACTGCAAACTGCCACACGTGTTCCATATTCGACCCTTGTAGATGTCAAACTCACGTACGGTGGTTGCCACATGGGCGTATATAATAAGTGACTTATCCATCAGGAGGTTAACATGTATATCAAACATGGACCACTAAGACTCCTTTTCCTCTTCTTTTTTGTTTTGTCCAGTTAAATTATATGTGCACCTTGCTCTTGAGTGGACCACTTAATCATTGTCAGGCCATGTATCTACATGATAGGGGACAGGGCTAAGTGCTGCAGTTGCACAATTTGGATGCAGCAGGCATGACAACAGAAAGAATGGTTGCCATCTATACGCATATGGGCCTCGCAACCCTGTCATAGAATAATATATGAGATTGATGATAAGACCCATTATGTACCTGAAGCGTACTCGTTTGAGATCTGTGATGCCCCCAGGTAAAGATGTGAGGGTAATGAACACACCAGGCTCATCTTGCTCAACCCATTCGGCCTCATGATTGGATTGAGCATCTGTCAATCTGCTCCCATTCCGTACTGGAACTTCTGAATGACCCACTCTGTTTGAGTTGAACTACGATTGCTATTGGCATTTGGTCCATTGGCAACTGTTATGTTGTTCAATCTATTTGACTCTGGTTCAAGAGAAGCCACTGGACTGCTGAACCGATCTTGAACTAGAGCAGAAACATCACTGGTAGGACTTGCACTAAATGATGTCAGGGAAGGAGGTTTGCTATTTCGTTGTGCTCCTACTGGTAGCCTTTCAGCCATGTCCTTCAACTATTTTGAGTAAAAACAGTAGATGAAGTGTCAGTGAGAGAGAGAAATGTAAAAAGCCATAGTTGAAACTAATAAATAAATAAAATATCATGATGACTCCTTTTCTTCTGCAAACTAAATCTAAAGGTTTTCACCATGGCTTCGTGACATGTTGGTGGTCTCCACTGTCCCACCATACAAAAGAGCTATTTATGGATTAGTCATCTAATGAAATATATGCTTAACACGTTATCATCAAGCAAGGCCAATTCATGACTTCATTCATTGGAAATGCAGCCATGCTACTGGATCCAAAAAATAAAGACAATAGAAATCATGCAACTAAATATAAGAAGTATAGACTGAAGATTTAGCGATTTCTTTAAAGATACGAGATTTGTCACTTGATCGGGAAGCCATTAGACAAGTAGTCTTGTATGGTTGCAAGTCACACTTGTACATGGTTGAAACAATAAATAAAATATGACAACTCCGTTTCAGCTTCAAATCAAAGAGATTTCACCATGGCTTCATGGCATGTTGGTGGGCTCCACTGTCCCACCAGACAAAGGAAGGGGTACAGATTAGTCATCTAATGAAAATCTGCATAAGATGTTATCATCTAGCAATGGCAGTTCATGACTTCATTAACAGGGAGATGTAGTCATGCTAGTGGACCCCGAAAATAAAGGCAACACAAATCATGTGACTAAATACAAACAGCATGGAACAAAGCTTTTAGCAATTCCTTTCAAGATACCAAGATTTCTGTAACTTGGTGGTGAGACCATTAGCAAAGTAGTATTTGTATGGTTTCAAGTCACACATGTCAATTTCATGCCCTCCTACAGAATACCAAATGTTTCCAATTCATCTTTTATATTCATCACACATCCATCTTAACATACACATCTTCCGCACCAAACTTTATTTACTTTTCTTCATCACCCAAAGTTTAGCTCCATATAGCATTGCTAAGTCAAAATGGTGTCACATAGAAAGCCCTTTAATCAATGCATTGGAAACCAAGGCAAAAGGTTCAGTTAAGGCATCAATGTCTGGAACCCAAAGGCATCAATGTCTGGAACCCAAAGCACTAGGCTCGTGCCTAGGCATAGGCCTACTTTAGCTAGGCACAAGTTTAATAGTTTATAAATGTGTTCATTCATTAATGTGTCATTAGTACATCAACATTAATTTTATATAATTTATTTATCAAAAACACCAAAATGCACGGGCAATTGGACTTCCAAACATATAAACAAAAAAAATTACTGTGTATAGAGGCAAGTATATAATATACCTAGTTGGAGTTCCTAATTAAGTATTACTAGTTAGGTAGTATTAACTAAGATATCTAACTATTATAAGATTAAAAACTAAAAAAAATTATTATAGAAAAAATTCTATAAAGAAAATCGGACTCAATAAAGGTGGACCGACCTTTAAGCTACGCTAGGGGCAAAACGGATTTCGAGGGTAGGCAGTCTAAGGCGTTTCTTTGACTACAGTGAATCAATGTGGCACTCTTTTAATGAACGTTGCATTAGCTTGCTTCCACTTAGCCCACTCTAAATATCAATTATATCTAAATTAGACCCTCCATTTTGTTCTAAAGTTGCATAAAACTATCAAAATTTATCATTATGCAGTACTAAGTCATTTTCAACTTTAATTAATCCATCCTCATACTCTCCTATCTACTAAACTTTACACTCCACAAATTTCATCTACATCCCACAAATTTTCAAACTGCTTTCCTCCACATGTCCAACTTACTTTGTAGCTGACTTTTTTGTTTCGCTTATCAGCAATTCAAATTAACAAACATGATTTCTAACGTTAACTTGTCCATTATAAAAGGAAATAAATAGACTTCCAAGCCAACGCTAGGTAAAGTCCCACTCCAACGAAGAACCTTGTTGCCTCTTGCAAATTGTTCTTAGTTCTTACACATGTTTTTGCTTCAACATGTCTTTAATAACCTTGCTATATCCATTTGCAATGCATTTCTTCCTCAACATTTGCCAAATTAACAATGCCACATGTTGGTATTCCATCATATGCCTATAGAAATTTTGGATCAAGGACTCTTATGGTCAGAAGACAAATAGGCAAGTCGACCCATGTAAAATTCTTGCCAAATCCAAATAGAAATTCTACTCATACAATCAAATGTAAAATGGATCGATGTAGTAATGCAATATAATTGCTTTTATACCTAGCCCCTCCAATAGATTTGTTGATCCCATGCTAGGAGCTAGAAATTTGCTCCACAATCAATCAAAAAATAAACATGTGAGATTGTGGAGTGACTGATGGTATGGTGTACGATAGGGCCAAATGGAGAAGCAAGACTCATAAAACCAACCCTAGATAGATGGGATACTAGCATGTGATGATGATGGTGATGATGGTGTTGGTGATGATGATGATAAATCAACCCCAAAAAAAAGCCTAAACAGGATTTGTCATGAATCTCTAATGAGGTCTATTGGAAATGTTCACAAAATCCCTGAAACTTCACCACAAATTTCTAAAAATCAAGATCTTTCTGGTTATGTAGAACTCCGTTACATCAGCACCTCTCGACCATACTGTACCAACATTAGCAAATGATGATGGGTCCATTAAGCCTAATGATATAATAGTGATCAAGCTCTGTACCAACATGACCATTTGTATCATAAGTAATGCCAAAGATGAAGAATACACCATGTACAACTAAATTTCAACATATCACAGAAGATGAAGAATAGCTTCCAAGCTCATCAATCAAAGACAGAAAATAGAAGGATGATCTCAAATAAACTAAATCATATTTTAAATTGCTCAAAAATCACGAACTTCAACCTATATAAATGAGTAAAGACATGATTATCTTACTTGTGCAGTAAGTGATTTGATAACTTCCTTTGCTGCTTTGCATTTTGCAGTCTCTTCCCCAGCAATTGCTATGGCCTCCTTCAGTTGTTTAGTTGTTCTTTCCAACTCAACTTCTTGAAGTTGGGCTTTACGGGTAAGATTTTCCACCTACACAATAAGATTCATCAGTTGCAACATACAAAGATTATTGTTTCTACTGGAACATGATGTCAAAACAGGTCAAGGAGACTTACGTTTACCTTAAAAAGACACTACAGTTGCGTAAATAAAATAAATCTTGACAGCCTAAAACTGCTTCTAAGAATGATCACTATCCATTTTTAGATCAAGAAAATAGCTTGATCACCTGGGCCCCCAAAGTATTATAATATTGTAAGTACCTATGTTGCACGGATTGTTCAAGATACGTAATGCACTTTGTATCTGACACTTAAACTCATTCTTCATGGATTCTTCTATTATTTTTAACATTGTTTTTCAAGATGACTAAAATATTACAACACCTTTCTCCTCATAAAACCTAATTAAAAATCAACATATTTGTCACTTGATTCTTTATAGTAAACTAATGTTATTTTTGCACCTTATTTTCATTTAAAATAAATTTAAACTTAAACTTAAACCTATCAAAATATGTTGCCATGTCACTTTCTCCTCTTTTTTTCCCGATTCCGATACCTCACACCTATGTCAAACGGACACTTGCACCTATACCCATGGAATTTGGGAAAGTTACCATGATATAGATATAGTTGGTGTAAAATTTGCACTGGGTCAGCAACTTCATCACACTAGGATACGGACATTTTTTCTATAGTAAACCATTTCCATATGCAAACTTTTGAGTGGGGCTTGCCTGAGGCCCTCTTTCCACCCAACTTTTCTCACAACCAATACCTCCTGCATACTAAGCACCAAATAGTAAAATATCAGGATAGGAATTACACCACAGATAGATTGAAGCTGAACTTTCTTGTAGTCACACCCACCATTCAACTGAACTGTATTTTCCTACTTCACCACCAAGTTGGGGTTTAAAATCCATAACCCCAATAATATGATCAAAAGCTGATTTGAGTGATCACTAATTACGAATACTCCTTTCCATCCCCTATTCACTTGATTAGTATTGACCCAAGTGAGCCCCTGCCCCAACATGAAAGTTCATATTTGAAACTTCTTGCAATATTTACTCATCATAGATGAAGGCCCATCAAAACCTCCAACTTACTAAGATACATGACCAATGACATAAAAGTTCATGACTTGAAGTTGTCCAATAAAAATCCACGCCTTGAGGTACAAATTTTAACTGGAAGAAACTTTTTGGTCCAAAAGCATAGACAAAAAGTTTTAGAATTCAGCCAATATTTCTAAACATTGGTCAATATTTCTGAAAAAAACATTTCAGCCTGGGTGCAAACTAAAAAGTTTCAGCCAAAATTTGTAACCGAGTCCATGACTCAAAGTGGGTGTAACGACTTTGTCCCACCCAACACAATATTGTCCGTATTAGGTCTAACACTCCCTCACAGCTTTGCTTCGAGATGTGTGCCCATACACACACCCAAAACACATTGTGTTACGGAAGGCGAGAGGCGCCACTTATATCTAAGGGATCAGGACACTCCACAGGCAATGAGGGAATGTAGTAACTAATTACGAATACTCCTTTCCATCCCCCTATTCTTGATTAGTATTGACCTAGGTGAGCCCCTGCCCCAACATAAAAGTTCATATTTGAAACTTCTTGCAATATTTACTCAATCATAGATGAAGGCCTATCAAAACCTCCAACTTACTAAGATACATGACAAATGACATAAAAGTTCACGACTTGAAGTTGTCAATTGTAAGGATTTCATGTCATGTTGTTGTCCAATAAAAATCCACGCCTTGAGGTACAAATTTCAACCGGGAGAAATTTCTTGGTGCAAGCTGAGACGAAAAGGTTTTGGAATTCAACCAATATTTCTAAGCATCGGTCAATATTTCTGAAAAACACATTTCAGCCTGGGTGCAGACTAAAAAGTTTCAGCCAAAATTTGTAAACGAGTCCACGACTAGATGTGGGTGTAACGACCCACCCCACCCAACACAACATTGTCCGTTTTGGGTCTAACACACCCACATGGTTGTGCTTCAGGATGTGCACCCATACACACCCCCCAAAATGCATTGTGCTAGGGAAGGAGAGAGACGCCACTTATATCCCAGGGATCGGGACACTCCACAGACAATGTGGGATTGCTTATGGAAAATGAAGATCATAGAAAATGAGACACTTCTCTCTACTTCCATGGAGTAAGGGCTCTTTCCTAATAACATAACTATGAGACCCTTCGCTCACCAAGATAATATTTCGTTCATTTTCAACTAAAATAAACATGGTGGCAGAAACAACAAAAATGCTGAGTTTCTATGGCCCAACATGAGGTCAGTTTTCACCTTGTTGGATAACATGGATCAAATCTAAAAGTAATTTTTTCCACAAAATTGATTTCCTCAAGGATATAGACAAATAGCCTCTTGGAGTGGTGGATGGGTGGTTTTCTTTTCTGCAAGCTTCCACCTTTTTCTTTACCCAATTGTTCAATCTCTCATGAAGATGGGGAAAAAAAGATCAAAATATAACAATGGTCTTGTCCGTCATTGGGACATACTCAACTAGCAAAGGATCTGCACATACAGTCGATCATTTTCTAAAAGCCAATAGCATAGCAGGAAGGTGGTCATTGTTACAACCACAAGGTTGCATGCTTGATTCAGTTTAACTTTCAACAAAAAAAGGGGGACAAAAGTAACAAAAATACATAAAATGGAAAACCATATTTTACCAGCGTAAAACATCTTAAATAAGCAATTAAGCATGGTAAATGGAAATAAAAAAGCAGATAAATGGGTCAAACTATATAATGTTCCAAGAGCGCATGGTTATCAATCATCTAAAAAAACATACACTTGGTAATGATGTGATGACTATTACCTGTGCTCTCAATTGAAGAACCTCTTGGCTTAAATTATCATTCGCTCTTTTAGCATCATCCACAACAACTTTTGGAGAAGTTAGTCCTCCCAGAGTCGGTGTTGGAGTTGTAGAACGAGGTGGGCTGGGCCGTCTTGATATGGGTGATGTTGCTCGAGAAACGATTCTTGATCCAGGAACGGAAGCTGAGAAGAACTTCTTTGACGAACCAAATACTGGATTGAAAGACTTTGAAATGCTAAGGGCACCCCATTGGGAGCTTCCATTTGGTATAGGTGAGACACGGCTGCTATTAAATTCAAATTTCTTGTTTCTCTTGGAAGATTTGCCTTCAGCCTGCTTGAAGGATTCCAATGAAGAAAATCTAGAGATTTGTACAAGGGATCTAGAATCCAGTTTATCCTCCTTGTCAACCAGCTCATTGAAACCCTGGTTCATACTTCCCCTTCTATTCATGGCAATCTGAGATGCAGTATCAGTCTCAATGGCTTTCCTCAGTTTATTAAAACAGTTATCACAGACACGATAAGGTTTGTTGGGATTTGGTGCCATAGAAGCCTTGAGAGACTTTTTACTACTGCATGAATGACAGAAAACTAGCCCACAGTTGTAACAATTGTGACGTTTTCTTTTAAAGTTAAATTGCAGGTGGCAGCCAGAGCACATAGATTGATCAACCCCAGATACCCACTTGTGAAGACAGATAGCAGTCGTAAAATTAGTACCACAAGCAATACTTTTGACTTGTTTGTCTTTCAAAGCTTCAACTAATGTTGGTGAATTTCTATCATCACTATCACCATGACCTAAGCGGCCATTTGCTCCCTTCCCCCACGTGTACACTTCAGTTCTAGAAGTTAAAACTGCTACATGATACGCACCGCAGGCTATCTCCTCCACAAAATTCTTTAGGAGTTTTCCTTCGACGTGTACAGGTACCTTCCCATCAGCTTGCGGATTTCCAAGCTGACCATAAACAGTACTACCCATTGTATAGACATGGCCTGAAGTTGTCAGTGCAACTGTAAGGCTATGTCCACAGGCAACTTGACAAAAGTTAGGCTCAACAAGCGCAGCAACACAAGTAGGTACAAGTTTTGTTTCCTTATCACCATGTCCAAGTCGACTTTTGTCCCCATCACCCCAAGTAAAAAGTTTCCCTGAGGAACAGTTGCTGGAGCTCGAAGTCCCAACCATGACTTCTACAACTGCAGCAGTGTGCCAAACACCACAAGCAGCTCTCACTGTGCGGAGCCCCTTCAGAGATTCAACCTCCCTAGGTATTGATATACTTCTGCGGTCTCCATGACCAAGAACACCAAAAGTTCCATCACCAAATGTAAACAATTGTCCAGCAGAGGTCACAACAGCCGTATGCCATGGACCACATGAAATAGATGAGACATGTATGCCCTCCAAAGGCCCATTTACCCTTTTTGGGACCCAGTGGCTCACCTCATTTCCATGTCCAAGGAGGCCAAAATTGTATGTACCATCACCCCATGTGTAAAGATCTCCAGATAAGGTTACAGCACATGTATGATATTCTCCACATGCTACAAATTCAATATTTGTACTTCCAAGAGTATCAATAAGCTTAGGGTGAGACACGTCAGAATCTACACCATGTCCAAGCCTACCTCCTACTTCCTCCCCCCAAGAGAAGATTTCTCCCTGCTTAGTGACTAGAGCAGCATGTCTTCCACCACAAGCTATATTTTGTACATCAAGTACTACTGCAGATTCCAAGGCTTTAGGTAAAAGTGAATCCATCTTGACACCAGAAGAACTGCCTACTCTCTGAGTGCCACCCCCAAGAATCCCATCTCCAGTTCCTTCTCCCCAAAAGAAAACATCCCCTAGTGCATCACCATCATCTTGACCAGAACCTTGACTTGATGAGCTTACAGCACTGGATAGACTTACCCTAAAAGCATCCATTCCCATGCCCTTTGTGTTCCCATTGATACTGTCTGAGCCTCCTGATGACATTGAATGGACTGAGACACCGGCAGAATCTGATGGAAAGAAACTCTTAGGAGGCATAGCATATAATATCACATCAGAAAATGCTTTATCTAAGCCGTTCTTTGGGGGGCTTTCATATGGACTATGACCACGAAGTGCATCTCCACCATCCTGAATAAATGCAAAGAAGATTTCTTGCACTAAGGATACTTAAGGACCAAATTACAGGCAAGGAATGATACAACAAGAACCATGACACACCTTTTGCAAGCTATCAACACTTCCAAATGGAGAACTCAAAGGGGAACTCCTTTGAGTGTATGTTCTAGGACTATATGCTTCAGAGGAAACTCCATCACTCCTTGATTCAGTTTTCCATTTCCGGTGATGTCCTCGGGAAATCAATGCTTTTAGACCAACAAACCAGACTTCAGCTTCATCTTTATCTTTGCAAATCTGGTAAAAGAAAGAACTCGACAGATCAAAGATCATTTTTTTTAAACATTAATGACTGGATTCCATCAAAATGAGAAGAGTACAAGAGAAGGCTCCAGGTATAGGAGAGATATACCCAGACCAAGACGAAGGAGGAAAAGAAACAAAAGAGACAAGAACAAACATGACCAAAAAGAAAAAATACAACAAAACCATCCTCCTCCACTAAATCATTTAATCTAGAAACAAGTACAACATGACAAAATGGGATTTTTCTCTCTTTTAGAAAAGAAAATAAAATATCTACTAGAAGAAACTTCCTCATGATCATTGCAACCCTATTCTATATATCAGTGACTGGTATTTATTAAGAAAACACCACCTCCAAATACCAACAGTAGCAGGAAACTGCTTTAAAAAATAAGAGTGATCACAATAAAGGACTACTTACCAGATCTAGCGACCTGTCATTATACATAAGAGAAAATGACTGGTATTCCTTCTCAGGGCGTGGATATCTCTGAAATATTGCCTATAATGCAGATACATTTGATGAGTCACATCGAATCCAAAAACTTAGACAAAATACTAAAACTTTCCAAAGATCAAAGATCAATAAATGGTATATACTAAATACTAAGTTAAGTGAAATGAGATTCAGATAGTTTCTTTCCATAGTCATATATGAAAATGACGTATATTACAGATTTCCTCTAGTTACTTCTTCACTTTCATTAAATAACTACAGCAAGCATACTAAATGTCACAAGAACCCTATGGTATAAAGTCCATCACTGTATGATCTTTTTCAAATGCTTCAGAAGGGAAAAGTATAACAAATGGACTTCATATATACAAGCATTATAAAAATGTTGGTTATTTTGATAGAAATCACACAATTTTATTTTATCTGAAAAAAAAAACCCATACTTTTTTCATTTTTTTGGAATAAGCCCTGATCTTTTCAACTTGTTAAAAAAATTCTACTCACAAGCAAAAATAATAAACAATTTTACAAGTAGCATCTTAAATTTTAACATGTGGCATGGTAGTGGGTCCCACCTAGTCTTACCAAATGAAAGAGTTATCTAGATTAATGAAAATACCAATCAATACTTAACTATATATAAAATTTCTAGCCATCTGCTATAAGCCATGAACTCGTTAGTTAAAATTAAACATCAAATGGCTAGAAATTACAAATCTGGCTCAGTTTTAGCATTGGCTAATATGAAGACCCACTTTCACTTGATATGATAAGATAGGACCCAGAACCATGTCACTTATCTATTTGGAAACTGTAATATGAAAAACTATGTAGAATTCACTACATGGGAGAAAGAAGGGTTTTTTTTTTTTTACAGAATAACTTGAAAAGATTGGGATTTTTTTCCAAATTAAGTGAAAACATTGGGCCCTCTTTCAAAATGTCCCTAAAAATATTAGAACACATCCCATAAATATCAAGAAATGTTGCACAAACTCTTCAAAATGTGTGATGCACCCACAGTTTAACAACTTGAAAAACTCAAGCAAGTCTGTCCAAGTTGACTGACTCGATAACATTTCGAGTTGAGCGAGTCAACGAGTTTTACCGAGTTTTTCGAATCAAGTCCAAAAACTCGGTCAAGTTACTCAACTCAATAAGATTTCAAGTCAAGTCAAAGTTTTGAGTATTTGAACTATGGATGCACCTATATCGGACTCTTTGTAGATTTTCCAAGGATTCTTCTAGTAATTTTGAATTTTGTTTACCAAGATTACTAAAATACTACCACACTCTTCTCCTATTGAAACCTAATTAAAATATTGATATGTTAGTCATTTGCTTAAAGTAAAACTAGTACATTATTTTCTATTAGCGTAATTTTCACAACTTATTTTCATTTAAACTTAATTTAAGTCCATTTAAATTTAGTGCAGAGTCCCCGAGTCCTAGACTCTTTGATAACACCCTCCCATGTCAGACTCCGTATGCGCACCCATACCCATGCAACTTAGGTTTCAAGGTATAATATCATTGACAAGCAAATACAAGTACCCAAGTGTCTTACAATATGGGTCAATCCACATAGCTTAGTTTGAGGAATGCAATCCACTATTTGGATTCATGACATGGGTCATATCAACCATGGGTTTAAATACCAGACCAGGTCAACAGGATTGAACTGGTTCAATTGGAATCATCATCTGACTCGGTCCAGTCCTGCCTAAACCAAATGGATCTAAGAAACTGGCTAATCATAGTGGTTTTACCAGTTTGACCACCTGATTTAGAATTTTGACCAACCTTGATCATCGTTTAACCTTTCGGATTTTTTAACAGATCAGTCTAGTTAGACCATTTGTTCAATCTCATTTGGACCAAGCTAGTGACCAAAATGATTCCGTTAGCATTTCAGTTAAAAAAAAAAAAAAAGATCAATGATTGCTACAATGGGAAAGCTTGAGCTCCAGTTGCATAGTATGTGCTTGGCAAATATTGGAAGAATCTGGAAACTCTGTTGTAATCACAATACAAATTTATAATGGTGGCCAATGGTATGTGACAGAAGATGGAGAGCAGAGTGTTGTCAGCCAGGTGAGATGTAGTTTTTGTCATTATTCTTCATCCAAAATGACAATAGGCACCTCCCTCCAGGATGAAAGATTGTCATAGCAACAGGGGATCCAGATTCATATGGGAATGATGCTACCACTTAGTGTCTCTATATAATGAAACTATATTGTCCAATTATCAAAGAAATCAATATTGCAGTCCTTTAGCCACTGATTTAGGAAAATATTTTGTGTATCTGAAGTTCTGAACCTTTACAAAACTTCTAGAAGAGACTTCATGATTCAATCTTGTGATTCTGATAAGAATTTTTTTTCTGGAGAATGATGAAAGATTTTATTGAGAGAAATGGAAATGTAAGTATAAAGGAAAAGACTAAACTAGAACAATAAAGAGATGCCCTAAGGGCCAGAAAAAGCCCAGGCATTCTGCAAACAAGTCTATATACCACCAATACTGGCAATAGATGGTCACCAAAGATCATTTGTGAAATTCCCAAAAGATTATTTATGCAAGAGATATGAGGCCTCCATGCCCATAAGAAAATATTTTTTGCCAAACTAATTATGATTGCTAACCCCAGATAGATGGGACAAATGGCTGATGATGTTGAATAGATGAAACTTACAGTACGCTGTCCAGGTATGATTCTGGAAACATGGCTTAGCTTGAGGTGTTTTTCCTCCTTGCCCTGAGAACCATATTAGAACAGATTCATCCTGAAAGAATAAAAATGGCAAAAACTACTTGAGAATGTTCACACTTGAAAATTCAAAATACCAAAGAAAAAACCCTTGCTTGTCAGAAATTAGAAAAACAACAGGGTAGCGAAGGCTATAATTTTCATTAGAAAGTCGTTATCAAACAGAATCATAAGCTCTTTTTTTTTGAAATGGCAAACAGCATCATAAGTTATAGTCGTTAGCTCATGGACCAACCATAATTGAACTGCAGTGGCATATCTAGAGTCATCCTTAGTACTTCTAATGAAGTAAACGCAGAAAGATGGGCACCATTTTATGATCCTAACCTGCACATTATTTGAGCCCAACTTTAATGGTATGCATATGTAGTATTTTTGAGTTCCCAATCCAACAGGGAGTATCAATTGGATAAGGTCAAAGTCAGAAATAAAATTAATTCAAAAGGGTAGCTATGTCTGAGGGTCTAGGCTAATCATAAGTAAGGCCCATGTAGAATAAAGAAACGTGATGCACTTTTTCTGACACGGGCTTCCAAAGAGTTTTTCATATGCAACACGGAGCAAGAGAACTTTCCCATAGGAACCATACCACATAAAACCACCTTCTGAACCCACCTAGAGCCCCCTTTTCATCATTCACCTCATATTCACCATGCCCTTGAAGTAGATATCTACCCTATTTTGATACCAGATTGAAATCCTCTCTCTTATTTTCCATACATTTTCACAATTTCTGGTGAATGTCGTATGTTAAAATATGCATATAACAAAGTCATACAATATAGAAGTACAAAATATACAATAAGAACAGTATTTGAGAAAATAACGATCAATAAGACTTACATTTGCAAGTCTGAATGGACAAAACTTGGGTTTCCCTCTACGCCCATATTTAAGCAAATAAGCTCCCTTCTTAAGAGCAGTAATGGCCTGTCAAAAGGATCATGCCAAGAATCCAAGTTAAAACAAGTTTGAGGGTAAAACATTTTACATTATAAATAAAATATAAGATAAAAATATAATGAGAGACTTTTGTTTGAGTAAAAATTCTTACATGCCCTTTGTGGTGGTGTTTTTTAGGCTTGGAAACTAAGAGTTTTTTACTCCATATGCTTGGGGCATCCAAATTTTACAACATGTGTTTATGGTATTTCAGATACATTCTTGAATTTTCTTTCCATTCAATTTGATTCTTTTGTGGGATTTTCAATGTGAGAATACTAATTACACCTAAAGTGAGCTCAAACTGCACCAATTGGTAACTAGAGTCTCGATCTTGGATTCCTTGTGCTCTATCAAGATCGCCTAGCAAATATGCCACGTGAGTAGCCACTACGCCAACAAAACAAAGATCCAGAAGATGGAGATCTCAAAGATATCCAAATAGAAAAAACTAGAGAGACAAGTCATGGATTTGAGTGAGCAGCTTGCTCTCCTAAGACTGAACCGTCGAATCTTGAGGATGATCCTTGAGATTTGATGGGAGATTTTGGCAGAGGTGATGATGCGGTGCATCCCTGTGCTGCTATTTTGGTTATTTGCCTTTTTTTTTCTAGTTTTATTTTAAGCAAGGGCAATCTTGTAATTTTCTGCTTTAGTTTATTTTAGTAAGTGAGATAGCCTTATATAAAGCTTGTAGCCCTTTGGGTAGAGACATACGATGGAAATAAAATTCTGATTTTCGAAAATCCTTAGAGGCGAGAAGCTTTGGTTTTGGTTTTGGAGTGAAGCCCTCCTCCTCAAATCTCCAGGTACAAGCATCTACTTCTTCTCTTCTCTCTCTTCTTCCCTCTCTATTTTCTTTTATTCTTCCCTACCAGCTTGCCGTGAACATCCAATCCCATCCCTTTTGCCGCTGCCCCCAAAATCCTATTTCTGAGATTCCGTCTCCTTCTCTACCCCTTCCTGGGTTTCGCCCCTTCCCTAAATCCATTCTATC
Source organism: Chimonanthus praecox (assembly GCA_022113865.1). NCBI lineage: Eukaryota > Viridiplantae > Streptophyta > Magnoliopsida > Laurales > Calycanthaceae > Chimonanthus > Chimonanthus praecox. The sequence goes on along the minus strand of CM039091.1, from coordinate 58,468,512 downwards.
ACCTTCGCCCCTTGTCCTAATCCCTCCCACCCCTCCGTCAGTCCCAAACAGTAACTGTAATTCCCTTATACTATTTCCCAGCCCTTCCTTTCCCTTATACTATTTCGCCAGCCCTTCCTTCCCCTTATACTGTTTTGCCAGCCATTCCTTTCCCCTTATACTGTGTCACCCAGCCCCAAACACTATACTGCAGCCTTTATTCCCTCTTTCTACAGCCTCTACAATCACCGTAACCCCTTTGTGAGCCCAGATCTGCCATCAAAAGACTCACACAGTCCCTACTACCTGTCCTTCTCTTGCTCTTACCGTTGTCCCATAAAACTGGACCTTTTCTTAACCTCATTAACCTCTCACATTGCTGTCATAACCAGATTTAATCTTTATTTAATGTTGGTTTATGTGTGTTTGTGTGATCTGATAACCCTCTTGGTTTTGAGAGCCTTCTACTTTGAGCTATGGCATGGTTTGGATTGTGATTTTATTACTTACATTGAATCCTCTGAATCATTTGTGGTAGATTTTATTATTCTAATTGTTATTATTAATTTTAATTTCAGCCTCATATTAGTTTTTTATTACAGCATAATCGCATTTAGGCATTTAGGGTCAGCTTTTGTCTTGTCCTGCGTCAGGTGACTTCATTCACCCTTTACATGGCTATGCTTTGTGCAATGAGCCGCTTGACTTGGTACTACAAAACTATGCAAATGATAACAAAAAATTATATAAAAAAAAATGTTCAATGCTTTTCATGGAACGGACTTGATTATGTTCTATTTGAATGTAAAAGTTGTAAATTTAGTGAGATTATTCCGCAGGACAAGGAAAGTAATGTTCTTTATGACGAAGATCCTTAAGAAATTGAGTATCAAATTCAAAAACTTGAAGATTTATTACTAAATTATTTCTATAAATGCTCAAACAAAAAAAAAATATGAAGTTCCTATTTATGATGAATATTCAAAAGGAAACATGGCCAGTGACAAACTGAATTTTGGTGAAATTATTTCTTTGGTTGAGATTTTTTATGGCATGTCTATGATGAAAACAGGTGCTTTAGTAGAACCATCTCAAATGGATTGTTTTCTTACTGATGCACTGCCTATGGAGACTGAAACACAACCAACTTGTGAGGATGAAATGAATCAAACATTAGAAATTTATTATAATGTGTCAACATGTGATATAAAAGGTGCATTATCCTACAATGTCGTTTCTACATAAGAAGGTACTTATGAATGGAGTTGTTGACAAAGCAACCACATACACAACTTCTTAATTATGTCAACCATGTATCAATTATGGACCAATGTGTTCCACATCAATGGCTTGATCAAGAGCACAGAGCAACAATAGAATTATTAAGACATGGAATAGATAATTCAAGTTGTAACAAGACCATCCATGATATTATTGTGACAATTTCCTTTTTATTTTTTGAAAGATAACTTTATAAATCAAAAGAGGAGGATACAAACAAACAGGAGACCAAACCTAGAAAGCATAAAAAGCCCACCACACCAGAAAAACACCTTACATAAAACCACCCCCAAAAAGATTACATGATATTATTTACAATTTCTCAAGACAAAGCCAAACCCTAGCATGCCATTTCATCAGTTGTTGAATTTGTAGATCGAGGAACCCAGGCTTAAAACCAAAAGAAGCAATAGCATGGAGGATTCTTTCAACTTTATCTAAATAGGTCCAATGATAAAGAGAACTCGAAGACCAACCAACAACAATCTTAGAATCACCCTCTAAGATACTCCCTATAGCCCCTAACTCTTCCAACTCCAAGATTCCTCACCATAGGGCATAAAATTCCACTTCAATCACTGAACCATTTGGAAGATGACCAGCAAAAGAAATCACGTCACGAGAACCATTTCGAATGACCCCACCATATCCTGCTAGTAGACCAAGATCACGCATACAACTTCCATCAAAATTAAGCTTTAGGAGACCCAACTTTGGAGGGGACCAAGAAAATGACGTCAAGCAATCCAAATGAGACTGAACATAATCCATTGAAGCCCAATCCTAATCCCTCGAAGTTTGTTCGATCCCACTTACCACCAAGCAACTCGACTCTTAATTACATCAATAAGATGCACGGCAGAGGACGCCTTGAAAAAACTCTTTTATTCCTTTCCGAACCAAATAGACCACACTATACTCAATAAAGTCGCTGCCAAAAGATTTCTTCTAAAAGAGCTACCACCCAAAAGCACATCTTCATTGAACAATTCAAACCAAGCGTTTGGAACATAAAAAGACACCCCTGACAACAACTGAAAGAAATGATACCAAATCTAAGAAGCAAACCTACAACTGACTCAACATCAAATAAACAAAGAGGAGAAGCATTAACAATGATCATTCTTCGCAATCTCAAATTATCTATCATCAAGATCTTCTCAAGACCTTCAAGCCACCCGAAGACCTTCACCTTAAATGGGGGGCAACATCCTCCCAAATTTTCGGATTCACCCAAGGGACATCACCAACACACATCAACTTACTACAAAAAGACTTAACAGAGAAAATCCCATGAGGAACAGGATCCCAAATTCTTCTATCATCTCCAATGCCCACTACAAAAACTCTACTCAAAAGATCAATGAAAGACAGCCATCCCTCCATCATCCAATCCTCAAAATCTCTTCTAAACTAAGGGCACCAAACAACCTTACACTGATGAAAATCATAACACTCCCTAACCTTCTAAGCATCATGTTGGATTTTGCAACAAAGAATTTTTTTTTCAAGAATTAATGCACAGTGGAAGCACTGAGTAGGTTTAGTTCCTTCTCATCCTCCTCCTTCTTAGGATCATTCACATATCAATCAAACTTCTTCCACACTATAGAAGCCCATAACTTCAAAATGTGCAGACATGTTCTTACCCAAAACAATGTGCAGATGTGGAGTACCCTTGCTTAGGTGCATAGGAAGACAAATTAGCAGTGAGAGCGACCCTCCATCATTAATTAGACTCGGGATTCAACAGCTTTCATGAGCATGCCTCCATCTCATCCCTAGGAAGACCACTGTGATCCCAATTCAATGGGAGTGCATAGGAGTCTTCTAAGCAGATCAGTCACGTTTAGAAGGAATTTCTTTCTTTTTTTTCTTTCCTACTATATCCATCACCTTGATAAATTTGTTTTACCCTGTAAATTATCTCTTGACTCAAGTTTGCACTACCCCGTCCTCTATTCAATAATTTCATTGCCACCGGAAACAAAAAAGTTACGAACTCCATAAGTGACACTTTATTTTAGCCCACATCATTTACCCCATACACATTATACACTGATGATGCTAAGGGTACAATCTCATCAAATCACAATAAATGAGAGCTTAAATCTTTATCCGTGTTTACAGTGTATATTGCATTTCAAGTACTATAAAGTATAAACAACTGAGGTATCAGCAGAGGGTGCATTATTTAATTGAATTGCACCACTTCAGTTCTTCTTCTTCTTTTATTTTTGTTTCATTACAAAGTAACTGACTGAATTGCAATTTGGGGTCCATTTTTTCCCAGACAAATTTATAAATACCAATGAAGGAGAAGGCAATTTGGTTTGGTTTCCGTTCTCTAAACAAAATTATATCGATTCACATCAATAGTTCATCCAAAAACCACATAAACTCAATTCAATTTTAATAATAGATTACCTGCTCAACGTCCCGTTCAACAGGTCCGGTCCTGGTCGGATCAGCAGCTGCCATCTTCTCCGTCCGTAACGTCAAGAGGCGATTCCCCCAAACCAAAACATCCTTCCAGATGCATCATCCATTCTCAAAATAAAATCCTTTCATTCATCCACGCAGCCCAAACAAAAAGGAATTCAACACAGAATCTAAAATTTGTGACAAGTGGATTTAATCATCCTCAGTGACAGTCTTCAAGATTTTGATCCATCATAATTCCACTCCAATTCCACAGATTATGATTCCACCACAGTCTTGGCACTAAAACAGAGCCCAAAAATGTTTTTTCAAAGTCTTGTATTTAGAACAGCGAAAGGCGTGTGATGAATATTGAATCTGAAGGTTGGGAAGATTCTCGAAGAGAGAGTACCTTTTAAAGGTCGCTGAAAGAGAGAATGTTGAAATGAGGACGGAAACTCCAGTGTTAGGACGATTTTGAGGTCGTTCAGCTCCAAATTTCAGCCGGAACTCTATAATATGAGTAGGAAAAAGGTCGGAAGAATCAAAGAGCTGAAGATCAGTTGCATAAGCTGAAGAGAGAGAGAGAGGAAGAGAGAGAGAGAGAGGTCTTGAAGTGGTCGATCCAAGAGAGAAAAAGACCGACCGAGAGAAAAGATGAAAATAAATTAAAAGTAAAATAAAAATAGAGAACAGTAGAGTAAAGGATATCAACATGAGTTGACCCACGATTTTGTTTTAAATTACGAAAGCACCACCGCACACCATTGCCTTCATGACTTGCTGGACTCTGGTCGACGTTTATTTGCCAAGTGTTAAGTCAATGATTGAGTCGGGATTCAAGTGAAAAAAAAAACTTAGAAGTTTAAAATTAAAATTTATGAATTTTATAATGATATTTTATTTTGAATTTACGTGTGAAAAACTATGGGATATCAAGCGTAAAACTTTCACTGGTGATTTCTCTGTCCTTAAAGTATACCAAAGTTAGACGGTGAGGATTGGAAACTGTAACTTTCCACCTCCTGAAACAAAAGTCAACTAATTGAGCTATACCCGTGTGAATTTTTAAAGTGATATTAAGATGTTTTAGTTATCTTTAGCCCCTTTTAGATGATATATCTTAAAATAATTTAAATTATTCAATTTTAAAAAATGTCATTTTTAAAAAAAAAAGACAATGTTATCATAATTCAAAGATAATTTGATAATCTTCAATGGGAAAAGACTTTTCTTGTCATATATTTAAAACCTAAAGAGTTTTTCTTCTTCCTCTTAATGCTCTGTTTTTATAAGAGATGGAAAGAAAAAATCTTCACATTAAGATCTATTCACGTAGATTTAATCCTGGATACAAAAACAGTTGTTTCCAAATTTAAAAGAGAAATTAACAATTTCAATAGTTTAGATTTACCATTAAGTAGGACCTGTATAGGCCCTTATGCCCAGGAATTTACTAGTTTCACCACACCATTTACATGAATAACACAAGGAAATTTGCTAGTAGGAAAAAGAAACATTCAACTTATTCACTCAAAGTACTTAGGTCTCTTCGAGCCAATGGGTGATATTACAACCTTTTAAAGATATGAAAATATCCTGTATACTATTGTGATTTGAACTATAATTAGACATTAGACCCTAATTGAGTTTCTCAAAGTCTAAAGTGCTTCCATAATTTGCACTAGTACTAGCTTTGTAGTATATTTTGAGAGATTTTTAAAGTTGCACTTTTCATCTAAATTAAAAAATGGAGAAGAAAGAACATAAAAACACTATATTCCTCTGTAATTCCGTTCTCAAATATGATGAAACTGCTCTCATTTCATTATAAATGTAGGCATATAATTGAACCACAAAAATCTTGTTATCTTTCTAAATGGTTTGTCGTATTTTTTTCATTGAAAGAGTACATTTATAATGAGTGACCAGTGTATCTGAGCGTTCACCTGACTAATCCTTGAAGCATGTATAAATCTCTCAATCCGCATATGCAAGGTACAAAACTAAGGGAAGTTAGACCTTTTGTGTTTGTATTGAGGGGGACATGATCCCAAGACCTACTACAAACAATAATGGAAATTGACCATCAAACTAACCTCTCAAGGTTTATCTTATTAGTCTTTTAAATGAATGTTTATATACAAAGTCCACCAAAAAATTTAATCAGATATATTAAATTATTTTATTTAAACTTTGACTTTTTAAATGTTACATTTTTATATTTGATGAGTAAGTCAACTAAATCAAAAAAAATCACAAAGTTGATCTCCACTACTAAGTTATTTCATCAAATAGGGAACTCTGTCTTGAATCAAGTAGAGAGACCCGTTGTTGAATGTATCTCAATTAAAATCTTCTTTCCTACTCAACACTGTACAAGAGTGAAAAAAGTTATATCTAATTATTTTGCTTACAAATGCCGAATCTTTAAAAAAGAAAAAAAATCTATATAATATGAATAGCTTATAGCGTAAAATTTATGTATAAAACGTTTTTAAACAAGTTTGGTATATATATGACTCAACAAATAAACAAGCAAATCAAAGAAAGAATGTTTCTTTTTCTTTTTCAAGCAAATACTTCAGTGGGTAAGTTCGACTGGTAATCTCAAATGGAAGGGGTTGTGTTCGAACCCTTGCGGACTTACCACGGTGTATTTTATAGGATTAGAAATACCACCTATCGAAATTTTAGTAGAACTGTGTCTGAAATTTCCTACATGCAAATCTAAAAAAAAAAAATCAAATATTTTGTTGACTAATCAATATTGGTCTACAAGTTCAGTAGAGCCATTGTGTTTTATTTTCCTTATCGAGTTTTTTGTTATACAACATCATGACTCGACAAAGACTAGAAAGTCTGCCCATTCTGTGACCTTTCAATTCTAATCTTACTTTGTTTGGACTTTTAAATTAATAGTTGCCACTTGCCAGACGTTCTTGCTCTGTGAGTTTGTCTACTCTAAGCATGACAGGCTTCTTGTTAGAATGAAAAATGGCTTGAACTGGTAGAATATGACTTGAGTATGTGGATTATTTATTTAATAGATTATTTTTAAATTGTTTACTATCTATAGTATCTAAGATTAAAAATAGATAATCAAAACTAAAGTAATAATAATAATTCACTGTCATCTCTGCTCTTTTAAAAGAGCCAATGGGCTCTATGCATATGATATGATTTGAGTCATATTCTTAAATCCAAAATCAAGTATCACAATGACGAGCATGTTGTCTGGTAACTTTTTTTGGGTTCTAAATCATGATTGAGGCTAAATGGGTCTAATGTTAAAATAATGAAAGATGAAGATATTGATGGGATCTTTAGGATTGAGGTGTTGGATGTAATATCTAGTGACTCTAATGAAGGGCCACTTTCTGCAGATTTATTATTTGTGTGCCGATTGAAGGGGTTTTATACATCTTGGGAGACTAGTCGGATTTGGAAAAAGATATTGATGGGATGATTGAGCAGCATTTTTTCTATCAAAATTTTGCTTTGGCACATGGTTGCTGGGATCCCCAAACTGCTTATAAGGTGTTATCACTGTCAGTGAAGCCTTTTTGTGGATAGAGTGATTGCTAACCTTACAAAGGAAGAAGAGTGTGCCCACATGCCCTGTATTTGCTAATATTAGATATCGAATCGATTGTGAAAAGGAAGGAAGCCATGGCAATTGGATGTGGGGGTCTATCACTTCGTTAACCAACCAAAGTACATGTGTCACCTTTTCTTCACATATGCCTTGAGGATTAGCACCTATATATTATCCATTGTTGGGGGAGATGGAATGTTAGGACTACGGTGGTAATTTATAATTGGATCTGTAAATTTGATTGGAAATGATTTAATTTTTTTGAATGTAGGTTAGATGTATTTTGAAAAAAATTAAATTTGACCCAATTCTATCTGATTCAAAATATATCTAGGTCTAGTAAAGAAGAGGGATCTTAAACCGAAACTCAAACCGGCTTGATCCGGCTCGAATTAATAAAACCTATTTAAGTACTCTATTTTTTAACATGGGTTTATGACTGAATTTTTGAAAATTAAAAAAGAGTTGATAGACCATATAAAATTGAGAATGGATAGAGGCACCGATGTTTTTTATAATAAAGAATACTTAATTTTTCTTTTTATACACTTCTCATCACTTAAACGATGATCACTATCTATTATTATTAAATACACCGAACTTTTCATCAATTCTCTTTAAAACCTTGATTACAAGATACAAGTACTAAAGTGACAGCCACCAAAACGGCAGTGCACTTTCAATTTTCAAAAAGAGTCGGCTAAAAGAGAATCTTGGTCGCTGCTTCCTCAATTCTACCAAAGTGTATGGCAGGCATAAGAAGAGTGTAAATTAGTACTTCTTCTCTATTAAATGGAACGGAAAGAAAAAATTGCAGTTCTATTCAATGGCAGGGAAAAAAAAGAATGGAATCGCTTTCATTGTTTTTCTCTTTCTTTTATCAGCTTTTATCATCATTCTCAACAGTGTCCCATTTAAAATTTTATTTGACTTCCCAACTCGAATCTTATTTGGAGATGAATTCTCTACTGCTACTGCAACTTAAAACAAAAATTATGAACTGAATGTGAATTTCTTTCTAATCAGTGGAGCCCACTACTCATCAAGATTAAAGTAGAATCAAACCCTCCTCCATTGTTGGTAATGGATCCAATATTCTTAGAAAATCACAACGGCTGCACGTGGAAACCACACGTGTACAGTGGGACCTTATGGCTGTACATTGAAACTTCATACCCATCCTTACGTGCAGTTTGAACCTATAGTTGTATGCAGAATCTACTTTGATAGCATGTTAGAAAACCATGACATGATAATATTCTTTAAATAAAACTCACTCTCAAAAGTTAACTGTTGAGAGAAGATGCCTAAAGTGTTATATAGATTCATTGGTTTCTCAAATTAATGGATATTGAGTTTTTGTTAGTTTCACATATTAATTTAAAAAATCAATGATTTTATATAACACTTGAGTCATCCTCCTCTCTAACTATTAAAAGTGAGTTGTACGTCAAGAATGTTATCATGCCATAGTTTTCTAATATAATCGAGTGGGACTTTCTATCACTTTCACAAATGTTATTTCCATCGAAGTGATTTTTACGGTCAGATCCAACTTATCCAAACCACAAATTTAGTGATTTGTATAAAATTTTGACCTAACAACCGTGCAGTAATTGATTCAAGGATTTTCTTTTTTTAATAAAAAAAGGCTTATGGTGGATCATGGAACCAATCAGAACTGGTGCGTTTGTCAACTTGATGACGACCCATTTGAGTTAGAATTGTGAAATAGCTTTCATGCCCACAACAGTTGGTCAGACCTCTCAAGTGCAGAATGTGTTGGATCATTTCTTCCAAAGTTCGAACTTAGATGGAATAGTCTAACTCGAAAAATGGCAAAAAAAAGGGTGCACATAGATAATACACAGGTTTTGGCAATTTCATGCAATAAATCCAAGTTAGGCGTAAGGTTTTTAAAAAGCCTGATTAAAGTGGAAAGACATGATATAATCGATGAATTCATGAAGAGATTCAGAAAACTAAGTTCACATGACTTTTAAACCAATAAACCCTATAATAATCATTAGGCTGCTCTTGCTAAATTATTTGTTATATACTCCCTCAATCTCAAAATACTTGTCTTATATGTATTTTAGAATTTTCTCAAATTATTTATCATATTCATTTATTTTCACATTAAATCAAAGTTTTAGTTTTCTTAATGAGTTCCAAATCGCATTCTAATATGATGGGAAGACGATCTTCTTTTATAAGTTTTGACTTATACAAATACGGCATTCAGTAATTATTTTCACATTCGACTTCATCGTCTCAATCATACATTGCTACATAATTAGAAAACATTATTGATTTTTTGTGGATGAACCCGATCGACAGTATCTACACAACGAGATATCACCCTGACCTCATTTTTTTGCATCATGTTTGTATTAACTCAAAAAATCTATTAATAGCTTTTTAGCGAGCGAAAATGATCCTTAAAAAATAAAAAATTCTGAAAGAGGATAAATATTTTGGGACACATGGAGTTCCATTTACCATGGTGAAAACTATGACCCAATGTCTAAATTTCTCAATTGATAGTCATGTTCATTTGGTTAATAGGAAAATATCTGCATGATGGCTCAATTATTGAGCAAACGCTTACCGTAGTGCCTACAAATTAAGCTAACGGGGCCACATAACTAACCCTAGTTAGTAGAAGAGGCAGAAGTGGCAATGATCATAGTACAAGAAATCTCACATGATATGTTCCTTGTTGGTACTATGATAATTGGTGAAATAATATCTAAACATGAGGATGATGATGCTTATGAATTTTTGTCGATTGCTCATTTGAGAACTATGATTTTAGTTAGAATCATTTTCTAATATTTGAGAAAAAGTTCTAGATTAATAAAATAGATGGATAGTGTGGGTAATACAAAGTAAAATTATAAAAGAAAAAAAGAACAATATCAAATTAGAGATCTCATTGCTATTGAATAAAGGGAATTACATGAAAAGGTGTAAAACGTTGACTACATTAAGGGGGCCCTAGGAGATTAGTTGGAACCAAGTTCATGAAATAGAAGGCCGAGATGGGAAACGTTCTTCACCACCTAAGTGTGTGTCTTGGTGAAGACAACTAAGAAATGAATAGGTGTCTTGTTCGTGTGTCAAAATTTAAGCAACGAATATTTTATAGTAATAAGATCATTAGAAGGATCACAACTTGTAGGTTCAATCTGTGGTTTCCTTAATAGACAGATGAACCAACATGTATTGAAAATATAAAAAAAGTAGAAAAATGAAGATCTTCATTGCTGATTTGCCGTTAACATGAAAATATAAACAGAATTACATTAAACCCGTACTGATGTTGGGACGGCTGTGAAGAAGTTCCACATTTAAAGTGTAGAGAGAGATCTAAGATTTATAAATGACTTTGATCACTCTACCTAACATGTTAGTCTTTTAAAATTAATGGTGAGGATCAAGTGATCAACCTTCTCCTTTTCTCTCCTTTTTTTTAACACGGGAGAAGTTGCTTCAGATGAAACATCAAATAGGTTTTTATGGGGAAACCCATATGACCTTACAAGCTTCACAACATGGGTTGGGCCCAAGTCTTTCTTTAGTCCAAGGCAATGGTGAGACTCCAATATGAGCTTACTGTTGAGTGCATGGCTTGAATTCAGAGACGTGTGTAGAGGAGAAGATATTGGCTAAAAATCAGCTTGGGATTGCATGAATTTAGCATGGATATCTACTAGACGTGTGAAGGAGAGGAAAAATAGCATCTCAGAGAAAAACTCTCTAGGCTTACACGGCAATGGAAGTGGAGAAAATCTCTCTTCTTCCTAGTGGAACACTGAGGAAGAGAGAGAGGGAGAGAAAATAGGAAAAGATTCTTTAAGGGATTAAGCATACACGGCATTCTTGCCTTTTGGCCGTGTGCTGACATGTGGAGATATCTCAAGGTGGGAGTGGCCGAACTCCTGTGGGAACATACACCATTCATTCAGCGGGTGTGTGAGTTCATACCGGTTCATGCATGGTAATATAGTAACTGGGCGTGTACTTGTGCTTGGGCTTTGAGACCAAGAGGTTTAGGCATAAAGAAGACATGATGTTGTGCTTTGTTGGTATTTCATGGAGCATTTTGGGGAAGTGGAATAGAGAAGCGAGGTGTTTGGTATTTCATGGTGCATTACGGGGAAGTGAATTAAAGAAGCACAAAGATAACATGTGAGACGGCCTATGTGGAAAACAATGTAAGTAAAATAAAGAAGCACAAAGATAACATGTGAAACGGCCTAGTGGGAAACAACGTAAGGACATCGGCCACAACATTGAAGCACGCTAAAGAGAGGAGCAGAAGATGGTTTCTTTTTTCTGGGTTTGAGAGTGATAAAGAAGAAAAAGGTGTACGATGGGCTCAGAACTTAAGTTTAGGATTTAAACTCACTGAGTTATTATATTGTACGAATATTCTCTTTTCTCTTATAGTAAATAATTTTATAGTAAATAATTCTGTCGCTCCGTGGACGTAAAAAGGTTTTTATCGAATCATGTAAATCTTTGATTTATAATGTGTTTGATATTCTCTGAATTATGATCACACTGTCATTCTTATTTTTCGCATATTTATTCCTCACACTTGCTAATTGATCTCAATTTGCCACCCGCCGGGAAGCAGTATTGAGAGTGAAAGGGACCGATATAGTGAGAGAGGGAGTCGCCACGAAATTTTGGAAGTGATAGATGATTTAGCCCTCCAATCCTAATATCAAAGGTCTGTGGACGAACAAATTGTACCCATTGTAAGTAATATTTAACGTAGACCCACATCCAAACCCAATTTGAGTGTGCTTATCCAACGACTGAAATAACCTAATACAGGTCCTATAAATGCTAGACTCGGACATGAATCCAACTATGATGTATCGACAAGTTGGAGCTAAACCTAGATGTAACGTTTGTTCATAGGTTGGTTTTGGATTGGGCCTTCCTCTGCTCAAGCCCAAGCGGCTTTATATTCTTGAAGCCCAAGTCCCCTTTATTTAGATTTTTAGATAGATGAAAAGCCCAAACCTATCCATTGGAGCCTATGTTTAGATTAATGTACTTGAACAAAATGAGTCTAAAGTCTACTTTAAGGCCCAATTTCACATTTCAACTGAAAAAAATGTAAAACCCACATTAAGACCAAATTTTTACTGAGTTGATTTTGTTTTTGATGAAGGGGGTTATATTATACATGGCGCCTAGTGTGATATAATAGTAATAATGTATAGAATTATGAAATATTTATTATGAATTCATAGTTGACTAAATAGACTAAAAGCATGATGAGCTTTTAAAGGGCTTTGCTTCAAACCCAGAACCTACCCCTTAATAGAAGGGCTCAAAAATAAGATTGAGCCCCATCCCATCAGGCAAATAACGTCTTTAAGCATGTTCGTTTATATATTATGGGTTCAGACTTCAGAATGAGCTGGGGACAGATTTAAGCCCATTAACAACATTACCCACATTTTACTAAGTGATGAGCTTGTATCTAATCCCAGTTAATTTTGCTAAATATTATTGCAGCAATAAAATAAAATAGTATGGAGTATATAAAAATGAATAATGTGAGGCCGACATTTTTTAAAGGTTGGACTGTTTGAGTGCTTGAAGGTCCATTTAAAGCCTTAAGAAGGGGGTATGTCAAATGCATCACATGTCAATGGGCTGCTACAGGGTAAGCCTCATCAATAGTGATGTGATCCATCTCTTAAAAAAGTCTCTATTTGAATATGAGGATCACTGAAAATCACCTTAAATATATCCATCAAGACAAATTTCTTAAGGTTTTCAAACATAGCTTACTTCAAATTATTTTTTAATCTCTAAACTTTTGCCACCTTTAAAATACGAGTTGGTTGAACTCATCAAACATGAAACTTTCTAAGAGACCATGTCTATTAGTGGGCTTTACTTAGGAGTGTACACTGTTTTATGATGTGCTCAAGTCTGTGCAACATCTCTCACTGGTTATAGATGGAAAAGAAGACTCCCTGATGCTGTGCATATTGAAGACTCAGTGGACCTCATTCTTGATATTGTTTTGGACCTCTATTATAAGTTAGATTGCTCGAAAATTTATTAATTTAGAGAGCATTTGATAGAAAAATAAATAAGCCCATATCTAAAGTACATGGGTCCAATTTCTTTTTCCATTAAATGGAGCATGAATTACGCTTCTAGAAGCCTAGAAAATCTAGCAGTAAAGATGTTTGATGACATGATGTTCATCCGCAAAGAAGGGTGAAAACACAATCACGTCGAACGTATGAGATATAAAGGGTACAAGATGAGTGTTAGCTGAAAGCCTGAAACTGTGTTCCTTTTCAAACTCTTACCTTCTAATTGTCACAGAAATCTTTCACCTTAAGAAGATAAAAACAAATAAAACTTCCCCATGTTATCCACAATACTGGAGTCATATCTCCTGCCTCAAACTTCATTAAAATGAATTGCACCAGCTTTCCAAACAATATAAGTTGTTGCAAACATAACAGAGCTGATGAAGACAGCTGAAAAGATGATGAGAAACAGATCAAACCCCCCCGGAAAGTCAAATGTCAATCCCTTCTTTGGCATCCCACGCTTACTATCGTCGAACATATTGGATGGAGCTTCGGGAAGGCCAGAACGTTTTTTTCCTTTATCACTTTCTCTTAATGCGTCCAGGACATTGCGACCCAGTTCTCTTTTGGGAGGTGTCGCTTCCTTGTACCTGCTAAGAACACGTGCTGCTCGTAGCTTTTCTCTGGCTGTCAAAGGAGTTCCCTTTGGTCGAGATTGCATGCTTGATGAAGATACATTTCCCTGGGGCATCTCAGTCTCAGTCTGTGACACATCCATAGCAAGCCTTGGAGTCTGAGAAGCAGTGTCGTCCCCAACAGTCGCCCCTGCCTGATTGTCTGCTCTTTCAGTGTTTTCAGATTCTGTTCCAGCCATGTCCGTAGCAATCTTATTGCTCTCTGTAGCAGAAAGAGGTTTGACCAGTCTCATATCCATTGCCTTCCTAGACCCAAACAATGGACAGGTAGCCCTTTGGGCTAAAGCTTCCTGCTGAGTTATGCAAGAACAATCACTTCTTGGCACATGATGTTTCACCTGAAACAGATAGTGTAGTAACAAATGATCAGTGTACAACTTCATAAGACCACAACAGAACTTATATTAGAGGATGTTTGAGAGCACATTTGTCCTTTCAAACAAAGCCATTAGTGATGACCACCTAAGTAAGGAAACTTCATATTTTGGGCCATGCCACTTTTGTTTTTTGGGCCCCAATTGGTGTCCTGTAATTCTTGTTGTATTCTTACCATTTTTTTAGGCTTTTTGGGCCTGGCCTGGGCTGTGGACTTATGTGCGTTCATTTGTTCTTTGGGCTCTGCCTCTTTTGAATGAATAGCTAACCAATCATTCAAAAAAAAATCCATATCTGAACTTTATGTACAAGTTGGACACTTTTAATATGAAAAACCTTAGTTTAGCCTTCATTAAAAATACTCTAGTCCAATAACACCTTCCTATTACTTTGAGTTCTAAGGTAAGTTTATTCTTACAAAAAAAAAATTTAACCGCTACACAACTGTAAAGACACTTCTCTTTTGGAACAGTCACAAAGAGTGGCTAGAATACAATAGAACGAAAAGCAATGACAGTTGTAAATTTATCAAGCAATCACCTGAACAAAATATGACAAGATCCACAACATAGAGATGGCTGCAACAGGGCTAAGCTATACAGTTGGGTGAATTCCATTAAAAACTAAACAAATTTAGTTCTATGCTTGAATGAAATTTTGAAATGGGAAATATGGAAAGAGCATCGTATCTTTGCATGGTATAAACTGCAACTAATATGGGCAGATATACAGTATTATTTTTGTTAGAAACTCATTTTAGAAAGAGTCAATTTATAATATGCAAAATATGATTGAGGAATTTGTTGTAAGGATAATCTTCTTCATCTATTTCCATGTTTTTCATTTCAATTTTCCATGCAAATATATTAGGAAATCAATTAAAGTTGCTTTTTAACAGAGTAAGATCAAGTACTTATCTCAATCATCGCAATCTTTATATTGTGGAGGTGGTTGGATTTGGTTGGCAAGATAATCATTGTTTACCGGTCCATGAAGAAAGGGAATTTAATCTGGAATAGCTTTGTTTCTTTTAATGGTATATTAAGAATATTATTTGGACATTGACTTTGACTTCTGAAAAAAGGTAGCATGAGATTGAAAACTTCTCACTGCATGTTAAATTTATTATGGCAGATTATCAATCTCACAAAAAAGTTACTTGTTCACCATGTTGAGGAAAACAATGAGCATCTAAAGTCATTTGACACAATTCACCAACACATTCCAGCCCATCTTGGGCAGTTCCTTTTCAGACGGACTTTCCATTGCAACATTGTGAGAGCACGAAGATGGACTTTCCATTGCAACATTGTGAGAGTATGAATTCTTTGTTGCATGGATATAATCACTCACAAAACCAAGTTATTTGAGTGACATGCAAATTAATTTAGTAGTGGATGATAAATTTCATAAAGAGGAACAAACTGATTCTGATTTTATTATCAAACCATACAAACTTCCATGGTTATATTCTAAATATAATTGATGAGAACGGAACTTTAACCTATTAAAAAAGTTGCACATCCTGGGATTATATGCCAATACATTTTGAAAGCATTGTACAAATGTGGAATTATGGAAATGCAAACCAACAGCTACGCTCCCTTCCCTAGCCCCTAAAACATAAAATAAAATGAAAGGGGAAAAATGTTGCAACAGAAGGTTGGACTAAGGACACTAAGGCAAGGTATGTCTTTTAGGTTAAAAGATCTGTAGTAATTATAACTAATCATACACTACCATATACATACACTATTGCATTTTGCAAACAGCATGTCAAAAGATGTGGCATCTTCTCCAGATATTTAACAAGGTCATGAAGGATTTTCTCTGTATTAAGGAAGACACACAGATCAACAAGAGACTAACAGCAGTGGCAACATGAAACAGAACATTCTAAGCATAATAGTAGTGGCAACACACATAGATGAACAAGGGAATAGATATACAAGGTCAACTCAAGTATTTTGTCAGATGAACAACCCTCTTTAGTTTTTTCATATGAAAATTTGAAAATAGATGTAGCTCTTGCCTAACAAGATGGGTTTAAGCCTGGTAAATTCTTTAACAGGGCAAGCTCAGGCATAAAAAAAAATTAATCAATATTCTGTTAGGGGTCTCAGGCCCAACCTCCTATCCAACATTAATACTAATGGCTTGGGTTAGCTAGAGCTAACATGAACTGCTTTCCTGGTTAAATCCAATGGCATATACAGCTTCACAAGACATTCTAACCTTACTGGAATTCTATGAAAATCCATAGCAATAGCCAATTATATACAAAAAAAAAGGTGCTGATTTGATGTTTCTATTCCCATTTTTTATGCAATCTAGGGAGGCTTCCCTAAACCACAACCAATAACAGGCATTTCCTTGAAAATCCTTCCATTTGATCTCTAGAAAAACTCCAAGCAAAGGTTGAAAGCTACTTGTAAAACTACGGAGACATTTGAATCAGGGCGCCCCAAGTCCTTCCACCTAGAGCAAGCAATATATAGAAGGTTAGCTTTACACAATGCTCTATAGTCTCCTCCCTTAGGTTTCCTCAAAACCCACAAACATATAAGAGAGAAAAAAAAAAAAACCCAATAACTAAACTGGCTTCACTTGGTATTTTGCATTCCTTTTATATGACCTGGGTCTAGATGCATTCTGGGAGCATGTCTCTTACTAAGACAGCACCTCAAACATGGTAACTTGCATTACTATTATTCAATCCATTCCAATCACACAAATCCTAATTTCTACCTAGAACCACTAAAGCAAAGAAAATCCTTAATTCATCACCATCAAAGCCAAAATCCCATCTTTTTGGACTAAAGTTCTCGAGTTCTACTTCTCAGTTTGATCCTATCATAAACCATACAGTTAATTATTCTATTATCTATCATGTCTTTCTTTATCCCTTCTCTCCATGTTATCAATGGTCAAATAACCACTAAATTACAGAAAAAATGGTTAACTAAAACTAACAAATAAAAACAAAAAATAAGGAATTTTTAAAAGTCTCTAACAAAACTATCTTGGATAGTTTTTGCCAAATGTTGATCAATGAGGTCCTATGGTGCCATTGCTATCTTGTCCACCATATCCACAACACAATCTTTACCTTCAATTGCATCCGTTTCTTGCAAGACGGTTGTTGGATGTAATAGCTACAGATATTGTCTATCAAGATTCGATTGCACAAAAGACAGATTACAATAAAAAACACTTGAGTTACATGAAAACCCACCAGATGAAAATATCACTAGAAGCAAACAATCTTCAATACAATCTTATGTCCATTCAACTGGTAAAGGAAGTGGCACTGAATTACACTTAATTTTCGTAATAAACTATACTTCTTTCAATACAAGCAGAGATATTTTGATCACAACAATAAATTTATCTTTCTAACTGCCTCAAATGGATGAAAAGTTGAAAACTGAAACCCATTTGCATTTTTACTTAAAAGTGGTTATTCTCTATTAAAGAAACCTTCCTTTTAATGCATTCAAATGGATTAACATGGGAAAGAAAGTATTTTCCTGATTTTTAACAAAAAACAGTCAATCCATTTCCTTCTTTAGTTAAAAATGGTTTTTTTCCTCTTTTAAAATAGCCATTTTCTTAAGCTTTCGTTTGGGCTAGTAAGAGACAGTGTATCAAACAAGCACTCGGGCAGGAACTTTTTACCACAGAGGCTACACCAGACGAACTCACTCAGGCCACTGTTAGCAGTTGAAAATGAATTATTTTCAAGAAAGGTCTTTATTTTTCGATACATATACAGAGCGTTAAATTTCAAAAATCAAATGTATAAGGGTTTCAATCAGCATCAGTCAGTAACAAATGGGAATTACGTGAAAAAAAAGGTACAAAAAAAGAACCAAAAACAGAGAGAGAGTGAAAGGAGTAGCAATTGGGCAGCAAAAAAATATCCTTACTGTGTGCAGGTTAGAAGTAGCCAGGCAGAGAGAGCTGAGTGACGGATGCCATAACTGCAGCTGGCTTGGGCCAGCGCACCAAATCATACCCTCGTCTGCGCAGGTGAGGAAATTCAATCTCAGATGAAGGATTAGATCCCAATTCCCAAATCTACGAAAAGACTTCTGTGGAAGAGAAATGGAGAGAGAACCTCCTCACTATTTTAGTATTTTAAGTCTTAAAAAAGTACTTAAATTGTGGTGAATTAATCTGACACCGGCACTCAAATGAAAATTGAAAAAATAATATTATCAGTTTATCAATATTAGAATAAATATTTCTTGATAGCATTGAAAAGTTGCTTAGATATTTGAATTATTTTTTTTAATGTAAAAAATGATTCAGATATAATTTCATAAAAACTGAGCAACAAAAATTATAAAGACTTTTAAGAGCTAAAACTCGACCAGTCTCTACAGTAAATAATTTAAACCTTATAAATAGTTTTATATTAATTACTTTTTAGGATCTTAAAAACTAAAATATGCATCAAAGTTCAAATCATATCTTTGAGGCTTTATGGGAATATATAACTTAAAATGAAGTTGAAACCTGCTAAAAATATCTAATATGACGAAATTGAGCTTTAAATTTGGTCCATTATTGAGCCTAATTGATTTTCTTGAGAGATCTCGGTTGATACTCTGCATATCGGCCGAGATATTTTGGGATTTACATGATCGACCGTATCAGCTAGAAAAAAAAATCGGCCAATTTTTATTATTTATTTAAAAAATATATATCAGCGTAAACCCAATCGATATCTCAACCAAAATTTATATTTTTTATTTAAAAAAAAGCCTTTTTATTTTTTAAATGAATTTTTTCAAAAAAAAAGTCACAGAGATTTTTTTTTTTTTTTTAATTGAGGAGGGAGAAAAATCTCAACCAAAAATTCAAATAAGCTGAATTTTTTATCCCTACCAAGAGTGAAGGCACGTGGACTAAATTCAAAGCTAACAAAATCATACTAATCCAGTCGGATCATTACAGATATGTAGGAATGTTTGCCACAACTTTGGTGGAAAGCAAGTTTTACTATGGTCGCCTCTTTCTGCCAATTTTTTATTGGCTCAAGTCTTACTAAACACTGTTTACTTTCCCTCGCTATTTTGTTTTGACTTAATGATCAATTCTTGAAAATTTTATACTCCAAGCAAATCTAAAGCCACTATGATAACTTGAAATTAGTTGCTACCTAAAAATTTTACAATTTTATTGGTTCAGCACTTTTAACTCTGAACTTCAACAAAAGTGAATTTTGATTAGCCAAATATTCAAGCATAGAAAATTAGATATCAGTGTTGATAAAACGACATAAATTTTGACCTACACAGGTAACTTAGTGTGAATTTTTAAGATCACAGTAAAAACCTTTTGTTTAATTCTCGTAAATAATGCGAGACTTTTAGATGATATCATGTATCTAAAAGATTACTTCACCTCTAACTTAAAGTGAGAATATATATATTATAAAAAAACTTATATAAGTATTTAATGGTAAGCCGAACATTGGTTACCAGCAATAGACCCAGACAATATACAAAGATGATACTAAAATTTAAAAATGGTTCCCGTTTACCTAATTTTTTGCCTCTACACACTCATTTTCGAGTACAGGTGGCTAATTACCATTTTGCCTCTACATTTCCATTTTTAATTATTTCAAACGAATCACCCTTTTAAACCGATTCGTTTGAATGAATGAAGCAAGTGAACAGTAACGTACGTTACTGTTCATCCGTGAAGGGTGAAGGAACGAATTCATTGAATGAATCAGTCGAATGAATCAATTTTTTTTTAAATTTTAAAATTATTTTTTAACCACTGTGTATTTCCAAAAATTTTCAAATTAAATATCCAGAATAATTACGATAATCTGATAAAAATACTTTAACACTTCAAGGTGTTTTGACACTCCGAAATATTTAAAACACAGTATTTTACAAATAAGGATATCCCTAGGGTGTGCCGAAAACATATTTAGGAGTGTCAAAAGACCTTTAAGTCTTAAAGTATATTTATCAGGTGATCGTAATTAGTCCGAATATTCAATTTGAGAAATTTTGGAAATGCACAGTACTTAAAAAATAACTTTAAAGTTTTAAAGGAGATTTTATTATTTAATACACTATGCACATTATTTTTTAAGCACCGTGTATTTTCAAAATTTCTCAAATTAAATATCCGGACTAATTACGATGACCTGATAAATATACTTTAAGACTTAAAGGTCTTTTGACACTCCTAAATATGTTTTCGATACACCCTAGGGATACCTTTATTTGTAAAATACTGTGTTTTAAATATTTAGGAGGGTCAAAAGACCTTTAAGTCTTAAAGTATTTTTATTAGATTATAATAATTAGTCCGGATATTTAATTTGAGAAATTTTAAAAATATATAGTGTTTAAAAAATAATTTAAAAATTAAAAAAAAAAAAAAATTTAAAGTTATTTTTTAAACACTATATCTGATTCATTCGAATAAATCAGTTCATTAGAATGAATCAGGCTGATTCATTCTAATAAACTGAATGAATCACCAATGAATTGATTCATTCCCATGAATCAGTGATTCATCCGAACGAATCACCAATGAATTGATTTATTCGAATGAATCGATTTTTTTTTTAAATTTCAAAGTTATTTTTTAAGCACTGTGTATTTCCAAAAAATTTCAAATTAAATATTCGGACTAATTACGATAATCTGATAAAAATACTTTAAGACTTTAAGGTGTTTTGACACTCCGAAATATTTAAAACACAGTATTTTACAAATAAGGGTATCCCTAGGGTGTGTAAAAAACATATTTAGGAGTGTCAAAAGACTTTGAAGTCTTAAAGTATATTTATCAGGTCATCGTAATTAGTCCGGATATTCAATTTGAGAAAATTTGAAAATACACAGTACTTAAAAAATAATTTGGATAGTGTATTAAATAATAAAAAAATCTCCTTTAAAATTTTAAAGTTATTTTTTAAGCACTGTGCATTTCCAAAATTTCTCAAATTGAATATCTGAACTAACTACGATGACCTGATAAATATACTTTAAGACTTCAAAGTCTTTTGACACTCCTAAATATGTTTTTTACACACCCTGGGGATACCCTTATTTGTAAAATACTGTGTTTTAAATATTTCGGAGTGTCAAAACACCTTAAAGTGTTAAAGTATTTTTATCAGATTATCATAATTAGTCCGGATATTTAATTTGAAAATACACAGTGGTTAAAAAATAATTTTGAAATTTAAAAAAAAAACGATTCATTTGATGAATTCGTTCCTTCACCCTTCACCGGTGAATAGTAACGTGGGTGAACAGTAACCCACGTTACTGTTCACCCATTTCATTCATTCGAACGAATCGGTTTAGAAAGGTGATTCATTCGAACGAATCAAAATTAAATGGGCTTGATTTTATTCGTTCGAACGAATGGCGAAATGAATTGGGAATTCATTCGAACGAATGGAAACGCAGGGGCAAAATAGTAATTAGCCACCTACACCCGGAAACAGGTGTGTAGAAGCAGAAAATCCGAGTATGTAAACGGAGACCCTTTAAAAATATAGTTTTATTATTTGTGCAAATTAGCTATGTTATCGATGCTATTGGTAAAATGTAATGTGTCTTCTAAACAGGGGTAAAAAAAACGCCCATACTGAGATATCGGTGTCTCGACCGATATCTCGGTATCTCGGATTCGGCCAAGATATTGGTTAATCTCGGCCAATATATCTCTCTCTTCTGATTTTTTTTGGGGCAAAATTCGGTGGTTTAAAACCGTATCTGTCGATATCAACGAGATCTCAGCCAATATCTCCCATATACTATCGATATAGTGCGTATCGACCGAGATATCTTAGCATTCAAAAATCCAAGATATCATGTATCAGCCAAGATTTGTACCCCTCCTTCTAAGATAATAGAGTTGCTAAATTAAAATAAAAGATGCACATAGAAAGGAGGACAAGTCTATCGTACGACTAAATTGAATAGTCCCGGTGTTTTGATAGGTCATGTTAAATAGTGAGTCACACCTCATGATCGTAAAGATTATATATATAGATAGATTATCACAGGGGATACCATCCTCTCAAAAATGAGACCTTGCTGAATTATTTTATTCTTTGATTTCTTAGATTAAAAAGGAACCATAGGATAAACATCTTGATCTATCATAAAAATCCAACGGTAAAGATGCATCAAATACAAATTATAAAATGTTGGATCTAAGTTTTAAAAGTGAAAATACTTTTAAAAGCCCGCAAGCAACCCGGGCTTGGTTTAATTGGACTCTAGGAGTTTGAAGTATGAAGTAGCTTGTGGGCATCTGGGTATCGAATTTATATTAGGAAAGAGAATTTAAGCAAACTCAAACTTGAAATACTCGTTTAAATATTGATAATTTGTGCTTCACTTCAAATCAACAACCATTTGATTAAACTCGAGCCAATTTAATTTTCCTGGGCCCAGTTGTTTACAACTCTAATTGATGGCCTTGTTGAGTCACTGAGTTAAAAAATTAGAAATATTAGCTGAGTACAACTACTTAAATGGGAATATTTTTAGGTGTAGGCTCGCCCTAGCTATGGACTTAGATAACTATCCAGGCTTCGCTGAGGCTGCTACATTGTATTTGAAATTTTGAACTGAATTCAGGGGCCCAGTTCTTTTATCTATCAGCCCTTTCTTGGGTCTTCGCCAAGGCCCATGGGCTTAAGTTCTATGTTTGCCTTGATTTGGGCCATACGAAAAAGCCTAATGGACCAACCTCAGCCATTAACCGCTCCATACTCCAGACAAACGAATAGAGGATGCAAGTGTTCTACCTGGCTAATCTTTGAGGTATATTTAAATCCTCTAATCCACGTACGCCGAGTACATAACTAAGGAGAGTGACTCTTTTTATATTCACGGGAGTTTGATCTCAAAACCTCCCAAAAATAAAAGTGAAAATTGACCAACAAACTAACTCCTCATATTCAAATACCATGTTTAAAGAAATAAAGGTGTTTTAGTTATTGTAATAAATTGTAGATATTTTTATGTGACTTAAATTATTGAATGGTGGCACCGTAAATTGTACAGTACCATTGCAGTTGACAATTAATTTAAATAAATTATTAAGTACAAAAACACCATAAAATTGTGAATAATTCATAATTTAAAATAAAATGAATTGAATAGGTATTAATTGACATAGGGATAATGAATTTTGGGGATAAAAAGAAATGGCAATGTGAAATCTGAAAAATAAAAAAACTTCTCACAAATAGATTTCGTTATTCAAGAAGTAGAATATTGAATATTCCACCATGGGAGACTTTTGAAACTTTACTATCTCCCTCTAACTAAAGTCAAGATGGTGATAATGATGGTTCATTCACCTTCTTTATTTATCTTTTCCCGACACCTTAAAGCACCCATTATTTGACTCTCGCCAATAAGTTGCACCCCTTCGATTATTTTAAGCTGCCAAGGTTAAAATAATAAAATTCACTGATTAAATTAACATTTTCATTAAATAAAATTCTTATATTTAAATGTGTCACTATTTTCAGACCCAGGAGTGGATAGAAAATAATAATTACATGAATATTTTTTATCAATTAAATGATTAATATACAGCAACTAGCATGGATGATTGTGGTCCAATCTCCAAGAGGAGGTGGAATTATATTCATATTCACACCACATGGGCGGCTATGAATTTATGACCTAAGTTTAGAATTTAGACGTGAACCACTTCATGTCTTCATCTCTTTGTGGTAGGGCTGCAGTTCAGGTTGGATTTTAATAAATTTAACTCAATTCGAGTTAATATTTACAGAATCTAATTCGATTCAACTTGAATTCTCAAATAAAAAAATTTGACTTAATTCAATCCAAATTCTATCACAAATTAATTCGAATTCTGATTCGACTCATTTTTCAAATCCATTTTAACTTAATTTTAGACATGTCAAGTCGGATTAATTTATAAAATCATCAATATAATCTGACTCATTGACCAAAAAATTTCAATCTAACCTGCATAATTGCTCGAATTAGATCAAAATCCAATCTGAATTCCATCCATACTTCATGGTGATCTTTAAGCAGAGATTTGTCTACTTTTTAATGGAAAAGAGGCATTCACTACTTTATGAATGGCTATTTATAATCATTGATTGAAGTTTGGTTTCACTTTCTTTTGTATCTAAGGTAATGAATGCATGCACCTGTTGAAGTGACTTTGGACACATGATCCCCACTGACCACTGAAGGTGTCTATAAATTTTATAAAAATGTGACACGTATTTGTCTGCAACTTCATCATTTACTGAAAATTGAATAAAAATTAGATAGAAAAAGATGATCTCTGCATATTTTTAGAGCATAGCAGTATAGTTATTTTGATTGAAATAATGAATAAATTTTTATGCTCTAAATTTTTTATTTTTCTGTTCATTTAGGAAGATGATATCTTCAAATATTAACTATGTTGAAGTTTCCCCCCGCTTTTTTCACCATAATAGGAATTTATAACAATAAAAAAGTGAGAAATCAATAAAAAAAAAAAAATTATGTACAAGAAACTGTAGGGAACTCACGTAGAACATCCACAGATGATATCTACTGTCTTTAAAAATTAAATATTGGTGAATTAAAATCCAGCAAACCACGTTTAAATTTTATAATTGAATTTATATTTCAATATTATTTTGTTGAAAAGAAACCAAAGTAAAAAAACAAACAAACAAACAAATGGCGACCCCATTCCACTGTCTTGGTTTTATCTTTACCAAACCCGTTCTTCATTTCGAAATTCGATCAAAGGTATGGTAGATTTCTGAAATACTATAAAATAATAGCCAGTATCATAAATACTTATTAATTGATTTGGGAAATCTAACTCAAGTCTAAAATAAGGATATGAAAATAAGCAGTTTTTTTTTTTCAACATCACATACAATGAATTTATAATAAAGCATGAGATATTAAATTAAATAGGTATTCAAGATATAAAAACTATTTATTAAATTCAAATTAAAAGTCACTCTAAAATGGATAAAGAATAAAATGATGATGATCTTAAATCTTAGAATACAATTACTCTCGGGCCCTATAATACCCGTAGAGATGAAATCCAATAAATAAAATAAGTGATTTTGTGTTAGACTCCAAACGGTAGTCTCACATTGGTTGTGAGTGAGAAAATTTAAATGAAAAGAGTCTAATATTTCATAAAATGATCATTTTTAACAAAAATATGCTCGCACTAAATTTTTCGTTTTTTGAATTTTATTTTTTTTTAAAAAAAGAAGAAAACGTATTGGTGTTTTGTTGACCAATATGTATTTTGAGACTAATGTAAGCCACGCCTAAAAAATTTTAGCCCAAATTTATGGAACTATTTGAAAGAAAATTTAATAAAATTTATAGTCTCTTAAAATTGGACATAAACTATTGTTTAGTCATTTTACTGAGTGTTAGGTACTTAGGTGAAAAGTAATTTTAGAAAAATTTATTAAATTTAACTATCAATGTAAAATTTATATAAACATTGATGAAGGATAAAAATATGAAGTTATTAACATTTACTGAAAGTTATAAAATATCCTTTTAATATTTCTCTTAAAATATCTCTATTGAAACGATAATTAATCAATTATATTTAGGTTTATAAGAATAAAATATTCTTTGATATTTTCCCATTTAAAATATTGAGGAAGGGACCTTAGATGCCAAGAGACAAGTTGACTACTGCCACGTTCCAACCATTCAATCCAAATCTCTCCTCTTCCATACGTATTACAGAGTCTAAATCCAGTGGCCCGTTATGTTCAACAACAATCCTGCAACTCATATTCAATGCCAAAAAAATCCCCCGTCACCGCCAACTTATGATGTCAGTTATAAATTTCCGTCAAAATTAAAAATTTAATTGAAAATTTTCAAATTTATTGGACAAAATATGAATATTTCAGAAAAATCAACAATATTTAATAAAAAATTTAAATTCACGTGTAAAAAATCATGAAATACATAGAGTAAAATTCCACACGTGAATCTAATTATCCCCAAAACATATCAAAATTAAGCCATAGAAATTCAAACCTCCAATTTCTCATTTTCTAAGACGCTAAAGTATTGAAATTGAAGTCAATATGAAGTGGGTTCCCGTACACATACCAACTCTCTTGGATTAGTATTTATTGATCTTTTAACTTTGTTTTTAAAATTAAATATCTGAATCATTTAATTAAAATGATTCAGATAAAATTTATCAAATCTCCATTTGTCATATTAAAAAATGGAGGATGCATTTAAATGATGAAGTTAATATTTTTTCTTTGAATTTTTTTTGCCGTTGCAAGTATATATAATATTGACAAAGTCTCAACCCTTGCAGGCACAAAGTTGGACTGGAGTTGGGAGGGAAGAAGACTTTCTGTGTGAATTCACGACAAGACTTTAGTTTAGTAGAGGGCTTTTTTTCCATTTCAACAAGCTGTTGCAGTCTTGCAGCGAAAGTTGAATTTTGTGAAATGTTAAATTACATAGAATTAAAAGAAATTAAGCCATCAAACACAGTCTTTATAAATCATAAGAATTATTTTTTGGATTTGGGATTATCTAATTCTAATCTACCCGTAATAGTCCTTAATCCTTATATTTTGTGATAATGTGGCCAAGATCACTCTAATCGGTGAAGGGCAGTTGTACATGTTAGGACTGTATTCATATACATAAACAGGCCCCATCTTAAGTATTAGCATGGAGAAGAAGGTTTTTTTTCCCCTTAATAAGTATATTATAATTGCCCAATTTCTATCTAGACAATCATCCTCTGCTACTGAAGCTAAAACATTGCTTCTAACTATGTAAATAAATCTTGGATTCATAATTGATTGGGATGATTCAGAAAGTTTGGTGGTATTGGGTGGGCAATGTTGCCCAACTTTGACTCTCTTTTTTTTTTTTTGAAAAATATCTTTTTATATTTTATTAAACAAATAATATTTTATAATATTCATAAATGCAACAATATTCACTTTCAAACTGCACTACATATTTGTTGGAAATGAATTATAAAGTTAAAAGATTAATTCTATAGGTGGAGTGATTCAATCTCATATAAATTTTTAATTTCCTCCTTCAAAATTTGTTTGAGGCTCTCTCATTCATACTCCAATAATTCATTAGTCTCTTCAACAAATAAAAAATCGTCAATTATTTCATTTAATTAGAGAATCTTTGAATTCACATGTACTTGAAATCTGTGTTCGCACCCAAACAATACTCTTATAAAAAAATCTGATAAAAATTAAATTCAGTCGGCTATCTTACATGTTACATTAGCATCGTAATTTGAAGAAGTACACCCCGACAGAAGTATGAATGTGGGTGATAAATGAATTCACAACAATACTTTTAATGTACAATGGACAAGGACATAAGAATACGTGCATAAGAATATTGTACTAGATTAGCAACACGTTCTTGACCTGACCATCAACTCATTTTTTTTTTTTTTATTACAAAATGATTAATTAACAGCTAAAAGAGGTTTAGTGGGTCTGTTTTCCACACGCCAGTAATCCTCTTTCTGCCTTATAAAAGCAGCACTTTGGTCTTTGGCAAGTGTCATAGCTATAGCAACGATGGCTTCTTCTTCTTCATTTTTCTTGTTTCTCCTTTTGGCTGGTTGCCTCTCTCTCTTCTCCTCTTCCCTTGTGGAAGGCCAGACCTCTGCTCCTATTGTGAATGGTCTGTCATGGAGTTTCTACAAATCTCAGTGTCCCAAGCTGGAGACCATCATTAGAGACCAGCTCAAGAAGGTCTTTAAGAAAGACATTGGCATAGCTGCTGCTTTGCTTAGAATCCATTTCCACGACTGTTTCGTTCAGGTAAACTCTTTCATACAACGAATCACTTGTAATTGTCAAAATCAATATAATTTTGTACCATCTTTTTAAAATTTACTCCCTTAATCTTTACTTGTCTGATCATTCTTCTTCTCAGTCAAATTTTATTGCTCTGCAACTTAAAATGTTGTTTGGTAACTAATTCATTCGCATCCTGACCAAAAATAGATTGTACCCATCCTTTATTTACTGTGTATGGGTGGATCATGCTTGAAAGGGAGTGAAGATGAACACTGAAATATTCATTAGTGTTTAAAATTTTAAAATATAAGATCAAGAGAACTTTTTTCTTACACAATGACTTTATTATATTTTGAGATTCTTCCGTGTTTTATCAGGATAAACTGTCAAATTGTCGTAATTCAAAGGGATTAGACTGATGATCATGCACCCGTCTCAAAGCCGAAAAACCGAGCATCTTGATCATAAAAGAAATTGTCACATTCTCAGTATTTTTGGATGCATTTCAAATGTAATTTTATTATTTTTTAACTTTTTGTGCTGTTTATATTTATTTTTATCTAAATCAACTACATTCTATAAATTAAATCCTATTAAACTTGAACTCATTATGGACAACAGTCCAACGATTTACAATATTTTTAAAAAATTTACTATTCATACCACTTTACTTTTACATTTTAAAGTCAATCTCCAAAAGTCTTCACCAATCAGATTGTCCTCGAATATATCTTCCGACTGTTGGTAGATTCGCAGTGGATAAGGCACAGTGTACTGTATTTACTTTACATGGTGTGCCATGTGCAGCTGTCGGCAATTATATTGGTGACTCCTGTGCCTTTTAAAAGAATAGAAAAATCATATTATATTAATCTATTTCAGCAAAATTTGACCTGTTTTGTTTTTAATATTTTGCATAAAATATTATTTTTTATCACAGAATTTATTTATAAAGTGGAAATATTTTAATGTCTAAAACAAAATTGTACTCATTTTTCTATTTTTTTCTTTATGCTGAATAGATATGTTTATATCATGGTCGAAATCTCGGCCGAGAGGTATAAAAAAATTCAGCCGGATTGTTTTTTATTTTTTATTTAAAAAAATACAAATGATATCGGTTGATATTTATAATTTTTATTTAAAAAAAAATCTTTTTTTAATATTTTTTTTTTAAAAAGAAGCCATAAAAAAAAAAAAAAAGGAGTGAGAAAAATGTCAACCACATGAAATATTATCCGAAAATTCAGACGCCCCTAATTTGCGACCCCTGTTTATACTAAAGCAAAAAAGCAAACATCAATTTCCTTAAGCAGGGCCTGGATTTCTTTTGTATTTGTTGATGTGGGCTGGTTTGTTTTGGGTTGTGGCCTTTGTGGGCGCTATTGTTCAGGGCTTTTTAATTTAGGCTTGGCCCAGGTTGTGGGCTTTCATAATTTTGTTGGGCTGTTGTGATTGAAAATTGTACCGAGTCAAGTCTAATTAAAATGACTCACTCGAGTTTTTTTTTCCAAGTTTTTAAATATGAATTGATTTAAATGATTGGTTGTAAAATGTTGGAACAGGGATGTGATGGGTCAGTACTGCTGGATGGGTCTACAGGCGCACCTGGTGAGAAAGAGACAATTCCAAACCTTACGTTGAGGCCCGAGGCCTTTGATGCAATCAACGATCTTCGCAACAGAATCGAGAAGGCGTGTGGCCGCGTTGTCTCTTGCTCCGACATTGCTGCTCTCGCTGCTCGTGACTCAGTCTTCTTGGTAACTCACCTTTCTCTCCCACTCTCTATTGTTCAACTGAGTAAAAAGAAAAAATCAATCATCATTCTAAATCACAAGGTTCGGATGGACTGGGGAGACTAAAACAATCAAAGTCTAAATATGGGAAATGATTTGTCCACCCTCTATTTTTCTCTATTTTTACGTAAATGCACTTCTCATGAGTGAAATGTCAGTTTTGGATAAAAATGGAGGTACTTTAATGGAAAAAGGAAAAAAAATTAAGGACAAAATTGACATTTCACTCAGGTGCACCAATCATTTCCCCTAAATATTTGAAACTCATATATCCATGAGTAGAAAACCAACTGATTTGCTAACTCGACAGCCAGTGAGTTGAGTCAATACGGTGAGTCAGAACAGTTCTTTTAATCAGGCTTTGCAGTGAATGTTTTCAAAACCAACCGGTCCCTGGTCTGTTTTAGACAAACAAACACCGGTTTGAATTGTCTGACTCTACCAGTGAAAATCCAGAATGAGATTTTTTTTTTATTTATATAAAACAAAAGCACTTAAGACAAGTGAAAATAGTAAAAACAAGGTCATCAAAGTGGTGATAGGAATTATAGATATAACTCTACTCACTTTAAACCAGTTTGACCAGACCAGTTCTCGACCCAGCTCGGCAGAGACCAAGCCAGGACGGCTTGCCGGTTCGAGTTGAACCGGTTCAAATCAACCCATTCACTCTTGTTTATTAATAATGTAATTTAATGATTTAATTAGTGTGCTCTGTTATGCCTGGATATTTATTTCAAAAGACTAGTGTGTCAAGTGGAGTCACTAAGCTTTTTGTAAATCCCTAACCATCTTCACGTCCCGTAATCCAACTGAAGAATCCTTTACTCATTGTGAAATGTGAATGCAATCTAAACAGAACATGAATTACTGGCTAATGAATCATACATACTTCTCTTGGTTTGCTAATGATGCAGTCAGGTGGTCCAGATTACCGAGTCCCATTAGGACGGCGAGATGGCTTGAATTTTGCAACTAAAGCTGCAACTGAAGCGAACCTACCATCTCCCTTTTCTAATGTCTCAGTTCTTCTGGATGGATTCAAGAATATGAGTTTGGACGCCACCGAACTCGTCGCACTCTCCGGCGGACACACCATCGGAATTGGTCATTGCCCAACATTCACAAATCGTCTATACCCAACACAGGACTCTACCCTGAACAAGTCCTATGCCAAGAAGCTGTATGCAACATGCCCTACTGAGGACTCCACAAACTTCACAGATTTAGATATCCGTTCACCCAATGTCTTCGATAACAAGTACTATGTGGATCTCATGAACAGGCAAGGATTGTTCACATCTGATCAGGACTTGTTCACTGATAAAAGGACACGGCCTATCGTTGAGAGTTTTGCCATCAACCAATCACTCTTCTACGAGAAGTTCATTCTGGCGATGGTGAAAATGGGTCAAATAAGGGTGTTGACGGGAACGCAAGGTGAGATACGTGCAAATTGCTCCGCCCCCAACTCCGCCAAGTCATTCTTGACTTCTGTGGTAGACGATGGACGTGAGACTGAAGCATTTTAGAATGTTGGTCGGTGTGGGATTTTGAATCCTTGTCTTTTGGGTTTACGTTTTGGCTTTACATGTTTTTTCTTTTAGTTAAGTAGAAGGGTTTATGGTTTTGTGGGTTGTATCCATGTTCCTAATCTGAAACAAAACTGTTTAGAATTGAAATAAATCTTAGATCGTATAATGATGGAAAACCCTTATCTTGCATCAGTAGCAATAGAGATGATTATTTAGATGGTTCGGATAACAAATCCCTACTCTTAGACTTTTTATCGGTATTTTCCTATTTTCTTTGACAATAAGAACGCGATATTTTATCATTATTTTTTTTTATTTTTTCATACGTTTATAAATTCATGAACCCTTATAAACAAGCAAATTTATTGATGACTATTTCAATTATAAATGATTTTCATTTGTATATTTATTCACTGCTTTTGACTTTTTTAGTATTTTTTTTTTTGTGAGATTTTTTTATAATATTACAATAAAATCTTCAAAATTTGAAAATATCCAAATGTTAATTCACTGCTGCAATGTTTGGGCATGCAGTGGGTTTGATAAAATTCTTGGGTCCCTAACTTTTAATATTTAGGCTATGAAATGAGCTCGTCAGAATATTTGGGCTTGGGCCTGGTCGAACATTTCGGCCTTCTAATTATCCATTTGAGAACCTGATTTAGACCTAAATGGCTTTTCTGAGTTTGTCAGGAAATCTTATATGCAATCATCAAGTACAATTTTATTTAATAATATGTTCCATAGTCAAATATGGGCCTGGTTTAACCGTATTTGCCCCAAACTAAAGCTTCTAAACCCGACCTGATTACCTACCAAAATTCAGTAGCACTTTCTTTTTTTACAACGAAGGTGTTCATCTAAAGATTGTAAATCTTTCTATCCACACACACCAGATAAAATCTAATATTACATGTCGAATGAATATGGATGATAACTTCTATAAGTCACATGCACTTCTTTATCTAGTGTCAGTCAAATATGAGGTGCACTTCAATTTGAAAAAAGAAATCGGCTGAAATTTAAAATCAAATTAGAGCCAAATTTGGCCCAAATGTTTTTGTCTATTTTAAAATTCCGTTATCATTCTGAAAAATATGAAAAGGGAAAAGAACCATTTCCACCAAAATCTGCCAAAATGAATGATATTTTGGCTTAAAGTTTTCCCTGATAACCAAAATATGTGTACGGGCTGAAACTTTATACTTCTGTAGATGAAAGTGAAGCCTTCCTTAAGAGTTAAGTGCATACTCTCATTTGATTTTTTTAAGGATTGAGCCTTCACTTGAATAAGATTCATTGGACAAACAAATAAAGATGTAAATAAATATCTGATAAACATGAAAAATCGGATTTATAAATAAAAGGGGTTTGGTTGAAAGTTTTAAAATTTGGATCGAAGTTCATATCAAAATTTAGTAATCACTTATTTTTTATAGAGATTTTGATATGAATATATTCAAATCCAATATCCCATTGATCTGAAGGTATATGTATAAATAATTTATATAAAAAGATGTACATGTAACTTAAATAGTATATATAAAGAACAAAGAAAAATCTAAATGTGAATCTAGAGATCTAGACCCAGAAATGAGTTGGATTCAGATGTTAGTATCTATTTACCTTTCAGATTCCACCTGCAACCAGACTCTGATCACAATCGAATTTGGATTTACATCTAAGATTTAAATTTAGCAATATCGTCACTTGTTTTAGTACGTAAAGTTGAGAAGCTATAAATTATAAATAAAAGAAGAGAGATAAATCACTAAAACGTGAAGATATGAGATAAAAAATAATGATAAATAGTGAAGTAATCAATTATATAGTCTGTAATAACGTCGAAGAAAGGAGAACTCGAAAAACTAACTCCACATATATAAAAAAATTATATTTTATGATGATGATGATTAATACTCATGTAAATAAGATTCGTCCAACTATCGCAAAATTCAATTTTAAAATATTATCAAATCGAGGGGCATTTTAATGTGGTTAAATGTCTACCATCTATATATTGCTCACATCTCTATCTTGATATAAAAATAAGACATGTATTATAATTGATTTCAAAGTAAGACTTGATAGATCAATTGTATATAAAAAGCACCTGCAACGACCCGACTCGAAAACAGAGCTTAGGGTCTAAATCAGTGTGATATTGTTCATTCTGAGCCTCGCACACAAGCGAGCTGGCACGAATTTGCCTTTGGACCTGGGCTCACAAGGTCTGGCCCAAAACGTGTCACAGTAGAGTAGAGGTGGGTGGCCTCAAATAAATCCACCATCCTTACCTTTCCAAACCAATGTGGGACTCCCCACATCAGTGGTGTATAACAGACAGGGTATCAAAATCACCTCCCCTAAGGTCTCGAGCCACCCTCGGTTCGACTTGGTCCAACTCAACAACACTAGGAAAGGAGGAAAGCCCACACAGTCTGAATGTTAAACTCAGCTTTGATTCCAATTTGTAACGACCCGACCCAAGAACAGGACTTATGGTCCAACTCAGTGTGATATTGTCCGATCTGGGCCTCGCACACAAGTGAGCCCGTACAAATTTGCCTTTGGGCCCGAGCCCACATGGCCTGGCCAAAACGCGTCACACTAGAGTAGAGGTGGGTGGCCTCAAATAAATCCAGCATCCTTACCTTTCCAGACTGATATAGACTCCCCACATCGGTGGTGTATAAGGGGCAAGGTATCACAATTCATCTCCATTTTTCCGTATAATGTTAAACCCTATAATAAATTGTTGCCATGAAAGTCTTTGTATGACGAAAAACTGTCCATCTAAAGGTTTTCAGTTGAATGATCAAAAACTACAAATGACTTTCATTTTCAAGTTGGGAAAGGCTATAGTGACACAAAAGGTGATCTGTATAGAGAAAAGAATTAATTTATATTTAGAATAATTATTTTTTAATTAAAATTCTTATAGATGGTAACCCAAACTTTTAGGACTAAGCAAGTGAGGTTATGAAAGTTCGAACTTGGCACCTCTCCCTTTTTAAGATGGGAGATTACCGATTGAACTAAATCATGTGGTTATTTTATATGTTTAATAGAAGGCCATGAAATTCATTGTTTTACATATAAAAATTAAGATAAAATATGTTAAAAACAAAAAAATTCCAAACGAAAAAGAAAAAGAAAAAGAGAAACATATTTAAGTCTCGATTCTCTACGAGTATGACAACCATACAAAAGAAAATTCTACCATTCGTGGATGTTTCTTCTAAAATCTTTCAAATTTGGAATCTTCTTCATAGAAGTCTAACAAATGTTGCATAATTCTTATGAAAAAGACATTCGAATACCCCGGCGGACACGGACTCGTTGTGGTGAAGCCGAGGGTGAAAATTCAAAGCCATCGGCCATGACCACCGACTTCTTCTCCTCCTTCTTCCAAACCCTCACATAAGCCACTCGCTCTTTTACAAAGTCAAAATTCCCTTTCTTTGACTCCACCGTCCTTCCATCTCACATATATATATTGCTCACTTCTAACAAGATCAATCCCATAACTGAGAACCAAGCAAGAATACTGGTGGGTAATCCAATATGGGTAATGCAATCACTTGTTGTTCAGCCAACGGAGACAATTCATCAATTAAGATAGTGTTCTGGAAAGGAAACACAAAGATCCTTGCAGGAAAGAGGTCAGCGGGTGAGATCATGATTCACTTCCCAGATAGGATCGTCTGCCATGCCAATTCCTTCTACATCGGTCAACCCATTCCTGCACTTTCAATAGAAGACGAGCTAATAGAAGGTGAGACCTACTTTGTCCTTCCCATTCACCTCTTCACAACCCAGATTCTCATGACCTCAACGCTAACAGCCATGGCTTCCACCCCAAACCGCAAAAATGAGAGATTCCTCAAGTACCCATTTCAGTATATCAAGGGAAGCGATGGTGGGGTGGTTATCAAGGTCTCACCGGAGTTTCTAATGAGAATTATCTCAGGAGGAGATGAACATGGGTGTAAGAAGGAAAGTAGTGGTCTCTGCAGTACGCCTGAGTTGCAGAAGCACTACGTTCAACTAGTAGGATCCAAAGAGAAAACCTGGTCTCCAAAGCTTGAGACAATTTGTGAGTACAGGACTAGGAAGTCTGGATGTGGGCTATTCGGACTTTAATGGAGATCAGGGAAGGTCGAAGTGTAATTCGTTTCTCTATCAAGGAAGAAGATTTTTATTTTTATTTTTCTGCTTGCTTGTAGAAATGCGAACTGTGCATATGATTTTTATTTCATTCTCTAGACAGCAATATGAAAGATAATTTTTTTTTAAAGGGTGTCTGATAATTGTGCATTTTGATAGGGGGAAAGAATTTTTGTTCCATTCATATTATTATATAACATATCTTTAAATGGGTGACAAAATGACAATTAAAACTCTAAAAACCAACTCGTGTTGGGGATTAAAACACAAAAATTACAGATAAATCATACACAAAATCATAGAGATATTTCTAATTCACTGAGCGTGATACACGATTCCACTATAAAAAAATAAGCCTACAAATTATAGGGATTCACAACCCTTTCCCTATGTCTCTTCACAATCTCTCATTTTCTCTCTTTTTTCTTGTATCTCCTCTCTCCCCCTTAAAAACTCTAAAATCATAGAGAGAGAAAACCCTTTTATATATTGGGCATTACATAAATACGGACCGAACCCTCTGGGCCTTACATAAATACTATACGTCCAACTTCAATCTTTTGAGCCATACCCAACACTTCAAATATATAAAATTTCAATAAATGATATAATGATGATGATCACAGTATCCTTGATATCAGAGATGAGCATTCCATTATAAGCCTACGATACATAGTGGAGTGGATGATACTACTTACCAGTGGCAATGGATCAGATTGTCTCAATTAAAATTGGAATCATTCATTTGGTAGAAGGATTGAGAAATATTTATTTGAGAACTTAAAATAGTTAAAGAATTCTCAAATGTTTAAATTATTGAAAAATTTATAGACATTTAAAAATATCGCATTGATGTGGAGCTTTATTGATTAAATTTTAAAATTAGCCACCTAATTGATTCTATATTCAGATAAATACTTAAAAAAGTTGATAAATATTATAAGTCCTGAATTATGAGAGAACTACTCTCCAAAAAGTTAATACATAATATAAGCCACTGTGGATAGAAGGAACAATCTAAATAATTTATTTAAAAACTCAATTTAAACTCATTATCATCAAATAAAATTAGATTAAGTATCAAAATAATCAAGATTTTCTTCTTGGACTTTTAACTTTTCAAGTTAGAGTGGCTAAGGTATAATTTAAATATGACTTGATCCATTTTGAACAGACATGCCAAGGCTAAAACCTCATTCTTCTTTCATGTTATAAGAATTTTCATTTGATGTCAGAAGGAATGTTGATAAGGTTCACAGAGAATTTATATCATTAGTAAAATATCATACTGAATATACAATAACCATTTGTAAAATATCATTATATTTCAAATATCATACTGAATATACAATAACCATTTGGGTAAGTCTCGGCTTTTAGTCTTCAAGACCCAAGTCCAGCATTAACAAATCGCAATGGCTTTCTTTTCAACCCATTCACAAATGTGCTAGAGGTCTTCGTTGTATGTATTAAAAGGAATTGACTGGGCCATCGATATTTTTTGTTGTGTACTTTTTCATCACTTGAATTCTAATGACAAATCCATAAAAAGACAAGTCCGATGTATCATAAAAATTCTTTAGGCAACCATAAAGGTCCACATACTTGACTCAACATGCTTAGATGTTGCCAACTCAATCACTAAGCTTACATTAATGTATTAAATATTAATTACAGTGTCCTTATTATTATATTGATTGGTATTCAAGTGTCCATTACATTAATGTATTAAATATTAATTACAGTGTACTTATTATTATATTGATTGGTATTCAAGTGTCCATTGCCCCAACTGAAGATTTAAAGAGTTTCAGAAGAAAAGTTCATTTCAGTTTTGAAGCCCATTTTGAAACTGGGCCCAGGCCCTATCAGTCGGGTCTTGGCCGAAGTTGAAAGATCAGGCTCATTCAAGTGAAACATTGAATTCCATGCAGAGAGATAATTTCTAACTAATTAAAGTCATATTTTTGTACAATTTCTCTATTTTATATATTTATTTAGGTTTTCATTTAGGGCGTAGGATTTTATCTCAGGAGTTAAAAGAAGGATTTTGCCCACATGAGTGTAGTTCAATTGATTAACCTCCCGCTTAAGAAGTGGGAGGTGCCAAGTTCAAACCTCCATGACTTAACTTGGTGTACCTTAAGGGCAATGGATATCGCCCGTGGAGGTTTTACGCTGGATTTCAGCTGTCTCCCACACGTAAATTTAAAAAAAAAAAAAAAAAGGATTTTCATGGTATGTACTTACGTTGGAGAGGAAAGAATTGATGTAAATTTGTTTTTATCTTTTGAATAAAAGAGATGTCTTCCTAGTTTAATATTTTGTTTAGTTTTTTGTCAGATTAATGGAATATTTTTGTCGTGAAAATATCAGATGTGTCATTTTACGCATAAGAGGTCGATGTTTTGCAACAAAAAAAAGTTATTATTATCAAAATACTTTTTCTTTTTATCTTCTTGGCTTTGCGCTCTATCATTTTATCTTACACATTTTATGTATTAAAGAACCTTGTTGAACCTTGTTGAAAAGGAGAATTGTCGAGTCCTATACGAATGATGAGATCTAGAAATATACATTTAACTTATTTGATCCGAATACTTTAATATAGGCTCTTTTTTTCTTTCTTTTCTTTTTCTTTTTTAAGTACTTATCCCTTTGAAGCATTCCTAACTGGTTTTGGCAATAGGAATTTCTCTGAATTGAAACTATTAAAACCTAAATTTAAATCAATAGGCAATGGAAATCAGAAGAGGACCGACGGTGATTAAATTTGAATTGTAAAGTAGTGAAGAGTTTCAAAACAAAAAGGGCGTAAATTAAACAGTCAGTGACACATAATTGAAACGAAATAGGACAGAATCAGAGTGAAATGAGTGGTTTAATTTGATAGGTGACAGAACAGGGCAGCTGCATATGCTGTAGCGTAGACTACATAGACTATGGACGTAGGTCGTCAGAATATGAGAAAGAACAAATTAGAACGTCGACTTTAATTCTTTAGTGTCAGTTATAAATGAATGTACACGTCGGAATCACACATTTTGTTATCCTCCGCTAGTCAACCTCCTCGACCGGACGTCCATTTTTTAATTTTACCCTCCTCGCTAGGGTGTGTATCTTTATTAATAAAATTTGGACGGTTAACTCATTAAATTATCTAAATTTTAGTTTTATTTTTCCAGGTCATAAATTAATCTCAGCCTTCAATTGTATATACTGGTTTTGTCAAAATAATAATCTGTATCAACTGAGATCTCGCTGCATTAAAAAAGCCCAGTTCGGGCACAATCCAAAGTCCAACAGTTTTTTGAAGTTTTGAACCAAGTTCGGGCCCAATTCGAAGTCCAACGGTTATTTTTGTTGTTTTGGATTTAGATTATTTTTTGAGTATTTTTTCAATGGTTTGCGTTAGTGCAGGTCCATTTTCTTAGAATAGATTAGAATTAGAATCAGAATATTAGTATGTCTTAGGCTGCAGCTCGGGTCTAATTTTGGCCCGACCCGTATGACTCGACCTGAGAAATCATACTGGTCGGTTTGAGAATTTCAAGTCAGAGGGTCAAATCGGATTGAGAAGAAAAAAATCCCACATGAAATTCGAGTCGGATTAGGTTGAGGATTTTACAAGTTGACCTGATACAAACCGACCTGACTCGGCTACAATTAGGCTAAAATGGGTTCAGAATGCGGGTCGAATAAGAATTCGGGTTAGAATTCGGGTCTAGTTGGTTGTAAAGTTTGGGTTGAGAATTCGGATAGGATCTGGTCGGGTTCCATATATATCAATTCGGCTCGTGTTAGGTTTTAAGGAACTCGACCCGTCCAACCCGACTTGCAGCCCTAGTTTGTGTTAATCTTTTAACTAAAATTGACGTTAATTTATAAGTTGTTGATTATTTGATTTGACCAGCGATCTTTCTACGGACATTTTGTATTTAGTGATATGGATTTTGGTGTATTTTTAATTTTATCTTTCAAGATCAGTAAAATTTCGACGAGCTGATTTTTTCTATTGTATGAATTTTAGCAAGTCAATTTACACTGTTTATAAATTTCTCATCTTCTTTTTCTTTAATACGACAGGTAAAAACAAATTGATCGGGGTACACAAAATGCCAATGGATGGCTGCCCATTTGATATTAGAATTTAAGTTGCGTAGCCGTTGTTGTAATCAATCCAAGAAGCCATTATCTATTTTCGAGACTGTTTCACCAAAAATCCCTACTTATAATTAATATATAATTAAGTATAGTTAAATAAATAAGAGTTAAATAGAAGGACAAAACTGTCAGAAAGTGCACGGCTCCAGACATATTTCGGGCGCCGTTTTTCACAGGAATCACAGCTAGCAAAAGCGGAATTGTGGGATCTGATACCACTGAAGACTGAGGACTTGTACTCTCATTATTTACTGCCTCTGTTGTTTCTCAGCGCTTATTTCTCTTCTGCAACCTCTCTTTACTTGTTTCTTCTCTGTGGTTGGTATTCCTTTAATAATTTCTTTATTTTCATTAGAATTCATTGTTCGAGGAGAGTAGAAACCAGTGAGCAGTAAGGACAAAAGAAGAGAGGGAGCAGTGAGTAAATGATAGCAGACCAACAAATCAATCAGTCCTATGCTCTGCCATTAGCCGCTTTCCTTTTTTATCCTTTTTCTTTTTCATGCTATGGCCTCGGTAAAGCAATTTATTATGCTTAATCCCCACAAAAGAAAAGATATAAAAATATTTTTTTAATTTTGTATTCGTCTTCTTCTCTTCACCTTGTCCCATACTCCCATGCAGATGAAATGAAATGAAATGGGAATGTCAAATCTCTGTTGGGATTAAAAGATTGATGGGCTCGAGAATTCTTGCACCCTGCAAAGTCCTCAATGAATGTCATCCAATACCCTTTAAATAAAATAAAACACCAATGCCATTCACAAGGCTCAAGAGGGCAACTAGTTTTTTTAAGTTGGCGGCAGATTTGAAAACAAGAAATTCTTATAGTTACATTTTAATAATAAATAATGAAAATAACATATATTTAAAAACATCACACTAATATATATTATTTGAGCAGAAAAAAAGAAAAAGAAGAAAAAAAAAAGAAGCATAAAAAAGCTCAAAAGAAGTTTAATAAGTCAAAGTGCCCATGTGATATTAATCACAAGTTGTCCTTTGCAAAAAGGGTGTTGCCGATAAAATATTAAATTTTAAAATTTTCTTACCATCATCTGTGGCGTGGCACTGTTTGTTATGTCAGCATATATATCCATATGTTTTAACAAAAAAAAATCATCACAAGGTAAAAAAGACATGAAAAGAGTATTAAAAAGTTTAAATAATAATTAAACTTTGATTTATAAGAGAAACCCACATGTTTAGAACAACTCAAAAGACCCTCCAACAAGGCTTGATAATTAGATTTTCTTTTCGAAAGAGTTATTAAACTTTGTACCGGTTGATACATAATGCTGTAAAGAGAGTTGAATAAAATTCTATTTTCACCAAATTATCTTATATCTTGTGTGTAAAGATTTAATAAGTTCTAACAGTGGTAAATCTCAAAAGATATTTTTCTCTTTACTTTATGATTTTTGAAAGAGATTGAGAAGTAGAAAGAAAGATTGTAATGGTTATTAACTTATTATAAAGAGGGAGAAGGAACAACACAAACAAGTAGGGGCCGTGAAATGATAGAAGCGGCAGGTAACGAATGGAATCCAACGTCACGGACGACTGGAATCCATGATCATCATTCCCGGGATTTCTAATAAAGACTGCAGAATATGAGTTTCAAGGAAAATGAAATCTCAGAACTCGGGTCCAACATCAATCTAATAATCTTTTACAGTTGAGACTGGGTTGGATTAAGAAAGACTGGACTAGTATCATCTCAGTCTGCATTAAGCATTAATGAAAGGATTATTAAAACCATATTTTAAATATCAAATTCAGCCTCACACTTGGTAATCCCAAATCCCAATCAACTGCCAAGAGTAAAAAAGAACTGCCCAAAAACTTTTTTGAGATGGATCTGCCAAATTTCATCCCAACTCGTTGTCACATTCAACAGAAAGTGCAAGAAAACTCCGACCCAACTGATATTTTAGAACAAGGACAACAACGTAGAGCCTGAACGGCTAACTATTTGTTTTATAACAAGGCCCCAGATCAGAAAATCCAAAGATTGTGAATATTTACAAATCTATCATGTCTGTCTTTTCCATCTGTCGCTCTGTACAAAACCATCGGCAGCGGCTACTGCCGAAAAAATCTCCCATTTGGTGAAATTTCCAAGAATCTCAATCTCCGTTCGAGCTTGTCTGTCTCTGGTCAAATGCCAATCAGTGTTTTCAAGTTTTTCGTCTCACCTTAGGTTAAAACATTCACAATTTAATTATTCTTTTAATTTACGGGTGCTATACTGTACGAATTATCTTCACTCGTTACTGTTAACATTAGAATTGCCGCACAGATAAAACACAAATCAATAAATGATCCAAACTTACCACATAAGTTTAAATCAACTAATTGCCTCCTAACTCAAAACAAAATTAAATACTGCAGGCTCAAACTCTATAGTCTAATCTTGATGTATCTTAATAATACTAGTGTCTCATACACGGATATTCTACAATTTTCCACACAACGTCAAAAACAAAAACAAAATATTGGAATTGCAATATAAATTATCATTTTAATATTTCAATTACTTGCTTTATAAAATAATAATGTATCGTATTATCTTGGTATGAAATTAATGTCGCAGTACACGATAAAACTTAACCAACATTTAAATCTAATAGTAGAAAATCATGGTAAATAAAAACTTTAATGGATCGCACTGGTCACCCCATCCACACGATGTATGGGCAAGCACCCTATTGGGCCCACCACTTAATAAAAAAAAAAAAAAAAAGCATGCACAAAGTCAGTCTCCGACTACATGACACCATAAGTGCATTTGAACAAAATACTAATGTCCTATTCTTGCACATTTTACCCCGGATATTATTCCACCATATCACAACGAAGAATAATATGATTAATTCATTAAGAATAAAAAATTATCAATCATCAACGCCACGTATAACTATTAAATAAAGAAACGTGTATAGTAATTCCTTTAAAAAAATGGAGACAGCGAATGAAATAAAATCGAAACATCCAATACATATTGAGGCAACTTTAAGAATACATTCATTGAACTTTATATTACGCGGCCCATATTAGAATTATCATCTCCAACAGAGCAGAATCAAAAGAGAAAACCACTCTGAAGATGTACTACTTTAACGTGATTTAAACAAAGAGAAGAAGAACACATCATAGAAATAAAGGAGCAAATAAAAATTTGAACATGTTCAAATTTCAAGATCACGAGATGTAATGAGCAATTCTGCTTCAAAAATAAATACGACTGCGACAAACAATTACAATGAAACAAAGAATGGGTACAAGCATTTACAACTTAGAGGTAGAATACCTCAGTAAATTCAAGACAACTGTGTAGCAGAGATGAGAATTTGGATCAAATATCATATTTGTCTACTAAAAAAATTAATTTAGTACACTAACCCAATAGTTAAAACTTAAAAGCATACCTAAGCATTGAATATAAACGCCGCTACTTACACTGCGCACAACTTTGACACATGAAATCACAAAGCCATACGGCAATTAAAACCCTAGAATGGAAAGGCAAAAGAAAAATACAAATTTACATGGCACTGCACACTGAATCGAACATCATATAAAAATTCTATGACCAAACAAAGTAGAGGATGAACCGTTTGAAAAAAGGAAGACACTATCCGTCCCCACAACTTTGCGTATGAATTGGCAGGCACAAATGAGTTTAGCTTCAGGATGCAAAAGAAACAAATAAATATAATTAATTACCAATAAATTTTGAAATGTGTGTGAAAATGAGAGGTTCAAACCAAGTATTACACAGGGATACCCTCGTTATAAAAAACAAAATATATATATATATATATATATATATGCAAGTTTATCATGAGACTATATCACTTGCACATATTACAGATAACAAGAACTGCTTAAAAACCTCACACAATATGAGGTTATCTTACTGAAGCACAAGTTTCTTTCATATAAAAGATGTCACTTGTGATGTCAAAAATTAGTCCGCCACAAAACAGCTATATATCATAAAAATGGTGATAATCCAATGGATATGCTTAATACTGAATCAGACATGAAACAACTATCAGTAGCTTAGTTTAAATCTTTTGTACATTCTTAATAAGTGGGGGTCTTGTGATCGATTCCCAACAATAACCCAAACAGCCCACTCCCCGTAAACTTATGCAGTGTGTGCAGATTAGGAGGCTTACACGTGCCTGATGATTAGTCAGGTGAGACACAGGACACCTTGGTTATCAAAAAAATTACATATATACGTACAATACAAAGTTAAAAGTACTAAAAGCATCTAATGATGAAGAAAACTTGTTTACTTTCTGAACTGATTTCTACACTACTCTCAGTAGGCACTAGTACAAGCTTACATCATGAACTTCACAAAAGCAGCAAGCCACACCTAATCCTGTCAAATGGACAAATTGCACCCAACACCCAAAAAAAACCAGCAAGGAGAAAATTTCACTTCTGAGAGATGAGATCATAGAAATGCAAGTCAAATTCATTACAAGTTTTATACGATGACAAATCATCATCATCCATGCTGCTTTCCATTTATATCACTTTGCCTTTAAGCAAAGTCATCATAAAACAAAATATGAGAAGATTCGAGACACACTCCAGACAAAGGAGCAATGCCATCAACAATCAGTTAAGCCCACTCAAAACGAAAGGAGAGTGCAAAGTTTGTATTTAGTTTGTATATCAACTGCATCTCACATTACAGACGTCTGATCACAACAGACGATTGTGTGCCGTCCACTAGGTTTTTATTTAAACCTTCCATTTTGCAGACTTCAATGGATTTTATCAACCCCCAAAATCACAAGCAACAAAACGGCATTAGGGTATAGGAAAAACCCATCAAGATGAAAAGCTTCGGATTTTTAAGCCTGTACTTCCAACACAAGAAGTAGTTGAAAATAATAATACAAGCTCACAAACAAACAATGGAACCCTTAAAACACTTTGACCAAATGCCAGAAA
This sequence comes from Chimonanthus praecox, assembly GCA_022113865.1. Lineage (NCBI taxonomy): Eukaryota > Viridiplantae > Streptophyta > Magnoliopsida > Laurales > Calycanthaceae > Chimonanthus > Chimonanthus praecox. The sequence continues at coordinate 58,423,589 of CM039091.1, read as the reverse complement.
CTTCCTCACACTGATGTCAATGAGTAGTTGTTACCAGTCAAGGAGAAAGCTATGAATTGCATTAACCCGTTCACCACCATTCAATCAAATGAAGATCAGATAAGATATTGGAAACAAATTTCTGTAGACCCTATCATAAACTATGGCGTCGGTCACCTCAGTCACCTCACTATCTATCATAATTTTCTAAACAATGGGGCGCTTCCATTCTCTATATGCACAATTGTCACCATTTTGCTGGTTGAAGGTACAAGGAGGTCCCCTTTAATCACCATTAAATTGGTTGATACAACATGCTAATCATGACCCTTATATTAAAAACATAACATGCTAGACTGTAGATTTGAGTCTGTAGGAAAATAGCTATGGAAAATTAGCTAAAACAGTTTATTTTAAATATCAAAAAACTGCATAAAGTTCCAGCTGATTGAAATATATGATGTTTTTGTAGGATGATGAGGGGTATCATCCATTTTTTTTACTCCTTTAAGGAAACTTTCTAGAAAAGGACGATCAAAGACTGCAGAAATATGTCTAAATACATTAGGGAGGAAATTTAGTTGCCCACTCGTAAATCCAAAAAAAAAAAAAATCAGATTCAAATTAGGAAAATGAACATGAACTATGCAGAACACAAAAGATAACCATGAATAGGAAGAGTAAGTAAAAAAATTGTATGATTCGTTTACAAACTTTGTACCGATATTATTTGTGCAACTTCTTGTCATCTAAATAAATTTAAATCATGTCTTTAAATATGGAGAACAGTTTACTTCATAGACTAAAGGTATAGGCTGTATTTTAAAACTACACCACCACAACAGTTTCAATAATTACTTTCAAAACAGCAATAGAAAAAAAGAAGAATATAATAGATAAAAGAGACAGCCTTTTAGAGCATTTTTCCCAAGTGAGTTTTCCTTGGTGAAGTGTATTACACGGAATTCATATTGTGGTGATAAAAATCTTAAGAACCTTTCTAGTTGTCAAAACTCAGTGAGATTAAAAGAAAATTACTTTGATCTTTCTATTCAAACAAACATATAAGAAGACTTGTGATATACGGATTGTGCATAAGCTTTAGGTTATGTTTCTCTTCCAAGTACAATTTCATTCTTTAATATATTTTTTTTTGCAAGTTCATAGTCTAATTAATTGATCCACTTGATTACAGAACAAATTCCCCGGAACAAAACTATATCAGAGAGCTCTTGCGAAGAGCAGCACACCATAGGTTATAATTTGGTGACTATAAGAAATATAATTCATTGGTAGATCATTTTATGCAATGAATAGTACTTTGGACATTGTTCCTATTGATAATCATAAGGTATGAGAGAAGCTTGTGAACATAAATAATGATTACAGATAATCTCTATCTTAGGAATATCTAGAAACTAGTTCAGAAAACAATGTTGCACAACAACAGATCGATTCAACAAATAAGAGACCTGTTCCAATTCATAACTATTTTCAAGATATTCTCTAAGCAAGAAAAATCGAACCCTGGACTCCTCACTGAGACGAGCCATGAACAGACTTTTTTGGGCTAACCATGAAAATCCAAAGCAAAGCAAACAGATCATTCAATCAATACGCAAGCTAACATTTACATCACATCATTCATACATGTTGTGACACTGTGTTTGCACAAGGATACACATTGGAAATAGTATGGTCGGCAGAAAAGGACACAAAAAATGATAGAAGCTCTTTTCCCATCAGTAAAAAGAAAATGATGATAAGTGTTATGAACTGATCAATGAACAATAACATAGTTTGAGGAAGTGACATAAATACTAAATTTCCACACAATTTATCATAAATGATAGCCTTAAAACATGGAAAACATTACATCGAACTCAAATAAATAAAAGGCTAAAGCGATAGATAAGAAAGATTTACAACTTTGAGAATAAAAGGGATATCATATCAACCCACAGTTGATTACTGTTGAACAGCAAGATGAAATAACATCACCAAGTTTTCTCAACTGAGGAAGGAAAAGAAAAGCAATACAAGACATAGAATGGAAAAGATGAAGGCAAAAAATTCGAACCAGCGGCCGGCCCAAATATAGCTGCTGCCTAAGGTGTTTTCTTCAATGCTAAGTTCAATGTCGAATCACTTTTAAAAAAAAAAAAAAGGCTCTTCTTACGAAATGCAATGAATGAGAATGAAAAGAAGAAATTAACATGAAGGGCAGAAGTTGAATTGGTGCAAGAATACATGTAGATGAATATAGAGTAAACCCAAAAGCATAGAATCAGATACAACAGATGAATTAAACAGTGATACTTCCAATACCCCATATTACCAATCCATTTGCTTGCAATTCTGAGTTGATAGGAACACCCAAAGAGGCAATTCAATTTATTGGGTTGCCGTAAGTCGTACCTCCGAGGAATCCCCCAGCGGCGGCATAGACGTCGGATGGATCCAGTGGTGGAAATGTGGACGATGATGCCCCATTCCTCCCACCTGGGCCGCCCAAGTGAAGGTCTGAAATGTTAGGGAGGGCTTCTCTTCCTTCAACACCATAATCATAGAGGAAGCCCTTGAAGATATGCCCGCCTATCTTCACCACTGCTTGGTAGGCGTATTGATCTTCGCCCTCATCAATGGAGGTGACTCTCACACACTTGAAAACTGCTGGAGCACGTACCTGACCCGGCAGGCTCTCTCTAAAGCTTGCATCTAACATCACCCAAAATCAATTGAATTTCGTCACTCACAAATCCTACTTTGAAACAACCCAAGTCCACACGAGAACAGAAGGTCAGACCATATCTCCTTTGTTTCTCTATCAGCACTACTACCATAATAAAAATTATACAAACCTTGATGGCTGGAGCTGGTATCGAAACTCCGAGGTGGAGTGGTGTTGGAAGTAGAGGTGTGAGAAGCAGTCGTGTTCTGCGAAGAAATAATCTTCTGCTTTTTGGACGAGGAGGCCGAGCCAGCAGACCCCGCAACGGCAGGCACCTGCCGCTCCCTCCGGCGAGCAGCTGGTACCCACGTGCTCTTCACGTGAGTAGAGCAATCAAACCCACGGCTCTTGCAACAAGTCCGACACCTGCGGTGACTGCAATCCTTCTTCGCCTGGTTTCCGCAGTCCTGGCACGTCGTCCCGCCGCCCAGACCTTCCCCCCTGCTGCCACCGCTGCCGTGGGCAAGAACGGCCCCACTCCCTCCCAGACCCACATCCGAATTCCCCTCAATTGAAGACTTCTTGAGGAAATTCGCATGCCCATGAAGCTGGCTCTGCCACATGTGGATCCGGGAGGGCCCGCGTTCGTTTCCGCCCTCCTCGTCATCAACACCACATGGGTTTGCAGCGAAGAGGGGGATAACGCCCAACGACGTCTGAGCATTGGCGTTGGCAGCCGCAGCCGCAGCCGCATGATCAGATAAGATCTGATCGTGCTGCTGCTGCAAATGGTGGTGGTGGAAAGACGAGGCGGGCGCAACCACAAATACGTCCCGCACTCCCACCATTCCCATGTCTGGCGGTAAGCCGTACCCGATGGCGCGGTTGGAAGAAGGCCATAGGCCCGAACCGGACGCGGGTCCAGGTCCGGGTCCGGTTCCTCCGCCTCCGGCATTGAAGCCGAGGCAGAGATCGTCTCCTCGGCTGTTTGAAGACGCCACCCAGTCTAGTAGTGAAGCAACGGGTAGAAGTGAAGAGGGTAGAAAAGAGACAGCTTATTGTGTGAGAGAGAGAAGGGGTGTAATGAAATCTAGTGAGAGTAGATGTCTGTAGTAGAGTGGGGACACTGAAATTCCTTCTGAGATAGATTTTCTCGATCTCTTCTCCTCACAGTCTCTCTTTCTCTCTATCCCTCTCTCTATCTCTGTCTCTATGTCTTACGCTTGCCTGCAAATGCAGCTGCTGCAGGAGAAGCTGCTACTGGAAAAAGTGTGCTCTGATGGAGATTGTAATTACGCGGCTTTTTTTTACTGTTGCTGTGAGTGTTGCCGACTGTTTGATCTTTTTTGCAAAATGCCGACCCTCTAATTTCTCTTTTTACATTTTGCACCCTTTTGCTGGTTGGGTGCAATTGGACCATCCATCTTTGGCCCATTTCGAGCCCCACCTTTGTACGTCTCTGTACGGACTGTAAATCCCAACTGTCCATATCGGGTGGGACACACATCCATATAAAAATCTAGGTGCTTCCCTTGCCTCACCACTTGTCTCGTTTTTAGTGGCCTCTCATTTATTGGAAAAGGAAGTGCCTCACAAGGGCCATTCATCTCTCTTCATAATTCCATTTAAATTATCTAATTTCTTAGATTATTCATCAAAGACATTTGTTTATAGTAAGTTTTTGGAGAGTACATTAAGTATGTCTTGACTGATGTACAGTGGATAATTAAATTTGATTTTTAGATTCTAAATTTGTCATATTTGTGTTTAGTGGACCATAAGATCACCTCAAGTTATAAAAGACCACCAATTACATGTCATGGACCACAAAATTAAGGGAATCAATTCTTCTATGAACACGAGACATGGAATTTTAGACATTGTTCATTTTACTTTTATTTTAAAAAAAAAATCAGTGATCCAATTTATTATTTTATATGAAAAATAGTATCAATTAGATAAATTTCAATGAACCGGTCAAACAGTTGATTTATACCGTAGTCGGCAAAATTTCAATGACCTATAGTAGATGAATTTGTACAAAAAATTATTATGGAGTTTCATTGGGAAAGCAATGAGAAAAGCACACTATAGATCTAATGCCCACAAAATCTTGGGATTTTTTTAATCACATATTCAAGAAAGCAAATTCTATATGCATTATTGGGCAGAATAAGAAAAACCTATGTACATTTTTTTGTATTTCATTGATATCATAATGAAAAAATCGGATGTTTTATTTGATTGAGCACTCTATTTATATTCAATAAATTATTTTTGAAGTCAATTGTCCATATGAAGTTTATGTAACTTAAAATTTTAACTTAACTCAAATAACTAACACTTACAAAATGTATTAGGAGCTCTTAAGTTTCAATCTACATCAACTGAATGGATCAACTAAATAAAATGATAAATTACTTAAATATCTTTTTATCTTAGCTGGAGCCTCTAAGTTTATCATTTTATATAATCTTTAGACAGTTCCTCAATGAACCTTTCACATCACGTCACTTTTTCCTAGTGATCTTGAAATGTATTTTCATATGGTGTATAATATATATGTTAATAATGATTTGTATTCATGTGCATCCTCTTGAAAATGTCTGCTCCTACTTCTCTTTTTTTTTTTTTTTTCTTAAAACAAGGATAAAATTAAAAAATTCTTTTAAAAGAAAAAAAAAATAGGTGCAAAAATGACTACCCATTTTCTTTTGCATCAAAGGTTAAGAAAAATAATCTAAATGAAATAATTCTGGGAAAGAAAGAGCGGAAAAAAACTTGCCCATGTCATCTTGGACTGGTCTGAGAGAATTGCATTACTAGAGAACAAGTGGGCCACATCTTTTGAGGTGATCTGAACCGTGACATTAAATATCTGAAGGGAAGTTGGAGATTGAGATAAGATTGGACGGTGGAGATTGAGATTGGAGTGGTGGTGGTGTCGTGTGGGTGATGATGATGTTGGGAAGGAAAAGGCAAGAAGAAGAAGGAAGAAGGAAGAAGATGCATAATTCCTCCAAAAGTGAAACTGGGCTCGTCTAATTATCATACTCTATGCTTTTGTTTTTGTTGTCATCATCCTCCAAAAGTCGCATGACATCCATGTTCTGTTCCTGTTCCTGTTCTTTCTTTCTTTCTCTTCACTTCTCTCCCTCATTTCTCTCTCCCTTCCCTGCAAATCTTTTTCTTTTTTTTTATCTCGGGACATGTGAACTTCTCTGCGAGTCGGCATTCGGCCCTTTGCCAAATCAGGCTTGGACTTTCTTCAGTTCTCACCCACTCCAGGTTGGATCTTCCTTTTGAGGTCCAACCCTCTACAATATACTAACTTTCTTCCTCGGATCTTCACTTTATCCACTTCTGTTCCAACTCTTCTTTTTTTTTTTTTTTGAATGACTGGGGTTTTGAAATTCAATCTAAGTCTTTTTATAATCTTCATCTCGTAAAATCTCTGGAATTCTAAACAAACTCCATTGTTAATTTTAGGGTTTCAAGGTCTGAGACTCTGAGTTGGTGAAATAGATGTCTTTTGGATCATTGTGTTTAGTATTAAGAATATATAAATGGATTGAAGAGGTTTTAACTAGTACATATAAAATAAAGAGAATTTGAATTTAAATTAATTAAAAAGCAATTACATTACACCTTTTATGTCAAATATGTTTGCCATTATAAAGCAAGAGCTATGCTCCTTATGCCAATTATCTTAATCCTCCTAATGCTCTATTCTTCTAGTAATTGTCAATTATAAATTTGTTCATTCAATTATGGATAATAATCTCGACCAATACACTAGGTATCGTCCGTATATAGATAATATTGGCGGATATTATTAAATATCACTGGGTTTTATTTTTAAAAAATTAGTTCGTTCATGGGCCCAACCGATATCGGTCAAATATTGGCTCAGATACCGACCGATATTTCCATTTTTTTTTCATAAATGAGCCTTTTTTCAATTTTTTTTAATTAACAAAATAAATAAAAATGACCGATATTTTTAATTTTCTTATTTTACAAAATAATTATATTTTTAAAGAAAGAAAAGAAGTTTGAATTCTTAGACAATATTGACTTTTACTAAGACGCATTGACCAACGTTAAGATTTTAATCCTTGACGGTTGACGCACCCCCTCTTCTTTGTACCATACTCAAGCTTACCCATTTGAACAATTGGAAAGGTTTGAGCCAACTCAGTTGATGCCATTTTTAGAAAATAGCACATTTGGGTGAGTTCAAATGCAAAGTTTAAGACCTCATCTCAATTTTCAATTAGATGGTTATTCTTATATAATTAATTTCATATTTATCAAAACTCGTGAACAATAAGTGAGGAAAAGAGTGGATTTAACTAATTTCACATTAAAAAATCGAACAGTTAATCAAACTATTTTATATACTAATTTATTTTAATTAGGGAACGATCAAACCACTTGAACCATAATGTTATCATAACGTCATAATAATATAACGCATTGTCATATTTGAAAATAAATTACTAAGAAATAAAAAAATTTAAAAATCTCATTGCAGATAATATAATATATAAAACAATAAAAATGACATTTCAGTAAAAATAAAGAAGAGAAAATAAAATAAATAAATAAGTAATAGTAGCTTTTGAATAAGTCGAACCGTCTTAATAAATAACCACACTGCTTCAGAGATTAATTCATGTCTAACTTGGTCAAAATTGTATATATACAATTAAATTATTTAAAAAACTTAATAAGGCTTCACAAGCTTTCATTTGCAATCTAAAAAAAACCTAAGGATTAAGTTGAAGCCTAGTTAGCTTAATTTATGAGCTGTGATGTGATTAGTCTTGGTTAAAATACTTATTTAAGTGATTCTTACTCCTGCAATTGACATATTTAGTCGTATAATTAAGAATTAAGATAATTAAATGCGCTTTGAAAAGTTTAGACGAAAGACATCCAAATGATTCGCGTAGGAATCACATTTATACCGACGTTGAGACAAGGGTTATGCCCTCTAAAACAACCGTGAAAACACCTTATGAACGTATCCAATTTAAAATATTATTAAAGATATAATATAAAGTTTTGATGCCATTATGCTCTGTACCCAAAATCTAAAAGATGCTCTTGATCGGTACTGATGATGAAAGAGAAATCCAAAGAATGGGAACAACAACTCAAAACCTACTCTACTTAATCTACGTAGAATGATTTATCCGTAGACGAGAAATCCCAAGAATGGGAACAACACTCAAAACCTACTCTACTTAATCTATGTAGAATGATTTATCCGTAGACAACTTTCATGATAGTTTTTTTACAGTAATTACAGATATTGTTCTCAAAATATTAATAGCAATTGATAATATCAGAAATTTTTTTAATTTTTATTAAAAATTATTGAAAAGAATTTGTGAAAAATATAATATTTAAATAATAATAATAACATATTAATATAGAATTTTTGGATATTTTACCAGAAATTTATTGCAATATTAGTATTTATTGAGAAATAAATGCAGTGCCAATAAACTAGGGTTGCAACTCGGGTCGAGTTTTGGCCTAACTCGCATGATTCGATCCGAGAAATCATGTGGGTCGGGTCAAGAATTTCGAATCAACGGGTTGTGTTGCGTTGAGGAGATAAAAATCCACACGAAATTCAGGTCAAATCGGATTGGGAATTTTACAAATTAACCTGACCTGATTCGACCGGGCAAAAATAAGTTCAAAATATAAGTCGGGTCAGAATTCAAGTTGATTCGAGTCGAATTGAGTTGTGAAATTTGAATTGAAAAATTAAGTCAAATCAAGTTGGATTTTAAAGAATCTGACCTGTCCGACCTCAATTAGAATTCTATGATAAATTTGTAAAATCAACGATATTTGTGATGTTGCTATCAACAACAATAAAAATCATTTTCATTTCATGAATAATAAAGTTATAAAATAACAATTATCAAAAAGAAATATTTGATATCAACTATCCATATAATGTGGAAGATTGATATGTTACATGAGTGGATACTTCAATGGGTCATTCTTTTTCGTTTTACAGAGCGGGAAAAAAATAGAAGTAGGGCACGTGTAAAGGAAGCATTTGGCCGAATCTATCTCACGTCCGGAAGACTTGCCCTTGCGTTTGGTTCCTTCATCTTCTCACCTTCCTTTCTCCTCTTTTTCTTTTCTTTCTTTCTTTCCTTCTTTAAAAACTGCTACTACACTTAAACACCACAGAGACAAAAAGCAGCTTTTACAAAGAAAAGATGAGATGATATGAGATGAGAACCTCTCTCTGTCTGTCTCTCTCTCTATTGATTCTCTCTCTTAATATCTTCTACAGTAGTAAATTGGATTGGAATGGGTTGGTTATTCTCTCTCTTTCTTCTCTTTTAATGTTGGAGCCTTCTTCTACTGTAAAAAGCTCTTGGGTTGAGTTATTTGTGACTTTTTCTACTCATTACTCTTTGGTTTTAGAGAAAGCACAGAGCATTGAGCCCTGAGCCTCCTGCTCCCATCAAAAGTACAATTTCATTAGCTGTCGTTCCGTACGTTGGACTTTGGATCTAAGGAGGGAAGGGGGAGAGAGGGGGAAAGTTTCCAAAATGAGCGACTTTGGAAGGATTCCTCACTCCATTATCATCATCTTAAAGACTTAAATCATAAAACCCTTGAGATTTGTCTATGATAACGGTGTTCATTTAGTGTAAATGTAGAGATCTTTTTTAATATCTCCATAATGCAACCCCACCCATTCCAATACACTTTATTGATATTTAATAAAATGCAAATTTATTTAATATATGTTTAAAGTTTAAACTTTGTAGTATGTGATAAATATGTCGAAATATATCAATTATCTAATATGGGCAGGTGTTACACTTAAGATATGACATATGAGTACAGACTTTTGGGTAAATGAGTTTGACGAAGTTTAATAACATAAATTTTGATATGTGGAGTCCAGGTTGAATTTAACGGGCCTATTCATGTCTCATACTCACTTATTTCGTGAGAATTGTGCCTGTATCTAATTTAATATTAACTTAATTTTTTAAATATATTAATTTAATCTAGCCATTTCATATAAACACCTGATTTTTCTGTCTCTACATATCTGATTTCAAAAAACTTGAATGAAATTACCATTCTATCCCTCCGTATATATTCATCCGAACGAACACATCAGTGTAATTTCAATTCTTTCGAATGAGTGTCCATTCAAATGTATATGTCAATCCTTCACAAAATTCGACTTATTTATTCGAATGAACTGAAAGAACGAAAATTACACTGAAATGTATGTTTGGATGACTGTATTCATCCAAACGAACTGAGAATAAACTGCTAGTTCGTTCGGATGACCTAAAATACGGGGGTAGAATGGTAATTTCACCTAAAAATTTGAAAACAGGTGTGTAAAGTAGGAATTCTGAGTGTCTATATGGTTGGCCTTAATTTATATATTTCATCATGATAGCTATCAAATAATCTAAATAATGTGGTTGAATTGTCTTAAATATTTTAAATTTATCTTTGAGGGAGTTTTATACGAGACCATTGTTAGCATGACTCAGATCATTTATGGATTTTGGAATCTTGAGATTCATAAATGTATGAGTACTCTCTCCTTTTAAAGTTGATTTTTAGGGATAAGTTCTACAATGTATTTTAATATGGTATCAAAGTAAGGTACTATAGGGATGAATCAGATTTATATCTCCAATTCTGCATGAAGGGGAGAGCTAAGTGAGGGTGGTACCAGCATATTCTTTTATGCAATTGGCCCTTCTTTTTGGATCTCGCATGCGTATATGTTTCGTTCTGCGCTCAGTTTCTGACCTTGTACCTATTTTTTTCTCCTTGAGCCGTCTCTTGTTGGGCCCTTCCAAGCCTAGCTATATACTTTTTTTGTTTCTGACTTGGCCCGGGCTGTGGGCATTGAATATATTCTTTTGGGCTCTTTTGAATGATATTCACTAACTTATTCATTCAAAAAGGGAAGAGTTGAGTGTCTCCAGCTTTGACGTGAGAAAGAGGGTTGGCATGTCCTACATCACCTGTGATCTTTAGGATCTTGAGATTTATAAATGTATCGACACACTCTCCCTTATAAACAGATTTTTAGAGATAAATCTGTCCATATATTTTACCAACCATGTATTCGGACAAATAGTGCCTCAAGCATTTTTAGTTACACCCATCGATATCATAACAACTTAAAAGAAAAAAGAAAAAAAAAGTATTTAGTCTACTTTGGTACAAGAAGCGAAGTTAGATGACATGTGATTTGCAGAGTCTCTATCCCTATTCTTCGAGTTTCAGAGTTTATCTACATCCACACTTTTAATTGAAGAATGAACTACAACAATATTCAATTATCAATATATAAGCTTTTATGAAAAAAAATTCATCAACATGTTCTTTCGATGATGTGCTAATGGTGAGTTAAGGTTTTCTATCTTTAGATCATTACAAAACTTAAAATATTAGATAATTATCAGAGGTAAGACTTCACCAATCCCCTATCCATGTGGACCCATATCTACATTTGAAGGGTGTTCGACTCATTTTTTATAAAAATTGAGACATGTTAGGCGATATGTTCATATAAGCAATCCATGGCTCCAATGTACTTAATGAATTTAAAATAAAAATAAATAAATAAATAAATATATTTAATTGAGAATGAACTACAACAATATTCAATTATCAATATATATAATCTTTTGGTTATTGCTTTTGGGTTATCTTTTATTGGCTCTTTTGTTTTATGTTTCTCTTTCTCTTGTGATTCATAATTTGAGTATATACCTCCTATACTTTAATCTCCTTGTAAATTCTTTTCTTAATGAGAATTTGCCGTTAATATTTCAAAAAAAATCAATATATATATAATCTTTTATGAAATTTTTGTAACGATGATGTGCTAATGGTGAGGTAAGCTTTTCCATCTTTAGGTCATTACAAAACTTAAAATATAAGATGATTATCAGGTAAGACTTCACGAACCCGCTATCCATACGTACCTATATCCACATTTGAAGAGTGTTCTCAGTAAGGTGACTAATTTTTTATAAAAATTGAGACATGTTAGGCGATGTGCTCATATAAGCAATCCATGGCTCCAATGTACTTAATGAATTTTAAAAAATATATATACAGTGGACTCAGCTGACTCAGTTTAGTCGTCTGGCCCACATTGATCCCCCCATCAATGTCTATCATTGGATGAAAATCAATTATCTAATTTTTATTACTTTGATTCTAACTGGAGTTTTTTTTTTTTTCCCATTTCAAAGCATTGATTCAGTGACATTTTAAATTCTCACTAAACCAACATTTTGAACGGTGGGTGGGAATAAGAATTGGGCGTCTAGAATTGGATTTTGCTGGAATAAGCACCAATTCCCTAACATTTTTTGCTGTCATTTCTTGTTGAGCTATAAGTGGGAAGAGGAAAAAATTGAAAACTTATTCATTGTGAATTGGTTCATAAAAAATAATATGAACTTTTAACTATAGATTTTAGATAAATAAAAAATTATCAGTTTCACTTTAAAATTCAATCAATAATTTAATTAAAAATTCACACTAACTGCTGTGACTGATTTACAGCAGATGATGTGTAAAAGAACATCTATTGAAAGAATTCTAGTTCCACCCATGAAACCAAATAAAAACAAGAACAAGTTGTGACAAAATTTTTTAAAGTGAACTTGACCGAAAATGACAATCAATTGCCGCAAAACAAGCTAGTGGTCTTTACCTGTGAAGTGAGAGACAATACTTTATTTAATGACAAAGAACTCTAAGATTTAACTCAAATGAGGTCATAAATATGAGTGATAATTTTAAATTTATCATATTTTTATGAGCAAAATATTATTACTATATAAAGATAATTTTTTAATAAAATTACATTAAAAATATGACAAATGACATCAAAGTAATAATATTTGATGATTATAACTTAAAAGATTTTTAAAAAATGCCATCAATATCGCGATATTAACCCGGGCCTTTCCGACCTCTTGCGTCTAAGACAAGTTCTTGACCGTCAAACCAATCGTCACGGTTTAACAGATTTTCATAATATTATCACTGCATTACTAAATTTTGGCAATAATAATGGAAAAATGGTAAAGTCCCAATAGTAATAGAAAATGAACTTTTCACAATATTTTTGAATTAAAAATGAAAATACTTTCTTACATGGGTACCACTTTTGGAGAACACTACTTGTGGTCTTTCATAACTTGCCAAATGAGTTCAAATTAACTTATCGCCATTCAACAATGCATGCTTTCAATTTATGTTCATACAATTGAGTATGCAGTTCTCTTCTTTTTTTTTCCCAACTGTAACAACAATACATGAAAAAATAACTAAAACATAAATCAAGCTTTCACCAAATTACAATCTCTGTACATTTTATTCTAATCATTGTCAAAATCCCAGAGACTTCATCTTCTGAGAAAAGAATTGGGTACAAAAAGAATAGATTCCGATACAGGTTTGCCCTCGGAAAAATTCATTTACAGTTAGTATTGGATTACATTGCTCCCGATCCCTGGTGTTTATCTATGACTCTACAAAAATACAAGAACGTGATGATCATATGTCAACGGAACTGTGTAAAATATAATATGAGTAGAACTTTGATGTATCATCTCTCACTGAACCTGTTGCAATCTTTCAGAAAAGCTCATTTTGTTAACTTGCTTTGGCCTGAGGTTCAACATTTGTCGAATCTCGAAGCAGCTGCAGCATATCTTTAAGGTGGCTCCTCAACTGTCTTCTGCAAAAGCTTTGTATATGAAATCGCGAAATCGTTTTGAATACTGCTTCGGATCAACTGCTGATATTGAGGTTGGATCATATTGTATGGACTTGTATGCATGCTCAAGCTTCTTGCTGATATCATAGTCTTGGAGTATGTCAATTATGCCAAAAAACATGATCACATCATAGAACTCTCCCGTTGGTTCACCTATCAGCGGAGATTCAGTGTCACTTCTTCTTACTGTTTGCTCCACTCTTGCTGGCATGTTTATACCCAGTCTGATAGTTGACCACCTATAAGGTTTATTTAAGAACAGGAGAAGAGAGAGAGAGAGAGAGAGCGAGTATTCAGTATTATGTGGAAGGACCTACTTTGGATGTAGTCGAATTTCAAGAGGTTCGAATTTTTTTGAGGAACTGACTCTTGCAAACTATTTTTGACGTGTTCTGATGTATGGAAACTTAGGATCAAATTAGAATTTTTTTCACCTGCCCCATGACAATATCAACAATCATGCTGGTAGTGATTTGGCATAAACATAAAAGGGCAAAATCCCATGCAATGAAGAGCTTGAAATGGGTACCAGAGAACATAACATTTCAACCTCAAAGTTTACGAACTTCCATTTTGATGCATTTGTGCAAATGCAAACTGAACAAGGACTCTGAATATAGCTATAGAATTGAACTGTACCGGGTAGGATCACAGAGAAGTTGATCCATGTCGACTCTAGAAAGACGTGGAGTTGCCCCACTTGTTTGATCAGGCTCACTATTACCTGGAATGGACAAAATCTCAAATGCCTTTTTTTACGAGGAACAAAAACTAAAGGTTAAAGTAGGGATGCTCTAAGTGGAGATAATAATAATAATATTAGCTGCTGATCTTATGGGCTCCACAGTATGAAATTGCTGAAATGCACACCCCCACTGGATGGTTCTTGCCATCCATTGAGATGCATAACTACAGTTGAATGGTTCACATATAAAGTGAACTCACTTTGGATGCCTAGAAAAATCTGTTCAGCTTGTTTCTAGGGCATCTTCCTCCACAATGGAGCTTGACAAAACAACATTTCGAATTAACCAAATGGTGGACAGCATGGACAGTTTGTTCTTCCATGAAAAGGTCAAAACAAGTGTTGCATATATTTCCCAGCCACTAGTTTTACACATTCTAATCAAATGACTAGGAACGGTATCTGAGAGAAGGATGAGAACAAACCTCTAGGAGTTCGAATTACAGTGGCCGGAACCTCCGCCACAAGGCGATCCTTGGAGGATACTTCTCTGAAATGCAGCCCCACCAGAAGGCTGTAATCCATAATTCTCTCCTGTTCAAGAAAATCACAGTCTCGATCCAATTGCCTGCAAAACATATTTTGTCTCATGTGATGGAATTTTTTGAAATAATGCTCACTCATCCAGAGGGCAATGGTAGGTAGAGTATAGAGAGAAGATAACTGGATTTTGACAACTTTAGGACCAACTGACATGGGAGTAACATTTTTATGAGTGGAATATAATGCACAAGTTCCTAATAGTGCACTTTGGTGGGTGTGTTTTCAGAATGGTCTGATAGGGTACCAAAAACATTCTGAAGCAAGCAATGACATCTCAAATCTCTGTTCAATTACAAGTTAACCATCGATGCATTACTGATTTTTCTTGGTCTAGAGCATACAGGCATCATTAGCTTTTGATAGCCATGACAAATTGTGTGTCAAAATATGAATAGACCAAATGGTAACGTAACAAGAGTAGGTCTGGTAGCAGTCCAGGTGTAGCACACCAGGATTTTTTCTAACAAGCCATGTTAGAGCATGGTCCCACCCATGGCAAGCTAGATTGCAGAGAGAAGGCAGGATCTCCTAGATTACAGCCTACTAGAAATGGGTCATACATATCATCCCAAACCTTGATGTTAGGACCCTAAAGCTTAAGGTTGGAGCTTTTTCCCCTCAAGTTGTTCTACAAATGATGTGCAACAGTTGGATGACTGATGGGTATGCATCACAATACTCTTTTAGGGACCATAATAGTGAATAGCCAGAATTTTAACTTACCTGTGAAGCTCTTGAAACCAAGCTTTCGGGAGTCGAAGAATAAAATTCAGATCAAGGTCTTTGAGAGTCGTGTTTTCATCAATCTCTTCCTCAGGCTTGTCAGTTGTGCGGCCATGTGAAGATCCTTTCAAGTCATAGCGCCTGTGAATGGCGTACTCAGAGCAGAAAAGATTCCCCATTATAACAAAGCGGACCTGCTCATCATTCCAAAGAGAAAAAGAAAAAAAAGCAGACCTGCTCCATCAAACCAACTGTTTTAACACCAGAGATAAAAATGTTGAGAACAATATAGATGAATGTTGGGCTCAAGACTGTCATATAATATTCTTGAACAATGACTGTCATATAATCAATTGGTCAAACAAATTGTTGAGCTCTAACAACCCTAAGTGTATGGCCCATATTCTGGTGATCTAAGATACTCATGCGACAGGAGTACTGTCTGTGCAAATACTCAAAACCTGTCCCCGTTGCAATATTTTAAACTTACAATTAGCCTTCCTTAAATGAAGGCCAATGCAACTGAAAGCATCCATTTTCAGGCAACCAATTGTAAAAGTTGGATAGAATGACAGAAGAGGACCTCAGGAATGCCTACTCACAATAATGAGGCCCGCAATGATAGAAGTCCCAGAAAGTAGACCCTTCCCGGATCATTGCAGGCTGAATATACAACATTTTTTGGATGGAGTACTTATCAATATATTACCTTCTTTTGAGTAGCTCCAGTTAATTTTACACTATGAAGACCAAAGAATTTGGTCACTAACGTATTTTCAAATGCCCGTACATGATTGTAATAGGCTGGAAGCATCCTGAGAAGAACCTGTGTGGCAACAAGTAATCAACATCAGCCAAAAAAAAATTGAGTATTTTTCAGATGGGAGTAAATAATAGAAAGCAAGTACGCACTTTTACTTCCGATTTCTTCATTGTCTTTATCATGTACCGGTCATCATGGGTCAAGTAAAAGAAGCTTCCACTTTTCCCCGGAGAAGAGAGCTCCCGGAGTGCATCATTTCCACATATGGATAGCATATAATCAGCCACATCAATCTTGAACAGCTTTCGTAGAGTCCTGAATAAAAGTTGAGATGACCATATATGACAAAGTGAAAAAATAAAGTACTCAACAAACAGAACATAATGGCTAGTCAATCAATCCATCTGGCCTAACCTGAACACAATTGGGCAGTAATCCTTCCATCTGAAATCACAAGACTGGTGCGGTGGGGTATATTTTGATCCTTCAGGCGGGAACTTTGTCCAGAATTTTTCTTTAGGATCAAAAGCAGATGCTTTCAGATCAAGAGAAGTAGCTGGGGCAGGCCTTCCTGCAGCATATCTGCACCATGACATTGCATGTTTACAGTAAGAGACAGGAAAAGATAACCGGCAAACTAGTATGTTGAATATTTCTCCAAAACACAAATGAAAACATTAAACTATTTTATCTTTCAAAAGAAAAAACATTTTGATATTTTTATTTTATGATCATCTTTAATTGGTAATAAAAGAGTAATTACTCACTAGAGGGTGTCATACAGATTATTATTCTTCTTACTCTTTTTTTTTTATCTTTTCTTCTTCTTCATTTTTTGGAAAGGAGGGGGTGGGGGCACTCAGTCCAAAGTGAGACATGTAGAAGGGCATTGTACCTTGGAAAGAGAATTTCAACCAATCTCATTGACTCCAACTGTTTAGTGTGGAATTAATTTCTAAAGTGAGTTCCTTAATTTCAACTAATCCCATTGAGTCCACCACATAAGTTCTTCTTCCTCTTCATTTCTGCTGCATGTTTCTTCACAATAGCAGACAAGTAATGAGGTAAAGCTGCTGAAGATTTCCTTACTCACATCCAAGGACATCTACCCCAACAAAATATGCTTTCGTCTATGATATCAGTTGACTGTCATAAGCTAACAGGCTAATCAGTTACCGTTTTTCCTAAATTCTGAGTAAATGTCAATCTTAACTCAAAAATTTCTTTCTGACTGGACAAAAACCATCACACTGCATGTTTATGATAAGGGACAAAGATGAAGATGATTGGTGGACAAGTAAATCTGCTGCATGGAAGACTGAAAACCAATATTTGCCCCTTGGAAATCCAGCCCAATAGAACACATTTGTTTGATCTCCCACTACTGAGTTAACATACCAATCACTTGACATCTATTCTGTATACCCTGTGAAAGTGTCTCTGAATTCAAAACTTTCTTGCTTAATACCACAAAAATCGGTATATTCAGGCATGGACTTCATCAGGTTGTAATAGTATTTATTAATTTCTGTAGTCCAGAAACCTGGAAGCATAAAGATGCAGCTCACTGCATTTTTTTTCTGATAATATGGTTATCCCCAACACATATTGGAGGTGAGACTAATCCAATAGATACAAGAAACTACCCACAAGCCTCTATGTATCACAAAAGCTTGAAAAGTCGAACAAAGACCTCTAGTCTAATCTTGGAAGCTCAGGCCAACTGAGCCACCTGTGAGGGTTTAACTCACTGCACATATTACTTAAGCAATCAATGCTATATCATAATGGACGCCAAGCACTTGCATTAATTGTGGTAAAAGTGTGGACCAATTGCAGTTTAGTTTACAACTAAGATACCACAAACATATAATGAGGTACCAGTTTCAAGCAAACCCGCTACTTCTTTTTGGTGAAGAAATAGAAGTCCACATACAAATTGGTTCCTTTATAATATTGGGTAGAAGAAAGGAGCATGATAAGATAGAACAAGTGAAAGAAACCAAAGACAAAAGTATCACCTTTTTAATGGTCTTATCAGGCTAGCTAAACACGGATGGCAGTGTATGGGAGTCAAAAACATCAAGACCAAAAGTACCATTATTCTCACTATTTCAACAGGCTTGCTAAACAAGGATGATGGCAACATGTAAGAGGTTGCAGAACATGTGATAAGCCAATACCCCCCACCCCTTGCCCAAATAAATAAATAAACACTCAGAAAAGGTGTTGAAGTACTAAGTGAAATGATTGTCTGCTATCATCCTCATGGTAATTTCTATGAGGATGAGTCAATACACCGCCCATTTTGAGAAACAAATCCAACTGTTGGTGAAAAACTACACAAAAGTCCTCATGGAAACTACCATGAGGATGACAGCATATGATCATTTCTCAAGTGTTAAAATTTATATTTTCCATAATTAAGGACCTTCATAAACAAAACTACACTTCAAAAATTGAGAAGGGTAAAACATAAATCATCACCATCAGAGCTTACATGCCTCATTTCCACCTGTTTGAAGTTGGCAATGAGAATCCTACTTCTCCACACCTTGCCATTGGAGTTTAATTATCAGTCATTTGACAAGCTAACACTATTAGAGTCGGAGCCTCAACACATGTACGACTTTCTGAGCAAAAAAAATCCATTGATTTGGTGCACATGTGGGGTCCATAGTTTCCATCCAGGACTAGAACTTTGACAGAAGCAGTTAGATAATGATCAGACATATAGCAACTAACAGGTTAGTTCAGCCAGGCAAGTCAAATCATTTTTACGTAATTATTTTTATTAGATATAATTCTAAATTAATTTATTTTTCTTAAAATTAGAAATATCCATAAGACTTGGAACTAAAGAAGAAATGTAATTCAGCAATGACAACTAAAATAGGGAATCAAATGTTTAGAATACAACTAGAGGGATGTAATATTAAAGTTTCAGCTAATTTGAACTAATCTTTACTTGATCTATGGTGAAGCTGCCCTAATTGTACGTCAAGCCCACTTTTCATTATAGGAAACTATAGGATCTCAACAATCCTCCATACAAGTGACAAACCCCAAAGTCACTCATGTAGATTGTTCATCCTTCATTTGAAATACACCATGAGGCGTGGTAGGATTTAACGTCATCCATAGTGTATTTCAAGCTAACATTGAATGGTCTTCATGAAACAGCAACATTAGGGCACATGTACCAAAGGCGGACTTGAGATCTATTGGTTTCCATGATGTATATCTAATTTTTTAATAAAAAAAGTGAATCTTATTATGCATGTATACTGTATAGGGTAAAACTACAATGTCCTGTTCCTATACCATAAAATGCGGCCCACCATGAAAATCCAAAACCAAACGCACTTATCCCAACAAATTGTCATGGTCCCAACTTCACACCTATCTGATTGATACCCCTTTTTGGATTGAGCCATCAAAAGTGTGTGCGAGTAACACCACAAAATTCGAGCCACTCAGATCATAGTTTACAATCACAGATTTGAGGTGATTTTTTGCAATGGCTCTTAACGTGAATACCTCCATATTCCCACCCTCCTCCACAACTAGCATGCATCGAAGTGGGGCGCACAGAACAGGGTGTCTCTACCCCATGATTGGCCATACTGAAGTGCATCCATGCGTAACTGCTTGCGTTATTACTTCCACAACAAATTTCAATATAAGCTTCTTGTCGCAGATGTGTGTATGTATGTATGCAGTATACATACAGCAAAATATTAAGAAAAGAGTTGTTGTTCTCAAATTCAAGAATTTTAAAATACACAAGAATAAAAAGAACTAGCAACTTCATAATTATATAATTTGCACTTTAGACCAAAAGAAGGTAGATGAATCCATTATAAAGTGGTTTGATGCTAAAACACTATATTACATGCATAGAAGGAGATTATAAAAAACACAACATTGCAAGGATATAGAGGCAAAACAAGTAATCAGGAATCAGGAATCTATAGATGACTTTGTCTAGTCAGTTTTACCACTTCTACATTCTTTTTCAGAACCATCATATCCTAACATCATGAAATTTTCCCAACCTAAATTCAAAAGGCCAATCTGAAAAGAAATTATTCATTATTTGGGATTCCCATTCCTGATGGACGAGCAAAGACGACATTGACTTGATTCTTTCTTCATATCATTATTATTCCCTATCCAGTTTACCATTAGCACAACAGTTCATTGATTCCCACATGAACGGCTCTGGCATACCTTGACATTGAGAAGCTGGTAGAAAGTAAAAAACAAAAAATTTGAATTACCAGAGATGGAAATATGCAGGACGTTGTCAAAGGTCACTCTGGCCAAGGCTCTTAAGATTCATTACCAAAAATACAACCTTGAAATTTGAATTTTAAAACCCAGTCTCAAGCATTCAAGATTCAACATGACAGTAAAGATGGAAATATGCATTTTGGGTTACAGCAATCCCTCCTCCAATATATAATCATATACCTTCCATATGAAGTAGCACACACATGAAGAGTAAGATAAAAGACACATCAGAGCAGTTAAGCATTCACAAATTTGAAACAGGGCAACAATATGCAAGGCTTTCAATTCAATCGATGCAAAACAAAGAAATCGAAGAAAAGAAATGCAAGAGAACATTCACCTGATTCCCAACTGCAAATTGAGCATTAGATCATAGTTTTTGTGCCCTTTGGAGATGGTCTCCCCCTGCTTCTTCATCTCCCTCTGTGGGAACCTCAGACGAGGGGTCCGGCTTGGCCTAAACTCTGAGTCTTCAACACAATGTCCCGCTAAACCATCCTCACACTCACTGCCAGGTACAAAATTCCCATCAACACCATCACAACTAATGTCCCCATCCGAGTCCAAAATAGAAATCTGCTCCATACTCTTTGCTAACCCGCCATTTGCCCCTCCATTGGAATTCTTTTTCATGTTGTCAAATGAGTGCCCTTTCCTTCTTGGCTTGTCGACTGCAGCCTTGGCTGACCGCCACAAAACCTGTTTCTGTAGGAAATCCGTCTCTGCCCAAGACCAATTCAGTCTTTTCTGCGATGGGAGGACTGAGATGTTATCGACAGGGCAGATTTTGCAGTCACTTAGATGGACTGAGAAAACCTCCTGGGGATCCCAATCAACATTCCCAACAGGGGAAGCCCCACCAGATGGATAGTACGTTCCATTCTGCTCTTTCGGGTCTTTGCTCCATGTTCCGACATAGAAGCTCCCATCGACCCAAAGAAAGCGGCCCTCCCCCTTAGGCAGGCCATCTTCCCACAAGCCAACATAACGATTGCCATTAGTCCAAATCATTGAACCCTTCCCGGAGATAACCCCATTCTTCCACTGCCCTTCGTATTCATTCCCATTGTCCCAAATGTACCTCCCCTGCCCATCCTGCAATCCACTCCGCCACTCTCCTTCATAGTAATCCCCATTGGAGTAGCTCTTCTGCCCCTTTCCGTGCTTCATGTTCATGACCCAGTTGCCGCGGTAGGTGTCGCCGGTGGAACCCATGTAGGTGCCAAATCCATCCATGAATCCAGACTTGAATTCCCCTTCATAGGTGGCGCCAGACGGCCACAAGAACTTCCCCCGGCCTGTTGCCTTCCCACGTCGCCATTCGCCTTCATATATGCAACCATCTGTCCACAAGTACTTTCCTGTACCGTGAGGATGATTTCCACACCACTGCCCGGTGTAGAAATCCCCATTGGACAAAACCTTCTCGGCATGAGACTTCTCTTCCAATCCACTCTCCCCATCTCCCTCCTCGTCATCCACATGCGCCACGGACATTGCCTGAAGAAATGCAATGCCACCCAAATACCCTTTTCGTTGTTTCTCTGTTTTCTTCTTTTCCTGTTTTCTTAGTCTGCATTTTCCTCTCGTCTAGACCCTCTTGTCACATGACAAAAACGGGCATTTCCCATCCACTTCATTTTTCTCAATACCAAACAGGACTTTCACTTCTGGAACGTAAGATAAAATGCCAACCGAATCCACTAGAAAAATGGCAGAAAAAAAAAAAATCAAAGAGGAAAACTGCTTTGGTTCACAAAGTAAAATGCCAAATACAATAGAGAACAAGGATAAAAGGAAAGAAGCCGCCTTTGTACTCTCGTTTTCAGGTTGCTTTTGCTTAAGAATGAAATGCAGAATTGGGTAGGGAAGATGAAGAACAAGGAGGAGGTCTGGGTCACAAAACAAATACAAAAATGGAATGGGAGAAGAACGTGAAAAAGGAGATAGAAGAAGAATAAACGTGTTGCTTTCGTTGTCTTGGTTAACTTTTGGGTGACAAAATAAGATGCAGAACCGGACAGAGGAGGGAGAAAAAACAGAGGAAGCGGAAACCTTTGTGCTTTTGTTTTTCGCTTCCTTTTGTTCAGACAACGTCGTTTGAGGCCTACATTTGCTTCTCCTACTTCGCCTCACGACGCGGGCATGCGACAGAGAATGTGGGTGAGAGAGAGAGTGAGAAGAGAGGTTCCTTTCTCGCACTTTCTTTATTTAGGTGGGGCCGTCCAAGCCTTGCCGATGTTGGTGTAGACTAGAGAGAGAGAGGTGGATTGTAGGGTGAAAAGGAAATCGTGCTGGCCTGCTTCCCCGCTTCTGGTGGGGCAAGAGAGAAATTAATGGATGGAGAATAGAGAGAAAAGAGGAAGGAGGGCTAGCAGGGAGGGAGAAGAGGGAAGGAGAAGGTTTTGTGTCTTTGTTCTTGTTGTTGACCATGTCCTAAACAAGGACATGTCCCTCTCAGTAGAAGCGACATTTGGCAACTTTGCATAAGGTGAGATCAAGTGACTGTAGATGCTCTCTCAATTCAATTTCAGACAAATCCTCATTCTCATTGTTTGGGGTCCTCTCCTTTTTCCAAATTCTCACAGCTATCAGTATCCATGGATGAACGATGCAAACTATGCAGAATTGCAGAACACCTAAGAGATTCACCCACTTTCTCAATTTACTGAGGGTGGCAACCAACTCAGTAAAATGTATTCCATTAACCTATTTCAGTTCAAAATTTATAAACTTCGAAACCAAAGCTTATCGAAGTTGAGGAATTCTCACAATTCAAAAGACTCTATGTAGTGCTATGGTAGACTACTTTTATTCTAAAATTTTAATTTTTTAAAGGACTCTCAAACACTTATAAATTTCTCTACGACATTATTTAACTCTTTCAAAATTTATATGAGGCTTATTTGAGACAGTTCCAAAATGCATATGAAATAATTAAATTGAGACAGATGGAGTAATAATATTTTTAAGATTAGACTAAAGGTTTTAGATTCGATTGCGGGAGAACTCAATTGATATATGAGACTTGTATATGATTTCGTGTATCCGTGGAATTTGTCTCACTTCCCATATGAGATGGGGATATCCATGTTATCTTAAAAAAAATATAAAATTTATTAAATGATACATCCTCTGTCCCATATTAATTGTCCTATATGAATTTTGAAATTATCTCAAAATAGTTGTCTCATTTATATTTGAGTAGTATGAAGTGTGTTGAAAATGAATAAGATCACATGAAGTGCTAGTCTATATAGAGAGTTCTTTAAAAAATACAAATATTTCAAATAAGACAACTAAATTAAGACGGAAGAAGTAATATATTTACTAGTCCCTTTGACTTAAATTAGTTGTCCTATATAGATTTTGAAATTATTCCAAAATAGTTATCTTATTTATATTAGATTAGTATAAAGTGTGTTGAAAATAGATGAGATTAAATAAAGTGTTGCTCTATGTAGAAAGTTCCTTATTTAAATGAAATAACTAAAATTATACGAAAGGAGGATTAAAGATTTTTAGTTTTAAACTTGGACACCATGATATAAATATTCATTGTTCTAACTTTTGTAGACGAGTAAAGTGTTGGCTGCTTAAATCAATGTCAGGGTACCTCAGTAATTATATCAAAAAATATTATTAAATTCTCACATAATTAAATAGTGCATTTATGTTAAGATAGCATTTTTTTTAAGGTGTGGAACTAATCAAAAAGTTGGATTTTTTTAGGGTCTCCATTTACACATCCGATTTTTCTGCCTCTATACATCTATTTTCGAGTGCGGATAGCTAATTACCATTTTGCCCCTGCATTTCCATTCGTTTGAACGAATTCCGAGTTCATTTCGACATTCGTTCGAACGAATGGACACATACTCTATCCAATTTTGATTCGTTCGAACGAATCTCTTTTATAAAATCAATTCGTTCGAATGAATCGGGTGAACAGTAATGATAAAATCGATTCGTTCGAATGAATCGATTTTTTTTTTTAAAATTTTAAAGTTATTTTTTAAGCACTGTGTATTTTCAAAATTTCTCAAATTAAATATCCGAACTAATTACGATAATCTGATAAAAATACTTTAAGACTTCAAGGTCTTTTGACACTCTTAAATATTTAAAACACAGTATTTTACAAATAATGGTGTCCCTAGGGTGTGCCGAAAATACATTTAGGAGTGTCAAAAGACTTAAAGTCTTAAAGTATTTTTATCAGGTTACCCTATGGTGTGCCGAAAACACATTTAGGAATGTCAAAAGACCTTGAAGTGTTAAAGTATTTTTATCAGGTTATCGAAATTAGTCAAGATATTCAATTTGAGAAATTTTGGAAATACACAGTGCTTAAAAAATAACTTTAAAATTTTAAAAAAAAATCGATTCATTCGAATGAATGGGTGAACATTAACATGCATTACTGTTCACCTGATTCATTCGAATGAATTGATTTTATAAAGGAGATTCGTTCGAATGAATCAAAATTGCATAGGATATGTGTCCATTCGTTCGAATGAATGCCGAAATGAACTGAGAATTCGTTCAAACGAATGGAAACGGCAAAATGGTAATTAGCCACGGGCATCCGGAAAATTATTGTGCTCTAGACAATTTTGTGATTTTTTTTGTTGGACCATTAAATCTCTAAAATTATCAATGTTGATCTTGTTACGATGATATTCGATGTTGGACGAATTTTTTTTTTTTCTTCGCTACATTGGTCCTGCTAATGACTATTATTATTACAATTTAAATTTTATTTATTTGAAGTCAGTGTACATTAAACTTACCAACTCTCAAATTAGTCAAATACAAAAAGTGATAAAAACTTTAATTGATTCAAATTTAATAGGATGCTAATCTACAAATAATCATGTTTAATTAGTTCAGAACATGATATATATCTCTAATCTAGTTAAAAAACAACACACGTGGTTGTTATAATTTATAAATACTAGCCATATGACATCCATACTAGAAATTAAACTGCCGAGATATCAGTCCCCTTATGGCCAATGAACTGATATTTCGGACAGGCGTCTAAATATCGGACTTTTTTTCAAAAATAAAAAAGAGAGAAATATCCGATACCAAATTTTGGACCCCTCATCGTACATCAATCATACCGGCTTCAGCTGTCTGTTACCAACTTCTTAGGGTGACAGTTTGAACTCCAGTAGAATCATAATTCTAAATATTCCATGGTTCTTCAATGTTTAGAACAATCTAGAACCATTTAGAAAGAAGATTCCAATCACATTTCTGTAGAGAACTTGTGATTCCACTGAATTTTTTTTTTCTGGAGTTAAAACGGCAGCACATTCATCCATTATATTGGCCAAAACCAGATTTAAAATGTAATTGGTAGAGAGAAACTTTTTTTGGTGGAAATGGTAACATCGTGACTGGAACAAAACATTTTAAGGCTGCTTAACAAGCACTAAAAGTGTCACAAGCTCATCAGGTTGAGTGAGAAAGTTACTGCCATCTTTGATCAGTCGACATTTTCTTACAGTCGGACACAGTAACAACAAATTCCTCTTATATTACAAGAGTGTAACCATATACTTCCTTCTCTAGGCTAGATGAAACCAGTTCGTATATGGAAAGTGGATTAAGAAGATGCAAAATAGACCAATTCAAAGTGAACTGCTTTCATTGACATAGGCAAAACTGACTCTGTAGTACGTCCATAACGGCTAACTCAATGATTTCTTTTCCTGTTTCTGATGAGACCATATTAGGAAACGCTAGAGCCATCAAGTTCAACTTGTGCTACAGCTGTGTTAATGGCATCAACTACCTCCATCTTCCCCCTGCTCACTGCTTCATCCACTGGTGTCCTTTCATGGCTAGCCAACACCCGATACCACAAGTGAACAAAAGAGACCATAGCATCACACAACGGCAAAAACATTGGACTCAAGGTCGAAAAAACATACCTGTTCAGAATAGTTGCATCAGCACCCCCAACAATCAAAACCCTAACCACCTGAATATGTTTCAATGAACCAGGAATCATTAAAAGTGGTACTGCTTCAAATCAGGTGCCACAACTTGGGAAGTATAGTTTATTACCTCACTATGTCCATTGAGGCAGGCCCAATGAAGAGGGGTATTTTTCTCCAAATTACAAGCATTGAGATCCTGCAGTACAGAGTGATCATTTGAGAAATTGTAATTGTGAAGAATGAACATGTTATGGCAGAATGATACACATAGCTAATACAGATAAGCCACTCTCCACATTTTTCTCACAGCATGCTACAGTAGCAACTTAATGCCAAATTTGGGCAAAGGGCATGCAAACCAGCATGAATAAAAGGAGATGGGAACAGGCTCATTCCACCTGCTAGGAAAGGATCCAAACCCAGCCCTGATGGCCATATATAGGCCCAGTATAATCCTGACAAAGTGAGCCTGTCCCCCTATATTGGAAAAATTCAGGCCTTAATTCTAATCTGGACACGTGTGAAGGTTGTTTGTCAACTCTGGATTATTTTCCCTCAGGTTTCATATGTTCACATCTCTGTCTCACCATTCTAACAGTAAATCCTACCACTGTTATTGTTCCACATACAACTGTCTCAAAAAATGCTCACGTCCAACAGATGTTTGTGGTTCACCAACACAGTGGGTCTGCATAGTCCCAACTAAAAGGGTAAGAATTAACTTGTGAGATGCATGAACTTGTTTTCCAGCAGGGAAAAAAAGGCTTAGAAATTTGTAAGATGGATAACAATACCAACACCACCACTCTCATTTTTAAATTTAGAATTTTGATTTCACCAATTTCTTTTATTGATGGTTGAGATTTCATCAAAATGTCTATCCCTCATCGCCCCATTTGAGAAATACACGTGTCTCCCGTGCTTCCTTGATCCTCAAGAACCACTGCCATTGTCTCAACACTCTCTGCTGCTGACAAAAAAGCATCTCAGATCTGTCACTCCACTCTTTTTCAGTGCCTTTTCTAATTTTAATTCAACGATCTCAAACCATCCATCCCTACAAATTTAGGTCCCCTTTTGCAGATCCACCACCATTTTCATCTACCAGAGGCCTCTTCTCCCCTATCTCCTTCTGTTTCATGATTTTCAAAGATGCCCTGCACCAATAGCACTCCATTTCCAATTCTTTAATCAGAACTGCATGTGGCCAGCAATTGAAAAGAACTTCCTTCAAGATCTTCATGTCGGTATGCACCTCGACCAACATAAAGGCAACACAAATTAGTTTTTGGTTCATCAGCCAGATTGATCATCACCAGCTCTCCAACCCTTTTTACTTCCTGAAAACGTTCTTCGACCAAGGCAAAAGAGGAATCATATAGCATTGGATCATACCATTCTCTTGGGATTTTGGGAGTAATGATACCACTGCTCCAATGTCACAAAGAAACTACTTCCAACTGGATCTGTCTTTTCTTTAATTTTTTCTTGCCCTCCAATGAAAAAGTGACCAAAAAAGCATCTCCCCCCAAACTCCTCGCTATCACATCCTCCAGCCCTTGAGATAAGGAATGATCTCACCTCATCAACAATGGAAAATGACTCGATTTGCACCACCAAAGATTTTTCCGACCAGGCATGGTTCTCCTCCCGCTATGCTTCACCAATATAAATCTTCTCCTCCTGTTTCTCCTTGATTATTTGCTCCCCACCTGAACCCTTAGTTGCATTTACATACGATTGATTCTTTACCTCAATCCACCCACCCTCCTGGATCTTATTTCTATTCCCATTATCTTTATTAATAACTTGCTGCCACCTTTCTACAAACCTGCAACTAACTAACCCTTTCTCTTAATGATACGGCCATCCATCCTTAACCCGAACCTTGTCCTCATATGAACCTTTCTATCACCATATTAAAAAAAAACTAAAAAAAACACACCATTCAGCATTGAAATAGCTTGTTGTGCTTGATTTTTTTTTTCTCTTATTCTAATGCAGGTAAAGACACTATTCATGGCATCCTTTCATGGAACAAAAACATCTAAAACCAAATCGAAGCACCCAAAAGTGGAAGCCAACTACTGGATATTCACACCCTTAAGTAAGTTCTCCAAAGACAGGGTGATGGGGACCACTATTAGCCCTTTTCTTTCGATAATATGAGTACCCCCACCCCACATTTGAGGTGAGACTATCCCACAGATACACAAAACAACCCAAGAGCCTCGTGTATTAAGTTAGTCCATTTACTATTACCAAAGATGGATCAATGGGGCATTATACAAAGAGAAGCCAAGGACTATAATTAAGAGAAACAAGATGTAAACTTGAACTTAAAGAAAGAATTTTGGGCTGCTTTACTGGTGAAGAAATCAGTTGATGCCAGAATCAAGATCACTTTTGCTAAAACAAGAAAGCAGAAATAATAACCTTCTTTGGGGCATTGTGTGTGTTAGAAATTGAATCGATGACATCAGGGAATCATCTACAAATGGTGGTAGTTTGGAAGATCCAGCTGAGATAAAGGATTTGTTGTTACTTCTACTAGGGAGGATTTAATCAAGATATTCTTCAAATGTTTGTTGGATAACTTTGGTGGATGAGGATGCTTTTACAGGCTCTACTTTATGAAAGGATGTGACAAGAACCAGTAGCACAACTAGTAAGGGCTCAGTGTTTCAGCCTACAGGTTGTGGATTCAAGTCCCATGAGCGTCAGATAGACAATCAGCCCATGGTAACCATTTGCCAAATCTAAATATAAAAAGACAACCCTAGATTGATGTGATAAATGGCTTAGATGATGATGATGATGATGAGTTTATGAAAGGATGCAAGTGTTATACTTATAATCTTGCTCATGCCGTATAATGTTTACTTCTACCTTTCCTCACTGGAATAAAACCATTGCCCAGTCACACTAATAAAAAGGAAGAATGGAGTGAGAAGGAAAAAAAAGAAGTATAATGTTTCTATGGACATCTGTTGTTTGTCAACATCAATATTGATCCCATGGAATCCAATGTCACCATTAGCTGGTAAGGACAGCAAAGAGAACAAAGAATAAAAGATTAGAGATTCAAAAGAAGGTTCCAGTATGGGAAAGACAGGTCTATATCCAGGTAAACAAATCACTAATATTTTGCACAATTAAAATGTAAGAACCAAAAAAAGGGTGTTCCAAAGAATTGTTGTTGTAATACTCTATTTGGCAAAAATAGGGGAAGACAAACATTTTGGTTTGTGAAACTGAAAAGTCTGCACATCTCTTCATGGAATGATGGAATTTCAGTCACCAACAAGTCTCTAGTTCATTGTTTCCAAAAGGACGTGACCTAAATTGTCTAAAAATATCATAAGAGTCTAGTAAGGGTGCTGCACCTTTGACATGAGGAACTTAAATCACTCTTTTAACTTATCACAATAAACCAAAAGTATCATCCAGAAATAATATTTAATAAAACAAAAGTCAGATATATGAAATTTCAAAAAAAAAAAAAAATGCACAATAATTTAAGGAAAAAAGTCCAGATAAAACAGCCTTCCTTACCGCTCCATTTTTAATAAGATACTCCACAATGTCAAGATGCCCATTAGCAGCAGCCATATGGAGTGCTGAAAGTGTCACAAAAGATGATAATAATAAATAGATAAGAAGACTAGTTGATGCGGCGCATCCCATCCCATGCGCAGATACAGTTTCCATGTTTTGTTTTATTTATTTTTAGTTTGTTTTGTTTTGTTTTAATTTTAGTTAGTTTCTTTTTAAGCAAGGGCACATTAGTAATATACCTTGTGTAAGCATTATATAAAGCTTTGTAGCCTTTGAGGCAAACACAAGATTGAATGAATAAATGGGTTGTGAGTGGCACTTAGTTTCTACATGTATGCGTCCTTGGGTCAGTGTTGAATATTCAGAAGCTGTTGCAGCAGCTACTGCTCTTTTCTTGATCTATCCCATTGGTCAAGGAAGTTCTTATGGTGGTATGCCTCTGAGCATATCTTGCATTTTCAATATTGAAGGAATTTCATATATAGTGAAAAGAATCCAATGAAGACATGAAGCATACTTCCTACACAAGCTTGTTCCTTAAATTTAACATCCACAGCCCAACAACTAGTTTGTTAATAAATCTTAACAGACTTTACCACTGACAAGGAACTACTAGAGATATATCACTGCCATCAATTGGAGATAAATATCACACAGATTAAACCAAAACAAATTTGGAATTTAAGTTGTTGAGAAATTACACTCCCTTGACAGGTCGGATTACCATCCCACAGGCAAAAGGACTCACAGATTATGACCAATAACAATGAGATTATAGAGCAAAATAGACATAATATGAACCAATGTTTAAGTCGCTTGTAATCAAACATAATATTTTATTAGTTTTCAAGTTTGAATCTGTTTACCTGCTATAAAGTATAAAGAAATACTACAAACATCACATGAGCACTGAGGATCTGACCAGGTCAACAGCCAGAGTAGAATATAATGACCACCTGCATTTTATTCCTTCCATGTGCTTACTTCTTCTAAGTTAATGTCGGTGTGCGATTTTATTGTGTTAGATTACATCTGATTTTGCACAACAGATGTGGAAGCATAACAAAAAATTACATTCCATTACTACCTGTTCGGCCTTCTGAATCCTTAGAATTTATAGAAAGGCCCCCAGACACTAAACTTGTCACATCATCAATGTCGGCATATCTAGCAGCCTGTAAACAGATAACAGGAAAAAAAAAGTGACTTCCTTGAGCAACAACTAAAGCTGATGCCAACTCTAATAGGAAACGCAAATATGACTTGAAGGTGTTTAGAGAAGTGTCAGCCAAACCATCTCTACCATCACAAGGTACTTATTACTTTGATCAGGGCCAATGATTTTATGAAACCCATCATGCATGTTGCCATTAGCCAGCAAATAAAGGCAGAAGTGAAGTCAATCAATCCGTCGGTTTCACTAAATGGACAGTTAACACGAAATTGAGACAATTTTTTTTGTCAAAATTCGGCATTCGATGGGTAAACTCACACCGGATGAATGATAAGAACTCTGCAATCACCAAATTATTTGGGCCTATGGCCTATTAATGTATTCTGTGTTCGACACCAAATCAATGGGCAAGTAATCATAATAGCATCTCTCCATACATACAGAGATATAAACCAACCAATAGAGGCAAAAGAAAACTGTGAGAAATAGAAGAAACCATCGACAATTAAACTGCATTTTCAGAAAAGGGTAACAGAAAATTCAATATTTCTAGCTCCAAAGAAATTAAAAAAGAAAATAAAGAAAATCGAAGAGAAATTGAGGTATACCTCTAGCAAGGCGAGGATGTCTTCGGGATTAGCCTGGCTTTGAGACTCTTGCGATTGATTCGCCTCGGCGCCCATGGTTGCTGCCTCCTGCTTCTCTGCTCCACCTAGGACTTCGACACTTGATAAATATGAATGCTTTTTCTCCGTGGGAATGGGTACCTCTGGATCGGGGCGGGTTGCTAATAGACCCGTTTATTAATTAAACAAAATTGGGTCAAATCAACCCATTTACATTGAAAACTGGAGATGCTCCCAAGTCCACACGATGCCTCTGGCCACTTAAATGTATTTTTTTGTATAGGTAGATATATGTGGCTACTATTGACCGTAAATTCATACTTAAATTAAAAAATAAATGCATCCTAGTTTTGTATAAAGGATTGTCTTTTTTAAAAATTGAAGGATAAAATTATAATTTTCACATAAAATTTTAAAATGAAATGTCTTTTAAAAGAAAAATAGGGTGTTTAAGTAGACACCCTACATAAAACATAATATACATATTAAACAATACAACAAAGGAAGTCAAGATTATGAATGCTGGCACAATACTTCAATTAGGCATTACTCATATTTATAGTCTTGACGAAATAATGGCAGAAATATTAGTAGATTTTTTAAAAAAAAGTACAACAGGAATTGTTCAACATTTGAAATCAAATATGATCAAAGTCTCAAATCTAAGGTAAGAAATTACCCTAAAACTAATTGGTGGAATGGAGAGATTGAGCAGAAAGTCAATCTATTTGATACTTACAGATTTAGAAAGAGATACTAAAAGAATATTAAATTCTTAATGATTAGCATGTTGCTTGGGGTAGACTTTGAGAAATTGATATATCGATTGGAGATAAAAGAGAGTATGGCAAAGAAAATGGAAGACTATGGTCACATCGCTTCTTATATAAATCTTAATTAGGGTAATATATATATATTCATTTTATAAGAGAAAGTTGTAAATCTATAACGAGAGCCACATCTTATTCATTCTTCGTCTTTAAGCACAGTGCATCGAATTGAACCCTATGAATGAACGAAAATGAAACCACGTAAAATTTTTATTTTATGGTTTATTTCTCTTTGTTGATTTCTCCTTCTATCTTCAATATTACTATTTTCTTGAGATAGAAAAGATGTTCACCCAACAATTTTAACACTTAGTTATTTAAGACTAAAAATAAACTATTAAAAGATATTATTATAATTTTTAATCAATCAAAGATACATCAAATAAATATTATAAAAATATTAAATCTAAATTTAAAAGAAAAAACAACAATCTCAACAATTTAAATTTACCGCAAAGTAAGTTCCTCATGGGATTTTTGTCCCAATTTATTAACCTTGTAATCACATCTCTCCATTTGATCTATCCTATTATAGGTCCACTAGCTAAATAAAATCTAATAAAAACGGTTTGTATAAGCATAAGGTAAAAGTAAAACTGGATAGTGGTGCACCAAGTAAATCTATTTTTGCTATTACTTTACTCTTTCTTACTCTTTTAAAATTCTATTTTCCTTTTAACACAAATCACTATCCAGTAAAAATTGATGAATAATTTATTTAACAATCTTTTTCTTTTATAAAAAAAATCCAAACAGAATTTTTTAACAAAGTAGGTCAAATAGATTTTCTCGACAAATAAACTTATTTAACAGTGAATATAAAATGTTAAATATATTCTCGTAAGAAATGAATTTTTTTTCTAATTTTTCAGTATTAAAGGAAGTTTTATGGTATAAATGTATTAAAATTAAAATTTGTTTTTATAAGTATGGTTTAAATTTAAGTTTAATTAAATTTAGTCTAGTCAAATTTATAATTTCATGAATCGTTCATCATTTGACCTTTGCTAGGGAGTGGTCTTATCTTTGCTGCATGAGCTGTCAAATAACACGGCTTAGAATGAAATAAAAATTAATTTTAGTAGGCCAGGATTAAGAACCGAGAAAAAAAAGGTTCCTTTGGCATAGGAATATTCAATTGGGATCTTTCTTTGTCACGGCTTTTTTTATGTTTCTCGTTTTTTCCTCTCAACAGTCATATGCTCCGCGCCGAGACACCTCCCCCTTTCTCATCTCCATTTTTCCCTGTCTGTCTCTATTTTTCTTCTCCTAACATCTCGATGGAGAACGAGCAGCAAATAATGGCGCCATCTCTATCCATTCGAGACCAGGTAATTTCAGATCTTCTCTCCATTTCCTGCAATTTTATTTTCGGAAAATTTTAATCTGGTCGATGTGGAGAAATAGATACATGGCAGCTCCGTTTCGGGGTCCTTCTTGAACTGAAAATGTAGAAATTAATAAATCTTGTCTGGGTTTTCTTTTTCTTTGAGTGGTTCTTATACTCACCCCCTTCAGGCGGTCAGATCTGTCCTCTTATATATATTTTTTTGATGGGAAAAGTAAGATTGTTGGATGTACTACCTATGATATGTTGATGGATGCATCAGATACCTGACTGGAATTGAATTACTCGCGGTTTTACTGGTAAGATGTGATACAGCACAAGTCCCAAATACAGCATATATCTCAGACGCAGCACATATCCCAACAGCAAGGTCTGAATCAGAAGAACCAGAGAAAAGGAGAGAATCAGAAGACTAGACCAGGGCAGCAGCAGCAGCTTCCCATTTTCAGCTTCGTCTGAAAAAAGAACCCAAAAGAACGAAGATAAGCAGCACCTTCCATTTCTCAGCCTTCCATTTTCCTTGTTAGATTTCTTTTCTTCTTGTTATATATAGGCCCGTGGTATGAACAATGCAGGAGTTTTCTTTCCAAAAGAGCTGAGACATCTTTCCCTCTTCTTTTCCCTTCTCTTCTTCGGTGATCGAATAAGTGGATGAGTCTCCCCCGTCTCCCGGACGCATTCTGCACGCAACAGCACCATCGCCCTTGCTGTGCTTCCTGTGTGTCCCGGCGTCATTGCTCAGCCGAGCCTCTTCGACTCCGCCCGCCCTTGCCGCTGGCAGACTCCCTGCCGCTCCAATGGGCGAGTGTCCACTCGCTGTAGCCCATCGCCTGGGCAACCTCCTGCCCAGCATGGTCTACTGCTAGTCGTTCTTCTTGCCCAGCCACCTTTCTGCAATCCTTGTCCCATCGTTCTTCTTCCACCCCTGCAGGGTCTTCCCACGGTTCACCCAGATCCTGCGGCCCGTTCCCTGCTCTCCCCATTCATTCCCTTTTCCAATCGAACTTACCTTGTTTCCGTGAGAACCGGGTATTAGCCCAGTCCACCCCCATTCACCGTGGTCCCTCCTTGACACCATTGACCACCTCAAGTAAATCCCCCATTTCACCCCTTTAACCTCTCGATAAATCCCACTAACCCCCATTTATTCACTCATTTGACCAAGTCACCTCACCCAATCTTATCCCCTTGACCGAGTCACCAATCCTTTTTAAACCCGTTCCTGTTTGTTCTCATCAAGTGGTATCAGAATATGCCCTCACCCGAGTGAAAGCTTACACTTCTTAGTTGCAAACATGTGAGATATGTTCATCCATGGCTTCCAATAGTGCAAGTAACATTGACATTGCCCTAGGAAACCATTTTGTCACTAGAGCCCAGTTCGACAAACTACTGCAAGGCATGCAAAACTTGCAGGCAACAATGATGAATCTCACCGCTAAGTTTGGCCACCATGATGATCGGCATGTCCTGCCTAGGGACGATGCTTGTGGCAATCGGAGTAGGAGACCCCAATTGTCCCACACTCAACCCGCCTGTGATGATTTCTTGAGCGCTGACGAGGTGGAGGAAATCCTAAGACAGCGTGAGCCGAGACCAGATCGTGAGATGCCCGATCACGATCGGAATTACCGTACGAAAGTGGACCTTCCCTCTTTCAACGAACAATTCCACATCGAAGACTTCCTCTACTGGATCTCTGAAGTCGAGCGTTTCTTCAGCTATTTGGAGATCGAGGAGGCCAAGAAGGTCAAGCTAGTGGCCTACAAACTCAAAGGTGGAGTCTCTGCGTGGTGGGAACAACTGCAAACCACACACTTGCACCTTCCATTTTCTCAGCCTTCCATTTTCCTTCTTAGATTTCTCTTCCTTTTGCTTTCTCTTTTTACTAAGCATAGAATGCCATAGTTTTGTTTCTTCTTCTTTCTATATAAAGGCCAATCATGGTTGTAAGAGAGGGTATGAACAATACAGAAGTTTTCTTACAATAGAGTTGAGACCTCTTTTCTTCTTCTTCTTCTTTCTCTTTCTTCTTCTCGTGGATTCGAGATACCCTACCATGGTCAGATGGTGATCGAACAAGCGGACGAGTCTGTCTCGTCTCTCCGATGCGCTTTGCATGCAGCAACACCACCGCCCTTTCTGTGTTGCTTGTATGGCCCGATGTCACTGCTAAGCCGAGCCTCTTCAACGCCACCTGTCCTTGATGCCGGCAGACTCCCTGCCGTCCCATTGGGTGAGCATTCACCCATTGTAGCCCGTTGCTTGGGCAACATCCTACTCAACACCGTCCAGCTGCCAATTGTTCTTCTCGCCCTACTACCTTGCTGCCATCCCTTGTCCCATCGTTCTTCCTCCATCCCTGCAGAGTCTTCCCACGGTTCACCTATATCTTGCGACCCGTTCCCTACTCTCCCCATCCATTCCCTTTACCAATCAAACTTACCCTGTTTCCATGAGAACTGGGTATTTGCCTAGTCCATCCCCCCTGTGGCCCTCCTTGACACCATTGACCACTTCTAGTAAATCCCCCATTTTACCTCTTTAACCCCTCTCGATAAATCCCAATAGTCCCATTTATTCACCCATTTGACCGAGTCAACTTGCGCACTTTTATCCCTTTAATCGAGTCAGTTGTCCTTTTTAAATCTGACCGTGTTTGTTCTCATCAAAATGGTTTGCATACATAAAACATATGATGCTGAACTGAATAAAAAAGTGGCATCGCTTACCGTCGGTGATTTAAAATTTCAATATGGAGTGACCACGCTTGTGTAATCCCGACCCCCGAGGGCCTATTTGGGAGGCAGAAATTCATGGATGGATTTGGAATTTTTTGGGATTTCATTGTTCTCATCTTGGAATTCCGTGTTTTGTGAAATAGGAGTTCCAACCTTTAAAAAAAGGGGGGAATTATGAAAGTACACAAAATTTCAGTTTCATGGAATTTATAAATTATCATTTTAAAGTATTATTTTGGAACTCTAAAAGCTTAAACTACTTTAGTTATAGAATTGTAATATCCAATTGATAATTCCAAGCTCAACATGCATAGAATGGCTAACGTGGGAATTCTAAAATTCCAGAATGACCAGAGTTTGCCAATTCCAGAATTTAAGGAATTGTAAATTGCCCATGGATTTCTATTGGAGAGCCCCTTAACGATTAATTTAGACACAGAGGTGATGTAAATGGTCCAAAATGAAGGTTTCTATGCTTTCAAAACTCTGGCAAATACTTTCATGACCACTTTTTTTTGCTCTCCATTTCTACTAAAACTCCATGGATCTGTATGCTGAGACTAGCAGCAAAAAATGGTCCATTAGACATGAATATAAACCTAAACACAAAAGATGAATATCACCTCACCCAATTTCAAAAAACAAGATATCCCCCATAATAAACGTAAACCCTAAATACCATGGCATCCCCCACAAGCAGATACCTTTAAATTTAATGTTTATGGAGCTGCTAGAGGAAAACCAGGTCCGGCTGGTATAAGGGCCGTGTTGCATGTGTGCAAAGGAAGAACGTTGGTAGTTTTTTCGGAATCCATGGGGCAGAGAGATTCTAACGAGGCAGACTTATCAGTATTAGAAAAGCGTTGACCATCTGATCTTCAATGGGGAGGGGTAATCTAATCATTGAAGGGGGTTCCAGAAATGCAATAAAATGGGAGGCAGGGTTAAAAAGACCTCCATGGAAATTGATCACAATAGTAAGAGAAATTAGAGCATTATGTTCAGGAAAGGAGATTTCCTTCATGACGGTCAGAAGATATGCAAACTGGGTCGCTGACTTTTTTGCCAAAAATGTTGTGGAATCTAGTCTTACTGGCGTGTTTTATCTATGAGATCGTTTTGGAGATGGAGTCTTTTACTTTTTTGGAGAATATTATTTGTACTTTTGCTATTTTCTCTTTGGCTATCTGGCGGTTTATATCTCTTAAACCCTTTGTTATCTTTCTTTCTATCTTTTTATCATTAATATAATTATTTTATTTGTTACCTCTAAAAAAAAAAACCTAAACCCTAAAGATAAACACCTTTGGACCCTAATTTCAGATAGCAATTTGATCTTCTTACTCATTTAGTTGTGTCTTATCAAATAAAGAGGGCCCACACCAATTTCAGGAATTTATGCAACCTAATAGTATACTAAATGTTAAACAGTAATTAAATTTGCTGAGACTATAGGAACATGCTCAAATTCTCAACCAAGGACACACTTGCTGCCTTCAAACTTAGCTCCAAATCCTTTGGAGAAACAAGTTCCTTACCAATTTCAAGACCATGTCCACAGTCTTTACAGAGGGCATTGAGTCTTCTCCTGGAAAGCCCAATAAAGTAGGGACCAAATTTATCCTTGCCAAGTCCCTTGCTAGAACTTCCCAACCAACTAGAACTTTGCTCAAAAGACTCCTGTTTTAGACTTTAATTTTGAATCTCATTATTCCAACGCCCCTTACATCTCTAAGATCTCCTATCCTTGGGTTGAAACAATTGAAATTATTCCCTGCTCTTAAAATGAAAATGTCTCCGTCTATAATAGATCTTCAATGAATGGGTTTTGGACTTGCCACATTTCTTTTTTGTAGTGACTGCTGCATATGCAATGGTTAAAATCAATTTGCTTCTCATCATGACTGTTGAGATGCCTTTCATATTCACATCCTCTATTCTAGGGCTGAAATCAGGCCGGGCCTGGTCGGGTCGGGTTTTCTAAAACCCAACTCTAGCCGAGTTACTAATATATGGAACCCAACCCGACCCGACCCGACCCAACCCGAACTTTTGACCCGGACGTCTTGACCTGACCTGACCCAAATTATAACCCGACTCAACCCAAAACTCGTCTCGACCTGCATTTTGAACCTACTTTAGCCTACTTTTACCAGGTCAGGTCGGGTTTGATCGGGTTGAGTTGGGTTTACTTAAAAATCTTTCAACCCAACCCGACCCGAATTCAATGCGGGTTTTTGACTTCTCAACCCAACTCGACCCGATGACCTGACTTCCATGACCCAACCCGCATGATTCTCATGTCGGGTCATGCGGGTTCGGGCCAAAGCCCGACCCGAGTTTCACCCCTACTCTCTTCATATTCTGGTTTCAACTGGTTGTTTCAACACTGTAGGTCTGAGGGATTGAAGATAGACTTCAAATATAGTTAAATTTTATGATTATGATAAATTATGAATTTTTTTTTTTTGTATATAGTAACCATTCAAAAAAATAAAATATAATTTTTGAAGAAAACGATTTGGATCTTATAATACGATACAATTTTTGTAACAACCTTACAAATTTTGTTATTTAAATGTTAGTTTTACCAAAATATGTTTCTCCTCTACGATCCAAGTTAATTATCAATATATCAGTTTTATGAAGGCTAATGGTTGTAATTGTACACACTTCTACTAACCTTCAGCGGAACAAAATTTAGCTCCAGTTTCTACAATTCGGATCAAGGGATTCAAATCTAAGAATCCCTAATCACCAACATCACAATGGCTCTGGTTAGGAGAAAATCTGAAGCTCTGATGGATTATCCAATCCCAGGTCGTTCAAGAAATGGAATTAGGCTCAAAATCTCAATAGGATTATTGTCATTATTCCATAACACTAATGAAATAGGTGTTCAACTGAAATAAAAATGAATATGGTATCTATGATCATATGCAATTAGCAAGTCATACGAATAACCTTCTTTTTTGCAATCTTAAACAATATTTACATTAATGGCAATTAAGTTATATATACAACATTGTCATCATTTTCGGCACCTTACTGATAATGTTTTGAATACCAAGTGTATAGAATATGGAAAACCTTTTTTTTTAAAAAAAAACTTTTTAAGTCTTTTTAAAAAATTTACTTTTTTTTGAAAAACTTCAAAAATTCTTATGATTTGCAATTTGATATGATCTGGTGACTAGAATGTTTATGATACGATTTCAATTTTCAAAACATTGCTTCAAAGAATGGCCAAAATATGAACTTAGAGTTCATGGTGAAAATCAGGCCATATATCAACCTCTGATGTTTCTGAATATTGTGAAATTGGTGTATTTATTTTTTGTAGTCACATATTGTTGTTCCCTTTTTTATGGAAGGTCATATTGTTGTACCCTAACCACCCAAGAACTCGGAAATTTGGGTTTGAAGGTTCTGCCACACAACGCTTGGTGTATTTGATAACTATACTTATATTCCAGCGACAATATTGAGATGTTCCCATCGTTCAATTGTAACACATGCAAAAGACATGCATGAATGGAACAATTACCACATGCAAAACAGTGTGCAGCTAAACTAAGCTGGAAACGGAAGCATATGGTCCACCTGGATGTGTTGCCACCAAAAAATCAGTTTTATTAGCTTGCTTTATGTCCAGTATTCAAGATTATTAAGGATGGCAATGGTAGATAGGGCCATCTTTCTGGGCCACCTGGATGGGTTCTGATAGCATGGGTTTATGTTGGTCTGAGACATCCGTACATGGATTGGGGGCACAGCAAAAATCAAGTTGATTGGGTAATTATAGATATGGTCTGAACAGTCCTAATGATCAACACTAAATAAGGGTGCTACCTTTTTTCCCTCAAGTTTTTAAGCATCACTCTTGTTCTCAGTTTAATATTTGTACAGACACATATTCTTTGTCATGGATCACCTTAATCTTCTTTTCTTCTATGTTTCATCTATTCAATTTTCATTTTGAATCAGGACTCAGATGATGCTCAAAAGGTGATCAATTGCATGCCTTCTTGTGGAATATCTGATGGTCATGGGTTCTGTGCTATCTGTTTAGAGAGGATACCCCTTCAAGAGACGGCGCTTGTAAAAGGTTGCGAGCATGCCTACTGGTTTGTCTAAACCTCTCTATCTAGTTATTGTTGTAAAAGTAAGTTGCAAAATATAGAAAGCACTGCATGGAATCTATTTTGCAACTACCTTCTTGACAATTTGAATGGGCTAATGCTTTTTAGTTATGACCATTTCAACAGGTGAAAATGCTGACTATGCTTTGACTTTATCTAATTATTATTGCAAAAAATGGCGGAACGACACAGATTACACTTATTACTATATTTCTAGGCTTATGATTTTCTTTTATCTGCCTTGCAACTCTTAGCAATTTGAAATGCTTGATGCTTGAGTTGCAACCAAAGGGGAAAAGTGAAAAATA
Source organism: Chimonanthus praecox (assembly GCA_022113865.1). Classification (NCBI taxonomy): domain Eukaryota; kingdom Viridiplantae; phylum Streptophyta; class Magnoliopsida; order Laurales; family Calycanthaceae; genus Chimonanthus; species Chimonanthus praecox. Next base: position 58,382,363 of record CM039091.1, on the reverse strand, counting down.
CTTTTTGTACTTCCATATGCCCCAATAGATATGGTTATGGACACACGAGACAATGTCCTGAACCTTAGAACATGTTGAGGTTGTAATTGGCTTCTTGCTGTTTTAGGAGTAGAGAAAGTTCTTCCCTGCTCTTTGGGAATTTTACTCTAGAACTCTTCGAAACTCCAAAGTGGGGAAAACTTTGTTGGTTACCAAGTGGCCTAGCCAAATATTGGTGGGTTTGGCCCTTGGGGCCTGACCTGATTCACAGTAGTCATTTAGCTCTGTATTCCTCGTGCAGGAATAATGCCAGATTTTGGTTAAGATTCATGTCAAACCTGATTGCACCCTCCCTCGTCTTACAATTGTAGCAAATTCAAATATACGTGTTCACTTAGACCCACCTAATGTTTTTTCTTTTCAAATTATTTTTTGGGGGAGACAGGCCAGCAGGGTGGGTTTGTACATGCTGTGAATCCAAATGAAATTTAGGTCATAGTGCTGAGCCCTTGCCCTCCAAACGTTCACCATATTACCACACATGCTGGTGGGCTGTGGACTACAATGCTTGGATTTGATCAATTCTTCATGTTTAAACTCAAAATTAACTATGATGTTGATGGGCCTCATTTGGGCACGTGGATGTTATCCAATGGGACTAAATACATGCTCACGTCTGGCATTTGGTAATTTGGAGTTTTGGACACCAATTTAAGCCACCTCACCATACTAGCAAACAAAAAAGACCCATTGATGAACTTTTATTAGAGATCCTTTCTAACTGTTGGAATATTGACCACTGCTTTATTGCTTTTGTATTCTGCAGTGTGACGTGCATCTTGATATGGGCCACATACAATAAAAATCCTTCATGCCCCCAGTGCAAGAATCCCTTTGAATTTCTTAATGTCCATCGATCACTAGATGGCAGGTAAAGGACTACTTTGTCGTTGTTAAATAAGTGAAAGTGAAATGCGAAGAGAGATCATGAGTGAGATTGAAGTGCCTCTGTGGCACACATTCCATTATGGTATATGTGCAATACAGATGCCTCTCATAGGCAGGGTGCTTCATGAAACTTAGTCAGAAAACCTGGGTGGTCCACTCATCATGCCTATCGAGTTGTGTAGAAAGTGGACAATTTGGAAAAAGGTCATCTATCCATATTTATAAACATGTTCAATATTGAACAAGATTATTAGAGATTGTAGCCTGTGCAGATTTTGTTGTCTTGACCAAAGAATTGCTGTTGCATCTGTACAGTATTCATGATTACATGTTCGAGGAGAGTGTTTGCCTGCTTATTCGAGCCACCTGGTTTGTGCCTTTGCCTTTAGAGGTTCATGAAGAAGTAGATGATGATCTAGAAGCTTTTTATCAGTTTGAGGATGACGGTGATGAAGATGATCTAGATGAATCTTATTATCCTGGTACATCAAGTATTCGCATTGGCAACCGGAGGTGGGGAGATAATGGTTATGTTAGGGCAGGGCGCAAGGAAGCACGACCCGTTGTCAATCGTGAACATTACGATGATGCTGGTGCTGGTTCGTCATGTGGTCATAGGAACAAAGAGGCATCAAAAGATGTAATGGGCCGACGGGCTAAGAGGGCAATGAAGCGTGAAGCTGCAGACAAGGCAGCTGCAGCCAAGCACCAGCAGCACTTGCAAAGGCTGGGCCGCAAGTGATTGTGCTGCTGCCTATGAGAAAGTCATCATGCTGGCAAAGAATAAGACATGTTTGAAGCATGAGACACATTGTACAGTATATTTTCCATTTGAATTTGTAAAATATTGAAATGGGCAGTTGGCTGAAATGTACTGCATTTTATGTGGGCATTACTACCTCCTGCTATTCATTGAGAGGGATTTATGTAGTGTATTTTCCGCTCACCCACTCATGAATAGGCAAGTCATTTCTTTCACTTTTTTTTTTTTTTTGTAATTTGTCGTTTGAATTGTCCTACTTTATTACAGTTGGAACTTTGAAAGTGTTAATTTCTGAATCATAAATGTCAAAGTTCATGTAATATCACTGGGTGTTGATGGGTTACTAGTCTATTCAAAATAATTAACCTAAATTAAATATTAAAGTTGACTCTAAATAAATGAAAAGAATGATGACAAAGACGACGACTAACTGGAAAATACCTATCAAATGTTTATGCCTTTATGGCTTTGTATATGAGATTTTACTTCTATTTGAAGTAGTTAAACAATTAATTTAGCACCCATTTTGTCATGAGCTTTCTTGAGTAGTACTTATATATACATATACCTCTTCTCTTCTCATTGTTTGAGGTGCACTCTTAATTAATATTTTTTTTTTAAAAAATATAACAGTCACTTTTCAGTACATTTACAGAAATAGGAGAATTTCTCATTTATCATCAAGAGCAAGTCTACCAGATGTGCCCATGTGCTTTGACGGTATATTTCAGAATTCTGAAGGTGGGATTATCTTAGATGGGCAAGTTACCATGGATAATTGGATATCGTAATGTGATGCACTGAATCATCTTAGTACTTGATTTTTTAAATTAAAAATAAATTATTAATAATTTTTTTTTTATCTATTATGGTGTGACTATTTAAATGAATATTATAGAGCCCACACGAGGCTCTTAGACCTGACGTAAAAATGGCGAGCATACTGTAGTTTTCCCATTGTCTAGGCAAAATTTAGAGACAATTATATTAAAAGTTAAGATGACGAACATTAATTCATCATTCTTTTCTACTGGGCCTTCCCAATGGCCCCACATAACAGGGATGGAAGATGCTCGCTCCTTCCGTCGTTCAACCTTTCTAAAAGTCTGAAAGAGGGGGCAGTTGTGTACACAGAACGTGGAAAATCTTTTCCATGAAATAGTGCCAAACAGTGATTCTTGTACTTATGACCATCTTCACTATGGATGTGATTGCTTGTAGGTCTTCAACGATTACCTTCTCCAAACTACCAACAAAGCTACCAAAGTCTCCTCCTCGATCCATTAAGCTCAGATCATCTCCACCAGTACCTTCCCTCTCTTTTAGAAACAACATTCTCCTTTCATCCTGTGCCAAATCTAAATCCCTGGATCAGACCCTGCAACTCTTCCGTCTCCTATCCCACCGCGATACTGTCACATGGAATACAGTCATATCAGCTTGTTTGGCCCATGCCCATTACAAGACTGCCCTCCAACTGTTCGTAGAAATGCTCAATTCTACGCTCAGTTCTCAACCGGATAATCTCACCTTCCGATCAGTTCTCAAGGCCTGTCTTGAAATGAATTACTTCCAATCAGCGGTTCAAATACATGCTTATATGATCAAGATGCAAGGACTTTGCTCTTCGGATTTGATCTTGAACACTCTTTTGCTTGATGTTTACTGTAAATTTGGATATACTGAAGTTGCACGTGAGTTGTTTGATAGATTTCCTGAAAGAGATGTTGTTGCATTTGCAGCCATGATGGCAGGTTACAATGAGATGGGTGAACACGAAAAAGTTATCTGGATTTTCAAGAACTTGGTTGAGAGCGAGAATTTAGTGGCTAATGAGTTTGCCTACACTTGTGTCTTACGAGCCTCCACGGCTCTTTCATATCTGTTTGAAAGGAAGCAGATCCATGCATGCATCATAAAAGCATCGCTGCATACTGATGTGTTTGTGGGAACTGCCCTTGTTGATATGTATGCTAGGTGCAACAGGATGGTGTGGGCGAAGGCAGCATTTTTGGAGATATCTGAGCCAAATGCGGCATCCTGGAATGCTTTGATAGCTGGGAATTTGGCTTCTGAGGAAGTTATGCAGATGTTTTCTCAAATGAGGTTATCAGGTGTGAGTCCTGATCATGTGACCTTTGCAAGTGTCCTTCGAGCTTGTTTAGACATCAGTTTGTGTTTAATTCAGCAGATGCATGGCTTGGTTATAAAGATTATGGGTGTAGAACTAGACGTATTTGTGGGTGGTGCTCTTTTTGACAGATACATGGTAAAGGGTCATGTTTCTGATGCTAGAAGAGTTTTTGATGACATCTACAATAAAGATGTTATGGCTTTCAATTTGGCAATCCAAGCATACATTCGAAGTGGACAGAGAGCAGAAGCTGTTGGTTTGCTTCATGAAGCTCTTGTAATGGGAAAGGAACCAGGTGAAGCTTCTTTTACATCTCTGCTGGTGGGAATCATCAGCCTGAGCCAAGGGAAGCAGTTGCATGCTCTAGCTCAGAAGTTTCCAGTTTACAATGGTAGTGCATCCATTGCCAGCTCATTGATCGGAATGTATTCAGAATTTCATTGTTTTGAAGATGCAATCCAGCTATTCAATCAAATTCAATGCCCTGACCTAGTCCTGTGGACTTCACTAATCTCAGGCTTTTCTCAGAGTGGAGAAAGCAAAGAGGCATTAAGACTCTACACCCTTATGTTGTCTGAAGGGCCGGTAGAACCACCTAACCATTACACTTTCTCAAGTCTACTGCATTCATGTGGAAATCTTGCTGCAATTGAAGAAGGTAAACAGATTCATGCGCAGATCATTAAGTCAAAATCTGATGTTGAATCTGATGTATTTGTCACCAGTGGATTGGTAGACTTGTATGCTGAATGTGGATACATAACAGAAGCAAGAATGCTTTTTGATAAGATGGCAGAGAGAGACTTAGCATCGTGGAATACCATGATCAGTGCTCTGGCTCAACATGGGTATGCTGAAATGGCACTAGAAATATTTCAAGAATTATTAGATTTGCCAGATATAGAGCCCAACCATATAACTTTTGTGGCTGTCCTCTCTGCTTGCAGTCATGGTGGACTGGTAGAAGAAGGATACCAATATTTTCAAATGATTAGAGAGCCCACAATTGATCATTATGCCTGTTTGGTTGATATGGTTGGACGTGCAGGGCGGCTGGAAGAAGCAAGACATATCATACAAGAAATGCCTTTTGGTCCAAATGAATATATATGGTCATCATTACTTGCTGCCAGTGGCCTTCATAGGGATACTGAGATGGGTGAATATTCGGCAAGACAGCTTTTGCTTTTGAATCCAAAAGATCCTGGAACTTATGTTGCACTTTCTAATGTCTATGCTGCTGCTGGAAGATGGGAGGATGCAAATGATGTTAGGAAGTTGATGAAAGATCGTGGAGTGAAGAAAAAACCTGGGTTGAGTTGGTTATGGGTAAATGGAAAGAGCCATGTTTTCTATGCAGAAGACAAATAGCATGTTTGTTGTTTTGGAGTTGGGAGAGGACAACGGCAGAATAATACAGCTGAAAATTTTCTTTCTACAAAACATGGATGTGTTTTGAATGTAAGATATCACATCACATGATTATGAATAAGTTCGATTAGTGCCTATTAGCCCAATAACTTAAACAAGCAAGAAATACAAGTTGAGTGTTGCCTCTCAGGATGGAATGAAGAGATGCTGAAGAAGGCTGGGAGGCTGCATTCTTTGTAAACCACTTAAAAGATGGTGGCAGCTTTTGAAGAGAATATGGTGAATTTCAGACTTCCTCCTGTACATTAGATGTGGGGGGTTCTACACCCATATGTCAATGGATTAACTGCCAATGCAGATGAGAACGTGAAAGATATGTTCCTGAAGGATGGCATACGATTAAGTAGATGTTTTTAAGATGCAAAGATGGCTTGATAAATATCATAGTTTGCATGAAGGAAACCCACGATTTAAAGGCACATCTGGGTGTAATATTGTTTCTATATGTAACTAAGATTATCTAGAATTAATGATAAAGTTTGACGAAGATATGACAACAAAATGATTCAAATGGCACTTGTTACCCATGGGAGGACGAAAGTGGAGAGAATAGAGTTGTTTCAACACAGAAATGTTATGATCACTTAAATTGATCTTCTGGTATACAATGTCTCTACATGTACTTAGATTTAGGTGGTTATAAAGGACACGGTAGATTGTGGAGTAATGGAGAATATGATTTTTGATTGGGCAGAGTAGAAATGGACCTCAGAAAGCAGACCCTACATAAATGGGATGATGATGATGAACATTAGATTCAAACATTCACTCAATCTAGATGTGAGCATGCAGGAAACAAGTAACATATGTATCTTTAATTGGCTTTTCACCACTTTTTGGATGGATGAGAATGGGAGTTGATATGGTATCGAAGTGTCTCCTTTCTTCTGCTGTCATGTAAATGGAGGAAAACTTTTCCAGTTCTTATAAGCTACTATTCAACAGAGAATGCAAATGTTCTTAATAAGCTGCAGTTGCAAAATGTACCTTTTGTGCATAGTTTTCTTCACTGCCATTTTGTTCAAATTTTAGTTGGGGGTCCATTTCGAAGGCCAAATATAATTGGGATTAGTGTTATGAACTCTTACTTTTCAGTGAACTATAAGTTTTGTTGATTTCATTTGGATAAAACTTGGGATCAGTTCAAAATATGTCAATACATCAAAGAGAAGACTCTGCAGTACATGAAAACCTTCTCAGTTTCATCCCTTATTCAATGAGGTAGTATGCTTGGCGATGAAGTTTGTTCTGCACTTCCTATTTCATGGAGCTTTTCAAATGAAAGGAAGTTGGTGGTTATAATATGTTCCGTATGCGTATATTTACATCGATATCTTAGTTAGAAAAAAAATTGCACCTCACAATTTTTGGACTCCATTTAGAGAAGCCAAAACATCTGTATTCTGAGCCATAAAAATAAAATGATAATTATGTGAAAGTTCCAGAGGGATAAAATAAATGCAATTGAACTTCTTCAAAGAAAAAATGCAATTGAAACAATTGGTAGCAAACATATAACGTAGATTTGATCAAAGATGACAAACTCACTTAAGAAGTAGATAGTGAAAAACATATAGTAGACACAAGGATGGCTGTCCAGTCAGTGGAAGCTGAATGTTGGACCATGAGGAAACACCAATAAGTATGTGTGGTTGCAGCTTGCATTTTAAGATGGATATATGAAATGACAAAGAAAAGATGTGCCTTGGGGCTGTGCATGTTAAGATGGATTTATAAAATAACAAAAGAGTAAGTACATGGTAAAGGAGTGGGGAAAGCCTCAAGATTTTCAACAAAAGAGAAGACCAAACAGTTTTGTTTAAGGTGGTTTTGGGCACATATGGGAAGGACTAATTTGACGAATTGGAAGTTCAGAAAGAACCAAGGAAAAGCGAGACCAATAAAGACATGGAATAAGTGGTAGAAAGCGATGTGGAGCATTACAAAGTAACATAGAATGGAGATTTTGATAGGAATAGTGGAAAATTAGAAGCCGGGAAGCCAACCGAGCTAGACAGGATAAAGCTTGATGATGATGGCTTGAGTAATGTTGACAACCATCATAGCAGGATAGAGTTAAACTGCAATGAATAATCAGCACAACAGACCACCAAAACAGCATCTAAATAAATGAAACTTTCCATGCTGTCAAAAGATTCTGAAGAGCATTCAGTTATGAATGCGACACGTGAGCATCTTGGAATGGGTCCACTAACATGATGGTTGCATAATGCCATTCAAAAGAGTTCACCAAGATTTCGATCATAATTATTTTTCTTCTACTACTTCATTAACAGAATATGCATTCATCATGTAAACCAAAAGAAAGAACTCTTCATAGATGGTCTCATAAGTTTGATGTGTTTATTTGATCTCTAATTTGATAGTCACACACTCCTTCATAGGTGGAAGATATCTAGTATGTGAATTTCATCCAATTCTCTATAAAGCTTAAAACAATCTCTCTCTAAATGTTCTGGTTTCTGACAGATGAAAGAAAATTACATGAACAGCATCAATATGCAAGTTATATATGTCTTAAACCGTGTATGTGCAAGGATTCCAAGAGATGCTTGTCAGTATAGACATTAATTGCTAATACAGGTTGGAGACTGGCGGAAATGCTTTTACAGGTCATTGTAGGGAACTCTTTTATTTCCAATGATCTTTTCTGAAGTTGTTTATGTCCTTTTCATTACCATTTCTATTATTTGTTCATTGCCCTAACAGATCAGACATGGTTCATTTGGTTTCTTTATCACATACTTTTTCCTCTCTTATGAAAACCAAGTAATTTCTCAACAAGAAAGAAAGTAATCGTTGATGGATCAATATTTTCAGTCTGAAGCCCATATTTGGAGCTAGAGAAGCTTTCAAAGGCCTGAGGAAAATGAAAAATGGAGGGTAAGAGAAGTAGGAGAAAAAACCATAGTGATTTACAAACTAAACAACATATAACACTGTTGATAAAATATACATGTACTGCTGCTGCAAGGTAACAAACAATTAGACTCAAATAGAACAGAGCCTACTTGATTGCAAAGTATACAGAGCTTACCATTCACCTCAACAACTTAAAATTGCAAATTAAACACAATTACAGACAGTTAGAGAAGTACAATACTTATACAAGTACAAATAGTCAGAACTTGGGGAACTGGATAGTTTAGGAGAGTGAACAAGATAGCAATGGCCCACAAGCAAGTCAATGAAGTCAAGATATAGTTACCATCTACATGCAGATGATTCATGTGCCATTTGCTTTTAAGCCATAGAAACAAGGAGATAAGAAGCAACAATTATTTACTACCAATAGTTAATGCAGCCTTAAGCATTTTACGACTAAATATTGATAATCTACTTGAGAATGACCAAGTTATTGAAAAGAGCCAGATAACTACCTTCAGGATCACCACTACCACCGCAAAACCATCATCATCACTGCCTGTGCATGAATTTCTCAGAAAAAGGCACGGCTACCATAAAATACTCTTGAACCATCCTTTTTCTTCTTTTCTCCATCTGGCTTGTTATCTCGGCGCTGAATGACAACGGTGCCATCATTAGATTCTGGTTTGTCAAGTTCCATTGGGAGTTTCATTTTTGCCAGTGACTCTGTGAACTGCTGCATGCTTCTCATGTACATATCAACTATCTGTTGCTGCATTGCACTCTGCTCAGCTTCAGTGTTAATGCTGCCAAGAGGGGCTGTAAATACTGGCCCCAATTCAACAGAACCCAGATTGTTTTCTTTTTCACTTTCAACTTCCTTGTTTGAGAAATCAGGCTCCTTGGTATCTCTCACATTGCTTCCATTCTTCGAAGTTGGGGTTTCTGGTGAGGTCCCAGAGTTCTGATGAACCTCAACAGATATCGATGTTGTCTGAGAATTTGAAGACTCTCCCGCTGCATGATTCTTTTTCTCCATTGATTCAATCGAGTTCCTGTCGTCGCTAAGGCTAGTCATTGTAGAACCAAAGACTGCAGAGTTTTGGATGCTTCCATTAGGAGAATTGGATCCACCACAGTTCTCCTCACTTGAATTTACTGTCATGTCATAGTCATTCACTGATTGTGAAGAAGCTCCCAGATGAAGGAATGATGCTGGTCCTACTCCAACCAAACTCTGCCTAGAAGCAGAGCGACGCTCTACCATTCCAAAATACTCAGAAACCATTTGCTGGTTCTCTGTCACTATGTTGATATCAGGGAATTCTATTCGTCCATATTCTACTGGTTCCAAGCTCTTCGATGCCTTGGGATCCAACAGAACCACCTCTGAAGTTATGGAGGAATCAACAGAGAAGTTCTTCATAGAGGGATTGATAGGAAGGTGTGCATTGAGGGCCAGGGTTAGTTTGACAGTTCCGGCGGGTGAATGGAAGAGATCAGTAGATGAAAGGGTGAAGTCTTGGGTCATGTTGCCCTTCTCTGCCACCTGTGATAAAGGGACCAGAGCAAACCCCAGAAGCTGGTCTTCTAAGAAGTTCCTAGCCCTGCTAAGCATCCAGATCTCACATTTGAGGACGGCGTCTGCTTGAGTTATCTTCATCCGGAGATTTTCATTAAATTCTGGGTTTTTGCCTCCTCCATTCACAATTCTAGTGGAGAGGGCCTCATCAGGATTACAGGTCAGGGAGAATTTGGCATAGACATCTTGGTTCTCATAAATACAGATGTTGTGGATGTTTCTGGCATGGTGGACATATATGTCCAGCAGGCCTGAAAAACCATCACAATCTGAGTCTGTCATGGCCTCTGAGGTGGGATTGAAACAGAACCCAGTTCTTTCTTTGAAGGAATCCATCCAACCAAAGCAAGATTCCAACAATATATGTATATCTCAAACTTAAAAACGAACTTAAAAAAATAAATAAATAAAAGGGGGAGAAAAGCTGATTTAAGAACTACAAGAGAACACAGAGAGAAAAAAAGGAAGGATTCTTATTTTTTAGAAACTAGCTTGGTCGGGATGCATTCAAATCCTTGTTTCTCTAGGATTTTCCCTCTGTGATTCTTCAACAAAAGAGAGATAAGAAGAGACTTACTGATGAAGAAGGGGAAGGGAGGGGCTTCTGCATATTGAGATGGTGAACGATTGGAGCTGAAGGTTGGTGAGAATGACGAAATTGATGACGGGTGGGTGATGATGATGATGTTGTAGGGGGCGGTAGTGAGAGGTGGGGAAAATTTTGGGATATTTAGGTGTTGCTTTGTTTGACAATGCACTTCCAGTGAGAGAAGGGTCTGCTCCACTGAGGAAATGGAGGACCCACTTGTTCCTATTCTTCCATTATCACAAACCTTCTCTTGGCTTCGCCACTTACGCCTTGTCCTTTGCTTTCTCCTCCTCTTTCACCTGCTCTTAAAGCAACAGGACAACGGCTATATACTTTTTTTTCTCTTTTTCTTTTGGACACTAGCTGAGTAGCTAATATGAATTTCGCCGCGCATGTTTTACTTTTAAAATGTTAGAAATGCCACGACCTGAAGTAATAACTGGGCCCACTCTCCATGGGGTAATACCCTAAAAACAAGGATGGGCACAGGGCCAATTGGGTTAAAAAGTCCACCTGAAGTATACAGCCAAAAATAATAGATCTTGGTGTATTTTTTTTTTTTAGATCAAGATATCCAACTCATCTCAAGTGGGTTATCGACCGTCAAATCAATCCTGCAGTGTTAATAGATCTTTGCGTATGCTGATATGAGAATGACAATTTGACCCGAAGACTCAAAAATTTGAACCTTTAGACTTAGGTCTGACAATGGGTTGAATTGGATTTTATTCATCTAGATCATGTTAAATATGTTGAATTAGTTTGAGTCTACTTCATCATGAGGTGACATCTGAACCTTATCTTCACTTCACTTCGTATAGCATCAATAGTGTGGATGGGAGTGGGCCATCCTTGATCCTTGGGCCGGGTAGCTTATCATTTTGCCCTTCTGGGCTCTTGGATCAAATTTGCACCCAATGGATGACAATTAGTTGGGTTCATTCAGGGCCTAGCTTGCATCAATCCAATTTTGCAAACCGGGTTGTATTAGATTTTGGGCTCTGGGCCAAAATTTCATCCATAATCAGCACTTCAACAGTCATTGGATTCCATAATAAGTTAATAACGTGGAAGAGCTTTTTTGGATAGTTATGAAGAAAAGTCAACCAGAACTTCATGCCTTCAATAATTTCTTTTTCCTTTTTAGAATGTAATCAACACACCTTTCCACATAAGGGCCACCTATGTCGGGAAATTATCTGGTGTGAATTAGTTCTTTATAAATTGGATGAATAATTTTTGTAAGATTTGTATTAAATGATCAGAATAAGTTAATTTGGTAGATCTATTTTTAATAAGAAGTGTGGCAAAATTCAACTAACAAACTCATTAAGTATAATAGAGAAAAAAACAATATAAATATAACTTTAATAAAAAATTATTTAACCAGTTTCATGATAAACTGATTCATGAATGATTATGACTTCTCATGATTCTATTTAAATTATAATAATAAATTAATTTATTAGATACATAACTTTACCAAACTAAACTAAAGATTGTCAATATCAAGATTATAAGAAACATGTTTCATTTAAAATTTTTGATCCATTTGATTTAAGCAAATAAAATTAACATTTGATTGTGGTGATATATGTTTAATGAAATTAATTTCTTTAAAATTACTCAAGTCATTTACTATTTATTTGATTGTGTGGAGTCACCAAAACTCTATCTTATTGCAATGTTGTGTAATTTAAATTGATTCACGAGAATCTCATTTTGGCTTAGCCTTGTCATAAAAAAGAAAACTTGGATGTTTTGAAGATAAATATTGTCATAAAGCCAAAATTTATGGTGACTCCACCGTACTTGGATATAGATATAATTAGTTTTAGATAAATAATGTGAAGGTTCTTCAATAGCATTGGAATTTTCAAAAAATTATTTATTATGTTAGAGTAATATCACAATCTTATGAATTGCTGAGTAGTATATATAAGAGTGATATTAAACGAAAAGTTTGTTTAAATAGTTAATAAATGGAGTTGCAATGTTAAGAAAAAGGCAAGATGCAATTTCATGTAGGACAATCATCTTAATATAGGTAAAATTTGTTAGGAGTCACGAAATAAAATAAAAATTCATTTTTTTTTTTTATCAGTGTACTACTCATCAAGTATCGATGTACTGATAACATGTCGCTTCACATGTATATATTCTGGATATAAGTATGTCGGTATTTGAGGAGTGGTACAATAGTAGAGATAAAGATTGAGAATTTCACCCCATTTTGACCGTTAAGATGTGCATTCTTTCATGTGTTAGGTGATGAAGAAGTTACCAATAAATGAAGCAAGAGTAGAGGGTTGGAGGAAACAGAAATAAATAAAGATGCAAAGGAAGACATAAATGTTGCATCAGTAGAGTAGAAAGGAAGATATCTACGTCAGATGGGCCAGAGAAATTAAAAAAGCATTAGAGAGGGATGAGAATCCCATCATCTGATACTGGCGTGCGATACCGTGATAGGTCTGCTATGAAAGATGAAATTATTAAATATGTCATTCATAAAAGAATATTATAATTAAATAAAATAAGGGATAGCATTTCTCTTTTAGACGAGTTTTGTGTAACTTGAAACGAGTTTTACTATATTATCCAATATATGTTTCATCTGTCGATTTTAATGATTCAATCAACGATTCGATTTCAGTGATCCGATTTGTTGTTTTATATGAAAAAATAGTTTCACTTACCTAAATTTCAGTGATTTAATTTAAATGATTCGATCAGTGAATCAATTTTTGATATTTTATTTCTTTATTTTTAGTATGACAGAAAAAGGGTAAAGTGAGAAATCTAAGAAAATAAGTTATTCGTTTAAGTTTTTCAAATTTTGATTAATTTAATTTTTTTAATCTTTAAGCTTTATGAGTGTGAAAAATATGATCAATTCAATTAAAGTGACTTTTTGGTGAAAGACATAATTAAAAAAAAAAGAATTTTTAATTAGTCACACTCCATTTGGTGGACTCTATCCTTAAATAGTTAAATGTGGGGCGATGCAAAAAACGCTATGAAGGTAATTATTTCACATGCAAATGTTGCATTAATGTTTTTGTTTATTTGAGCGGCCAAAACATATCGATTTTTAAATTATCGGTACATATTTTAAAGTGGATGTACAATTTCTATTGTGGTAGATAATTCAGCCGATACAAACCTTTTTTTTAATTTTAAAAATTTATTTTGATAATTTTTTTAAGTTAAATTTTACCTTGAATATGATTTTAAGAAAGTTTAGAAGCAAGTTCTTCAAATGTAAAAGGATTTGTGAATTCTAAACTTTCTTTCTCTTAATTTTTTTTTATCATTTTGGGTACTTTTATCAAATTTTTTTTTTTAAATTTTGCTTTACGATAATATCAATTTTAGATTTTTTTGTGAAAATAATTTTATGAAATAATATTGAGTGCTTATGAAATTGAAAGTAGATATCTTCATGTGATTGATGTAGTTTGTAGGGTACGTGTGATTTTTTTTTTTCAAAAAATTAATGAAAGCTGAATTTTCTAAGGTACTTTTCATTTTTGGTGAAAATAAAATAAAATGATATATAAATGTGTTGACATTAAATGAAGAGCCGTTAATATGATTGATATAGTTTATAGGTTGTGTGTGTGATTTTTCTAATATTCTAATATTTTTTTATAAAATTCAGATTTATTTACGAAAAAAATTATGAATTATAATAAAAGATATATGTCCCTAGGGAATATGAATTTTATATTACGTGTTTCCTTATATTAGTATTCTATTTTCTTAAATCTTTAGATATATTTCAAATTTTTAGAATATACTTTTATTTATATCAAAATTTATACTCTAAAAAATCTAATGAACAATTTTTTAATAAAAATACGCTCATATTAAAGTTGGATTTTTAAAAAAAATCTAAACAAAAGGAGAGAAAAAGCATGTGGTCATTATAACACCATACCGATATGTATCAGGCATGGTAGGAGAACAAAATTTACTTTCGAGATATGGGCATATACTTATCGTATCAACCTATATTTTTAATATCAATTGATATTCGATATATATCGTCGATATCGATCGATATTGATACATTCTTTTTAAAAAAAAAATAAGAGAAAAATATCGTCCGATACTAAATTTCCTGTCTAAATATTATAAAACGCATGAAACAATTTAAAATGATCTTAATGGCCTTGAGTGAGAAATGAAAATGGAAATAAACTCAATTAGATGAGATAATTAATTTATGTAGAGAAATTTGATAGAGATTGTGATTAAGACTTATCTTCTTTTGATAGAATGAGATTATTATATATATTGAAATTTAAAGAATTTAAAGGATGATATTTATAAAAGAAGATAGCATCTTAGTCATCACCGGGGAAGATAATTTCGGTCGGTACGTATGTATCAGTTTTAAAACCTCTAATATATCGATGATTTTAAGTAAAAATTAACAAACAATAATAATTTTGCGGCCGATAATATCAACCATTTCCATTTTTTCAACCCTGATCGTCACTGCATATCATTATAACAATTATTAAGTTGTTCACATCAAAACAATTTTTTAGGTTTTCTTTTTAACTTTAGAGATCAAAAACTGGATATTAAGATGTATCTAAATTTTACTCTATTTTAATTGATGATTTTTGAAAATTTGTAAATCATGATTTTTGAAAATGTAATGATTTAATTTTTTTCATAAAAATATTTGAAAATAACTTTTAATCCATCATCCCATATATGATTCTACCCACGTGAGGGGCAGTTTGTTACCTACGATAAGTGACGAGTCGACGACACCTATTTCCGAAAGAATTTAGTTTGTTACAGTATATACAACATTAATTCTTATTTCTTCAACTTAAATTTTTAAGATACTTTTCTTCACAAATACGCTATTAATATAAATCAATTCTAAAAATAAATCAAGTTTAAGGAGTTCACATGCTTCAAATTGGCGGGTATAGTTTATCAAGATGTATTTATTAAATCATTTTATCTTCAATGCTTTTAAAGAAATTAAAATACAAAAACTGAAAAAATATTTTATATAAAGATGCGCTAAAGGAACATAAATACATATTAAATATTAAATTTAAATAAAATTAATATTTTAAATAATTTAAGCTTATCATAAAATAAGTTCCACGCTAAATCCCGTATATATCATTGTGACAAATGTTGTTATGGGGAGAGAAAATCTCATGAAAAATAAAAAATATTAATAAAATAAAAAATCTTTTCTTTGAAACATTATAAAATAAAAGATCTTGATATCATTCATGAATAACTAACAATAAATTGGAAAAAAAATCGTTAAAAAGGTGATACTATCGGAAATTTATTGAAATATTACCATTTATTATGTTTTAATGCAATTTTATCATAAATTTATCGTTAAAATGGAAGTAGAGATTAAATATGCATATTAATACGATAATAGTATTTTATCAATAAAAATATGATAAAATTAAAATAGCAATATTGAGAATCCTAATAGTTTGCCCGTTTATCTGCTCTAGTCGTCCTTTGAAGGGAGAGCTGTAATTTTCATGTGGCCCATGCATAAAGTGTTACAAGTCCTAATGTGGAGCAAAATACAGCCAATATAATTGGATGAATTTCAACAGATTAATTAGAATTATTTAAATTCTAATTCTCAAATAATATTTTAAGAACTTCGAGGAAATAGAGTCCTATGTGGCTCAATGACATCCTTTTCATATTTACATGTTATCCGTGAATTATATTCAGATTTAATTTTCAGTAATAAAGATATTATAGTTTAGTCAAAATTTGACCAATATTTTAGATATATCATTAATATTAAATGTGATGTAATTGATTTGATACATAGCTAGTAATAGTTAATCTACTGTATTAGTGGAAGCAAAATTTCACATATATCCCAACGGATGTTTTAAAACATGTGACAATTAATAAAGTATCATTAATTTAATTGTGCAATTAATAAAATATCAATTAAAAACTAGACAAAATTTTAATTGGGCCCTATCCTTTTTATAAACACGGAAAATCATCATCATCATTATAAGTAAAAATCTAATATATCATAAATCAAACCATGAGTGTCTCTATAATTTAAAATCTCTTATTTTACTCCTTTCCTTCATATTTCAATGATCAATTTTTCAACTTATATATTGTGGGTCATGTCGGGTGGGAGATGACCAAACTACTTTAAACGAGTTTCTCTCAATTTATTAACTACTGATGATGTTATTTTTAAACTATTTCTAATGCGTTTATTTTAACTCTATTATTAAAAGTTAATCCACTCATTGGACACAGTATATACATTTCTACAGTTCTAGATTTGTCTATTTGTCAGATTTTCATTACCTAATAATCAATTCCACGAAACATTACAGATCTAATAAGTGTAATAAATCATTTTCAATATTTAACACTTAATTAAAGAATTGAAAGAGTGATATATGTTTGAAAATGCAATAAACATTGAGCACAAGGGTTTTAATTCAAATTAAGTTAATTGATTTTGGTCTTAGACCAAAATAATGACTCTATATCCAATATATATCCCTAGTTTTATACAATGAATTGCATACCTACTAATATTTTGTAATCCATTCAGCTGAGACGGGCCATAGTCCGATAGTCGACATCCAGTCTGACTCAGAATTTTGCTAAACCGAGTCGCACCCATTTACCTTTTTGAAAGCCCTACAACTGAATGGTCTAGACTTTAGGTATGTATGTTGCTTCAGGCTCGAATTTTGAAATGATTAGACTGGGACTGTCATCTAATTAAGTTTCTAAATCCTGGGTTAGTTCATTGATAATCCTACTGGCTTTTTTCCAAAGGAAAATTTATGACAGCGAGAAGGAAATCAACCATGCGTGGTCGGCTTTAAGTCTATCAATTTCTTTTAAAATTATTTAACTAGATTTTGAATTTTTTTATGAGTTTCGTACATTCCTGAACATGGCGACAAAATTTAGTATCAATTTTAATAACATACCAATTTATTTAAAAATAATTAAATTAGAAATTACCAATAATTCAGTTATGGAAAAGAAGATTCTTTAAAAAAAAATTATACATCCAATTTAAATAAATAAAGTTGACTGGAGGCTCTATTTTAATTAATTCATTTGATATCTATAAAGATTTAAGGAAACTAATTATCTTAAAAAAACTTACATCAATGTCCTGATTTATAACATTTACATTTTTTTTTAAGCATTTATCGTTTTTAAAAAAAAATCCAATAATGATGATGTGTTTTCTAATGTAGTTAAGAAATTCCCTCGAAAGTAGTGCTAGTACTTTTTTGAGATTCTTTTAATATATGAAAGTATTTTCATAAATAAGAGGATAAAAATATCACATGCCCGTCAGAGACACAAGTACAATGTGAAAGGAAATCCATTAACGTTCACTAGTCAATAGTCAAAGGTCAAAGAGTCAGCTCTCCTCCTTTTTCCCTCTTTATCTCTTGGACTTTGCTGGCTCACGCTTTCCTTCTTCCTGTGACTTCCACATGATGTGAGTGGAATTGGGCCGGTTAACACTTGTCAGTCCCAACTCCCAGGCGCCGTAGCTTCTCTCTTTCATAGTTTCAAAGAATGCACGGCCATCTCCTACTGTTCTCTCTCTCTCTCTCTCTCTCTCTGCTTTGGAGAGAGGTTCAGCTCTTCCCAAGAAAGCCAAAGGCGCTGTCCTGAAACACAGGATAGACTCGGCACTGACATCAATTTCTGCAGAGCTGACAGGGGCATCAGATCAGAGGTAGCTTCAGCAACAGCTCATCTCCGACCCACCCAAGCGGCGCCATTCAAAACCCCCCCAGTGAAAACGAGAAAAATCAGGAAAGCAACAGAAAAACATGAAAGAAGGATTCAGCAGAAAGAGCGGGGGGAGACGAATCACTAAAACTAAACACCAACAAGAGTCGGTATCCAATGATCAATTAAAAATAGAAACATTACAAATACGGATTACTCAAAAGCTGCGTAAAGTTTCACATTCCAAGTGTAGGAAATTTAGAAAAACAGAGCAACGAAGGAGGGACAGTGAAACAAGGATGGATGGTTTGTGGGTGAGTGATAAATCAATAAGAAGGGGGACGAGATGAGCCACACCAATGTGAAATATCAGCAGGAAGTTGCGAATTCAAAGGATGGGGAGCAGCGATGCTGTAAACCGGCATGGGCATGCTGCTGCCAGTTCCAGGATCTGTTCCAATGACGCTGGGATGCATATCCTCTGTTTCTTCCTCTTCCGCATGGAGACGATGGTAAGGTGGGTTCACAAAGGAGGCGGCAACAAGCACGACGGGGCCTGCAGCAATCAGTGCTCCGGCGACAGTTCCTCCAATCACCTGCCCTTGAATCCCAGAAAGGGATATGGTGAAAGAAGATTTCATGGCAGCAACAGTAGCAGCAGCCGGAGGAGAAAAAGAGGAAGGGGATTGAGGTGGAGATGAAGTGAAAGAGGAGAGAAAGGTCCCGGAGAGGGAGAGGATGTGGAAAAGACCATGAAGAGTAAAGGTGGACGCATGAGGCGAAGATGGGTGGCGGAGGGTAACGTTGGCGACAGAGCCACGGGCGCTGAGGACGCAGATGCCGACGTTATGGCGACAGGCGAACAGGGAGATAACCTCGATTACATCGCAGCCTGGAGTGAGCTCTAAGACGAGAGGGCGCATGGCGGATTGGTTCTCTCTCGTGATAATGAGAGGAGGCTTGGGCTTGTTTTTCGAGCCGGGTGGTCGACCCCTTGGCTTCTTTGCCCCCTTAGTAGAGGCTTCTCCTCCTCTTCCCTTGCTGCTCCGATTCTCTTCCTCCTCCTCTGCGGTGGCTTCAACAACATCTCGCTCGTATTCCGCCATCTTGATTTTCTTCCTCCTCCCGTTTCTTCTTCTTCTTCTTTCTTCTGCTATGGGAGGAAAACAAAAAAATGGGGGAAATGAGAGAAAGAAGAAGGAAGGGGATTGAATTGTATTAATTTTAGGAGGGATTGATTCTTCTGCGTTTTGGTCTTATAAATGCGATTTACTAGTTTTGTGGTGTGATGGTCTGTCGGAGCTCTTGAGACTCTGTCATGGCCTGCATGCATGTTGATGGATGGAACAGTGGCGTGGCACGTGGGTCCATGGATATGGGCCCACCTCCTGTCTCGGTCAAATCAATCTTTCTAATTCGAGGCCCCCAAAGTGTGACTGGACTGAAAAGAAACGAAGGCTGTTTAGGGTTTTGGGCTTTGGGCAGACGACGAAGACCCCTCCATACCCATTGTCAAATGCTGTGCGTTCCTTAGTACAAAAGAAAAATCCGCTGGAGAGATCTTCTGAACTCTCTTTTTTTTTTTTTCCTTTTTCTTTTCTAATTTCTCGTATGATTTTGATGATTTTAGTCTGGTTATCTGATAATTGTATCTTGATTTTTTTATTGAATACATTTAAAAGTGTGATGATACATATGCTTCTATAAATTAAAACTGGTGAATATTAAATTTTAATTTATGATTTACTTTTAATATTAATAGGAATTGACAAATCTATTGATGTGAGCACATTTAGTGTGATCAGGCGTAAGGGCCTGACTATTTGATATAATTATAAATTATTTAAATTATCATCATCGTTTGAATTAATAACATATTTAAAAATTTTGTTCATTAAAAATTAAGAGCATAAATCATTTTATAAAGCTTACTTTACTCTCAAATAAATTGACAGTTACAATAATCATCATTTCAATTATTTAAAATTTTCATTATATATAGAGTGATTTGCTCTATTATATTACCGTCATAGCTCCAAATGTTTAAGTTTTGATTCTTATACATAAATGATTTACATTGCCAATCTTATCTTTTTATGTAACTACATAAGAGAGCATTTCTTTAATTCTTTCTAAATCTTTATAGAATAGATTTATAAAAATGTTTGGACAAGACACTCCACGTTGTATTTCGAGAACTTTAGGATTTTGAAATTTTAAGATAAGATGACATTGGACACTTGATAAAAGTCTTAAAATCATATTTGTGTCCCTTGTTTAATTGACCATTTAAATACACCTTGAATGGTTTATTTAAATTGTTTAGGACTTGCAAAATAGATTTTTTGAGTGTCAAAGTTTCAGAGCATTGGATTAAACTTGAAGATATATACACGCTTCTTTACTCATATATACAGTAAAACCTCTATAATGTAATATAACTGGGACCATGGTACATATTTATTAGAGAGATTATTTAATTAGAGGGTCTAGTAAATTGATATTCAGTATTCTTTTTTTAAAAAAACTCCTTAAACTCTTACCCATCCTAAAAAGTCATTTCACTAGAAATCGTTTTATCTCCCTTATCTTTCTACCCCATTGGTCATTGTTACCTGAAAGCCAGTTTGTTTTCCATCACCGCCAATGTATCCTCTCTGTTTACAACTTTCAAGACCAGTGAAAAACATTATCACTTCGGCCAGATTTGGAAACAAATCATCGTAGGGTTATTTTTCAGAGTATTTGTAAGATCTTTAGTCACTTTTCCAGTAATTTTGTATTCTGAGTGTATGGAATATTACTTTACAAAATGATTAAGATAATATATTTTTTATTCTGAATGTATTGAGTATTGAATTTGAGAGATTTATGACATTTTGTATGGGCCAGAATATTTGTAAGATCCTTAGTAACTTTTGTAGTAATTTTTATTCTAAATGTATGGAATACATTATAATTTTATAGAGTAATACATTATAGGGACTTGACCATCACTCCAAACTCCTTTGACTTTTAGAAACTTTGATAATTATATGGTAAAATGGTAAACAACTCCTATTATGAAGAAATTGGATTTCAATATCTTGTTCTACTTGGGTATATTCTGCAGGGCTATTTTCCACTATGTCATGGTTCCCAAGTGATGGTGCTTGAGTTGTCAATTTTGATTTAAAGGATTTGACCTTGACCAAGTGTAATTAAAGTCGGACCGAACTGCAGTCGAATAGTTGTTGTTGCGGTTCGGTCCAACTAAAAAACCGAAATTTCGGCTAAACCACAAAAAATCGCTGCGAACCAAGGTTCACAACATTTGATTTTTTTTTATTTTTAATTTTTCTCCTTCAAAATATTCAAAATTAATATTAAAAATAGATACATTTAAAATATAAATTAGTATCATTTGATTATGATATTACTATATCGATCGTCAATATTCAACATTAGTATTTTCTGTATTAAATATTAACCGCATGTGAATTAAATGAGTGGAAAGCAAAATACTTTTTGAAAAGTTAAAAAATGAGGGCAACAAAAATAGAAGGGGAAAGCCAAAATTTAGGCAACTTAAGATAAACAGGCTAAGGCAACGACCATTTCTCTTCTACTGTTTATAATGCCAACTGCAAAAGAGATTTTTCGTGCTTGGACATGTATTTAACATATACAAAAGAAAATTACCTTGACCCGAGAGATTTGGTAAATGCACAACTGTAAAAGAATTCTACAATGGAAGAATATTGTAGCTTCTTTTTCTGTTTTACTCACATTCTCTCTCTAGCCTATTTTGTGATATTTTTTTATGAATGTAGGGTTTCTAGCCCTAAACTTGACATAATCACAACTTTTTCATTCTTTCAAATTCTATTTTGAGCTTTCTAGCCCTAGTAATCTTGTATTCATAACCCTACAATTGAAATAAACATAGCTTCTTTCAAATTCTCTTACGTGCTTCTTGAATTAATTTTATCAAATCATGATAATGATGATACTCTTGCTAATACTAACGGAGAATTTAAAATAGAAAAATAGAAAAAATTATCTTGATTAAAAGTTTAATTATTTAATATTAAGACATCTGAATCCTGAGGCTTTTATAAAAGGGTATCTTCTAAATTAGAAGAAGAAATGGTCAATCCACTGTACTAATAATCTTCTCTCCTTTTGGTAAGAAGAAATCCCAACACAAAGTGCACACTTAACCTCCTCGAAGAAATTAGAACTCAATGACTAAAATTCTTTGAATAAAACAAAGAGGAAATTAGAGTACCGCATCTTAGGTGGAATGTAAAGGGATCATCCAAGAGCTTGGTGTTAGCGTTACGCGCCGGAACAAGAAAAATCGAATGGAAATAAACACACAACACAACAAAATATTTTAACGTGGTTCGGCTCACCTGACCTATGTTCACATAGTGACAGAATATTCACTATAGAAGAGAAAGAAATACATGTACAATATTAATGACTCCCATGAGTCATGAGCTCAAATCTGAAGTCCTGAGCCCCTTGTACACCCATGTATACAACACACCAACGTCACTTCTCAGTTGATGTAAATCTCTCTCATACCCAGAATAGTGAACCCAACTTCTGTGTTGCTCCCTGTCTACGCTTCCTGCGTTCTACGAGTACATCCTGACGTACTTCTCAAATGCGAGCGTATCCGATGATGGTGTGTTCCACACACACAGATCTGCACCTCTGCTTTGGCAATGGGGCTTCGTCTTTCCAGTCGCACTTCTGCTGGCCGCCACTTACAGATCTGAAAATCCAGATCTGCAACGGTATTGTACTGTTGCTTCCGCCCCTCTCCGGCCATCGAGCTGTCCTCCAGACAGTATCAGATCTGCGGCTCGCCTCTGCCTGTGTATACAACCATCCAATAATGTCAGCCCACCTCTCCCTCTTGAGTGACCACCACGGTGCACGTGGCTGATGAAGACACACGGCCAAAGGCCCTCTGTTACATCTTTGCCGTGTATATTGTCTTTACTCTGGCTTCCAGCCAGTAGTCATTGCTGTATACGGATACAACATGCACATCCAGAGAAATATTCTTGCAGCAAATAGAGGATCCCTTCTCTATCATCTCCTAGATTTTCTGAGCGAAAATCTCGACTATGAATCAAGTTAATCCCAACACTTGGCGGTTCCTCTAAGCGGATACCATGGTTATCTCTGAACCTCCAATCTTTTGAACATTAAATTACAATTATGGAAATTATTCCTCAATTTGAATCCATCTCTTTGTATTTCTTTATACCATGTCTTTGTATTTCTTTGTAGGTGTTAGAGAGGGAAGCTGCGACATTCATGTCTTTACAGCGGCAACTGAATGTTGGTAAAGATAAAATTTTGGATTTCCATGTCTCCTGAGCCAATACTTTGAGAGGTGAATGGTGTCTTAAGACACATCACACACTACATTGACATTAAGAGGAAAGGAGAATGTGCACATCAATTGGAATATAGTTCCTTAAGAACTAACTGAGGTTCATAATTCTTTAAGAACTAACGGTGGTTCGGTTCCTCGATGATGTCTCTCATTTACGGAGGTTCGGTTCCTCGATGATGTATCTCATTTACAGAGGTTCGGTTCCTCGATGATGAAATAGGACCTACAATTGAATTGCACCCCACATGTACACACATTGATGCCTCAGCAGATTAGGAGAAAGTCCTGACAATTTCTTTTCCTTATGAAACTTATTCATTGCAAGTATCAATGAAAGTGTGAGATCTCTCACTGAAAAAAAAAAAAAACAACTGCTTTGTGGGGTTCATCTTGCACCATCGGGTGGTGCAAACCATTTCGATAAGAAGCTTTCATAATCAACAGGAGGAAGCCTCAAGTAAAGTGTTCAACATGTATCATTCTAATGGCCTTCAACTGATTGCTACTGGCATCTAATCTAAGATATTTTGGACCATATATGATCACTCCTGTTCGGCCACATTTGTCTTCCAATCACCAGAATGTGAATAACCTAGATGATGTATCGGCCGATACATGTCTTATTTTTTTTTAAAAATTTGGTTTTGACCTATTTTCGAGCTATTTTTGTGAAAGTTTTTGAAGTTAAAAAGGCTTAAAAGCAATTTGTTAAATTTTAAAGCTCTTTAATTATGTTCATCAATTTTTTTATCATTCAGTTTTTTTATTAATTTGTTCGAATAATATCTAATAATTATGGAATTCAATGGAAATATGATTTTTCAAGATCTTTCTAAATTTTTTATCAAAATACTTTTCATTTTCAAGTTTCTTTTAAAAGAATAGAATGAAATGATATATAAATGTTTTTATAACTAAATGGAAAACTCTTAATGTGATTGGTAGTGTCTTTGTCTAATTTTTAATATTTTTATATTTTTATGAAACTCATTTTTTTATAATAAAATATTTATAATAAGACACGTGTCACTGGGGAATATTAATTCATTATTATGGGTTTTCTTATATTGATTTCTGTCATAATTTTTTTAGATGTTTTCTAAATTTTAATGTACTGTTCAATTTTTATAATGTATCAAAATTTTAATTGTGAAGGGCCTAAAATTTTACAAAAATAACTAGTACTTTTTTAAAAAAAAATTGCTCGCCTAAGTTTTTTTTTTTCCTATTATTTTTTCAAGAAGAAAAATGGAAAAAACACATGCTACATAAAATCCAAATTAAAAGAAGTAAGAACATCAAATAAATAATAATAATCATTATTACGATACGAATGCATCATCATGAGTCTTTTGAGAGTAGTTGACGTTATTATTAAACTAAAATAACGACATTCATTCAATATTAGGTACGGTAAAAAAAAAAAGTTAGAAAATTGGTCGTATTTGTGCGCTTTACACCGCTAGCCCCCAAATAAAAAAGTTAGTCAAATGTCTCGTCTTTATCCAATTTTATTAATACCGAAAATAAAAAAGTTAGTTGAAGGGTTTGGAGTTTTACTAACAATGTTTTATTAGAAGTTTCAGTATTTTCTTTAATTTGAGAAAACATTTATCAAAAGTTTCTAATAAAATTTATTTGTATCTTAATTCAGCATATGATA
The DNA here is from genome assembly GCA_022113865.1 of Chimonanthus praecox. Taxonomy (NCBI): domain Eukaryota; kingdom Viridiplantae; phylum Streptophyta; class Magnoliopsida; order Laurales; family Calycanthaceae; genus Chimonanthus; species Chimonanthus praecox. The sequence continues at coordinate 58,357,226 of CM039091.1, read as the reverse complement.
TATGAATTTGAGTCTATTAATTTTAAATTAAAATAAAGTGATTTTTATATTGTTCAAATGTAAGAAATTCAGTTATCCAAAATATCAAAATATACCTTAAATAAAATTTTAACCATTTACCTGAAATCGGAGACAACTGATTGAACTACACTTGTGTGAGTTATATTTTAATTTTTTTATTGATGGGAAATAAAAATATAAATTCAAAAAGCTACATCGTGGACTACTTTCCTACCTCCAAGCGAACGGAACGCCCATATTGAATTGAACACTAACGGATTATAAAATAGTTCCACCAGCAAGAATGGCATCATCAACCTTTATATATCTCACCAAATCACTTCTCTTTCATTATGTCAAATAACTGTTTTAATTTATGTAGCTTCGTCATCAAATTCTAATTAGGGTTGAAACTCACGCTTGTCGGGCAGGATTTTGATAAAGATAATTTAAGTCATATAAAAAATTTATTGAACTCAATTTGACCCGATCTAAATTATTGATTCGAATTGTTCAACTTAATTCGATTCGAATTGTTAATCCAATTCAATTCGAGTGCTGATCAACTCAATGTGATTGCTATATTAATTTTTTTTGAGATTGTCGTATTGGATCAATTTGTGTTAGCTTGGTTCAATATTAAAAAAAACTTGATCCAATCTGACACGAATTTAATTTTGATTTTTTCTTCAACCCAATCCGATCTTAATTTTAAAAATGTAAAATCTAACCGACTTAATTTCTCTTATCGAGTCATACAGGTCGAATTAAAATCCGAACCAAGTTTCACCCCTAATTCTAATTTGATGTTAGATGCTTTCATATGTATTTTTACTTGAAAATATATCGAATTTTTTCTTTTATTCAATTATTATCACCTAAACAATAAAAGGATAAAACAATGTTCTATGCTTTTAAGTATTTTTCATTTTAAAGAAGTTTTAAAAAATTAAAATGTTGATTTTGAAAAAATTGTAGATCTATTATAGATTAGATTAGATTTCTGATAAGGTGATTTAAGAGTAATTCATAAACCAATCAGTATAATTTCATAAGATATCTGATAGGTAGATAGATATAAGAAAAAATATTTAAACAAATTAAATTTTTAATGTCTAAAATTATAAAAGTTAAAACAAAATAAAGAATTCAAAATTTACTAATCGTTTGTTCTTATAAATTTTCTTCAAAATTTAAAGAAAAATGTATAATTCATTTAAAACATTTTTTTGGAAGTTGGAACTTGGACGGTTTCCTGGATCGCTGCCCGTCGTCCCATTTTCGTGACTTCATTTAATTTTAAATTTTCTTTCCGCAGACACAATGCGACGGATGTAATGTGACGAAATAGAAAATAAAATTGACGTGAGAGTTTAGAATGTGAGGATACGAGGAGGAGACATATTACTAGGAAAATGTTTGACTTTGACCATCATATGACGTCACCTTATGTCATTGAAGTCGTCATTTTCTTTTATTTATACGTTCCTTTGCTTGCTTTGTTCAAGTTGTCAAGGGCAGAACCAGAGAGAGAGAAGGAAAGGGAGAGGGAATCATGGCTGCATCCGCAACCGTCATCAAAGTTGTAGCAATCTGCGGTTCTCTTCGCAAAGCCTCTTTCAATCGTGGTCTCATTAGATCTGGTACTACTCTTTCTTTCTTCAACATTTCTCCTCTCCTGCTTGCTTCTGTCTCCTGGAAAATTTGTTCAGAGCTCTCAGCTCTAGTGGCCTTGTTGGGTGCATTTTGTCTGGCAACTTGCCATTCTTCTTTGGCATCCACTCTGGAGAACTCAAGCTCTAAATTACCATTATATCTTAGGGTTTGTTGAAGATGCCATATATACCTTAAATTATTTTACTTTAATTGCTCTGTGGCAAGTAAGGAATGGTCGGCCTTTTAACTGATATGATATGGGCTGTTGCCGGCTCTCTTTTTTTCTCTGTGTTTTGGTAGAATAATGAAGTCAAATTGTTTTCTGATAGACTTATTCTATCTAATAGCAGATGTTTTCATCAAGTTTGCACATTTCTGAGTTTAGGAGTTGTCATTGTTTCATTTCCTGTCCTGTTTCTTTATCCATCTTCTTGCAGCAATTCAGATATGCAACGAATCGATCAAAGGGATGCAGATTGAATACGTGGAGATCGAGCCTCTCCCTTTGATCAACACGGATCTCGAGTGTGGAGGTTCTTATCCTGCACCCGTCGAGGCATTTCGTCAAAAGATCCTTGAGGCTGACAGCATTCTCTTTGCTTCTCCTGAGTACAACTACTCTGTCTCTGGTAATTTTCATCATTATATTTGCTTCATTTTGATTTTGATTTAAAAATTGTTTGACATCATTAGTGGCATGAATTCTGTAGAAAGATCCCAGTCATATGGTGATGGATGATTAATTCACATACATGGTACATTATTGATTAATTTTGGATCCAGTTCATATAGGTAATTTTCTCATGCATAATATAGAAAATTTTGTGGTTGGGTATTGCTGGACCTCATATAGTGACTATATAAATGATAATTATGAGCCCTCAATATCAAAAGTCAGTCAATGACTCACAATCAGATCAATATATGTTTTTACCATCTATCTAAATGAGTTAGTAACACTAACTGATTAAACCAGACACCCCTTAGTTTTATTCACCAATCCGATTGTTCTAGTCCATTAACCTTAGATGACTCCTAGCGTTGACAACCTCATTTCCTTGATAACCTGATAGTAGTGGACACACTTCTCTCTACATTAGGGGCTGTAATGGTATAGACTGTCCTCTGTTTTTATCCATGGCCTGGTAATAGGAAAGAAAAATTAATGGAAAACAACATGAAATCAAGAAATCAAACAGTGAAAATGAGGAAGGAATCGATATTTGAATGATTGATTTTCCAATTATGGGGATGGTCACTCAATGGTGGGCCAATAGATTGATTGCCAAGCCATGGGCACCACCTGAACAGGCCAATCCATAACTAATACATACATCTTCGTTTTTCATTAGACTGACGATGCTATGGCATGAGACTCCAAGAAGTTCATACCGCAATTTTAGACGCTGTTGCCTAAACAATTTGCTTTTGTCCTGTCAGCACCTCTAAAGAATGCACTCGATTGGGCATCTAGACCTCCAAATGTATGGGCAGATAAGCCTGCTGCCATTGTAAGTGCAGGAGGAGGTTTTGGTGGTGGAAGAGCACAGTACCATCTTCGACAGATCGGGGTCTTTCTTGATCTTCATTTCATCAATAGGCCAGAAGCTTTCATACCTGCATTCCAACCTCCTCAGAAATTTGACAGTGATGGCAACTTGATTGATCACGAGTCCAAGGAAAGGCTGAAGCAGCTTCTTTTATCATTGCAGGCATTTACTCTCAGACTTGAGGGTAAACATTGAGTGATTGTTATTAGTACCATTTCATATTACAATACTTGATTACCTTTTTTTTTTTTTTGTGGTGGGGTGGGGGAGTGTAGCAAGAGCTATTGGATTGCTCTTCACTGTAACTGCTTAATTTTCTGTCTGACAGTGATAATATTCAGAATAAATTGATTATAGTTTTCATGTGATTGTTCAATGTCTGTGAGAGGATTTCAAATGAAGTGCATTTATTGGGTTGAAAATCTGGAAAAATGATTCAGAATTTGAACATGGTTGAACCCCCTTCATCATAAACTGGCTAGGGAGGTTGGGATTTGGATGGTCCACCTTCAGGGGTTGGGCCAGATCTAAAAATAACACTGATTGGATGATGTCTGCCATCTTTCCCCTGTTGGTAAGAATCAGATTTATCCTTATAGCTAGTAAAACAACTTTAAATGAGAAGTGCTAAATCAAGCAGATATAAGACAACAGATTTGGCTTTTAAATTTGCAGCGAAAAACTGATTTTCCCATGATTGTTTTCTCTCACTGCCGTTCCCCTTCTTAAAGAAAAATTCCAAAGTCCAGCAACAGCTCTCTGTTTGGTGCCCCAACGGCTATCTCACCCACCAATTGAAATTCACTCTCTCCACTTTCCATTTTCTTCCATATGTAGCAATCCAACGGCAACTTCTCATTTCTGATTTTTCTCAATGTTTTTCGTTTCTCATGCTGTATTTCCATTCTGATGTTTCTAACGGCTCCCTGCATCATTCGGCCAATGACAAGTAAGCTATTTGATGCCATGGTTCTCACGGTTTCCACTCAAATTGATTAAATCGGTTGGTTTTGTATTCCTTAAAAGAAAATATGCAATATGAGTTTTAAAAGTAAAAATCACATATTTAATTTAAAAATACCGAATTAAATGCAAAAGAAATGTGATAATACTTGATGGAAATAGGATTTAAATACAATTTTAAGTATTTATCACATTGACTTGCAAGACTTCCAGAAATCTGCAAGATTTTTTTCAGCAGCTCTTATGAGTAAAATTATCAAAATACTCTTATGAGTCACCGACTCGAAAATCAATAATCTTTGGTTCGTTGGAAAGCCCACTTCTAGATTTATATTATGAGGAGGTCTACAATTGGGTGGCTTGTGTGGATGGAACGGAGAAGAAGTTTCTGGCAGCTTTATTCATTGATGAATTTAAACAATTTTAATTTAATATTTTTTATTCAAAATTTATTTTATTTGATATTTATCTAATACATTTTTATCATTAATTATAATAAATAAAAAATATTTATTTAATAATTTATTTTTATTTTTAAAAAAAGAGTAACATTGATTTAATTTGCTTCACTTTTAAAAATATGAGTCTTACACTATATTGATATTATATTCATCAATCGGAATTTTTTATAATAAGTTGAGACCTATTTTTTTGACATGGCTTGTAACAATAAGCTGAAAGCATTTGTCAAATTTGTTATATAAATATAATAATTTGTTTAAAAATCTATAGATATTATTCCTCTCTCTTTTATATTGATGTATTCAATGAAGAGTATAACAAATTAATAAAATTCACAGGCGCAAGTTTGGTAAATTTTCGAGTTGTTATATAAATATAATTTTTTGTGTAGAAAACCACTGTTATATTGATCTATTCAATGGCGAGTCTAATAAAATTTATAAATTTCATAAGTGCAAGTTTGGCAAATGCTCGAGTTGAAAAAGCTCAAAATTTTGAAGAGACATGTTAATATTGGATCCCATCCAATGATCACAAAAGTCATATGAATGAATCCCAAGAGTCCACCCGGCAACCTACGGAAACCCTCAAGGCTTTGTTCCCATCACGAGTGCCACGAGAGTCCACCCTCAACCGTCTGGAACGCGTCACACTAAGTGAAAGATGCAACAACTCATATAAGCACCTAAGTCTTGCACCTTCTAATAGACCAATTCATTCGATTCAAACGAAATGTGAATAATTCCTTAAATTCCAATCTCAGATCAGGTATGTAGACTATGAATAAAATATTGGTGAATATCTAAAATGTAAGCCAATATGTAAGCAGGGTGAAATACCGAGGGTTTTTTTTGTAACTAAAGGTGTTCAGGTGCCTCACCAGATTAATCCTTTGGGACATAAGAAAATCTCACAATCTACACACACCAGATAAAGCTACAGAGAGTGACCTCTTGGGATTGAGAGTGAATCAAACAGAAGACGAGCCCATAGGCTCAAAATTTCAGGCTCAGTGAGCCCAAATTTCAGCAGATATTTAGTGATTTATAGACTTTTTGGTTTTTTGAATATAAGAAACCTGGGCCTGAAATGAGCCAAAATGGCACCTAGTGCATGGAACCGAAATGTATTTATTATTTAGAACAATATAACCACCAGTTCACTCGCATGCGATTATTTCACTTACTATTATGGCAAAATGGTTAAACTTTTAATTTGATAAGTACGAATGAGGTGGCATGGACGCCACATGCAATCTTAGCCTTTCTATAGTAATGGGCCTCAAATTTAAGAGCCCATTTAGTAGGCTGAAAAGTCAAATAAGGGTTGAGCTGTAAACATAGGTCCAAGCCCACCCCATTCGAGCAATTGAGCAAAAAAAGCCTCACCACTGTCCACAAGCCTGAAGATAGACTGAAATTTGGGATTTTAATAAAGCATTGATGGAAATTAACACCTAAACTCATGAATTAAATTCAATTCAACAATGAATTTCAGTCTCATGAAAATTACATTCAGGCCCATCTCGTCTTTGAGATCCAAAGTATTACCAGATAAAAGATAGGCCCATCATTGGACTCATATCCTACCAATATTTTTTCTCAGACTTCATCGATTGTTTTATTCGGACTAAGCTTTCTCTGAACTCCACTAGTATCGGCCAAGTGTTTCGAAACTAGCCACTCTCCTGGGTAAATGGTTTCTCCACTTCCAAACACTGCATAACCATAATTATGCACTATGCTTTTATGCAGGATCTTCACAGAGAAGAATTTTATGGTGTTCGACATTCCGGCGATCGCCTGATTCAGAGGGTCCTTTCAATTCAACCTAAAGATTACAATGGGGTGGTTGAATTTCAAATCTTGAGCTGCAGAAGGCTCTAAACACCATATATCACCAACTTGAGGATGTCAATATCATGGTTGTAGACATCTATGGCTTCATGTTAGAGGCTATTGCTAACCCAACACACTATGCTAATGTCCATACCTTTTGCTTAAAACTAAGCAGTTGGTTAGAATCACAGTTTAGAAACTTGAAAAAATTTATACGAGCGAGTCTGAATTGACTTTACTCAACAAAATCTCAAGTCAAATGACACAACAAATTATAAGCTTCTCTCCCTTTTTGGTAGGAAGAAATTCCAACACAAAGTTCTAACCTCATCAAAGAAATTAGAAGTAAATGACTAAAATAACAAAGAGAGAGAGAGTAATCAATTGCATAAAACAAAGAGAAATCCTGATTCCTGATAGCGGTTATAGGTTCACGTCTTGGGTGGAACGTAAAGGGTATCGCTTTCAATTTTCCTAATCTTTCAAAAGCAGAAAGATCTTGCAGAGCAAATGACTCGAATATGCTCAATTAAAGAGGAGGTTGAATTCTTGCATGTTATTAGGAACTTATTCCTAATTCATTAGAAAGATGTATGTCGCCTGATGTGCATCCATTTTGTATAGATGATTTCTTTAATTAGTTGATTCGATCAATCTATATGGAGTTTGATATGGATTTGATTTTGGCATCGTATCATTATCTTTCTGCGTAGTTGTGATGTTTTATTCTTTTGAAGAATTATATTAATATTTTTTTTTTTAGAGAAAATGTGGAAAATTACTGTGGATTTGGAGATGAGTCGAACGAAGTTAAAGCCGAATTCAATGACCGAGCCAACTCAGAAAGAATAGAGCCGTTTGGAAAATCAGGTCTCTCCTCTGCTGCATGGCATGGGGCTTTGAATGAAAACATGAAAGTGGAAAGCACAGGAAGCAACTAAAAATCCGTAGGTAGCCGTTGTGGGTTTGAAATCAAACCAAAAAATGAGAAAGGAAAGTGGGTTGCTGGAGTTTGATTGGTCTGAAAACCCAAAGCATAAAAGAGCCGTTGGGAATAATGAATAAAAAGTACAACTTTAACGGGGATATTGGAGTCGACCAACCACCAGAATGGAAAGACATAACCGTCCAAGAGCTGGGAATCCCATTGGAGGAGAGAATTAGCGGTTGGACAGAGAGAGCCGTTGAAAGGGAGGTTTTTGGAGATTCAAATCGTCACATCCAATCATAAAATTAGAAAAAAAATAACCAAAATTTACATAAATTTTCCTATTTTTTTAGTACGAACACGACAAGATAAATGACTCCAAGTTCAACAATTTCTTATTTCCAGTACCAACACGTCAAAGGCATGTTAAATTGGAAATTACTGTGTCAAATTTTAAAATCTAATTTTTTAATTAATTTTATATACAATTTTATTTTTAAATTTCATTGATATCTATAATTAATATATGAAAAAAATCTCAATGTATTATTATTTTATGAAGAACAATTTTATAATATCATTCTAAACTGTAAGGATGTTTTCAAATGCAACTATTTGTGATATGCAGATTCTACCTTCTAAAAATCTAAAATGTACATTTATTTTTAAATATATATTTTAAGTAGTGAAACTACAAAATGTCGTGGGTTTTTTTTTTTTCACTCGAACACAACATCCCATGTGGACCCATTTTTTTTAATTTAGTATGTTAAAATTCTTTCTTTTTTCCTTAAAACATAGATCCAATTATTTATAATTTCTTTTTGGTGCATATTCACCGTTAAATTAATTATGATAGTCAAAATATTTATTCAGTGGTTTATTTTCAATCTAAAAAATTTAAAATTAACATTGTTCAATGGGCCTCATTTTTTATTAGATGATAGTCCTCGTGTTAATTCATTCATATAACTTTTGTGATCATTGGATTGGATCCAATATTGACATGTCTCATAAAAAAAATTGAGCTTTTTCAACTCGAGCATTTGCCAAACTTGCACTTATGAAATTTATAAATTTTATTAGACTCGCCATTGAATAGATCAATATAAGAGAGGTGAATTAATCTCTATACATTTTCTACACAAAAAATTATGTATATATAAGTAACAACTCGAAAATTTGCCAAACTTGTGCCTATGAATTTTATAAATTTGTTATACTCATCATAGAATACATCAATATAAAAGAGATGGAATAATATCTATAGATTTTTTAACAAAATATTATATTTATATATCAAACTTGACAAACGCTTTCAGCTTGTTGTAACAAGCCATCATAAAAATAGGTCTCGACTGATAAAAAATTTCGATTGATAGATATATTATCTATTTAGTGTAAGACTATCATATTTTTAAAAAATGAAGCAGGTTAAATCAACGTTACTCTTGTTTTTTAAAATAAAAATAAATTATTAAATAAATATTTTTATTTATAATAATTAACGTGTAACAACCTGACTCATTTTTCTTCAGTTTTAGGAAGATTTGCGGATCTCCGTGTCGTGTTTGGTGTGTTGGTAGCACCGTGGAGAGTGTGGACTCTGTGGGTAAACCCCATTTTGACTGATTTCAATCCCGAAAGCTTAGAATGCATTTTCATAAAAAATGCTTTTGAAAAACTGACGAATTTCATTATTTCTAATGGGATTTGGAAACTCAAGGTTTCACTCATATTTTTTTTTTTTTTTTAAAAAAAAAAAACAAAACTCTAGCTTCAAACCCTAACTCTTCTTCCTATATAATCTTTCCTTCATCTGTTCCCCTTCTCATACCCCCCACTTGAGCAAGTCTCTCTCTCCTTCCAAAACCCTTACCCCGCGGCCTCCACTCTTTTTCGTTCCCCTCCCCTCTGCGATCCTTTTCTTCCCTTTCCCCTTCTTCTCTGTTCAGCAGCAAATTCGATCTCAGGCCAGTGCGTCCCAAGGGCCCATTGCTGCCAACCCAGCCAGCCAGCCAGCCAGCCAGCCGTTCGAACCCAGGCCATGTTTCCCATGCCAGATGCCGCTCGATCCAGGCCTTGTATTGCCTGAGTCCAACTGCCAGCACCCAGCCCACCAGAAGCCAGGTCTGACATGTGCCAATCGAGATCAGCCCAGTTCCGTCCCAGGCCGAATTTTGCAACCGAGCCAGGCTTCTTGTAGATCTGGCCCAATCCAGTTAACAATCATATTTTGAATCTCTCAACAATCTGACAAATTTATAATGTTTTATCATGGATATGTCCGTTGGAAATGACGTTCTAAGTATGAGATGGGTGAGGAGATTAAGTTAATTTGTCACCATGGCTTGAGCCGTCTCTGGTCTATTTTGTGATATTTTGTATGAATGTAGTGTTTCTAGCCCTAAACTTGACATTAATCACAACTTATTCATTCTTTCAAATTCTATTTTGAGCTTTCTAGACCTAGTAATCTTGTATTCATAACCCTACAATTGAAATAACCACAGCTTCTTTCAAATTCTCATTCGTGCTTCTTGAATTAATTTTATCAAATCATGATAATGATAATACTCTTGTTAATACTAATGGAGAATTTAAAATAGAAAAATAGAAAAAAATTATCTTGATTAAAATTTTAATTATTTAATATTAAGAAATCTGAATACTAAGGATTTTATAAAAGGGTATCTTCTAAATCAGAAGAAGCAATGGTGTAAGCTGTTAACCTTTACTAATTGAATCATAACAAAAAAAAAATAACAGGCTAACAAACAAGAGAAATGAGAGGAAGAAAGTTCAATCCACGGTACTAATAAGCTTCTCTCCTTTTGGTAGGGAAAAATCGTAACACAAACCTCGAAGAAATTAGAACTAAATGTCTAAAATAAATGTTATGGTTGTAGGTTTTGAGAATTCTCCTCGCATTGTCCATCTATTTTACCTAACTTTTGAAAATCAAATCGTACAACAAAATCATTTTATGTCTTGAATTGTGAATTGCGAATTTGAATGATAGACTCATTCTGAACGATAGACTCATACGATTCAAAACTTTCCCAAAATAAAAGGTATTTCTTGTGTACTGAAATTCATGTGTACTTTAGCTGAAAAATCAAAGTTTTCATATCGATGTGTACTTTGGCTCAAATTTGACATGAAAATGCTGAAGTATATAGTAAGTTTTGATGTTTGGGAGAAACCTTTATATATGAATATATGAAATAACATAAGAGATATAAAAATGTATTAATATGATAGATTTTCCAACTTCCTTCCAATATTAGGTGAGGATATACATATATTGCAAATGCAACACTTAACTATTGAATTGGATTTCAAATTCATATATTCCAAACTCCTGAAAATACAATATCAGTATACTCCAACCAATGTTATAAAAGTTGAACAAGAAGCTAAAAAGACCCCAAAATGAAGGATCCATAGGCTCCAAGTCCTCAACATTGAAGCCAATAAAACCATTAGAACCAAATTTCTATACTTTGAATTCCAATTAAACAACAAATTGTGTCATCTATGGTAACAGTCTGGTTTCTAAACCACTTCCAATCATTCTTCTTCTGATATGATACAAATCATGACATATGTATTTCATATCTTTAGGATTTAACAATGTTTATTTTGACACTTAAATTTTGTAGAATTGTGTTGTGAGCCATTGCATCAAGATAATTATATCTATCCTCCACTATGAGTTGTATCATGGTCTGGTATACTACAGAACTCTTTTTTGCCTGATAAAGGTAAATAATTTCATGTGATGTAAACATTGAAAAAATTACTCTCTCTGTAATTGAAATCAGTGGACTCAATGTTTCACTTTCACCCAACATCATGTGCAAGCCCTGAAATCATTGCATAAATCCCCCTGAAAATTTCATAGCTTTTCCATGAATTATTTGCTGAAATTTATATTTCTAGAAAGATACTTTTGGTGGAACAAAATTCTTGTAAATTAAGATTTGGAATGATAAAAACAGTGAAATTAATTTTGGTAGGCATTCATTCATTCACATGCGAGCCTAGTAAGCTGCTGTTCTAGCTTTCTAAGGGCATTTTTGCTGCTCCAACCCAAAAATTTCACTTTCAATTGAGTTTTATTTTAATCTGAAATGTGTTGGAGAGTGTTATTCCGAGTTTTAGAATTATTGTTTATCTCAAGTTTTAGATTTTATTCGATCTCGAAGGAGTTTGAGTGAAGTAATCGGTTTAAAATGTGGGAGACTTGCATGTACTCTGAGAATTAGTCAGGTGCTCTAAGAGACTTCAACACCTTAATTATAAGAAACATACAAATAAAGAATCTTAGTGATGAGACGGAGAGAAATCTAATTATGCAAGTGTCTTTATGCTTCACTTTTATACTGCTCCCTTATTTCAAAATTAGCCCAAGTTGAGAATTAGTAAGGTTCTTTAAGAGGCATTGATATCTTGGTCATAAAAAAAAAAATCGATTATTTTAGATGCAATACAACTACAATGAGGATGCGAATTGCCTATACCAGTTGATGTATCGGTCGATACATGCCTTTTTTGTTTATTTTATTTAAAAAATAGGGTTTGACCTATTTTTTGCTAATATTTTTGAAGTTAAAAAGGTTTAAAAGAAATTTATTGAATTATTTTCATCATTTTTATCATTTTTAGTTATTTTCATTAATTTCAAAATTTGAATTTTTAGTGAAAATAATTTAATGAAATAATATCCAGTAATTCAATGGAAATATGCTACTGACATTCACATCTAAAAAGTCGTGTGGTCTTTCAAAAATTTTCTGAAAATTTAATAAAACTCAGGATTTTAAAGATACTTCTCATTTTCGAGTTTCTTGTCAAAAAATGGAATAAAATGATATACAAATGTTTCTACAACTAAATGAAAAACCCTTAATGTGATTGGTAGAGCTTTTAGAGTTTTTGTTTAATTTTTTTAATATTCTAAATTTTTACAAAACTCAAAAATTTATATTTATAAAAATGTTTATGAATTGTAATACTCCCTCCTCCCCAGTTTAGTTGTCTCATTTAAAAATTTGTATTTTTTAAAGAACTCTCACTATATAAGGCTAACACTCCATGTGATCTCATCCATTTTTGACACATTTTATACTAAATGAGACAACTATTTCGAGACAATTCTAAAGTCCATATAAGACATCTAAATTGGAAAAGATGGAGTATAAGATTCATGTCACTAGGGAATAACATGAAGTTTATATTAAGTCTTTTCTCTCGTTGATTTTCTTCTGTAAATTTTTTTACATATTTTCCAAAGTCTTATGCTATTTTTTAAAATTTTAGAACGTATCAAAAATTTTATTTTCAAATGTCTAAAGCTTAACAAAAGTGACTGTTAATTTTTTCTAAAAATGCTCATCTTAAGTCTTCATTTTTTTCTATTTTCTATTATTTTTTAAATGAAAAAACACATGCTACTTAAGTTTTTATGTGGTATATTCAACATTAAAGGAAGTAAGAACATTTAAATAAATAATAATTATTATTATGACGATACGTTTGCATGAATCTTTCTGATGTATTCATTGTCTTTTTCAGAGTAGTTGACTTTTTTATTTTAAAATAAAATAACGAAATTCATTCAAAATTAGGCCCGGTCAAAACATAAAAATGTTAATAAATTGTTGGTATTTGTGGACTTTCCGCCGCCATACCCGTAAATAAAAACGTTAGTCAATAGATGTCAGATCTTTATCCAATTTTATTAATACTGAAAATAAATTAAAAGTTTAGTTAAAGGGTTTGAAGCCAGGGAAAGAAATCTCGGCGTCGACTCAAAAAATTTTCTCTCTCATATTTTTTTTTAATTAAAATTATTGATATCGGCTGATATTTAACCCTGATTTGGAGTTTTATTAATAGTATTTTATTAAAAATTTTAATTTTTTATTTAAGAAAACATTGATTAATTTGTATTTTATAAAAATCTCTAAGATTTCATGTCTTTAATAAAAGCTCTTTTTATCTTAATTCCACATATGATATATAGATTTCAGTCTATTAATTTTAAATTAAAATAAAGTGATTTTTATATCATTCAAATATAAGAAATTAAAAGTGATGCATAAATTAGAAATCTAATTTTATTTTATACCCTAATTGTAGCTTATAATATAGCGAACTTCAATTTTGAATTCACTTGACATGTTAAATTAAGATGAAAATATATTTATTGAGATCTCACAAATATTTTGGAGCTTTTTTCAAGATAAAAAATTAATAAATTTTCGTTTAAAGTATCTCTTCTTTTCATTTACTATTTATATCTTGAAATTTCTAAGTAGGATAACTTTGTAGAGTAGAGCTACAACATAGAGAATATGTTAAAAGGATTTTTAGAAAAAAAAATTTGTAGATATTTTACGCTGGGTATTCTATGATTTTCCACATATAATTTTTTTTAAAAAAAAAAATTAGAATCACTACATATAAATTAAGTTGTGTGAATTTGTAAATGAAACAAAATAATTTATATAATATTTCAATTGAAAAGATGTGAAATTTCTTTTTAATCAATTAATGATTGTGCAGTTTTTTTTTTTTAATTTTTTTTTTATAAACACTTGCCTACCCAATCCCAACACTCCTTTGAGTGTCAGAAATTCAAAATCTGGAAACCACCTTCTTTATTGATAGGCAATCAAGTTTTTTTCGTCTGAATGATAAAACAATGTCTTATATTATTATTATTATTTAAAAGCAGTTTAAAAAAATTAAAATATTTTGTTTTGTAAGAAAAAATGTATATTTATCGTAGATTAGATTACATGATTGAATGGAAATGAATACATAATTAAATTGATAAGGTGATTTAAGAGAACTTCATAAACCAATCATTATATATATATATATATATATATTTATACCAATTAAATTTTTAATATATAAAACTTATAAATTAAAAAAAAAAGAATTCAAAATTTACTCATCGTTTGTTCTTATAATTTTTCTTCTAAATTTAAGGAAAATGTATAATTCATTTAAAACATTTTTTGGAACTTTGAACTTGGACGGTTTCCTGGACCGCCGTCCGTCGTCCCATTTTCGTGACTTCATTTAATTTTCTTTCCGCAGACACAACGCGACGAAATAGAAAAAGAAAAAGCGACGTGAGAGTAGGAGGTGGGAGACATATTAGAAGGAAAATGTTTGACCATCGTATGACGTCAGTGTATTGTCATTGAAGTCGTCATCTTCATTTATTTATAAGTGGCTTTGTTTATAAGCCGTGGAGGGCAGAGCCAGAGAGAGAAAGAAGCAGAGAGATCTGAGAATCTGAGATCATCGTCATTTTCTCTGTAATTTTGCTGTTATTAAGTTCTGAGACGAAGTGAGTCATGGCTGCACCCGCACCTGTCATCAAAGTTGTAGCAATCTGCGGTTCTCTTCGCAAAGCCTCTTTCCATCGTGGTCTCGTTCGATCTGGTACTCTTTCTTTCTTTCTTCTAACATTTCTCCATGTAGAAGTTTGGGAAAGATGACTCACTGCCTTTCTGATTGAGAACTGAATATATAGAATTTACTTGTCTCTTAATGAGGAAAGAATCAATCAATTAGCAATTTACAATTTCGTAATTAGGGAAGCAATCATTTCCGTTAATACTCCATTTCTCTTCTCTTCTCCTCTCTTGCTTGCTTCTGTTTCACGGAAATCTTGTTCAGAGCTCTCAACTCTGGTGGCCTTGTGGGTGCTTTTTGTCTGGCACATTGCCATTCTTCTTTGGTGTCCATTTTACCTCTCTAGAGAACTCAAGTTCTAAACTACCACTATATAATATCTTCGTTTGTTTAAGATGCCATGTATACCTCAAATTATTTTATTTTTAATTTCTTATGTGGCAAGTCAGGAATGGTTGCCTTTTCACTGATATGATATGGGTCTTGGGGCAGTGAACCAGTCTCACAACTAAAGGGGGAGATCCAGGGACTTGTATCACGCCACCCATTAGGCTAGTCTTTTGAGCTGGATATCCAGTCTTAACAATGGGCTGTCACAAGCATTTTTTTTCTCTGTATTTTGGTAGAAGAATGAAGTCCAATTGATTTGTTATAGACTTATTATATCTAATATCAGTTGTTTTCAACTAGCCCACCCTGACTAAGATGGCTATATTTCTAGATGACATTTCTGATTTTAAGAGTTCTCATTGTGTCAGTTCTTGTCCTGTTTCTTTATCCATCTTCTTGCAGCCATTCAGATATGCAACGAATCGATCAAAGGAATGCAAATTGAATACGTGGACATCGAGCCTCTCCCTTTGATCAACACGGATCTTGAGTCTGGAGGCTCTTATCCTGCACCCATCGAGGCATTTCGTCAAAAGATCCTTGAGGCTGACAGTATTCTCTTTGCTTCTCCTGAGTACAACTACTCTGTTTCTGGTAATTTTCATCATTTTATTTGCTTCATTTTCATTTAGATTTAAAACTTGTTTGATATCATTGGTGGCATGCAATCTGTACTGAGGTCCCAGTCATATGGTGATTGATGGTTAATTCACATACTTGGTACATTATTTATTGATTTTGGATCCAGATCATATGGGTAATTTTCTCATGAATAGTATATATGAAGCTGATGGAATGTTTTGCCGTTCTACCAATGCAAAGAAAATTTTGTGGTTGGATATTGCTGGACATCATATAGTGACTATATAGATGATTATTGTGAGCTATCTATATCAAAAGTCAGCCAATGACTCACAATCAGATCACTCTATTTTTTTTCCATCTCTCTAGATAAGTTACTAACACTGACTGATTAAATCATACACCACATTAAAACACATGAGTAGAATTCATCCTTAAAAACCAGATGTTAAGGAGAGGGAACCCATGTACTTATAAACTCCATTACCCAAAGGTCCACGGGCAATATGGGACTTTGCTAACACCCCCTCTCAGTGTCGGGGCTTGAGATACGAACCCAACCCATTCCAACGGTACCCCTGCTCTGATACCATGTTAAACACATGAATAGAACTCATCTTTAAAAACCGGCTATTAAGGAGAGGGAACTCATGTGCTTATAAACCCCATAACTTGAACATCCATTGGCAATGTGGGACTTTGCTAACAACTCCTTATTGACAACCTCATTTCCTTGATAACCTGATAAGAGTGGACACACTTCTCTCTACCTTAGGGACTGTAATGGTATATACTGTCCTCTGTTTTTATCCATGGCCTGGTAATTGGGAAGAAAAATTAATGGAAAACAACATGACATCAAGAAATTAAACAGTGAAAATGCCCAAGGATCGATATTTGGATGATTGATTTTCGAATTATGGGGATAGTCACTCAATGGTAGGCCAATAGATTGATTGCCAAGCCATGGGCACCACCTGAACAGGCCAATCCATAACTAATATATACATTTCTTCATTTTTCATTAGACTGACGATTCATTGTCATGAGACTGCAAGAAGTTCATATGTAGCCATGAAAACTGCGATTTTAGACGCTGTTGCCTAAACAATTCGCTTTTGTCATGTCAGCACCTCTAAAGAATGCACTTGATTGGGCGTCTAGACCTCCAAATGTATGGGCAGATAAGCCTGCTGCCATTGTAAGTGCAGGAGGAGGTTTTGGTGGTGGAAGAGCACAGTACCATCTTCGACAGATCGGGGTCTTTCTTGATCTTCATTTCATCAATAGGCCAGAAGCTTTCATACCTGCATTCCAACCTCCTCAGAAGTTTGACAGTGATGGCAACTTGATTGATCACGAGTCCAAGGAAAAGCTGAAGCAGCTTCTTTTATCATTGCAGGCATTTACTCTCAGACTTGAGGGTAAACATTGAATGATTGTCGGTACCATTGCATATTGTAATACTTGATTGCTTGTCATTTTCTTTTCCTTTTTTCTTTGTGGTGGGGTGGGGGAGTGTAGCAAGAGCTATTGGATTGCTCTTCATTGTAACTGCTTAATTTTCTGTTTGACAGTGATGATATTCAGAATAAATTGATTATAGTTTTCATGTGTTTGTTCAATGTCTGTGAGAGGGTTCCAAATGAATTGCAATTATTGGGTTGAAAATCTGGAAAAAGATTCAGAATTTGAAAATTGTTGAAGGCTAGGGAGGTTGGGATTTGGATGGTCCACCTATTGACGCAGCGGCGATCTGTAGAAAGGGGTTTGGATAGCTGGCTAAGGTTCAGTAGAATGGTTTGGTCAGGTTAGGCGGGTTAGCATAGGGAAATGGTTGATTGATCGAGAGAAAGAAAGGGGTTTAGATGGGTTGCTATTAAAGGGATTTTAAAGAAAGTAAAATGTAAGTAATGGATGGCAGGATATTGTTAATGAATTTAGGTAGATACGGTGACAGGTGGGTGGTGTTACTGAGAGATTCTGAAATGTTGCTGTTGGTGGAAAGCAGCATAGGCAGGAGAAATATAGTTTCCTGGTTTTGTGAAGAAGAGATGGAGAGGTAAAGGGCAGTGGTGGAATGGAGGGCTGGTTGCTATGTTGTGGGTCTGGCTGAGCAGAGGCAGCAACAGGGATGGTTCTGGCAGCAGTAACCCGGTAACCTTGGGCAGCGGCAGTAGATGGAAGAAAAAAGGGAGAAGGAGAAGAGAGAGAGAGAAGAAGAAGTAGGAAAGTAGAAGAAGAGAAGATACTGAAGAAGAGAAAGAAGACAGCAGCTGTTGTTTCTTAGAAGAGATGAGAAAAGAAGATGTAGAAGAAAGGGGAAAGAAACTTCAGAAGAGAAAATATATGAACCATTTCAAAAAAAAATAAAAAATTCAGAAGAGAAGAAGTAGAGGAGAAGGAGAGGTAAGAGAAGGGATAAGTTTTGTATTCAAATAATCTGTCCCAAAAGCTGATGCTTACCCTACTTCAAATAACTAACAAGAAAATGTCTATCCTACCTTAACGGGAATACAAATTTCAAAAACGGGAATTCAAATTCAAAGTACTTCTAATCCTAATCATAACTGAATAAGGGCTCCCTACACGTGCTACATCACCTACTCTGTCCCGTCAGGGGTTGGACCAGATCTAAAAATAACACTGATTGGATGATGTCTGCCATCTTTTCCTTGTTAGTCAGGATCAGATTATCATGGCTAGTAGAACAATTTTAAATGAGATGTGCTAAATCAAGCAGATATAAGACAGATTTGGCTAAATTTGCAGCGAAAAACTGATTTCCCATGATTATTTTATCATGCTCACCTCTCCATCCCTCTCATTAAAGACTCATCATCTCATAAAAGCTTGGAAAATGATTACATTCTTTATTTTCCATTGGTTATGGACTATAGTGAGGAAAGTAAAAATGTGTTACAAGACTGTTGGGAAGAGTGAAATGATTGTGTCACAAGACAATTGGGAAGAGTGAAAGGCTTCTCTTTTTTTTCTTTTTATAAAACACAGAGTTCAATGCATCGATTTAAGACAATTTTTTAAGACACAATTAAGTACAGAGAGAGAGAGAGAGAGCTACTAAAAGTATCTGAAGTAACAAAATTATTATTTGAGTGGGCCATCTACAACATATCCAAGAATAACATTGTGTACTTGCATTTTTTTTTTTAACATAAATGATCCTAAGCTATTTGATTGGGTAATTTGCAGTCTTCAATGCTAAGAAACAACACTTGATAATCATCATAGCAGCAACATCTCATCAGCAGCATCATAATGTTATCAATTTGGGATGAGCTACTCCTCTCTCTCTCTCTCTCAAAAAGGGGAAGAAAACCACATCAAAGCATTGTTCTGGAAGCCATTCGAGCTAGAACGACCCAACAAAGAATGCGATAAAATAAAAAGAAACCCAACATAATCCCGACATTTATCCACCTATAATCCTTGTCCAGTCCTCTAGTCCTCAGCACATCTCCACCTGTGAATGTACAACTTGAACCATTTACCCATTGTGAAGAGAAGCATTTTCCTCTCAAGCTCCAATATTCATTGATAAGTAGCGAGTCCAACGGATACCTGTAGAGTGAAACATAGTACATGAAGAGCCAATACCTGGGGATGCTTTCTTTTGGAATGAAATAGCCAGAGAAGAGGAAGAAGGCCCCCAAAACCACACATATGAGAGAATTCCCTGAAATGAAATCTGGAGAGACTGCACTCAGGAAGAGAACTAGAGAACTGGCCATCAATACAATCAGCCAAACAACCAATGCAAAGAAGATGAAAGCATTGATGGAAGGATTCAATCCCACAAGCCAATAGACGGGGACCGCAAAAAGAAGAGCTACCACAAACAAAAAGGGCACAAAGACAATGGTATTGGCAATCATGTAGGAAGAAACCTTGTAAGCTCCTCTTGAGACTTCTCTCATGAGAACACGCCGTTCTTGCAAGAAAATTGGAAGTGCTTCCACCGTCGAAGAAAGAAGGAAGCTGAGGCTAAATGCGAAAAGACCCAACCTCTCTGCAACCCCACCTTCATCTGCCTTAACCTTTAAGTAAACGCTCCCTAACCCGAATCCTCCTACTATTGCCTGCATAGTTCTTGCTAGGAATAGCTGCTTGGTCCTGTAAATGATCTTCCAAAACCTCAAACAAAGCGTCAATATTTCATACATTCTGCAACAATAACCACCACCCATTTCTCTGTCATCTGTCTTCTGTTGAGACGACTCTTCCTCATCCAGCCAAATTGAGTAAGAAGACGGTTCTGAATCTTCAACAGACGTGTAGCTTTTTGAATGGGTTGATTCTTCTAGTGGTCCTATAATCTCCATTGCATACTCTATGGTATTGAGTTGGTCCGGGATCCTGAATCCCAAATGGGTTATAGTTTCCTCAAGTGACTTAAGGCTACCACAGTGAATGACTGAACCGCCAGAGAGTATCAAGAAGGTTGAGATGTACTGAAGGATCCTGTAACTAGGTTGATGGATTGTTAGAATTACCGTCCGATTTCTTGCTTTTGCCATTGTTGCAAGCATCTGAATCACTTGTAAGGCTGAGGAGCTGTCTAGGCCAGAAGTTGGTTCATCGAGTAGCAGAATTGGAGGGTCATGAATTACATCGACTCCTATGGATACCCGTCTCTTTTCTCCACCCGAAATCCCACGAGTCTCTTCATCTCCAATGAAGCTATTGGCAACATGAACCAAACCTAACTCTTGCATGAGAAGATCAATTCTTTCCTCCTTCTCTTTGTCCTTCATCCCGCGAAGCCTAAACCTCGCACTGAACATTAGTGTTTCCTTTACAGTTAGAAGGGAGAGTAGATTGTCCTCCTGCGTTACAAACCCACATATTCTTCTTAGTTGGTATGGGTTGGTGATGGGTTGATCATTGATCAAGAGGCTTTTGGGATTGAATTTTGCATTCTTGATCCGGCCCGAGATAATTCTGAGAAGCGTTGACTTCCCTGCGCCACTTGGGCCAACAATGGCAAGGGCCTCAGCGCCCTTGGCTTCAAAAGACACTGATTCAAGTATGTTGGTGGACTTGGGCTGGTGCAGTGAACTGCTGAAGATGGGTATTTTTCTTTTATGGAGAATGGTATAAGAGAGATTGGAGACTGTTAGTTTGTAAGTTGATGCAGAGCTGTGAGATGGAGGTGGCGGTGAATTGTAGAAGGAAGATGAATGACTGGTTGAACCATATGGAGAATTGGAGGTAGAATAGAGTACTGTTGAATCATCATCTTGGGGGGTCTGTTGCAGGTAGGAGGCCATGGTTCGACTCTCCACCATAGTGGGAAGAAAGTGTTTGCAAATTGAAGAGGAAGGAAGGTGAAAGATGATTTGTAGTGAGGAAAGAGAGAGAGAAGATGGGAGGGTGAACCTACCAATTTGAATTTCAACGGTAGATTTTGCTGGTGGCGGAGGGAAGGACTTAGCCAGCGTTTGGCAAACCGAATTGCTTGATTAAAAGGGCAAGGAGAAAAAAAGAGAAAATCGACTACTCGGAAACTCTGAAAAAGAATGAATATAAAATTTAAAAAAACTTTAAAATTGAATTATAAACTAATCTAATTTGGTGTAATTTATGATGAAATTTCATTCATATTTAATCACTTTAGTTTTATGATGTTAGTCTTGAAAATTTTAATTTTTCTTTCATTTTGATACTACCAGGAGTCCTCTCCTTGCCTATATCTTCTCCCTTACCATATTCACCAGCACCAACCTCCTCTGTGCTGCCATGCCGACTGATTAAAATTATATTAATTACATTATATTTTAAGATAAAAAATTTAATTATTTTAGATGTTTTAGTTTTAATTTCTTTTGGCTTTTAAAATTATGATTCGACTAATACTATTAAAATAATTTTTTAACTCCACACCGACCCAGAAATGTGGCGCAAGGTGATACTTTGCGTGTAGGGAAGTAAGTAGATCATTTTATTTTAAAGATTGGGAGGATGTGATGGAGTGTAAGTTCATATAAGAGCTTTGGCATTGGACAGGTTAAGCAACCCAAGTATCTAATATGGAGTTATACCATTTGAATTTCAATTTTTCTAACTTGAATTGGTACTTGAAAAATTCAGATAAATGAAAGTTAGATCATAATTTACCACTTTTAGGTATTGCATAAAAAACTTGCAATTAAGAATTTATTGGGATGTATATATTGGATTTTTAGGTTCTATATATATTGGCCGATACGATATGCATCAATCGTACATTAATAATATCAGTGATATTTGACGATATATCACCGATATTATTAATATCTATTATTTAAAAACAAAAACAAATATTGGTGGTTCACACCACTAATATATCGGATCAATTGATATTTGAATTTTTTTTCGAGAATTTTCTATAAAGAGTGCTTTTCAGTCTTTTTTTTTTAATTCAAAAAAATAAAAAGAAAAATTTCGGTCGAAATTTGAAAAAAAAAAGAAAAAAGGAGAGAAAATGATATCTGCCGGTATCCGATATCTCAGTATCACCGATATTTATACCCCATCAGTGATTACATGGGTTTTCATGGTTTTTGTTTTAAAATAAAAAAGCAGAAAATAAAGATATGAAAAATACTAAAACACAAACGTCATATGTATGGACCTTTTTTTTTCCTTGTAAACTTATTGGAACATTTTCTGACTGATAGCAGCATTCATGTTTTCAATTTCTCCCTAAAGTTTGCAACATTATCATTTAGGATAAATAATAAAATAAGTCAAAAGAGTTGGAGTGATGATATAGAGCCACTCTCCGAAAAATTATTTAGTGTATATAGACCGGTTGCATATATCTAAAAGATTAATCGAATTTTCTAAAACACTTAAAACATGATAAAAGGAAAGAAAAGAAATAAAATACTAATATTATTTCAACATATCATGCCACATTTTAACATTGGACAGAATCTCTTAAATAAAATCTTAAAAAAAAAAAAAAAATCATCTTCGTTGAAAAACGAAAATGAAGAAAATGATCTCCTATGATTCAGTTATAAAGTAGATAATTCAATGCTTACTCGTGGCGGGTCTACATTTTCACCACTCAGAGATTTGAGAATGTTTGTGTTGACAAACAAAGATAGAAATTGACCATCAAACTAACCCCTCAAATATTTTATATTTGCTTTTTAATCTAAAATATCTATTAATTTTTGGTGCATATTTCAATAGATTTGATGTCAATTTGCTAGCTATTAACCTGAATGATAGTCAACATTAGCAATATATCAATTGTTTATTAATTATTACAAATTAAATTCTGTAAGATTTTTTTATTAATATTTACTCTCCAATTGTACATCTTTCCATTATTTCCCTCCAAATAGTCATGCATTTAGCAAGCTCTCCTTCACACGTGGGATTGGGTAAGTTATATTGTACTTTTGAGTCAAAAGTTTACCCAAAGACATCTCATTTTTCTTTTAGGAGACACTCGACTTCAAATTTTTGTATGAAATTACTATTTTGCCCTTCAATTTTGTGTGGATGAATCGTTATTTAAAAAAAAAATTGAGGGTCAAAATGGTAATTTCACATGAAATTTTGAAATCATATATCTGCTAAAAGAAAAGTCGGTGTCTAAATGACCACCCTATATTTTTGAACAATGTCTATGCACATGAGTTACACATGGCCGCTTTCTATTATTGATTTGTTAAAAACACTATATTTAAACATAAAATCAATAAAAATCACTAAAAACATATCACTTAAACTTTATTATTGAAAAGTAAAAAATTATACATTAAAAACAATTTATAGTATTGACATTTTGAAAAGGTAAAAATCATAATTTCATTAAATAACAAAATATAGTAGTGACATGATCTTTAAATGAATTTATTATATGAGATCAAATTGACCCATGACATTTGCAGCATGAGCATGTATGTGAGAAAACATTTTCCTTCTTTCTATTTGTTTCATGATAAGTTTTTAGATTTCTTTTTAAAAAAAATTCTTCTAATTTTTACTATTAGTATAACCTATAGGATTTTAGTACTTTTCTTAGAATAAGAATTTAATTATTAAATTGATCTAACTCTTTGTTAATTTAAGAAATTCATCTAATTTAGAGGAATTTTAATTTAGAACCTTCTTATTCATCATAATCTTTTCATGTACTATATATCTAAGATGACTTGACATATACAAATTGAGAGTTAGGGACAAGAACAAGTCAGTAGACACGTGGAAGCCGGTGCATGGCCTCACCGAAAGCCCTAGTTCCTAACTCACCGAAAGCTGTGAACTTGTCAAGGACTTTGGTTGATTTGGGCTTTTGATTTTAATTTTGATTTTATTTTTCTCTCTTTGCAAGTACGGATGAATGAGAGGCACAGAGATTGACACGTGAGGGATGATGGGTGTGGTCCACTGTACCATTCTTTTTCTCATATCTTTGTCCTCTTAATTCAATCATACAATTCTATGCCATACCTTTTCTACACATCTTGCAGTATAAACCTTCTGCATCTACGCCTCTCTTTCTCCAGCACCCTCCTCCTTCTTCTTCTCAATCTCTCTAGTCTTACTTGAAAATGTCTCGTCGTCATAGGCGTCAAGCTTCACAGGTTCTGCCATCCATCTTCAATGTTGTGGAGGAATCAGAAAAGGTGTGCAATGTTGGTGTAGTTTCTGGGTCAGTGGGTGGTGGTGCTTCAGGTGGAGAGGTTGATGTTAATGGTAAGATGAGTCACTCTTCGTCATCTGCTGAGAAGCTTAATAATGTGGGGAATGATGGTGTTGGGAAGAAGCCAGCTTGGGAGACTTCCTCTGAAAAACATTAGTCTTTCAGATTCTTTACCACTTTCTACTGTGGGTTTTGTTGCTTCTGTTTTCGTTTTGTGCTCTTCAGGTGCCATTGTTTTTGGCTCTTGATGATGTAGCTGTCTGCTTTTTAGGGTGTTTTGATTTCTCTCTTTCGAAATCTGTGATGTTTTCTTTCTTTCTTTCTTGAGTAGTGATGTGCTCTCTCTCTCTCTCTCAAATTTGAATGGGTAATGGTTTTAGAGAATCATGTATTTGATAGGTGACGAGTAAAACGAAAAAAATTAAGGAGTGTTTAATTGGAAAAAAAATAGCAAATACCCTAATTACCACTCTAAAAAGATACATTACCCAGAAAAAAAAAATGTCAATTGGAAAAGCACTCCACTTGGGGGAAACTTTTAAGTTCTTGAAATATCACCCCAAGAAGAATTTCTCGTCATAGATGATATATTTGGTGAGGTTATGCAGGAAGTCACCATAGTAGTTTAGTCTCGATGCAATACGACTGTCACTTTACGTGAAGTGATCCAAGTTCTATATATGTCTCTAACTCTCCTCTTTCACAATTGATGTGGGCCTCGTTCGATTTCCCAAAAATGTCTCTCTTGAACGAGATTCTCCGGTGGATAAAACGTCACCGACCATCTCGTTCGACTAAAGGATCTTCAGAATCCACTTGTGTTGACTTGGAGATATAGCTCTGATACCTCTCATTAGAACTGGATATCCAGTTCAAAAGGCTAGTTCATTAGATGAATTGATGCAAGTCCTATATATATTCCTATATCTCCTCCTCATGTCTCGTTTGACTGCCCAACAGGCAATGAGGTATCTCTTTCTTTCAAAACTTTTCTAACTTGCAAATGCATTTGAGATATCTGAATTAACACCCTAAAATGGGAAATTCACTCTTGAGATATGTAAATCGGTAGACCATTCAACTTGGGGCAAAGTTTCAGATTCTTGAAATTTCATCCCTCGAGGAATTTTTATCATAGATGGTATCTTTGGTGGTAATTTGTTCTCATGGGATTCTGATCGGGGGATCACTCTTTCTTTCCAGTTCAGTCTCCTTGTAACTGGAATATCAGTAAGAAATCAATTTAACACTGAATTCATCAAAATAATTTCTTCTTCAAAATGATCACTATATTCTTGTTAACCTTTGGACACAACCCATAATATACTAGAACAATGACAAGCACCATTGGAGCCAAGACTCAAGAGGAAACTATCAACTAGAACTTTATATTCTATTTCAAACATGGGGTTTTCATTCTCAATTTCTCATAGAAATTATGATCTGGTCTATGTTGTCTCATTAAGTTTTACTGTTCTATTCACTCAATTAAAATAAAAAATGATAGAGAAATAAAGATATAGGGTTCGGCGAGCCAATTCAAAGAACAAAATGAACAATACAATAAAATTGTATAGGATTAGACAAAATACTCTTGGAAAGATCACTCTCCTTTATTATGATGTCGAGAAGGTTACAGCCTAGACTACAGATTCACCCGATCTTTATCGCTTTCAGATGTGTCTCCAATTTTAAATTTGGGCATATTGGTAGGAGATTTACACTAATATTTGATGGAACTGCTAGTGGAATATAAGTCCCTTAAAATCTGAAGTTCATTGGTTTGAAAATATTTGTAAGTGACTTGTCTTCTAAAACTTTTGATAAAAACAAAATTGAATTGAACTAGTTTTAATTCTTTGTTTCAGTTTAAAACGTTATACAAAAATTACATAAAAGATATAAATATATTAAATTTACACAATAATTTTGCCAATTTTTTTTATCCTAAATCTTTTAAATTGGATGTATCATATCCATATGTATTTAGTTCTCATCTTTTAGCATATCTATTTTTTTATGGATGATTTTTAATCATATTTTTCATGAAAAATTTGAACTATATACCAATTATTTTAGTTTCACTCTTTTGTCGTACTCCGAATTATTATTATGCTTTTAAATACTCCATATTAAGTGTATAGAGTAATTTTGCAACGTGTGGATGATTATTTTGTAAAATAGATTTTAAATAGATAATAAATTAGATATTAATGTCTCATCAAAGAATATTTTTTAGTATATATTTTCTATGTTTTCGATATTATAAAGAGAACGGTATACAATAACTGAAACTTCCTATAATTGGTGCGCTCTAAGGGTTGTAGGCTCATCCGTAGGGGTTTTACGCTTAGTATCTCGCGTTTTTCACTCGTAAATTCAAAAAAAAAAAGATAATTAAATAGATATAATGTATATAAAATTTCACAATCAATTAATCTAAATTTTATAATCTTAATATTTAAATTTTAATAAATATAAATCACTAATTGTAGAAATTTAAAATTAAAAACTTCAACCATCGTTTTGTTATGTTGGTGGGGTGGTCCCACCAGCATTCTACGTGGCAATCTGTGAGTTCTTTTAAGGTTGCCATGGGCTTTTTATTTTTATATTTTGCTTATTAAAAGGTTAAACTGCTAAAGGCTACGTAGAATTTTACTTAACTGAAATTGAAATGCCAACTCAATTGATAATGTATTTTATGATTTTAAAATTTAATAAATTATTTGTATAAAATAAATATAATTATTAGGTGTTTTTTTTATAAAAAGAATATCACTAATAAGGTTTTGTATGAAAGGCGTGACATATCTACAAATCGACAAAAGATATATTTTTTCTATAAAAATATTTAAATAATGATCTCATTTAGCTCATTAATTTGAGATTTTTTTTTCTTTTATGCTTTCCTCCTCGGTTTCTCTGTATAAATTTCCAAATCTGGTCACTGTCTCCCAAGAGTGACAGATTCAACAGTGGAATTTTCTTTCTTTGAAGGTTTATTCCTATTTATTAGTTACTTTAAATATTTTCATTAAATTTTTTTTTTAAATAAAATATTTTGACATGAACTGCATTCATCTTTTTTTTCTTTGGCAATCACAATTCAAATACAATTTTTATGTTGGAAGCATTTGGATCTGTTTGGCAGCGCAAAATTCCTTTGTGGTATTCAATAGAATTTCACTAAATTCCAATTCGATTTAAGCATTCCGGGCTACCAAATGCATGGAAAAGTATATACATTGTCAACAATCGTTTTTTAACCAGAAATGGGTTAAACCCATTTGTAATTTTTATTGGAAAATGTTTTTCACCATTGTAATTTTTATTGGAAAATGTTTTTCACCAAGAAAGTAGTTTCTTTTTATGTACTTATACAAAGATTTAGCGTGTTAGTTTCCCCTTGTGACATTTTGCATTATCTCAATACTAAAATACTTTTGGTGTTGTGGTTTTGGTGGATCCAAATGCACAAGGCTGATTGAAATGTGGCAATGTTTGTAAAGATTCATCTTCACCAGTACAAAAGAGAAAAGATAAATACTTGGTATGACTTAAGGGTAGTGAAATCTTCCATGGGGTTTTTAATATGACTGTATCTGAGTTTCCCACATATTAATCGAAAAAGAGAAAAGATAAATAAAGATGAAATGTTCAGTGGAATACTATTTTGGATTTTCCAATAATTTAGAGGCGTGTCCACACAAAACACCAAGATATTGCAATTTGGTTTTGTCTGATCACTGCAATATTAAGAAGAGGATGTTTAAGTGCTTATAAACCTCACATTTCAAAGGTCCACAGGCGATTTGAAACTTACGTTAACACTTCCCCTCAGAGTCACGGCTGGAGACACCTCTCCTTTTCTATGCATGGCTAGAGAGATGAACCCGACCCATCTATTTGGTACCTTCACTCTGATACTACGTTAAACACATAAGAAGAAGTCACCCTTAAAAACTGATTATTAAAGGAAGAGTGTTCATGTCCTTATAACCTCGCGTTTCAAAGATTCATTTGCAATTTGAGACGTATGCTAACATGACTGTGCAGGCTGTTCTGTTTACTGAGTATTGATATATGTAATGAGTATCCATCCCATCAATGGTGATTGTCAGGGAAAGACAGGTTGACAGTTTGGATGAATTCTTTTTATCTTCTGATCCTGTAATTCAGAATCCAGGAGATGTGAAAATACTGAAGAATTTCATGCTGCCTTCTCATATTGCAGTCACAGCAACTGATTGGTTCATTGTTTTACTATGGTTCCTATATGCAAATTCAGCCTTTGGATATTATTCTTCATAGCAAGTCGTACAGTGGAAGGACAGATGATGATGCAAATCACAAATGTACTGTGATAGAAAATTTTCTAAAGCCGAAAGCAGCATCTCTGTACTCCTTTGTGTTGCCAATTCAGAGTGAGATAGCCTTGCAACTTCTTTTTGATATTATGTTGGAACTACTATTTTTGATTAATTCTGACATTTACACTCAAATATCATGTTTTCAGCAACCTGTTTCTTTTAGATTCTAATACCAAAAATTTACATGTAGAGATTGCCTCTCCGAAAATATTTACTCCTGTTCTAATCATTTGCGGTTTCCTTCCATGCATTTAAGATATGTGAAAATATGTTTTGCTATGTATGAAGGTTAGAATTGAGTTTGACGTCTGCCTATGCCTTCAACATAGAAATAAGTAGAATTCAGCAACAATTAGCTCGAATCCAATTGTGCTCGAAAAGACCCTAACTGAAAAAATCCCAAATTCTAAAAAAATCTTCAGGTTAACTTCGACAAAGTAACATCACTTGAGTACTTATCCCAGTTGTACAGGCAAACAGAGCTTCGAATGAATAAACCAAAACTCCAAAATTCTCACCTAAACAATGGAATATGGTATTTCCATGTCGGCAAGAGTTTTATCATCCACTTTACTTCTGTTTTTTTTTTAAGTAATGATCACATCATTCCATTCCCATTTCAATTTATTGTTGAGTGCATCTATGAAATGTACTGGATTTTCCATCTTAAGTTATGAACTGTCTCTGTTCTTAGTCTCTTACTCGTTTTAATTTCTAAAATGAACTGGATTTTCTCATACTGATGGCTATCAACCATTTAAAGACACTATGTTTTCTACCTTCATGGGATCTTATTTGTACTTGTGACAAGTGATCTTAGTGACCTATGTGGTAGGCAATGCTCACAACAATCCTATTTTTCATTTTCACCTCACAACAATCCCCCCGTTAGACTTCACCTAGTTTCTTCAACTTGGTTTCACATAACCATGTACTTTCATGACTAGCCTTCTTGTCTTGATGAATCAAATATTGGCAATGGTCATCATGGGGAGTGGTGATTCAGTGGCTATCTGTGATGCCTCGGCACTTCAAAAGTTCAAAGTAGGCAATGTTC
Organism: Chimonanthus praecox; assembly: GCA_022113865.1. NCBI lineage: Eukaryota > Viridiplantae > Streptophyta > Magnoliopsida > Laurales > Calycanthaceae > Chimonanthus > Chimonanthus praecox. The sequence goes on along the minus strand of CM039091.1, from coordinate 58,327,322 downwards.
TTGTGTTGGGTCAAGTAAGATATTGAATTTTTATGTGTAAAATCTATATAATGTATGGTCTGAATGATACGTAGCTATCATAGAAATCAGGCTTCCTTGTTCAGCAGGCAAGTGCCAAGCTTCCTCTTTTGTAATATTGGCCCTTGGGGGCCACTCTTTCTCAAGTAGGAGACCAAGACATTCACCATCTTCAACTGAGAATCACCCAACCAAAGTCTGTCTTGGGCTTCTACTTTTAGGTGGCTTGTTGAAGATTATCATAAACTTGATTCTGAATTGCCCTTTCTAAAGCATCTGAATCTTCTTGATGATCAAACTGCCCTTCAGCTTCAGCACTTGACGTGTTGAGAATCCCATCAATGGGGGTGCAAATGGGCTATGGGTTAAATGGATGACTCGCCCTGCCTGAACCCTATTGGAGCAGGATTGATAGTGTTTTTAGTGGAATTTGGAGGGTTTTTAGATTTTTGCAGCCTACTATAATATTTATCTATCTACATAGGCTTGACCCCACTAGACCCAACTCATTACATTTTCACCTCACCTCATGTTAGTGTAGATCCCAACCCACATTACAGGCAAGGTGAGTATGCACTTCAAATTTGCTGGTGGGGAGGGTCCGATTTCATGGACATGGTTGGGAACACAAATTCTGAAGGGTTTCTTTGGTAGAAGTAGACCCGGCAACATGTTATTTCAGGTTGGGTCTTTTTCAGTTCGAGCTTATTTCAAGTTTAAGTTTACTTCAGATCTTGTTAACTGGATTAAATCGATTTGAATCTATATTGAGTTTGGTTCAATCTGGATTTACTCATTTAGTTAATTAAAGAGATTTCTTAGTGAGACACACATCAAGACTACTTAAATAAGTGTAGATCTCATATGGTTTGATATCAGTTCGTCGAGTCTACTCATTTATAATAGGATTTAGGTTGGGTCTACCCATATATAAATAGGTTCATGTTGAGTTGGGTCAGATTTTGCTGTATCTAAGTAGAACAATTCAAAGAACCACCTGCGAGCATGGATTTCCAAATTTTTACATTCCCCCAACCAAACAGGCAATAAAATTTCAAGAGATCATCCTTAGTAACTACAATTTATCAACCCAACAAGTACAACTCTTTCTTTTTGACCGTTTCATACAAATACAACTTGAAATGACTATTTTTCCTTACAATCTCCAACGGTACAATTTATCTTTATTTACGAAAAAAGTAAAAAAATAACTCGAAGATACCCTGCTTCTCACCATTTTCCCATGAACAGTTTGTAATTTCTGGGTGATGGTAATCCACAGCTGAATTCAAAATAACTTCAGATAACATCTACTATCGATTCAATTAATGATTTAAATGTTGGTAAAAAATAAATAAACTTATTTTCTTACAGTTTACTTCCAATCTTCTCTATCTCTACAGTCTATCCAACATGATATTAAACTCGTCCATCCCTGAATACGTCTCAAATGTTTGACTCAGTCTTGATATGAGTCAGAAACCGGGTAATTTTATGGACCTCTCCTATTGACCATTCCTGTTGATTTTTTGACAGAAATAAAGTGCAAAAGTTGGCAAGAACAAACTAGATTTTGAGACTGCTTGATTATATGTATTGGATATCAAAGCACCTATTTATACAGAAGATTTAAAACAGAAAAATATGAAAAGATGCAAGCTTAATCTGATGCATTCAACATAACAGCTCTTTCCTAAAAAATAGCACAAGAATAGGTCATGACTAATAGTCACTTTGATTGCTTCAATTCAGCATGTGGGTGCTGACTTGTAGCATGATTTTTAGACATTCTTCAACAGACTTCAGCACCTCAACAATTTTCCAACATCAACAGCCTACTCAGCACCATGTCAGCGGCTCCTAGGACATGTCATTCAACCCTCCTCCCTGGCTCTGGAGCTGCAGACTCCAAGCCTTTGCCTTAAAAACTCATACCTGGCCTTGGGAAGTGCCTTGGTTAAGATGTCAACATTTTGATTTTCTGTTTTGCAGTAGATCAGCTGTATTTCTCCTTCTCCTTGTACCTCTCTCAGGAAATAAAGTTTCAACTTGAAATGTTTTGTTTTGCCATGGAACACTGGATTATTTGCAATTGAAATTGCAGTTTGGTTGTCCACAAGTATTTGTGTGCTTTCTTCTTGTTTCATATGCAAATCTGCCATTAATTTTCTGATCCAGAGAGACTGATTCACAGCCGCAGCAGCAGCTACATATTCTGCTTCTGCTGTGGATTGAGCTATGACTTCTTGATTCTTATAACACTATGAGAAAATGGCAGAACCAAAGCTAAAACAATAACCCGAAGTGCTTCTCATGTCATCAACACAACCAGCCCAATCACTATCAGAATAACCATGGAGAGTGAAATTTTTAACTTGACTGAACTTCAGGCCATAGTCAACTGTACCCTTGACATATCTAATAATTCTTTTTGCTGCTTGAAAATGAATTTCACTGGCACAATGAATGTACCTTGATAGTAGACTTACAGCATTCATAATATCTGGCCTGGTTGCAGTCATGTACATCAAGCAGCCTAGTAGGGATCTGTAAAGTCTTTCATCAACCTTTTCAGCTCCATCTTCTTTGCAAAACTTCTCCTTTTGATTCATTGGGGTTGCAGTTGGCTTGCACTCCTCTATGTTGAACTTTCTGATAATTTCCTTGGCATATTTCTGTTGACATAGGAAAATCTCAATATGCTTTTGTTGTACCTCCATGCCAAGGAAGAATGTCATCCTCCCAAGATCAGTCATCTCAAAAACATCTTTCATTTCCTTTTTGAATGTGTCTATTTGCTCCATACTGCTTCCTGTCACAAGCAGATCATCAACATATAGAGATACCACAAGTATTTCATCACAGACCTTCCTGATATAGAGAGTAGATTCACTTAGGCTTTTTGTAAAGCCTAAGCCTAACAAATGTGCATCAATCCTGTTGTACCAGGCCCTTGGTGCCTGTTTTAAACCATACAGGACATTTTTCAGCAGTTATACCTTCTCCTCTTGTCCTTGCACAGCAAAACCTTCAGGCTGCTCCACAAAAATTTCTTCCTCCAAGTATCCATTCAAGAAGGCTAATTTGACGTCCATCTGGTGTATATTCCAGCCCTTTTGAGCAGCAAGGGCCAGCAACATTCTTATGGTATCCAATCTAGCAACTAGGGCAAAAGTCTCAGAGAAATCTACCCCAAACATCTGAGCATATCCTTTGACAATCAGCCTTGCCTTGTGCTTGTCTACAGAACCATCAGGATTGAGTTTGGTTCTGTAAACCCATTTGACTCCTATTGGCTTTTTGTGTGTGGATCTGTCCACTAGCTCCCAATTTTGGTTTTCTCAATCATCTTAAGCCCCTCCTTCATTGCAGTCATCCATTTCTGATCTGCTGCAGCTTCTTCATATCCTACAGGCTCCATTATAGCAACATTGCACCTCTGATCGATGTTAGAGAGTGATCTAGTTCCCCTTATAGGTTCATCATCAATATCATCATTAATTCCCCTTACAGGTTCATCATCTATATCATCATTCTCCTTTTGGAACTCAAACTTCTGATCATTCTCCCAGCTCCAGCTATCTGACTCAAGGAATTTGACATCCCTGCTAACAATTACTTTGTTGTTTTGTGGAAGATAGATCCTGTAGGCTTTTGAAACTGAGCTGTAGCCTACAAAGATTCCAGGTTCTGTCTTCTTATCCAATTTGTCTCTCTTAACCTGAGGAATATAAGAGAAACAAAGGCATCCAAATGTTTTCAAATTTAGTAGCCTTGGTTTGTAACCATACCATGCTTCAAATGGAGTCTTTTTTTGCAAAGCTTTTGTTGGCAATAGAAAAACTGCTGTATTTGCAGCCTCAGCCCAGAATTTCTTTGCCAGCCCTTTGTCATGCAGCAAACACCTTGTCATCTCCATAAGTGTTCTGTTTTTTCTCTCAACCACACCATTTTGCTGAGGGGTATAAGGTGTTGTCAGCTGGTGCTCAATACCTACATTCTCACAAAATCTGTTAAATTTGTCTGAGGTATTCAGTTCCATTATCAGACCTGATCATCTGCATTTTGCATCTCCTCTGAGTTTCCACCCAAGCTTTAAACTTCCAGAAGATGTCAGCAACCTCAGATTTAAATTTCATGAAATAAATCCAGCACATTCTTGTGTGATCATCAATGAAAGCAACATAAAACTTACTGCCATTCAATGATGGTGTGTTCAGAGGTCCTCCCACATCTGTGTGTACTAACTGCAGCTTCTGTGTAGCCCTCCAGGCCTTGTTTTATGGAAAAGGAAGCATTGTCTGCTTCCCGTACTAACAGGCTGCACAGGTAGGAAGCTCCTCTTCCAATTCAGGCAAGCTTTCCACAAGACTATTCTTCTTCATGAAAAGTAGGCCGGTATGATGAAAATGCCCTAATCTCCTATGCCAAAGCATTGTATTGCCATATTCTTTGTGTATTGCAGCCTGCTCCTCTTCCATCAAATTCAAGGTAAAGCTTTTGCCTTTCATTTGAACTTTAAACACTTTCATGCCTTCTGCATCCTCAATTATGCACTGATTATCCTCAAACAGCACCTTATAGCCTTTTTGAAGTAGTGACCAACACTTAAAAGGTTTTGATTTATATCAGGTACGTATAAAACATCAGAGATTAATTTCAAACCTGTGTGACCTTCAATTGCCACTGTTCCTTTGCCTTTTACTGCAAGGTATGCTCCATTTCCAATTCTAACTTTAGAAATAGCAGTTTCATCAAGCTCTCTTAAAAGCTCTTGATCATAAGTCATATGGTTTGTAAAACCACTGTCTATAAGCCAGTTTTCTGTGAAGCTGTTGGTGGCAAAGCATGATACCACAAACAGTTGTTCCTTTTGAGGTTGTTCCACAACAGCCTTGGCTTCTCCTTGCTGCTGTTGAGATTTGCATATCCTTTCCATGTGCCCTAACTGATCACACTTGTGACATTTTACATCCGGCCTCCATCAACACCTTTTCTTTGGATGATTGGTTTTTTTGCAGTGAGGACAAGGTGGAAATTTTTGAGTGTTGCTGCTGCTGTTATTGTTGTTGCTTTGCTTCTCTTTGTTGTACTTATAGTTCTGTGATATAGCTTGAAATGCACCTCCACGGATCCTTCTTGCCTCATAAGCTTCCTTTGTTCCTGAGCCTGTAATGCATTCAACAGTTCTGCCAAGGTGATACTTGACACATTTTGTGAGTTTTCTAGAGATGAAATTGTAGCCTCAAACTTTTCAGGAATTGTTACAAAGATTTTCTGAACTATTCTAGAATCAGAAAAATCAGTACCAAGAAGTCTTACTTTGTTAACAATAGCAAGAAGTCTGTCAGAGTAATCCTTGATTTTTTCTGATTCCTTCATTCTTTGCATCTCAAATTCTCTGATCAGATTCAGAACTTGCATGCCTTTGACTCTTTCATTTCCGTCATACTCCTTCTTCAGGAAGTCCCAAATTCCATTTGCTATCTTCAGTGTCATGATTCTGGTGAAAATTGTAGATGAGACAGCTGCAAAATAGGCTAGCTCTTGCCTTTGATTTCCTTTGCCTCCTCTCCTTGTGATTTTTTATTTGAGCCATAGTTGGATTGTCGGACAAGGGAGGAACTTCATACTCATGTTCAACAACTTCTCATAGATCATTAGCATCAAGGTATGCTTCCATATGGACAGCCAACACTTGATAATTTGTTCCATCAAACACTGGAGGTGCTATTGCATTCAATGAAGCTTCTGAATCCATCCTGAATTGTTTGTAGGCTTTTGTGTTGTGTATCGGGTAGGTGGCGAGTGTTTAGGGAAAGTGTTTAGGCTCACAACCTCACAGGTCCCTCAAGATCTTATCGCTCTGGTGCCAATTTGTTGGTTTTTGACAGAAATAAAGTGCAAAAGTTGGCAAGAACAAACTAAATTTTGAGACTGCTTGATTATATTTATTGGATATCAAAGCACCTATTCATACAGAAGATTTAAAACAGAAAAATATGAAAAAATGCAGCTTAATCTGCTGCATTCAACATAACAGCTCTTTCCTAAAAAAATAGCACAAAAATAGGTCATGACTAACAGTCACTTTGACTGTTTCAATTCAACATGTGGGTGCTGACTTGTAGCATATTTTTTAACCATTCTTCAATAGACTTCAACACCTCAACAATTTTCCAGCATCAACATCCTACTCAGCTCCATGTCAGCAGCTCCCAGGCCATGTCATTCAACAATTCCATTAATGAAGAATCTTTGGTATGGTAAATGGTATATCCATTCATTCTCTAGCTGCAAGGATCCAATGTTAAATCATTAATGGAATGGTCAATAGGAGAGGTCCATTCCATTAATGGCTACCTGTCCTTAGAATATTAGAGCGAATTCACATGCATCGAGGAAAAGATGATGGAGACACCATAATAGAGATGGTCAAATTTACTTTGTTTTATAGGATACCATATTCAATGCTACAGAGACAGTACTACATCCACATAGTTTCATGCACATGGCAGGACGAGATCTCTTTGTACCCTTCGAACTATGCAAATTGTGCCTAAAAGAAATTATATTTATCAAATATTGTTACGATGTTTGAGATTTTTAATATATTTAAAATGAAAACTTGTTTTTTTATTGAAATTGGTTGTTATCATAAGTAGAAAATATTAGTTATCTTATGGTGTATAAGAGAGAGTTTAATAGAGATTTATTTTGAAGGGATAAAGATCATATAAGTTGAAAATTTTATTCTTGAACTGAAAGAGTATTGATAGAGGTACTTGTACTTTTTCACTACTTAAATTATAAGAAGTGAATAAAAAGATAAGTCTAATGGATCTTTCGATAGGGAGGTTGTCCCCCTATGTATTAGAATCTATTAGATTGTTGAGGTGAAAGACCGAGAAAGTTGGAATTTACATATTCAATGTGCCAATGTGCTATATGACAATGACAAATTGTAGACCACCTTCCCGGCAGAAAAGAGCAAGTGAAGCACATGATCGCATCCAAATTGAGCACTTGGAGCACGTAGGGCAGCATTAGGAAATATGGTTTAGTTGAAGAAGAGAATATTTCAAAGGAGAGAAACATAGAAAATCAAATTATAAAATGAGAAAGGACAAGTTTGGCTTAGTGGCAACGGTACGATGGTCAAATTGTTCATTAAGGCTAACCATGTTTTTGGAGTTTTGTGTTAGTGGAAAAGCACTGTACTTTTGTAGAATTTTGCCCATCATTTTCATGGGTTATTTGAAAGGAGTGTTTAATTTCATCAACACTGTTACAGTATTCAAGAAATACATCTTTCTAAGAAAAGTTTTATATTCCATAGAAAAAGGAAGACGGACCAATGAAGGTCGTGTTTAATTTAAAAGATTTATTTTTCAGATAAAAGAGATATATCTTTTCAAGAAAAGTTCCATCTTTCAAAGAAATTTGTCGATGACAAAAGGACTAGATGAAGATACATTGTTGAGTCAACAATACCCAGACAGACCCAGTTTTAGACTTTCAGTCGATTCCCATAAGTCCCTGAAAGGGGACCATTAAGATTAGTGGTGAGCTTCTCTGGTTCCATTCTTCTTTTGGAAATATATGTTCATCCTTTTTTATTTCTATCCTTTGATGAGTTGGCGAGTCTCTTGTAAATTGAATTTATTCAATCCACATTTCATCGTCTCTCCTCAATTTGACATGTAGCTAATGGTTTCAACGTATTACAATTTACAATGGAAACAAAATGAGAAAAAGAAAAAAGAAAAACTCGATCTTATACAGAGAAAATAAAAGATAACCAACTTTAGGAATGATAAGAAAGAAAGATTTTTTTTTTTTGAAAATCCCAGAAAATGTGGGGAAGTTGATCAATTTTTCTACAAAAAGGCCCCACCATGTCACGGGCGGAGAAATCACAATAATGACTTGATAGCGGTGCACAAGGACACCACTTTTTACTTTCAAAGGCAAAAACAGAGCGAGAGACAGAGAAAAACAGAGCACCAAATTTAAAAGTAAGAGATAAAAATTCACATTCTCTGCACCCCACAAACGACATCATCCATCACTCTCTCTCTCTCCTCACAAAAGCTAAATTGAATTTATTAAACTACGGTGTCTTGGACTCTGCAGGATTCCGTCTCTTCTGGGCTTCTCTTCTCTGTCTCTCTTTCCACCGTTCATCTTTCTCTCTTCTCCACTGTTCATCTTTCTCTCTTCTCAAGTGTCGGTGCGCAACTGTGTGTATTATGTCCTATATAAATGGACACAACCCAGCAATGAACACTCCATCCATAGACACTAAAGAGAGAGAGAGAGTAGCATAAGGGACAGGGAAAAGCCTTTCTTCTTTACTCTAACGTAACGAAAAATGGCTAAGCCGCATCTGAGATGGACCCTGTTGCTGTCATTTGCCCTGGTGTGGATCTACGGTATTGAGGGGACGGTGCAGAGATGGCCGACGTTGGAGCAAGGAGGGTCGGACCTCGAGGTCATGCATCTGGATGGACCCAGCTCGCCATTCAGGCCCAAGAAGACTCTCTCATGGGAAGAAGCATTGATGGAGATGGTAGAGAAGGATGAGCAGAGGCTTCTCTATCTCTCCAACTTGGCGACGAGGACTTTCGTGCCCATTGCTTCCGGAAGGCAGTTACAGCAGAGCACCGCCTACATTGTTCGGGCCTTTGTTGGTACTCCTCGGCAGCTCATGTTCATGGCCATGGACATCAGCAGCGACGTTGCCTGGATACCCTGCTCTGGCTGCGTTGGCTGCTCTCGCTTTGCTTTCACCACTGCCAAATCCTCCACCTACAAAACCTTCGGCTGCTCGGCCCCTCAATGCAAGCAGGTACCTTCTCCTCTCTTTTTCTTCTTCTTCATCTTCTATTAATTATAAACAGTCATTTTCATTCTAAGGTTGATTTTTCTTAATTAGTATATCATATTCTTTGTTTATTTTCCCTTACAATTATAGATACAATTCTTACTTTTTGTCATACTCCTCTTTAGAAACAGTAAAAAACAGAGTATGTCTTACCTTAGTTTTACTGCTTGTACAAGTTAAATTATCACCTAAATTTAACCAAGTATGCTACAACTATAGTACTGCTGTGACCTCTTTAAGAACCGGATGTACAGTTGGCATCATTTGGGTTAGCTTTTACCTGATCGTGTGTCTATTTTCACCTTTCACTGGCTTGTTTTACTTTTCAATCTATAGGTATGAGAGAAATTTATCAAGACCATTAATTATTAGTATTACTTTTGAATGAAAAAACTTTTGAATATATATATATATATTCTTGTGTCAATGTTATTTTCGTATTTTATTTTTAAATAAATGAATTCTCAAATATATTCTAAAGACTTAGAGCATAATATCATATTCATACATATGGATAATTCATTAAAAAAGAAGATGGTGGAATTGACAACTTAATATTCGTTAGAATTAATTTCTAAAATACGTATAAAACACCACATAGAACTTATTTATCAATTATCATACTATGAGATCTATTTAGTGAAAAAATGTTTTTATATAAATTGAAAATACCTCTTACTGTTCATCTTTTAATTAGTATATAAGTCAATTCTTTAACAGATTCAGTCAATCTTGCGTATAGGCATAAACCTGTGAGACATGGTTATACTTTTTAACTTTTAAATGAATTTTTTAAAATTTAGTACATTTTGAATTTTTACTGACTAAAAATTATGGGGATAAAAATACGAATTTGCATAACACTTAAAAGTTAAAAAGCACGGTATGCATCAGGCGCACATTAGATGAAAAGTATAATAATTGCTAACGTGTGACAACCGATGGTGAAAATGGACAGGCGTCCAACCCGTCGTGCTTTTTCTCGGCCTGCTCCTTCAACCTCACCTACGGCACCTCCAGCTTCCGGGCCAACCTCTCTCAGGACGCCTTCTCCTTCGCCGCCGACAAGTTCCCGACCTACACCTTTGGCTGCCTTCAAAGTGTCACCGGCAACTCAGTGCCGCCGCAGGGCCTTATAGGGCTGGGCCGGGGGCCCTTATCCCTCCTCTCCCAGACCCAGGCCATGTACCACTCCACCTTCTCCTACTGTCTCCCAAGTTTCAAGTCCCTCAACTTCTCCGGGACTCTCCGCCTCGGTACCCTCGGCCAGCCCCGCCGCATCAAGTACACCCCTCTCCTCCGCAACCCCCACCGCCCCTCCCTCTACTATGTAAACATGATTGGCATTCGTGTCGGTCGAAGGCTAGTCCCCATCCCCCCTAGCGCACTAACCTTCAATCCAGCCACTGGGGCCGGCACCATATTCGACTCTGGCACTGCCATCACCCGCCTGATTGAGCCCGTCTACACTGCTCTTCGAAATGAGTTCCGGAAGCGGATCAACGGTACCGTCATGTCACTCGGCGGGTTCGACACCTGCTACTCCCACCCGATTGTCGCACCCACGATAACGTTCCAATTCACAGGCATGAACGTGACGCTGCCGCCAGATAACACGCTTATACACAGCACGGCCGGGAGCATTACCTGCTTGGCCATGGCAGCGGCACCGACGAATGTGAACTCGGTGCTGAACGTGATTGCAAGCATGCAGCAGCAGAACCACAGGGTCCTCTTCGACGTGCCGAATTCACGCCTGGGCGTCTCTAGGGAGCCTTGCACCTGAGCAGCCATTTGGACCTTGGAAGTGAATTAGACAGTAATTGAAGAAGATGAATGACATTGTCGTGTTCTTTTGTGGGTCCTTTTATTTGTTGTAATTTCTAATTCTATCTGCTCTTATGATTCTGGAATTAAACGTGTTGTCTTGTATTTTTTTGTTGGGTTTGGAACTTTGATCTGTAGTGAGATGATTTACTGAAAGTGAAGTGAGTCCTTATCAAGTAGAAATACATTTATGTCGCTGCCTGTTTGTCCTTTATTTGCTTTGGTTCTATCCTTCTCTAATCTTAAGAAAAAGGACTGCCGTGCTTTCTTTTTAGTCCTTTTTTTTAAGTTGAATTTAAGATTGCCTGTCAATATCTGATTGATCATTGAAGGCTAAAATTGGAAGGGTGAGAAAAATTGGAAGGCATAAATAGATAAAAAAAATTCTCTTAATGATTTTTTACACCAAAAAATTGTGCATGCTCTTTTACTGCTCATTTATGAGTTCTGGCAGTGTGTTTCTAACATTTAAGCAGTGCTTTACATCATGAATTCAATGATTCTTAATGTGCAACAAACTTAGTGAAAGCAGTGTGGTGGTGGAGAGTAAGAAGCTTTTGTAATCTACAGTGGTTGGGAGTTTGGAATTTCACATGGCTAACGATGTTATGACTTATGAGAGTTGAAAATGATTGAACCCAGTAAAAGGAAAAAAAAAAAAATGGTGTGCATGATATTAAAAATTTTGAAACTAAAATACAAAATTGAGATAATTAAGAATGAATTAAGGATGAAACTTTACCAAAACCTCTGATCCCCACTTCATTTTTAAGACTGGAGGCTACGCATCAATCTTATTACCTTGAAAGGACACAGAGCTTTGAACCATGAATCCACCAAACACTTTTCTTTAAGGGGGATAAGACTGATGGCAAGTGAAACCAGATTTGTTCACTGGATCTTTGAATCCTCACACTTTGAAAGAAAACCAAGCCAAATCTTTGGACAAAGGATCCATCATTGATAATTATGAGCTCATTGTTCTATTCAACCACGATTAGTAATACATGTCGGGCTTGAGTTTGACTAGTTCAAGTTAACTCGGGCTCTGTTGTTAAATTGTAACTCATTCCCAGACTCAAGATGGCACCCCAAATCAAGATGATCCCAAAGTTGAAATTTCACCCCTACATGGGGTTGATCATCTCATGAGGCATCATGAGGGCGCTTTTCATTAAAAAAAATTAAAACCAGCAAATATAAAACATAAAATTTAATCCTCTTTAGGTTTTTTAGAAAATAGTATGCAATTTTGACTCAGTTTTGGCTGAGTTGACCTCATATTGTTGTTTTTTTAACACCCTAATTCTATAAGATTTTACCCATCGATTACTGAGACTTCTGGAGTAATTGTTTGTTCAAGAGAGTACAGAAAGACATCCCGAATTTATTCTCTTTTTTTTTTATATATAATATTAAGTTCCAATGAAATTTACACTGCCCACCATATTCCAATACCAAACATTGTAAGTTAAACTTTGATTTTACTTGTACTATAGTATATAAGATTGGGAAATATTGGCTGATATCAATCATTTGTATGGTTTAAGGGTTTTTCTTGCTTCTTGTGGTGAGAGAAGGTCTCATCTGAACAATCTGTTCTTCATCCACACCCATTCTTCTTGCTAATAAACCTGCCTCAAAGAAGTGTTTAAGCGCATCATCCATATATTTTTGTCCTTCCCTGACAGTCATTTCCTTGCCGATGCTTTCTGGGTATCTGGTCAGGATATGGTCTCCCTTCAGAACTGCTGCGAGCTGGATCAATTCCTCCTGGAATTCGCTCAGTTTTGCATCTTCATTGGCGTCGCCTTTGCGAATCCGGGTTGGAGTTGGGAGTTGTTCTGTAGAAACAAAGAGATTCATCATCACCAATTAAAAATGCAAAGCCAGCACTTGATGACAAAGCTCAATGCAAAGCCCATAGTTGTTCAGTATTCACTGGACCAAGCTAGAAGTATCATGAGCCCAGCCGACAAATTAGCAGATGTTTTTTAGGCTGAGGCCCCAACTATGGGCTTATAAAAGCCAGCCAAACCTCCCCATTAACAGCTATAGCCACACACTTGTACCAACAAATTAGACAATTATCATGGTTGATTTCCAATAGAAACTTGGATATACGATAATCCAAAGCATTCAACTCAAAATTATTAACAGGTTTGGCTGAAATTTCGATCCAATGAAGCTGCAAGAGCGTCAGGTATTAGTCTTCGAGGGGCAGGTTGGTTCAACCAGCATTCAACTTGTTTACATCATTTCGTCTTAGTTAATGATCCCTTAAGAATAGATCTAATGGATCTAATTCTCCCTCTCATATCACCTATTCTCTTAGAGTTGCACATGTACTCAATTTGACTTTTAAAACTAATTAATCTAACCTAATGAATTTTTACCATTAGATAAATATGAAACTTTGAGTCTTGAAAAATATAGTTTTTTTTATCCATTTAAGATGAAATTTTATCCACCTATATAGGCTCAAGTAGTGCCCATTAGCCGTTCTTAAGAAAGTCTTGTGCAAACTAGTTCTTAAGAAATCTTTGTTATATACATATTTACATGTGATAGGTGGATGTGAGAGAAGATTTAGATTCATTAGATCTACTTTGAACTTCATAAACTAAAGTTCCCACATAATTCTATCAGAACAGTTCTTATTGTCTTCGTAAAGACAATAATCTCCTACACCCCTCCTTACATTACACTTTTCGTAAAAATCACTTATTTAGGGTTCACATGTAGTGTGGTGATGAGTCCTTTCAATGTTTAAATTTGAATTTGTAATTTAAAAAAAAAAAAAATTGTTTGGACGACAAAGCCATAACTTTTAAGCCCTTTGAAATTTTGCCACTTTTTTTTTTACGTTTGACTTTTTTTATCTTCGAAAACAATGGATTTCATATCTAACCAAGATAATTTTATATGGACACTGAACTTTTTTTAATAGACCTTGAACGTAGGTGGCCCCCTCAGACAGGCTCAGCGAAAGGAGAGTTATGTCTCTAGAGCGCAAGAGAAACTTATGAAGCAGGGGAGCTTACCTGGGCAATCTGTTCTGGGCTCTGTTCTGGTCAACAAAATGTTGTCGAAAGTACCAGCCCAAGCATCCCTCTTTGTTAAGAAGGAAGAAGAAAGATTGAAGATCTTCTTCACTGTTGCAGGTATAGAGGAATGCTCGAACTCAGACGAAGCAAATGGAGATCCATTGCAGCCATGAACAACTGCAACAAGAGGAATTCATCAACTTCAAAATTAATGCCTTCGAAATTCACAGAAGGTTTACAAACTTATAATAACATGACCATGATCAAGTAGAAACGATGAGCGACACGTACCAGTTCCCTTGTCGATCCATGGGGAGATCATAATGGTGGGGACCCTAACACCCAGGCGGTTGAACTGGAAGAGGAATGGCTCAGGCCCCACAATCCCATCAGGGCTGGGCACGTCCTTCACCGGCGTCGGCACGTGGTCAAAGAAGCCACCATGTTCGTCATAGGTGATGATGAACAGCGTCTGGTTCCACTGTGGGCTGGCCCGAAGCGTCTCGTAGACCTCTTTGACGAACATCTGACCCTGGTAGACATCATGGGAGGGGTGGTCGTCGTTGGCCGGAGTCAGCTTGGAGTCCATGTACCTCTGCTCTACTACCACGTAGTTGGGTAGCTTGCCTTTCTTGGCGTCGCTCTTGAACCAGAGGCCATAAGGACGAAACTTGGTGAGGTACTTGAGCTTCCTGAGGTTCCTGTAGAAGAGTGTTGCAGGGATGTTTTCGTAGTAGATGCCGAATGAGTATCCTTCTGCATCAAGGTTCTCAAATATGGTTCTCTGCGGGTAGCCCTTGGCCAGCAAGCTGTGTTAGAAAATAAAAAAGTTGGAAAAAAAACAGCCTTTTTTTATAAATCACAGTCCATTTCATTTTAAAAAATGACAAAACTGTAGACTTATTATTTACTTTCTTTAAATAAAAGAATTAAAAAATTTAGACTAATAAAATACTCTCTCTGTCTCAATTTAGTTGTCTGATATTGTAGAAAATATAATCTATGTATTATATTAAATCCCTATGCTATTACATGTGTATATAGCCTTTAGCCAACCCTAGGGTTATCATAGTCAGACTTAAACACTTAACTAATTATAAATCAATTACACATCTTAATTAGAGATAAACTCAAAATAAAACCTTAATTACATTATAATTATGATAATCTAAATATATATTCCAACAGTTATGTACTCGGAAACTATCACAAAATAGTTGTCTAATATGTAATTTTAATTATCTTTATCTATTTAAGCCTCTTGAGAGTTGTTCCCTAAAAAAATTTAAAATTTTAAAATAAGACAACTAAAATGAATATTAGTGATCCTATCCACCATGTCACCACCAATTTTTTTTGCATAAAAATATCTTTAAAAAAAAGAGTTGAAGAGATAATGTTGTCCACGACAGACGGATCCATGAGATAATCGGGTGGGGTAGGCCTTGTCGTCATATACAACATTATGTAAACAGTAACAATAGCACTACCCTATCGTGGTTAGGGTGGGGTACATCACCACCCAACCCTAATCCACTGTCGTCCCCTGTTTCCTAGCACCAACACCATAAATTATTTCAATTAAGATGGTCTACATAACGTTGAAAAACCATACCAGACAAGCAAATTCTAATCTATCTCTCACCTTTTCAAGATTTTAATTTAATTTTTTGAATTTAAGTATACTTTCTGTTTCGGGTCCCTAATGGAAAGATTAAAAAAATTAAAATGAAGGTTCCTAATCGAGGCACAAAAGTCAAATAGACAGTGTGATTTATCTATCATGTCACATCTACATTGGACCCACCAAATTGGCGGTTCCAATTTCGTTTAAGTACAGTCTTGAATCTTACCACCCAACAAAATAATTCAATAAAACAATTAAAATAAGGAAAATGTGTGTATATGTATAGGTGATTACTTTAAGCTTTACATTTAATTTCGTCCAAAAGGGTTTTATCAATACAGGAGCAGTGTTTTAGACTAACCTAAAGCCCATTTAAGCTAGTGCTAACTCACAGAGAGACAAAGGCCAAGGATATGGAAATAATTGGAATGATGTTTCATTCTTCTTCACTCACTTTCTCTAACAATTTTTATTTATATAAAATTGACTTCTAAACGACATTTTATATTTGAACATCCATGCTCCCATACTTAAATGACTAAATTAAAAAAAAAAAAAAACTTTAATCATTTTTCATCCATCGAGTGCATTATCGTCATCGTCAGTTAAAGTTCTTATCTTCTGACTAATTCTATAACAAATTATACCACCAATCACTCAAGACTTTAACATGTCATTTTTATCCTTTTACTCCATATTTCAAAAGATTGCTCTCTCCTCTTAGTACTTTCAATTCAGAGCATCTTCATTCTATGCATTGGAGCTTTATTTAGCATTCAATTAACGTAATCAAATCATTTCATTTCTAACTCTATTTTTAGAATTAAACCATTCATCCAACATCATCTCCGTTGTTATAACTTTATTTACTTGTCTTTTTTTCATTATCCAATACTTTTTTCCATAAAACAAACATAATATGTCTAACTTTATCCATTAAGTGCATTGACATTTTTTATGACTGGCTCAATTGAAGATGGTTTCAACGGAAAAGTTATTGGTCGTCCATCAAAAACGATATTAAGTGACGGAGTACGCCCCACTGGAAAAGTCATCGGCAAAAAACCTACCGGACAACCATTAATGGGTATTATTATAATGCAAGAAACGATCCAACATCGTAGGGCGATTGTGCAAAAGGATCGAAAGAGGGGTAGACGTGCCTGGGATTGGATACAGCAACTGGGCCGGGTGGGCCTAAAGGAACGGTGGATCGGTGAAGGATTAAGTGGGTTAGGAATTAGGATGGACGCAAAGCTAAGGGGCTCGGTGCAACCCGAGCCAATTTAGGAAAACTGACAGGAGAGGGTCGGTCTGTAGAATTAGACAGGGAAAGGAGCAGAGAAAGAGGAGGGGAGTGCATTTATTGAGAGAAGCATGAAAGGGATGGGGGGTCCAAGTCAAGAAAAAGGGAAGACATTGGGGCTGTGCCTGGGCCTGGAAACGAGATGGAGGACTTCATGGACCACATGGGTTGAGCACGCCAAATCCATAGGTTAGGAGGCGGTTTGAGGTGGGTTAAACATGGGCTGAAAAAGGTTGTCAAACTTTTTTATCTTTGTTCGTTTATTTTAAGTTTTAAATTTTTAAAAATATTTAATTTTAAAATTAAAATTATATGACATATAATTAAATGATGATAAAAATTTACATATATTATATCTAAACAATTATTTAATATGTACAGTTATTTATACAAAATCCAACATCTATTTTGTAAAAAAATTATTGATGAATTTTTGCGTGTATGTGTAATTTTTTATAATTTAAAGATGGAATAAAATAAAAGGATTATTTGTTACAAATTAATGGAAGCAAACTTTTAATTTCTTTATAGCTTTAAATGAGCAAAAAGGAATAGTAAAATTTAAAAGAAATTTTAATTCTTTACTTTTGTGAGAGAAGAAAAGAAAGATAACAAGGAAAATAAAGACAAAATTAAAATTTTCTTTAAATTTAGTGCACTATAAACAAAATTCATAATCCAAAAATCACTACTCAACAAAAAGCTATTAAGTCAATTTTAAATTATTTAATAATTCAATTTAAAAATTATGAATAAAAAATCACGTTAATTCAGTATTTCATTACAAATCAGTCTATTTTGAGAAAACAGTCCTTCCTCACTCTTCTTATCTGAGGGCTATCGTCATCACCTTTAGGGCTCCACCTTCACCTCCTCCCATTTGAGTGCAGTTTTAACCTCTTTTTAAATTATTTAAAGGAAAGGATTTAAAATTTTAATTATTTTTTTTAGTTTTGACAAGAAAATTATATTAATAAATATATTATCATAAATAGAATGAATTAAATCATGTTAACTCTTAATTTTTTTAAATTAAAAATAAACTATTATATAAATATTTTAACCAATCATATTTAAAGATTAACAGAAATCAAAACAAATTATAAATAATTAGATTAAAGTTTAAAAAAAGAAAAAAATAATAATATTAAAGAGATCTCAAGGGAGTCGTTGTTCCCGGCCGCTATAAACGGCCCGGCGGATCTTTATTATGAATTCTGATGAAAAAAGAAAATAGTCTTTACTTTTTCTTCTCTTCCATCAGTTCCATCTCTACGACCCATTTTTGTCATCATCACCTGAGATTGAACCCATCCATTTTATGTTTACGTTAAATTTGGACCGTCCGTCATTGTTCTTGTGGATGATGTTTCATTTGCTCTGCTTCGTCCATGCCACTTACTATTCTTTTCTATAAACCATCATAATTTTTAAGTAGAAACAGTTAATATAATTTTAGTAATTCCGTTTTTATTTATTAGAATATGAAGAAGTTAATTGTGATTATTTTTTAGTAGAAAGGGAATTATGTATAATTTGTAATGTAAAAATATTATTTTTTATATAAGAAAAGCAAAGGATCAAAAATATCAAAACCTGGCGATGTTGCTTGTAGCCCCGTGAGACGTAGCCGAGTGGACATAGAGCCGATTCGGCTGAGTCGAAGATGGCACGGAAGCGAACCACCGGTCGAAGACGGCGAACTCACTGACCAGAGTCTGGTACACGGCCACCATATCGGGCTGGAAGCCGTTCATGACGTTGTCGGACATGTTGGTAGATCCGGTCATCGAAAATGCCTGCTGGGCGAAGCCGTTCATGGGCGGAGGCGAGGCCGAGGTGTCGTTAGATCCGAATATCTGCTCTCGGATCGCCTGGAAGGAATGACCCGGATCGGGGTCGACGAACTGGGCCTGGTCCTTGAAGAAGAATCGCTGTGAGTTAGGATCGGTGGTGGAGAGTGGGTTGGATTCGGAGCCTGTAACGCCGTTGATATTGGGGTTGAGTCTCTTCATCCAGCCCAGCATGTGGTCGAAGGATCGATTCTCCATCACAAGCACTACCACTGTCTTTATCGGGCTCACAGATGCAGCACTCCATGGATGAAGAAACAGAAGCAGAAGAAGGGCGATAGTTCTGGTTGTAAGTCGGAGTTTTTTGTTAGCGTGTGGAATCGAATCCTCCATTGCCGAGCAAATTGAACACTGTCACAGTAGAAAATTGAAAATAGGCTTTCCCAATGCAAATCCGTGACACTTTGTCGAGCATGTGATGCCGACGAAGCTTTTTGTTGTGGAGAATTTATTTAAAAGCGTCACCATTATATAATACATACAGTGCCCGTGGTTCTCTCTCCAAAGCCCACCAATGATAGATGGAATAATAATTAATAATTAATATGGTTATCTCCAATCATGGGGTTAATTAATAAATGAAAACTTTTAAATACATTAAAATATTTAATTTATTTTAATTCCAAATTATAAAATTATGCAAAGAACTCGAGATTTAAAACTCTAATTGTATTCAGAAAATATTAAGACAAACTTTCCAACCGATATTTGAAAAAAAAAAAAAAGAGAATGATCTCACCAATATATTGGCCAAATCAATTTTTAAACACCTCATTGATAAATCTTTTCACCTATGATATTCAGTTCGTGAATATCAAATGAATTCGAATAAAGTTATATCTAGATTTAGAAAATAAAAAAAGAACTTAAAAGATGAAATATATCATCAAACAGGCCACAGATTAGGCTTCATAGATTATGCCTTCTAAAATTCATATGTTAAATATTATCTTATAAAATAGGACATAGATCCTTATAATCTTTAAAGAGATAAGGTATCTTAAATAGATTTGACTTTACCAGTTAAAGGGCATAAAATAAGAAATCAAGCTAAAAAAAAAAAGAGAAACAATTTTTTTTGAATATTTCTAATAGATCTTTTGAGCCAAGTCCACAAACAGCTCAAATTTTCTCACACTTGTGTAATTGAATATTAGTACTGGGTCGATCTCAGTTGATGGAAATCGTCAATAGTCTAATATCTATATTCCTTATTTTAATTCTAATATTATATTGTATTCATGTCCTTTCTTACATTATTGAAAGGGTAGATGTGGACATCTTTTAATTTAATTTAAGCCCAGAAATGAAAATAAATAAAACAAAGCAAGCTTAGAGAGAGGGGGTTGTGATCCACCTTCATCTACGGCCTGTTTCAGCATTTTAATAGGCAATGAAAATGGTAGTAAAGTTGGAATTGGTTTTTACTTTTGACAGTGAAGGGAGAGAGAGTGATTGAGCTTTAAAAAGAAAGTAGGTAATGCATTCAATCAAACAATGATTTTTGATAATTTACAACTGGATTTTCACATATTATTATCACATATGATAATACCCTTTGTCGGTTTGAACTCGTTAGTCTCACTTCTTAAAGCGAGACGCAACCCACTAAACAACATCCGCATGAATTATTAATCTTTTATGAATAATTTAGGCTTTGTATTTTTAATATATTTGGTAGTTAAAAGGGTAAGAATAGAATACAAGTTACTTTAAAAATGATATTTATTCTGCAACAAATTGTGTTTGATGAAATTTTGGAATGGCTCATTTTGGTTATTTAGTTTTACATAAATTTATGTTGAAACTGGTTTTGTTTTGGTTTAAATTTTATTAATCAGTGTGAACAAAACAAAGATAGGCATGGAAGAGTTTCCACGGAATCCTATTTGTTATGAATTATTTATTTAAAAGGGCCATTTCACAAACTTTAACACGACAAGCCTGATTTGATTTTGTCCATTTCCAACACCGACAGCCACGGCAAAGTGAGAGTAACACAGAAATAGAGGCATGATATCAGTCAAGTGGGAAATTCCATGGAAAATATTAACCGAACTATCTAATAAAATTTTCAGTTTTACATGTGTTGAATACATTATAATATAGATATTGAATATGGAAAATTTCAAAATTAACTGATCATTTTAATTTCAACTTTCTAATTTATCAATATAAATCATTCATATTTAAAATTTAAAATTTAAAATTAATAGATAAAATGATTAAATAGGGTGAATCTTTATGCATTTCCTCTTTACGAGGGGTTATTCCAATTAGTTTAAGAACAAGATATTTAGAGAGAGATCTTGAGTTCAAATCCTAATAGCTTCAATGAAAGACCACTTTCCATGACAATATATATAACGTAAACTCTTATCAATTTACCTGCTGTGTGCGTAGATAGAAGATTTTCACATATTTCAAATAATTAGTTGGATGGGACACGTGACACCTCTGGCCCTTTAAAAAAAAAAATTACTGTATAGTTGCAGCGATAAAAGGAAGATCGTGGGAGGTAAGTTGGTGCCAGTTCTGGCCGTCACCATCTGAAAGGACATGACATGATGGCGATATCGATTGATAAAGTTTCAGAACGGGTGTTTTCACACAAAAACAAAATTTGAATCAAGATAAATCGAGTTATAAGTCAACTCAAATTATATTGTATCGATGTGTTAAAGTGAAGATATCTATAATAACAAACATTTATCAACAAAATATAATTAAGTGTATTTATATATAATTCAGGTAATTTAGACTGGTTGAATTATATAGAACATAACCCTTGTCTAATTCAAATTAAAAATGAGTTAATTTTGTTTACCCAAATCAATCCATATTTTAAATGGATTATGTTAGGCTACCCATATTTATGAGTCGGGTCCACGGGAGTTGGATTGACCCTAATCCAAGATATACTCCTAAATAAGAACTTGCTCGGATTTGGTTCGAGTGTTGGTTGAATAATCTCGAATTAAGTTGAGCTAAGATAGTGCAGGTTTAGCTCGCGTTGACTGTTTTTAAGCTTAGCACGTTTGACATGCAAAGCTTGAGCAAACCCAAAGTCAACTTCATTGGTGTTCAAAATTTGATTAGAAATTAAGTCAATTATCATATCTTCAATTAAGCCTAGCTGACACATATCGAGGGTTAATAAAACGGTCATATATCTCCCATATTTTGTAAATATCTGCCAAGTGCCAAGATCATGACCATATATCAGCCCATTTGTTAGGCCCAAAACCATTTTTAAGAAAAAAAAATCTGAATCAGTTCCAAGACCCAATTTTTTCCAGTGACAATTTTGAATAAAAACATGCTAGAAGACTCGAAAATTTAATAGGGAGATGATATTATTACAATTTAAACGATGTTTGTCTCATTTTCTAATTTTTTTCTAAAGAATTTTTTGAAATTAGATTTTTAAGGAAAAAAATTGAATTAGGTCAATCCAATTTTGTAAACTAGACTCGACAGTAACAAACGATTGACTGTATCAAAATTTTGAACTGAATTGAAGTACTTTACTGCTTTGTACCCTTAATTAATATGAACAAACCGCTCCTCTTAATTCTCGTTCATTCCATTCGTTCTCATATAAGGGAAGTGGATGGCGCCTTCCCCACTCGAGATGATTTTCCTCTCGAACAAGGTTTTGAATATTAGATGCAACTCTACTGAGTTTGAGTAGGTCGAGTTCAGATTGGAATCGCTAGAGTCCCATTGAAATTGATGAAAACAGGTCAAGTAGCCCAAGTGCCACTCATCCAATTCAACAGATTGAGAATGATAGTCCAAGTCAGCTTGGCTGAGGCATCCTAGACTTGGCTGATCGGAAAACCTTGCGCGGTCCGGCCACCACTGTCCAGGTCTTCCTGCCAAATGATATAGTAATTCGAGAATGACATTGGGTTCGACTAATTGCTTGTTAGTGAAAACCCAGATGCTTTAGAATTCTGCTTCATCATGTAGTTATAATAATATGTACAAAGATAATTACATACAAATATGCTTTGAGCATTGCAACACGTTAATACATCAGAACAGAATATCAAATGTACAGACCTTTCAGACTGATTTTAGAAAATACCAAGCTTTACAATTTCAAGTCTGTCCATAGGTGTTATCTTTCCTATTCAAATTGCCCAGCCATTCAGACAATGGTTGTCCTGATTGTAGCTTCACAAGCTGCCTCCTGTAGGGTATAATTATATTCCTGAGACCTGCAATTAACCAAAATATTTAACACATAAAATATCGCAATTTATTAGTAGGAACAATAGAACAAAACGATCATGGAGAAACACAGAACACCTACAAAAAGAAAATTCTTTATCACCAGACAATCAACCTCACTAAAGTTTTCTCAACAGAGCTAGAGAATAAGCAGCACTAGTTTGTGTAATATCAGTACTGCATAAATCATTCCTCCATTGTAAAAAAGATGAACACGAGTACGTACCTGCAATGCACATAGACTTGTAAAGATAAGCAACGTCAGCGTCTCCCTTTGTGCTCATTCGTGGCTTCTCCAAGCATTCTAGAAAAGCTAGGTCTGCCTTCAGAAGCTTGGCCTGATCATCTGTATCATAACCGATGTCATGACAATAGCAACAAAAATCTAACCAGTCAATGGGGCGTTTGTCCCAAAGTGGAAGACCATTATCTTTCCCACTAGACCAGTTTGGACCACAGTAATGACCATAGCGAGGGTATAGTTGAGATAGGAATGCTCTTGCACCTCCATGCCATGGAACCTTGGCAACATATGGTCTAAAGCGAGGGAGGGTACATCCAGACTCGACAGCTCCATATGATCTTGTGTACTGTTGCAATTCTGTGTTAATAGACGAAATTCGGAAGCTATCCCTTATACCAACAACCCATGAAACAATTGCCTGGAGAGACCTACCCCACTGCTTGATATTAGATAAAGAAAGTTCAGATGATTCCTTCACAAGGTAAATGGTATTGGATTCAGGCTGCAAATCCCCATTTGAGAGGAACCTGATGCGAGGTAGGCTACTGAAGAAGCTAAAATTCATAATGAAGAAAACCTATCACAATGGAATGTAGCTGTATGATGTCACAGATCCAGCAGCCCTGCTAGGAAAAAATACCACATTGTCATGAACGAAGGCCATTCCATACATACAAATGTTACTATGTTGATCCACGGAAACAATCTAGAAAGCAATGATCAACCACCACAAAAAGAAATAGCAAAGAAGCACCTAAAACAAATAGCTGGACAGTTTTGAGATTGAAATAACCACAAGAATATTGCATTCTTATCATATGGACTCTAGAAATTGTATAATAACACGGTCTGATTTATAATATAAACTAATACAACGGGCACAAGGAAGGCTAAACATAGACAAGCTAGTGGAATATTATGTGATCAAAGAATGCCATGCCAACTAACGGAGCATTTCCACAAGACAGCTGTTGGCTCCGCGATACTCTATGGTGATGAATGTTAGCAGGATAGAAAAGGAAGATTAAATAAAGATGCCTATATTAAGATGGATGTGCAATGTAACAATAAAATAGAATTAGAGATGAGTGTATTTGAAAAAGCCTACAGGATGCTCCAATAGAAGAAAGGATGAGGTTTGGAACATCTACATGAGACGAAAACAACTCCATTATGAAGAGTTGAAATCTTATGAGCAGATGGTACTAAAAAAATCAGGAAGGCCGTCAATGACATGGATTGAAGTGGCATGACCTCGCATGATAGATTGCAAGGAGATGGAGAACATGATTGTTTATAGGGTTGAGTAGAAGAGTAGAACTTTGAAAGAACCCCAACTAGATGAAACAAAGGCTTTGAAGATAATAATGATGAAAACATGATGAAAGTATGAGATAGCATGCAGGTTTGAGTCACTTTACTATTAGAGAGAGAGAGAGAGAGATGACACACCTTTTGACAAGGGTCTGGTTTCTTTCTTTTCTTTTTTGGGTAAGGTAAGAAATTGATTTCATTGATCATTAAGTACATATGTGCCCAAATAATACAATTCAAAATCTGAAGTTATGTACAAATGGAACCCCCTATCCAAAAATCGTATCTAACCCAAAAATCTCCCACGAATGGTTCATTCCTGTCAACACGATCTTTTAGCCAAAAATCAAAAGAATTATATTGGTTCTTTAATGATTATTCTTGGATGCAAAATGGTATTTCCAGAATCTTCCTCTACCACCACAATCTCATGGCACTCTAAGACTTCTATTTGGATCATCATGTCAATAGATGCAGTCTCATGGGATCCAAGGCATGCAACCATCAAGCGTTATTGGACATTGATCGATGCTGACAATTAATGAAATCCTTTATTACTGTCCCCTGTTGTGCCAGAATGAAGTTCCAAAAGGAAGCTTAAGAGAGAAATCCCCACTCAAATGTCATCCCAAAGTTTAAGTCTGTTCCCATACTTACCCTCTTCAACCAAAACCACACACACACAAACACATGAAAGGAGCAGGAACATAAATATAGGAACAGGAATGTCAAGAGTTCTATACTTTTGTACGTGTTTTCATGCCCAAGACTCATTGCCATTCTAACTGCCCATCTAAACCTTCTTCAACATATCCTGGTTTTAACTTCATGAATTTCCAGCAGAATTTAGATTTATGTCCTGTTTTCTCTTTGTTGTGACATTACAAATACCCTCTACTATATATATATATAGAAGTTCTAGTTTACCATTTGAAACAAATTGATCAATTTTTTTGCAACAACTAAAAAGAGGAAAAGTAGGTTCTACTTTAAGAGGCCTCTCATCTCTAAAATTACAACAAGAAACCTTTCATAAGATTTATTTATTTATTTTGACACGGAAACCCTTCATAATAACTGAGACAAATTTTGGAGACATTCCAATATCCATATTTCACATTCTTCAAACTGCTAACTCTATAAATTGATTAGAAACTAATCTACTGGATCATAAGCTTTTCAAGATCAATCATGCACCTATCATATAGAATAGGGTCCCTTCTCTCGAATAAATACTCAATGACAGCCAAGATCATGTATCAAATAGTCTGCAGGATACTACAGTGATTGAAGGAGAACAAGTAGAATGCTCATGTGGACACACCGACCCCACCAAATAAAAGGAGATATTACGGATGACCCAACTACCAAAATTCAACCATATTTCAGTTTCTAGCAATTCAATCTATGGTTGTGAAATGCCATTTATCCATTTCACAACCTCAATTTAGATGGTTATAGGGCCTTAGATCAAATGGCTAGAAACCTAAGATGGTGTTGAATTTTAATATATACACCAAATCCCTCTAGAGCCCAAACTTCCATTTCTCCTACTCGTTGTCCCCCTTGCTTGGCCCTTCCTCTAAGAGGTTGTTGTGTAACAAGTACATAATGTCCACTGGAACGTCCATGGATTTTATCATCAACTTGATGAATTAATTTCAGGATATAGGACTTTCCTATTATAACAGGTTGTTCGAAAGGATCTCCTGTTCTTCCATCAAATATTCTGCTTTTTCCTGGATACTCGGGTTCAAATACCCAAGGATTTACTGCCTGGTTACTGGGAAACTTCCTTTCACACTTGCATTTGCAAAATGGCCCATTTGATTCTACATCCATTTTGAGTGGCGGAAAAGGTAGCAGGAAGAAAGGGGTTTCGCAGCAAAACGATGAGCGAAAGGGGGAGAGAGGATGGAAGAATAAGGTTGTGGCTCGGCTCCTGGGTTTAGGCGAAAGCAAGGCGAAGGAGAACAGACTAGGTGCTGCGATTGCAGAGTGGAAGCCTACGAACATGTATGTGCTTGTTGTGGCTTCTTTCTTTTTTTGGGAAAAGGGGGGGGGCAATAGATGGGAGGGGAAACCACGATCGTCTCTGATAATATAGGGGCCTGTCCTCAAATAGGAACATCTCTGTATTACAGAAATACAGAAAACCTTGGATCTGAACCAATTGATGCAGAACACGTCTACAACTAGGCAGGAAGAAGAAGAAAGATAAAAGGAAAAGATAGAAAAGGCTATGCCTTCAGTAATTTCATTCAATAATCCATCGTGTATATCTTTCTCAACCCTTACATAGCTTTATATAGGAAAGCACAAACTCAAAAATAGAAAATGACTCAACAAGGAAAGCCACCGATCTGGCTTCCTTACTAAACTAGGAGTCTATCTAAACGAAAACAAATCTAATCCTACTATGCAAAGACTTTCGATCTTAAGAGGATCGAATACAACCATTACTAAAAATAGGAAAATATTAAAATGGGAAACCTAATCTAAGTAGGAAAGAATGAGATAAATAAATAATACTAAAATACACAAATTAGGCCTACGTGTGATGTCCATCCGTGTCCTACATCACATTTCCCATCCCGATAGCTATACTTAGGAGATCTACAACATCTCCTTTCATTTGGTAGGATCAGTGACGCAACATAAACATGCCCATGTTCTCCTCGTTTGACTAGTTTGTAATGAAAATGAATAAATTGAACTATAAAGAATCTCAATTCCCCTCACAGCTGCTACAATGCCATCTATTTGACTTGAACAAACACACCTAGAAATGGGGAGATATCATTCAGAAATCAATTCTCTCAATCTAGTAGCCAAAGCCCCTTTTTTTCATCACCGTCATCATCAAATGCCATTTCCCATCTATTGCGGTTGGATTTTTGAGTTCTATGTTTCCATTCTACCCTATCAAAGGTTATATCTTTTGACATCTATCATATCCTATTTTCTACCCCCTTCTCCTAGACCCTACCACCTAAAACCTGAGTTACCTGATTTGATGAAAAAACCGACGAACTACGAATTGATTCACTCGAACAATTCGTAGTTCGTCCACCCCTAATTCAGTGCACCAAGAATGACAATTTTGTTCAGATTTGACATCACAGCATCTCCCATTTATACAAATCCCATTCCCATTGCTAATTTATTTGTAAAATGAAAAATAAGGAACAAAAATTGATGAAATTCTATAGTGATTGTTCTGAGTATAGTATGGTCTACTTGGTTGGAGAGAAATTCTAGAATATTTAAGGGTAAAGAGTCTTTTGTTAGGCATCTTATTGAAGTGATAAAAAGTAGAGTTGCTTGGTGGATGGTGGGGTCAGGCAAATTCTGGGGAGTTTCTATTTCAGATATCTACAGGGTTTGGGAATCAGTAGATCATCTACGTCTCATACAGATTCTGTGACGAATGTTGTTTGGTCTCCTCCAAAGATGGCTATTCTCAAGCTTAATTTTGATGGAAGTTGTGTCCGTGATCTTAGGTTAGAAAGCTATGGGGGTGTGATTCGAAATAGATCTGGTGATACCTTGATTTCCTTTGCGCTCCCCTTCCTAATGGTTCTGTTGTTGATGTGGAATTACATGCCCTATGGAGAGGTGTAATGGTATTGGCATTTCCAAGAGAACCCACTTCTCATTCTCTCCCTCAGGATGTGTAAAAGTGATACTTCCACTAAGGAGACCAACCTTCTTGTCGCATATGCAACAAAACAGTTGAGCCGACAATGATCCTTCCACACCCATTTTTTTCTTTTTCTTTTTAATGGGTAAAGGAACCACAAGAAAAGGCTGTGAATGATGTAGGCCCACCCGATCCGAATCAAGTTCCAATCTAAATGGCAACATATTATAAGTTTGATTTGATTGCCAAAAATTAATGTTTTTTGCATGAAGAAAGCTTCTCTAAAATTTATGAACAAATATGATCCAACATGAATGGCCTTCTCAAATAAACCCTAAAATTAAACCAAGGTATGAGAAATGAGAGTTAGCTGCAGAACATCACATAAGCATTTCAATGGATTGGACAAGAAGCTTCGAAAAAGTGCCACATGCAAAGTAAATTCTTCGATCCGACCATCTAGCATCACTGAACCCCTATAAGACATTCAGGCCTAACTGTTTCCCGTAGTGGTTATCCTTGCCATAAATTCCCAAACTTTGCAGATCCCTTTGGAGATCCATCCCAAAAGAACAGACAAAAGCATTGTTGGGCGTGGGCATTCTAGCTTCAAGCCTGTCCACTTACATCTGAAACCCCAATGTTTTTTATTATGTCCAATGTATCAACTATGCAACAGTATCTCCAGCTCATCACCTTCTTCTTATCAAATAAACACGCCCCACTATCAAATCTAAAGAATCATTTTTTCAGAGGAATCAGAATTATCTGGAATTCTGGCCTATATACAGTACTAGAATTTGGGGGGTGTTTGAGATGCTGAGTTTTTTTTTGATACAATGAAAGACTATCCAAACTTTTCACCCTTTGTACAGTAACCGCCATAAAAAAAAGGGACAAAGAAAGTGTCCTTTATCGAAATTTCCAGTGTCCTAATCACTTGCCAAAAACCCATAATGTTTGTTCCAATGAATTTTTACTGCTTCAATGTTAGATGCAAATCAACCCCAAATCTTCCAAAAATCTCGTCTATGCAATGAAATGAGAATGACAAAAGATTATTAAGTCAATATTAGATTCACTCAAATGCCCACGCAGATAATCTTCGGGGAAAAAAAGAGAAGAAGTACGAAAAATATGTCAGTTATACAGGCCAGGATTCGAGATGAGAGAAACCAAGAATCAGTTAAGTTGCAAAGGAGAAATGGGGTTG
Source organism: Chimonanthus praecox (assembly GCA_022113865.1). NCBI lineage: Eukaryota > Viridiplantae > Streptophyta > Magnoliopsida > Laurales > Calycanthaceae > Chimonanthus > Chimonanthus praecox. Next base: position 58,298,104 of record CM039091.1, on the reverse strand, counting down.
TGGAAAAAGCACATGAGGATCTCAATCTCATCAACAACAAAACACCTGACAATAAAAAGGAATGGAATCGAATGAAGGAGAAGAAGAACCATACCTGGAATCACAAGCGAAATTCATTTGATTGTAGATTGCAGCTGAGAAAGCTGGAGAAGGAGACTTGTATGAAGTCTTATCACACCCAATTTTGTATATTCTTTAATTTGTCGATTCATATACGCATATGATAGGCGAAATAGAGATGGATGCAAAAAAAAAAAAATTAACGTTTGTATGGTAAGAGAAAGGGGAAGAAAGGGAGCTCTGCTCAGAAGCAGCTTCCCGACCGACCCTTCTCTCTCTCTCTACATCCGTGTCCGCTGGCTGTCATTTATAATCAGAAAGGTCTAAAATTCTGAATATCCAATCTTATCCGGGAAAACTCTTATACGACGTAACTGAATTAGTGTTATTGTTGCTGAATTTTCATAAAATATGTTAATTAATTAAGAACATTAAGTTATAGATCACTGATGTATTAATTATAAAAATACCTTTTATTTAAATATATATTTATCTATTCAATTTAAATAAATAAAACTATTTGTTTACATAGAACTTCACTTTAAATATTTATTTTGATTAATTTAAATTATATAGTTATATCCTTTTATAAAGAGATGTCTTGAATTTAATTCTAGATGAAAACTCTCAAACTATTTTTTATGAGATTATTCTTTAATCGTCTGAGCCCTATAAGTGTACGTGTGCATAGAGATATACACGTCCCAAAAATAAAAATTCCTACAAATAAAATGCATAAACACTTTTTATCAATAAAAAAATAATCATTAAATTTCAACTACTATTTTTCCTCTGCTGCTCCTCCAATTTGGCTGATACTATGCTTTTACTAAAGTTCCAGCCGACATTCTTCCCATGATTCCTGGTGAAATCCTATGTGTCCAAATTCTTTAATCACAGTGTCAGGTTTACTTCTAATAAAGAAACATTATCCATTAACTTAATTAAATATGTTGTTTTAAATAACTTTTAGGTAAGTGATGCAACTCAGATTCATAGTTTTTATGATAATAAAATATTTTAAAAGTGATACGTACGTTATTAAAAAAATTAATATTTTAGAAGTAACTGAATTATAAAATCATATTAATCTCTGTTTTAAACTCTAATCGTCTCAAAATGATTGATAAACACTTAAAAACACCGTAGATGAGTATCGATGGAAAGTCAGTGGGCTTAACTTTATTTAAAATAAAGAAGAAATAAAATAGCGTAGAAAGTTTCAATTGGTCTTGAATTAATCTCATTTATATAATAAACTAAAGTATTTTTTGAACAAACTTTATTCTAGTTCTGCCCAATTCTTATGCTTTTCTTTCTATTTCTCCATGAAAACCACCAAAGGTTTGCTCATTGTGGGGGAATTATGCCTACCATTAAAATCTTCAATAATTCTTGCATTTATCCTACTCTAATATCAATTTATCATCTACTAATTGTGGCCCATAATTCAAGTGTCGTTGTCAGAGAAGTTGTGGTTAGAGATTCATTTGTTTTTGTGGTGTCTACATAAGGACAGCATAAAATAGGTGGATATGAAATACTAAAGTAGGTGGGTATAATATACCAAAGTATATTCTTTTATGTAGAATTCGTAAATGATGATTGACGTTATCATGTTGAAGGATTTATATTCACATACCAATCTCAAAATATCTGATCGGATATATTACATCATAATTTAAAAATAGATAAATTAAATAATTTATATTTAAAATTGTGATAAAAGTTCATGTGCGGGCAGGTGTATGTAGGCGGCAGATGAGAGGTACTCGGCTATGGAGGCCTTTTCTCAAGAGAAGTTTGGAGAAAACAAAACTGTGTGGTAGTATATTGCTCTCAACATTTTTTTGCTATTTTTTTAAAAGATCATTGTTATTAGAGTTTCTACTGCATTTAGTCAGCATTTGCCTATGAATTGTAGTGATTGGACACGTTAATGAATATCTTAGTATTGTTTCACTCAATTGAACATTTTCTCTATTATTTTTTTTGAATTTACATGTGAAAAACCGTTGACAGATTCAGTAGTTTTTATGTAAACATTCTTTTGTCATCTTGTTTTTTTACACTTTACAGTGTAAAAGTAAACTTGTACGTGAAATCAATTAGTAAAATATTTAGAATAAATGTGGAATTAAAATAAAGGACAAAATTAAGAATGAATTATAAGCATCACATAACCAATGAAACCTTGGGGTTAGGATAGAAACAAGAATTAATATAAAAGAAAAATTAGCATGGTTATTAAAGAAAATTAAAGAATGTAGTTCGCAAGAGCTTGAGAGAGTTCTTGTAAGACCAAAAAAGTGAAAGAAATAGATAGAGTTGCCGGTAAAAGCAACGTTATTACCCATAAAAAGGAAAAGAAATTACATTTTTTTTAAAAAAAATTACATGTGGAAAACTGCAGGATACCCTGCCTAAAACCCCCACGAGTGAGCCCACTACCCCTAGGCACACCAAGGTTAGGCCATGGAGGCTCAAACCCCGCAACCTCCGCTTCTTGAGACAAGAGAGAACCAGTTGAGCTACACCATGTGTGTAAGAAATTACATATTTACAAGCTACTTAACCCTGAACATGGAATCCTCTTACAGATCAAACCTGTTAATGGCATGGTTTGGCATCCTAAACTAGTTATAGATTTTACCCCAGAACCTCACCTACACGTTCCATTTTTATGCTGCTTTATCCCTTGTTAAAGATGGAACATTGCGAAATTCATACCTCATTGGTTCTTACAACCAGGGATCCTTTGGTATCTTTAAACATGGTAATCCATTAAGTATGAAAAATTATCAGATATTGGAAGTAGAAATAGCATGGCCAACTACGGTTAATACACATTCTACAATTGGGTTCACCAGTTACATCAAAGATATGACAAGAACAGAACAGAAAGAACGAATGAAAATACACATTCTACAATTGGGTTCATCAGTTACATCAAAGATATGACAAGAACAAAACAGAAGAACGAATGAAAGAACAGTAGAAAGAAAAGGGCTAAGGTCACCTCAACCTTAGCAAAGTGCAGGCAAAAACAGCTCTCTAGTACAACCACCACTTGCTCAAAAAAGGGGAGAGAAAAAAGAAGTCAAATGAAGCAAACAGAATTACACGAGATACACGTAGTATTATTGAGGATATACAAATGGAACAGTTGTGTATTGACAACTGTTCACTCATCTTGGGCTGGTAGCCCATGGTGGTGATGCTTTGAACAACAATCCTTGAGTAGACGCACCATAACTTGAGTCCAGATTGTGGAGTTGTTCCATGAGTTGAGAGCGCCGCTCCTTGAAGAAATCAAGACGTGTTGTCAGTTCCAACAGAGCAGAAGACGTCACAGAAGGCCTCTGGTAATACATGACCAACCCTTGTTACCACATTGTAACATGCAAATTACAGTTTGATTCAACAACAAAGAGGTAGGGTTGAAAGACGGTTTTTCTACCTCAGTTACCCTGGACGTATTGTTAGAAATGGCAGAATTGACGGCAGAAAGCTCATCCAGAGAAAGACTTAGAGATGCCTCTGTACTCTTGGAATCACTCAAACTGGTTGAATCTATGTATGGCTTGCGTGAATGCTGCTGCCTACCATTAGCAGATGGGAGAACTTGCATCTTTAAATTCCTCCAATCTGCTGTTGATGAGCTTTCCTGTATGGTTTTGGAACATCATATCAGCATGGGCAAAAGCACAAGAAATTGCATGTGTAGGAACTCACAAGTACACACCAACACACACACACACTCCACTAAGAACAACAATGTATGTAAACTTTAAGCGGTGCTGACTACTTGAAAAGGTAGCTCTCCAGCAGGTGGGAGTTTCCTAGAAATGCAAATTCCAAATTTGCAGTCTATTGCAATAGAACCACTAAGTCAACCCTGTAGTACATCAGCATGTGAATGCTTTTGGAGCGAATAATTCCAAGGAATAGACTCAAGCCTGAAAACTTTAACACTCAGAAAACATGAAAGTAGAATTGCATATGCAAAAACTTACAAGTGAGGACCTGCTTAAGGACTCCAAACCCATTTTGCTTGACGTTATTCATCCATTTTTTATGGTCGCAATGAGGAAATGAAGAAAATCAAATTGCTATTGATAATATTGATGAAGCAGCAGATTATACAAATGATGCACCGCTTTGCTATGAAGAGTTTGAGGGTCTACAAATTTTTTGACATCTTAGACAACTAATGGTTTTCGTTTAAAATTTTAAGGCAAACTGTTATTAGTGGGTTGGTGGTTGTGAAATTTGATATTTGACAACTTTGATGATGTCACTCATCGATAAATTTATGCCAACTTTGGTATTGGATGGTATTTCGTGTTTCAACTTAAACGTAAAATGAATTACATTTTGGTTTATGAGATAGTCATCCAGATGGTATATTATAGCATATATGCATCTTAATGAAAAATTTATCAATGATATTTTCAAGTTTATGTAATTTCATTTGCATGTTCATTTGTTCTTTTTTATTGTTTTATTTTAAAATATTACATTTTTCACGACATTTTACCTATATATCCCAATAACAATATAAACTCCTATGGAACAGATCCTCCTAAGTGGAGGATTTTCCTACCTTAGAAAAAGTAAGGGAATTAAAGAATAAGGACAAGGGGAATTTTGGTGATTAAAAAAAGGTAGAGAAATTCGAAAATTGACAGGATGTCATTTAGTGGGTTCCCCTCGCCCTGACCCCAAATCCAATGAAAATTAAGGAACAAAGAAATGCAAAAAGAGCAATCCTTGGATTCTCCCAATCCAAACAAACTTTTCATGACCTCGGAAACCAAACTTGCTTCATTTTTCTATGGAATATATACCCCATTTGCATCAAATTATAACCTCTTTGAATAAAGTCGCATAGACAAAAATGATTCTAAATATGAATCAAATGGAAGATCGCATACATTATTCAACCAAACAAAAGCATAATCATTGTGAATTCATCTATTGAAGTTGGAATGCTTTCTGGAGCCGTATAGAAGGGCAACAAAGTTGTATCTAAAACTTCATGGCAAGAACAATGCTCTTCAAGGCACGCATCTTGACAAGTGGGAGAAACTTTAGCAGCAAAAGTATTGATTTATAAGAGAGAGAGAGAGAGAGAGAGAGAGAGAGAGAGAGAGAGCTTTACAAGAATGCATTTTACTACAGTACAAGAAACTGACCTCACTTCTTTGTTTTCTTTCATGGTTACAGTAGGCAAGAGTTGTATCAAAATCCTGTTGAAGAACCTTCCTGCACCCATCATACATTTAATTTATAGAAGCAAATTCTTTAAAGCAGAATGTCAAAAACCTTATCCAAATACACATGCCATTGATGCATTTGACTTGATTTAAAAATTCTTTTCTCCCTAACATCACAAGAACAAGGCTTTTTTTTTCAAACATTTTAATTCCCAAGCATGAACATAGGTTCGGCTTAGATAACATATCGGACGGTGCGCTAAACTTTTCACAATGTACATGTATCCATGTACCATTGTATATGTATCTTTAAAGTTGCCATTACATCAAAGAACAAAACTTTGGGCCCACTTACACCAATCAACAATTGTACATCAATTTCAAAGATATGTACATCAAACCAAGTGGCCACTTCTTGCTCTTTTCCTCGCATCTTCTTCTAGATCATTCTTTCACATAAATCTAACAATGTAAGGATAATTGAGGGAGGATTATCTCATGCTTCCTCTAACGAACAACCATAAAGGTATTAACTGGCCGGTTTTTTGGCTTAAGCATTGAATTTTCACCCAACAAGTCTAAGATCTATAAGGCTCATCTAATAATTGGCTGAGCATAAATAGAAAGATCTATTTCGTAAAAATGGAGGGAAACAGTGATGTTATCATATAAAAGACCACAGAATGAAAAAGTTTTCCAAACAAAGAAAAAGGATGGTAACAAATAGCAAATAATGACTTGTAAAGTAACTAGCTACAAACTATTTCACACAAAGTCCCAAGTAAAAAGTCATCTAATGAGAGGTAGATTGCATAGTTGTACACAATGGCTAACAACAGCCAATGAGTACCTAAAAATATTCTAAAACCCTATATAAAAGGGGCATACACTTTCTTAAAAAATAGTCAATAAAGCACAACCCTCAATACTTGTGCATAGGTCATTTGCAAGGAAACTACTTTACTAGGGTAGGAAAGCTTTTTCTTCTCCCCAACCTTCTAATGTGTGCAAACACAAAAAATGCCTTAAGGTTGACTGACCAAGTTTTTAACTATTTAGTATTTACCAATGACTTCCAGTAATCAAAACTAGTTTTCTGATATAAGAATAAATGACACAAAAAACAACAAACCAGCACTATTTTTGGCAAGCAATCAATATAAACAACTAGAAATAGCAAAAGAAACAAGACACTCATCCAAAGAATATAAGGAGCTTAATTAAAAGATGAAATAAATGAGGATTTGAACATCTCACTGTTGTGAGTGAAGACTTTGTCCATGCTGATATCGATCACATGCATCTGAGAGAGATCCATAATGATGTTGGCGTTGTTGGTTGAGTTGAAGATGCAGTTCTGCTACCTTCTGTTTCAGCCTTGCAACATCTGCCTCAGCAAGGGCAATCTCCTCAAGCTCTGCCCTTGTCTTCAGCATTATAAACAATATTACATACAGCAGAAGTTCTAGTTTACAGGAACATAAAACTGGAAGAAAAAAAAAAACACCACCACATGCACATGCAGACCTTGGAATCCATATTACGTGAGCTAGAAAACTGTCCTGAAGACATACTCAGACCAACCTCCAATGCTGCTCTTAGATCCCTCTCAGCTTGCAACTGCTCCTGCAATCTAGACACCTGCAACACAAGTGAAATGAGTTCTAACAAACGAATGTAACAAGCAAAGCATATTGCAAACATGAAACATCAGATTGAAGCCTTTCACTGATTAAAAGTCATCACAGGTAGGGGAAATAATCACTGCCATATAACAACTGAGATATTAAAATCATACATATTATAGTTCATCTTGTAAACCCATTAAGCATGTCCTTAATTCAGTGCTTTCATGTGCTCTAGACCCAAAGGAAGTACAGCAACGACACTTCCATTACAACCTGACTGGCTCCATTAGAAATCTCTCTTAGCAACTACTACTACTAGATCAATGGCTCCAGAAGAGACCTCTTGATAAGAAATTACTGAGTCAAATGACAAATTCATGGTTGAAGATTTGCTTATTGTTTGACTGAGAACTTTTCTATGAAAGCAAATGGCCAACACTGTAAAATGAGATAAAATTGCTAATCTGGATGCCACATGGAGGAACTACTGAAAACAATTCATTTCCTCCACTAGGCCTCATCATGTTGTAGCTCACTATATCACCAATTGCCTGCATGCAGTATTCCAAGTCATGCACAACCAAGCCATCAGTGTAGTAGTTTTTAGTCCACCACTGTGAGCAGCATACCAAAAATACATTGCTTATATTGAACTTATGTGGGAACAATTGTGAAGATTAGATAACCACTGTTCATAGATTTTTAAAATAAAAAAAGATTGCTTATATTAAAAATAGCCTGGCCCGAAGCCCTCCCTCCCTCAAAACAAGGAAGCTCAAGCCTCAGCATCAAAATTACGTGACACTTTAGTTAGGGCTCAGGATTGTATAAAATAAATTGGCTCAAGGAACTCGAGCACATAAAGATAAGAGATTTTGCAAAACCAGGAATAATTAAACAGGCTAAATGGCTAAATTGGCTAATGTATCTTTTAAAGTATATAAACCCATGATGGCCAAGTATGGGCATGGAAACTCCTTTTTTATGTTCTTATTTTTATTGTGTGTATGTGTGTTGGGAGTGGGGGTTGCAACAATAAAGCTGTCATTCATATGGAGTCCAATCCTGGGTTTCTTGAAAGAATAGAACACATCAAAGTGGATTGTCAATTCCTTCAGACTTGGTCATAGACATGGTTATTGAAACTCCCTGTCTTCATTCCAAAGATCAATTGGCTGATATGCTTACGAAGGCAAAATCTACATCATCATCATCATCATCATCATCATCATCATTATCATCATCATAATTGAAGCCAAAATCCATGTACATGGGGTCGGCCGGTGTCTACATCTCAACTTAAAAGTCATCTTAGCAAGCTAGGCTTGATCGACATCTTGCATCATCTCAAGTAGTAGTTTCATGGAGTAACAATTTATCTAGACTTGTAAGAGTACAAACTCATGTGGACCTTCAGGAATGGTGGCCCAAGTTGTCTATGTTGTATATACTACATTGAAACTTCTTTATAGTTAGGATTGTTGTCAATGATCTTGCCGTAGTTTGAATTAAACTTCTTCTACCCACATATCTGGGACACAGTTATGTTTTTTAATTATTTAAAGACATTCCTATTTATCTTGGTATGTATCAGAGAATACAAAACACACTCTCTCTCTATCTTCCATCCCTTCCTCTCTTCTCATCTTCTTATTCTCTTTACACAAAGATTATTCCAAACTTGACACAACATGTCAGGGAAGAGAAGGAAAGCCATAGTGTTGTGTGATAGCCTAGTGTTGCATCTATTATTATGTGAACTGATGGCGCAATGTAAAGGATTTACAATTTTCCCCTGAAGCCAACATTGCAGGTAATTTACTTGCAACCATGTCCAAATGGGGCCCTTGGTGCTGTATCTGTTAGTATGTGAATTGAAGGGGCATACGAGGATGGTTTCTTTCCCCTAGGGCCAATGCCACAAGTAACTAACGAGTGATCATGGCCAAATGACCCCATTTACACCATTCCCCCAAGTGAATTGGATCCATGCCCAATTTGACCCCATTTTCAGTTACATGAACATGGAATTAAACTGTGTATGAACCAACTTCTGAAAAGCCCCATACACAAGCGAAGATATTTCCAATGACCCATCCCTATGGTTCCACATGGGCTCATAAGGGTGTGAATGAGTGGCTTCATGTAACTGATCATAGGGGATACATGCTATACTCAATGCGTATACCTATACACTCTCTTTAAAAAGGAGAGATCCACAGAAGCCACCATGGCTCACATACATGGAATCCATAACCACACAAGTGTGGGATGCATATATGGATTACTAAAATTTAACTTGTGTTTATTTTTGTGATATTAAATAATGGTCATTTTTCTAAAAGGAAAATAATGATCATATTTAGGTCTAATAAAATATCCAATGTACATGAAATTAACTTCATTGGACGACTTATTCAATTACCCATCTGACGAGCCCAAGTTTTTGTAATTCTACCGTGAATAGAAGAAATTATGGCCTATTTTATGATAATAAAAAAAAAAAAAAGAGTGACAAGGTTATAGTTGGTAATCAGTCTCACCCCTGTTATGTCTGAAAAATGTCATGTAGAAAAACCTCATAAATAACAATGAAAAATTCAAGGCTAGGTGAGTTGAGTAGAGTTCAACTTTTGATTTTATACTTTTTTGTAAAATTGTTTTCTGAGTTCCAAAAAACTTCGGAGCAAAATCATAAAAAGTTTAAAAAAAAAAAGCATTTCAAGGAGACCATATAACCTAAAGTGGGTATTCCCATAACACATGGCTTGGTGGGTACCATATGAACATAGAGCATCATGAACAAGTACCCTCTGCTATAGGTATTTATTTGATTTATTTCAGTTTATTTAAATTTAAAGGAAGGAATTTCTGGAAAGTTTCCTACTTTTGAAGTAGACTAGCCAAGACTTTATTGTAGGACCCACTTGTTGGTTAGATTTATTTTATGGGTTGGCACTAGATTTGTTTCTTTTGAACCAGATCTAAAGATGTAGACAATATCAAATCTCTATATTTCATCAACCTTTGTAAATTACAATATGCTTACATTAGAGGACAATACTAAAACTATAGATTCTGCAGGACAACCACAACACCAGCTCTATCCCAACCAACATTAATATATCCATCTTATCAAAATATTAAGACAAAGCACTTGCATTAAATAAAATGTGAGAGTATCTGTTAAAATGATAATAATAGAAAGACACAGCTCACAATCACCAAATTAATAAAAGGTATTATATTATTGAGAAGGTATTATATTATTGAGAGTGAGATATTGAATACATCTTGTTCAAGTGCCAAGCGGCGCTCATGCAAAGCCTGCTTTCTTCTCTCCAAACTTGCTTGCAAAATGGCATTTCCTTTCGCCTAACATAGAACAAGATATGCATCACTGACAGCCCATTTCTCATGACATATAGTTATTAGAATCTTAGAGAAAAATTGCATTACCTCTTTTGCGATCCTATTGCGCAGATCATTTTTTTGGCAATCTCAAGCCTCTGTATAGCAAGCCTGCATAAATAAATAAACAATATACTATATAAGGATGATTTGATATTTCCAAACTAATACTAAAGAATATAAACTAGTCAAAAAAAAAAAGTTGAACTTCCAACAAAAAGTGCATGCATATGTAGAATCCATATCATTCAAAACAGGAGTCAAAAGTTACAATACATAGATGATTTGATATTTCCAAACTAATACCAAAGAATATAAACTAGTCAAAAAAAAAAAGTTGAAATCCATATCATTCAAAACAGGAGTCAAAAGTTACAATACATATTTGAGGTCTCATTTCTTTCAATTAGCATATCTCACCTTTCTCTTGGCAACAAGATTGCTTCAGTGCCATAAGGAAACATGAATTGGACAGAAAGTTAGCTATTTCTGTTAGTAATGGTATCACACCCATGGAAACCTATGCTGCATAGGTATGGTATGTGTGCCGCAGTGAGAAACTGGTTCGAGGTGTCAAACACGGCCATTCCGAAAACATAGGACCCATGGACTTGGCATAATCCTTAAATAAATTTGTATTTACATTTACTTTTAAATGAAAATAAGGTGCGGAAATAACACTAACAGAAAATAGTATACTAGTTTTACTCAAACAATCAATTGGCAAACATTAATATTTTCGTTAGGCTGCAAAGGAGAAAGATATGAAACTATATTTATCATCTAGCAAAACAAAATGTTAAAAATACTAAAAAGTCCATGAAGAGCCCAGCACAGAGAAGTATCTGTCAAAATGACAATTTATTCCGCAAAAAAAAAATAATGCAGCCAACTTTATACTGTATCAGCATATAAAAATCTGATTCACATTGGTCGGTACAATATGTATCGGCCAAATTTTATACCTTTGCCACAAAATAATATAAATAACCATTTAACCTAGTATAGATAAAACCCTGCAGAAAATAAGCACACTTTACAAATGTTGAGTAATATAATAGTATAAAGAAAACTAAACGAAGAGAATATATAAGATACAGTAAATAATGATAGAACTGATGAGCTTACTCTTCTTCCCCAGAAGAATCTATTGATTCCACGGACATATTCTTTCTAGCCTACAGAAGAAAAAGGAAGTTATCAGTGAACAACTTTTTCCTCCAAAGAAGGGTGAAAATAGGTAAGACAGATTCATTACATCCTATTTCCAACATCACCTGGGAGCGCAAAAAGGAAAAAAAAAAATGCGACTTGGGAAATGAAAATTTCCTGTTCTATACCCAAAAATAATAATAACAAGAATTTGAGATGGAAAAGTTTCTTAAGTCATAGTTTTAAGTATCCAAAACCAAGCAAATGGTTTCCTTCAAAGAGAACCCATGACCAAACAGCAGTTCTTTAACACGATAGAAATCAAAGAGAAGAATCACAGGTACTCCCACAATAGACACAACAATCAGCATCTAGATATGTGAAGACAAAAATATGTTGATCAGTTCAGACAACATTTAGTCTATAACATGATGAAAGTATTTATCGAAGCCAAACACATTTAGCTCATAGTTGTCAGATCAAACAATGGATGCAGGAAATATCACAAGAAATGAATGCATAATACACTTCATTTGACAGTAATTTGTGATAATAGTTCTGCAAACACGAGAAGCATTAGCAGTAACTGGGATCTAACTCATAAAGAAGACACCAAAAGACTCACACTGTTGCGACCCCAAAAGGTTGAGCGCTTGATATTGGAATTAGAGCCATCTAGTTTATTTATGGGCTTATCCACACATACGTCAGAACCCAGTCCAGCCACAGACACAAGCCCTGGATCAAACGTAGACAATATATCTCCCATTGACCGGTGAGACTCACCAGCAGGAGAAACACTAGGAGCATCATTTTCTGTGAACAAATTCCCATTGCTTTTCTTCAACAAACCTTGCTCATTCAGATGAGAATGGGACTCTTTGACTGTTTTCAGATTGGTTGAACATTGATTTTCTCCAGGAGAATCAGCATCTGATTCATCACCACCAAACACCTGTAAAAGGAAAGAAGCAATGCATGAGACAACAAGATAAAAAAAATAGAAAAAAAATAATAATCTGAGAGCCAAAAAGGGGATAAACTAGAACTGAGTTCCCCCTAAAGAAAATGCACCACAGGACCAACACATTAGCATATAGCTTATATTACAGAAGCTTGAAAAACAAGATATCTTCATTTTCCAGTTGAACCAAGAACAAGTCATTTATTATCATGAGGCATGCACAATTGATCTTGTTCCCTCACTGCAAGTTCCACTTGTATCAATGCTCAAATACATGTGATGACTATGAGCATAGATTCCAGAAGAAGTTTACGGTTGCACACACATATAGGAGTGAATCAATCATCAAGAGAACATGTGATGACAGCAAGTATAGATTCCAGAAGAAGTTTATGGGTCGCACAACTATATGGGAGTGAATCAATTATCAAGAGAACATAACCAGATTGATATTTTTTTTCACGTCCTAAAGGATGTCAGATAATCTATGAAGTGTCATTGCAATTGAAATGTGTCTAACAACTTCTCATTATTGACACCTACATAATACAAGTACTGTTAACAGCCTTCAAAATGAAAGATGATCTTTTTGGATGGATGCTCACTATTAATGAATGGCTTCTTTAGGTGGATGGTGAGACCAATTTGAATTTCAAATGTTAGTAGAACCAATGCACATGGATAGATAGTATAAATGGTTTTGATGATGTTGATATGATGGAAATGACTGCACATGGATGGCCACCCTTTAGGAATAATTTCTGGTATTACTTTATCATAAATCAGTCAAACACCTTAACTTGAAAATTGTCTGTTTTTTGTCAGCATGCCTACATAAATTTCTTGATTCTTAATTAATTACTAAAAGGAAGTTCCTATTTCAAAAGGAATTTGGAGGATCAAGAGATTGAGAAGTGTGCTGCTGAGTGAGCTACAAGTGATGCAGGCCAAACAGTAGGAAGCTGATGAAAGTTTTTGGAAGTTGGACGGGTCAAGTTCCTAAGGGCATGTTTCTGTGCTTCCACACATCAGAAAGTTGGAGAGGAAAACCAGCTTACATTACCAACAACCTTTTTCTTTGTGCAAGCCCCTTTTCATCGAAAGATCCTACTTTCAATGAAAAAAACAAAGATACCTCAATTGATGTGGGTCCCACTATTCATGAGGACCACGTCCTAGAGATGGCCTATATTATTTGGAGCATTTGAGAAACTCAATCCCAAATTCTAGGGTTCTCTAATTGAATCTGTGGACCAAAATCCCTAAACTAGGTTGCACGGAGTCCATAACATTCATGGAACTAACAAAAGTGGCACCATTGATAATAGGCCTAAGAGTGGTTTAAGTTTATGGGCTATCAACTACATGAGTTTCAATTATTTTCTATAGGTTTGGATTATGGTATCATTTTAAACTTTTGGGTATTACTTTCGCAATTTCCATGCTACTGGCAAGTTTTATAGGAATTAGAAGGCTTATTTTCCTATTGTTGGTCCAAGTTTATGAGACCAATTTTCAAAGAGTAAAAATCGCCTAGGAGTTACCACCAACTCAAGTTTCGTGTAAAAAGCTTGGACCATACAATTTCATGTGTAATAAGTCTTATTTTGAATGTATCTTTTATCCTCATGAATACCTCCTCTCTTTCTTTTGGATTGTTTTTGGGGGACTGGGTATTAGAGAAATACTGGGAAAGCCAGAATTCACCCAAAACCATGTTATTAAGTCTTAAGAGTGACAAAATTATTGTTCATTCAGAAGTTAGACCTATCACAGAGAAGCTTCATCTTGGTATGACAAAATTATTGTTCAGTCAGAAATTAACCCCATCGCAGAGAAGCTTCAAAAATCTGGTAGTCCTCCAATGGTAATTGCATTTTGCCAGATGGCCAGATTAGACACAATTTTACTCTTCAGTACTTGAAAAATAGACAGAAAATTATAGTGATTCGTTACTCCTTTAGTCTCCAAGGCATTGAGTATGTTTGTCATCCACTCACTACCAATTCATGTGGGAGGTTTGGTGATAATTCTATAAGCTAATTAGATTGCATGGATTAGACTATGATGATGATTATGAATCTCAGGCTAAAGTATAACGTCATCGATACCACAATATTCATCAAGAGGCACCATTAGAAAATATAAATTGACTACTAAAAAGATATCTTGTGACAAAAATATCATAGAATAAGGTATAATAACCTTATAGTCATAAAGATCACTGCCTGCATAACCACTACTTTCACTCAATTTCCCACTGAGTACACGTTCAGGGTCATCATCTACCTCAGGATCAACATCATTTTCGGCATCATGATATCCATTATCTTTTACATCCAAGTTTTCATCATCAGTTGATTCATCACTCCCACTATTTTCCATTTGAGAATCAGGTGAAAGAGAGCACCTATGCAGACTCTCATCCTACAAAATAAATAAACAAAATATCGATCAAAACATAAAACGAAGATCAAAAAGAGTAGAAGTAAGAAAAACACCATTGGACAAGGAACCTTAAGAAAAAAAATCATAAAAATTTGGCTGAAATTGTAACATGAAAAATATAAACATCAAATGTAAAATAATAGTGATGTCTGAAGAGCAAATTCGAGAATCCAGATGATGATACAACCTGTATATTGTTGATAAGGTCAATGGACAAGACAAGATATTAGTAGCAAAACCATTTTGGTTGTCTCCTTTATGTTGAATTGCAATATGGATAGTGCATTCTAAGAGAGAACCTCAATCAACAATGTATTCCAAAACTCTTGACCTTTAAAAATTCTCTGATTCCTTTCCTTCCAAATGAACCACAATACCATATCCAAAATGAGATTCCACGCCACCATTATAATTCTTGGAACATTGTCTCTAAATTAGCATCCCTCCAAGTAAGAACAGTAACAGTATGTATTCTAATAAATCTCACCATGTTGTTTTCGTTGGAGCATTGTCCCTGAATTAGCCAAGTAAGAATGATAACATTATGTATTCTAATCAAACCCACCTTGTTAAAATAAGAGCTTTAACGGCTCACTTCATATTGTTTAGAGAGTAAATATTTATTGAATCAAAGCAGCATAAGTTCTGTACATGAGTGAGCTGCCCAAAGACACTAACACATATATACATAGTTAAGGCAAAAGGGCACCGACATTAAGTAGCGTTGTTCAGCCAACTTATGACCATATAGACAGGATAAGTGGCAATAGTGACGATGAATATACCAACCCTAAGGGATAAATGGCTTTGACAATGACAACAATGATGTCAGTATATAAATTCCATCAAACAATGTAGCCTAACTAAAAACACAGACTTATAGATTCTGACAAATAAAATGAAATAAATCATATACTCTCAAACAATTAACTTTATGATTGAATTTAAATATTTTGCCTGAGAGGTGATTGAATTAAAATAATTCACCTAAGTACTTCAACTTGACCCAGCTGAGACAAATAGCATCTAACACATGACTGAAACATCATCTTAAAAATAATTCAAAACTTGACCGTTAAGTTCATGAAAACATATTGAAACATCAATTCCAGTAATAATATTTAAACATAAATATTTTCGGAAAGAATCTTACATCAAATATATTCTCATACTCCTCCACAAGAGTTGTTATGATCGCTTGAGCATTGTTAGCGGCATTTGCAGCAGCTAGTAGCTGAGCAGAATCATCACCGTTCATATTGAAGTCATCCTCTAATTCACATTCGCCAGCCAAAAGTGGACGCAACAACAAGGGTGCCATACAAGCAGCAACAGCCGATGGAGTCATTCGATTTGCAGAAGTATGAGAGGCAATAATATGCATCATTTTCAGAATCCTGTTGCCATTCCCAAAAATAATAGTAATTGATAATAATAACAAGAACAATAAAAGTATAGATTTAGTCTAAGGTTCATCTTCATTCAGAAGTAATTAGAAAATAATAAAACAGTGACACAGAAGACACGTCTATATAGAAGCAAATCCAGGACCCAAAGCTATGGGGATCCAAGGAGGGGAAAGTTTTGAGAAGATTCTGCAATCTTGAAAAGAAAGTACTTTGTGAAAGGGGAAACGGAACAGTTCAACCCAGGTGACATTGTCCAACTTGCCAGTGTATTATATTTCCATGTTTAAGATTCTGGTACCAATGGCAAAGCAGGTGAAGAATATTCAAAGGGATTTTCCATGTGAAGGAAACACAGATACAAACAACTTGAATTTAAACTGAATGGGAGAAGGTGGTCAACTCTGACGGAAGGATCCTGCTGGGATGGCCTCAGAAAGAACTTGGACCTGCTAGGCAATTGTTGGTGCACTTAAAATAAAACAAGTAAGGTACAATCAGAGTATAAACAAGTCTAAGAAAAAATAAAATCTCAATACACCCAGTTTCCCAAAAGGATCAGATGCAACATTAGCCAATCTACGAACATGCATGGAGAAAAAATCTACAAAGATTAAGTGCCTGATCTATCTAAACAGTAAAGTGAGCTTTCATGGGGGCTTTTTTCCTCTCCTGAGCCCATCGAACCACATTAAGAGATGATTATGGAGAACCTCCAAAGCTTAGTTTATGAGCAACAAACTCTGCTTCATTGGAATCCTTCACATTACTGGACAAAAAGAAAAGGCAAGCACTGTACCAACTGAGTTGTGAAGAATGCCACCAATCCCAGCCAGACCTGTTTTACCCCTAGCAACTTCATCCACAGTAAATTTCATTACACTAGGATCCATATACTTCCACTTTTCTTTCAACTTAACCTTTCTTCCCCAGTCTTCCGAAACAACCTTCTAGTCCCTAAAAATAATAGACTACCACAAAATTATGATCTGCTCCTCACCCTGGAAATCGTTCTTGCCTTAGATAGTTCAAAGACCTCTTCAACAGAAACCTCTTTGCTGAATTCCATTGTTTTTCCTTGCAAACTTACCAACAAACAGGCGTCGAAATAACTTTCCATTCAAACTCTCTTTCTTTCTCTACCCACTTAAATACATCATCCAAGCCTCCAAAAGTGCTGATAAACACTTATCCATTGAAATCCAATAACGATCCAACAAGATCCCTGGAATATTAGATCAATCAGGACTATAAACAATTTAATCAATCAAAAGTGGGCCTCAAACTGTTCAAAGATGCCTTGAAGTTGATGAATGACTTAGTTCAAGGGAGATTATAGAAAAGATGGATCACTAATCTAATATGTGGATCTAAAGATAAAGTGTGAGGCCTACTTACATAATCATACAATCACAACTTGGGCACCGTCTAAAAGATCCTTGAACTACCTTCTTAATGCAACTTGCAAATCTAAAGGTGAATTGGGTCCAGTAATGATGATTACAGACTGCAACTTCAGCACTGTCTAAAAGATCCTTGAGTTACCTTGCCATACAGTCTTACAGATCATTGTTCTAATATATGGATTAAAAGATATAGTGTGGGACCCACTTTTGATGATGGAATGATTCCAACTCAAGTACGATCCAAAGGATCCTAACGTAGCTTCCTGATGCAACTCTCTCACCTCAGGACAAGAGTTCAGTGGCATCAATCTAAAGCAATATGCAGGTCCAGATACTCAATTTTAACAGAAGTCGCCTATATCAGGATTCTGGGCAAATGCACTACCAGCAAAATTGGCTGGAAATAAGCAGAAGGCAGCAATTTTATTTTCAATAAAAGCTTTGCAAGAATTGAAAGTGCCATAAACAGAAGCAAGTGCCAGAAAATTTTGATTTCAATAACAAAGAACTGGAAAAGACTTAAATCAAAATGCAAACATATCGAACTCCAAAGCAAGTGTATCAAATGATGCAAGAAAACTCGAATATGCAACAGAGACAAGAAGGAATGACCTCTGTAATAGGCGTCGATTTGGCTCAGGAAATGTCTCACGTATTGCAGATCGCATAGAACTGATCCGAGAATCCTTCGGTTCAATCCCTTATCGAGCATATCACAAAAGTAACAAAATATGATTAAATTCAATGCTAGTCATAAATGAAATGCAAAATGAGGACCATAAGCCATAGAATGGAAATGTCTAATTATGCCCATTAGATTGTTAAAGACTTTAAAATTCAACAAAAATGCTATGACTAGGAAAGCACCAATAAAATCAAAAGATAAAACAGAGAACATGCTCCACAGTAAAAAACAGTTCTCAAACTATGAGCTTATTTACATATCGATGACAACAGTGACACCACTATAACACCAAAGGGCCTAAAGAATCATACATAGAAGTCTAACAATTCTAAGGGAAAAGGCGGGATAACCAATCTATCTTAGTTAATCAGTATATAATTAAGAAAAATAGCAACACCAGCAAACAGAATTTAAGATTGCCAGATTGAAAGATACACATTAACAAGCAACTCAAATTCATATTTTCAACTTCTAATGGTTGTTCAACAATGAATTTTAAGGCCACTTTGGAGTGACGCGTAACTCTTTTTTTTTGAAAGGCAACTTTATTTATTAAAAGGAAAAATTTAACATGATGAGGGCTGGTCAGAAAGGCCACCCAAACAAAAAGGTACAATTAAAAAACCCTCCCAAATTACAAAAACCTGTTTACAATTTCCATAGATAAAGACACCCCCTGATGAGCCAAACAAAAAAGTACAACTAAAAAACCCTCCCAAATTACAAAAACCTGTTTACAATTTCCATAGATAAAGACGCCCCCTGACGAGCCATATCATCTGCAGCCGAGTTTGTTGACCGATGAGCCCAGGCAATCTGAAAATCATTGGGAGAAATCGTATGCCGAATCTTCTCAATTTTATCAAAGAAGGTCCACGAGCACTGAGAACCTAACACCCACGCCACAACAACCTTTCCCCTTCGACAATACTCCCATTAACCCTTAATTTTTCCAACTCCAAAATGCCTCTCCATAATGCAAATAATTCCACCTCAATTACAGATCCATTTCAAATTGGTCCAGCAAAAGAGAGTACAGTAGACCCGAATCGTTCCTAATGACCCCCTCATAACCTGCTATACCAACCTCACGCATACAACTCCCGTCGAAATTAAGTTTGAGAAGCCCAATTGCCAAACGAGACCAAGGAACTGCAGGTCTAGATGCTAAATGTTGCAAGACTGAATCAACTGATGCCCAATCTCTACACAAATCGGAAGCAGAAATGGCTTTGAACTTCGACAATCCAACCATCCACCAAGCCGCCCGAAGTTTAATAACATCCAGGAGATTCGATATTGATCCTTCTTTTCTTTGAAAAATTCTCTTATTTCGTTCTAGCCAAATAGACCACAAAATACTTAATATTGATCGAGGCAAGCAAAAAGCAATACCCAACAACTGAAAAAAGTGCACACAGATCTGATAAGAGACCTGACAATGAAGCAGAAGATAATTCACCGGCTCAGCATCCGATAAACATAAAGGACAAGCATTTAAAATAAGCATTTTCCGGAGACGCAAATTATCAATTGTTAGAATTTTCTACATTCGTACAAGCCAACCGAACACCTTCACCTTAAACGGAGAGGCCCCCACCCAAACTTTGGGATGAACAGAAGGAGTCTCACCCATCCTCAATAACTCCTTACAGAAGAATTCACAGAAAGAAATCATGCGAATCCAACTCCCATATACGCCGATCCTTACCCCTACCGACCACAAAAATATTGTCAATAGACTCAATAGTGATACCCATCCATCAACCATCCAATCCTCCAACTCTCTCCGAAACAAAAGGGCCCAAACGACCTTATTATGGGTAAGATCATAACACTCCCTCATTGTTGCTTCTTATTAGCTGCTAAAGAAAATAACATAGGAAACGAATTGGCCAGAGGAGCCTCTCCCAGCCATTTGTCCAGCCAAAATAAAATCTCCTCACCTGAATATGCACGGTACCTAATATGACGTTCGAAAGCCGAAGCCACAGAACGAAGCATAACTCATTTTTGGAGATAGTTCACACTGGAAAAAAAAACCCTTAGCACAGTTGGCAAGTGCTCATGGTCATAACCATAAAGATTGCAGATTGAAGTGCTGTTAGCAT
Organism: Chimonanthus praecox; assembly: GCA_022113865.1. Taxonomy (NCBI): domain Eukaryota; kingdom Viridiplantae; phylum Streptophyta; class Magnoliopsida; order Laurales; family Calycanthaceae; genus Chimonanthus; species Chimonanthus praecox. Next base: position 58,277,614 of record CM039091.1, on the reverse strand, counting down.
TTAAAAAACAGAGGAAAAATCCATCATGCTTCCTGAATCAGACGGAAATCCTCCACTAGTGTGAGCTTTTTTAGAGGGTGCTACCATAGTGCCTCTAAAAATGATCCAAGAAACATGCTTTTCAAGTTCCTTCCTGATACTGGCTTCATTTGAGGGAAGAAAGCTGCAGGTACATTCTGTTTTATATAGATAAGTAAACAAACGTTATGATCATCCTCAGATGACAAGTAGACACATGCCTGAAAAGGTAATTAGTAGGCACACAAGCCATATCTTTTCTTTCACCTTTTGTTTGGTGTTGTGGTTGTGGTTGGGTTGGGGGAGTTGGTTTGAGTAACACAAATTCAGGAGAGACATTTGATTTGGCCATCATAAACCAAAGAGGATGTACTACAGCACTATACACATGAATCTGACATGATTTTGGCCAAAAGAAGTAAGAGAATGATCCTCCTAAAAAAAGGCAAGAGTGGTCTCCGAGCAAATACATAATTCATTTGGAACACAGTGTATGATGCAATGAAAATCAATCAGAGAGGCACATTTCAATGAGACAAGTTAAACTTACTATATGCCACTAGTAATGCAGTGCAGCAAGATGCAGGAACTGGAGAAGATGGCAGTTCCCGAAGAACATGCTGCAAACCCAAATCAAATTGTCTTAACAAGCAATAAAATTATTAAAACAAAGTTTTTTTTGTTTTGACAGAGGAGAGAGAGTGTAAAAGAAACATTGAACTGGTCAGCACAAACTAAAGCACTTAGTAGACAATAGAATAATACCTTGACACAGTCACCAACAACATGTGCATCTTCATCGGGATCAAATTCAGTCTTTCCTGGGAGTAAAAAAATGGCCAACACTTCAGAAACAGAAGAATTGAAGGCATTAAATTGAATGTACAATAATAAGCACATACAATTTACAAGGCCAAAATACCCATTAGTTTTGTGGAGCTTTTGAACACATACAAATGGAGTCGAGGATTAAAAATATAATGAGATTCAGAAGGAACCTTGTTCATATTCTTGAACTCTACGTTCAACCTCTTCAACATCTGCAGACTGTCGCAAGATCCCTTCTACATTTGCTCCTGTTAAAAAAAATTTGAAAGATTGTTGAAAAAATTTCTGACTCAAAATGCATCATGTTATCTGATTTTCTAATATTTAGCAGCTGACAACCCAAAAAGAAGCCACATGGGTGGTGCAGAAAAATCTAGAAAGCAGCACAGTATTTCTCTGGTTCACTCAGCAACAACACAGAGTTGAGAAAAACAGGCCACTTTTGCTCAGAAAAGAGAAACATTGGCACTGCAATGGAAGACAGAAACTTTAATCATGTATTTAGTACTTTATTCACTTAGTCATTCAATCTGAATGTCTTTCAATGGAAATTAGCAAATATTGAGCTCCAAGTGTGCTAAGAAAAATCAAACATTTTGCAAATGTTGGAAAACTTGTTACGTCATGTCTCGTTACTCATGACTTGCCAAGTTTACACTTTTTTAACAGTGGTCATAAACCAGGGCAACTCACCTTATGCCAGAAAATGAAATGACTCAAGCAAGTCTAGCTAAATATTCAGATGACTCAGTGGCTCATCCGGGTTTAGACAAATCACAAGTAGTGTCAAACAACTTTGCATCAAAGGTGTTTTGAACCAAGTGATCCCTCAAGAAGAAACAAAGCTACAAACCATTGTTCCATTTTCAAACAGTAAACAGTATGCACAACTTGCCAGACTTCCCAAGAAAGCGAAGAGTGGTACTAGCATATTTCACAAAACCAAAAGAAACCACACCAGGATCACGTTGAACATAATTGAAGAACAGAACAGAAAACAGTAGTTCTGACTCACCAAACTTCTCAAGAAAGCAAAGAGCTTTCTCTAGGAAGGATGGGCTTCCATCGATGTCCTCTAGGGCAAGCAGAATTGGCCGACCAACAACCAACGATTTAACAGGTCGTTTCTCTCTCCCTGTGGTGTTAAAAAACAAATAAATGAAAAGTTAAGGCTATAAAACAAAGAACAAAAACAACTACTGAAGAACGGAGATTTGACAAAAATATAGAAATAGACAGACAATACTCAATGTAGATGGATGTCATATGAACTCAGAAAGGTACAAGAACTCTTTTAACTTCTACTTTCCTAGAAAGAAGAAATGCCATGATTTTATTGGGTTTTTTGGGAAATTTGGAAGGACAAACCGGAGTTTTCCTTCCAAGAGAACATAGAAAGAAATGTGTCAGACGTCACTTTGGTCATATATTGAAATAGGCAAGACAGAATTTAATTTAAGATACTTAAAAAATTAATAAGCAAGTCAAGGTCAAAGATACAGAAGACATTTTTGGTGAGAAAGGTAAATTCCCTGCATTTTGGTGCTGCTTTAAAAAAAAAAAGAGCCTTTATCGGTGCTAATCAGAGTGATGGCCTTGAAAAGTATTAAGAAGTTAAGGCATGTGGAGATTAATTCAAAGAAATACAAGCTGGGCTTTAAGGAGCTTAAGACTTGCAACATCAATATTCCCAAGGGATGTGCTATTTCTAATCAGTTTGTTTTTTGATGTACATGTCAAAGTGTATTTCTTCTTCTTCTTCTTCTTTTTGAATGTTACTATTTTATTCACAAAAACAAGGAAACAATACAACAAAAAGGGGGGACCACAAAACCGGCGAGGAGCCCTCCACCCCAACACTTAACAAAATACTTATATCACGCTGTTTATAATTTCCAACAAACTAGAGAGGCCCTGCTAACCAACTCATCAGCGCCTCTCTAGAAACCCAGGACAAAGTGAAGGCATTCGATAAAATTGAGTGCCGGATTCTTTCCACTATGCCAATGTGTATTTTTTCTTACTGACAAACTTTGCTACCATTCCTTTAAAATGAAAAATTGCACATCGAACTTTAAAGCTAACAACATTAAAAGTATGTAATTAGATAACTGCAATTTTAATATTGTAGTAAAAGAACAAACATTGCTGGAATGATCCATCGATCGTGTCAGCAGCATCATTACGAAAAATTCCATTGTGTCCCATCACAAGGGCAGCACTTGGAGCTTGCGCCAAAGCTTGTTCAAGGGCCGTTTTCCACTCATACAAATCTTCTGATGACTCAGCCTGATTTTTCGGAAAAAAAAAAAAAACATAATTTGAAACCCAAAGAGTTGGAGACAGGAGGGGATGTAAAACCGAAAACAATTATGGTGAGAAAGTGTCTCATGCCCATTGAAAGTAACACACATCAAACAGCTACTTTAAGTACCTTAAGAGTAAATGCCCGTCCATCACGTCCATCAGGAAACAACACAGTTAGCAGTTTTTTATCCTCCCTAACAACCACACTGCATAGAATGTGTTAGTACAGCAGTCAATGGAATAGTATTCCAACACAGAATACATCAAACGCACCTCCCTGAATTGTTCAAGTCAATACCACCCAATGTTAAATTTACTTCGCCTCCTCTCTGTGGAAGTGCACTCTACAGGTCAACAGAACAACAGCCCACATGAGCCAAAAGTAGAATACACAGTTTATAGTTTCAAAAACACGTTGCAAGTTCAGGACCCCACACAGCCCACATGAGACCTATTGAACTGTTCATTTGAAATCATAAATTGTCAATCTTTCAGTTGAACTCTCACAAAGTTGAACAAGTTCATAAAAAACTGAAATGGAACCGGTTCACAAAAATTAGTTTTAATTCTCGATCACTACCTTTGGATGAGCATAAAGCTGTCAGGTTTTACATTTTAGATTCTTCCAAAATTCAATCTAAGGGTTGTGATTAAAAGTTGACACCAATTCGCTGTGAACAGGTTCACGATGGAAATTTGTCAAGAATTCAAGTGGAATGAGAGAAGTTTCTATAAAGTGGACCCACCAAAAATTCATGTACACCCAGACCCAACAAGTGGAACAAGTCTCTAGCAAGTCACTCTGACCTTACTAGAGGATTCAAGTGAGACAAGTGAAAATCCTACGAAGTAGAACAAGTCTTGGGATCCCATTAGCATATTCATGAGCTAAGTCCATCCACATAAACATGAAACTTGGTACTTGTAAACTCGTATAATTTCATAGTTCATGCAAACTCATGTAACCTCCAAATTGTAATTATGACGCAGCGGAAATTATTGGGCTAAAGGGATCTGGTCAAACTTCATCAATTCTACTCAAATCTGGTCAACCAGAGGGCAAACCTAGCAGGACCCGCGGTTTATTTCTGCATTTCTCATATTTGTAAAAGGTATGGATTCAAATTCAGAACCTATTTGAAGTGAGTTGGTCTTTCCCCCAAAGCTTGGATCTTCTGATAAACTGTTGAATGCTTAGGAAGTTCCTCCTAAGCTTCTGTTTTCAGGAATCTGATCTTAAATGCTACAGTGTGGTGCTTGTGGCTGGAGAGAAATAATAGGGAATTTAGAAATAAAACTAATCCAGTTTCTCAAGTGGTGGAAAAGGTGAAGTACGAGACCATCTTGTGGCCCTTGCTCTACCCATATTCAAAGGAGTTCCACAATCGAACTTGAAAGATGTACTTTGGTCTGTTTGAAGATAATCCTCATCCTATTAAGAAAGCTACAAATGTAATCTGCTGGTCTAATCCTCCAGAGGCTTTTCATAAGCTCAACTTTGATGAAAGATATTACATGGACAATGACTGGGCAGGAATTGGAGGATTAATCAGGGATTTTATGGGTCTTATTCATTTGCTGTTCAAGCTGCTGATGTAAATGAAGCAGAAATTAAATCTCTTCTTCAAGGATTGCAAAGATCTGAAAGATCTTGGGATTACTCAAGCGTATATCAAAGAGGATTCCTTTACAGCAATACAATAGGTGAAGAAGCCTGAACTTCTCAGCTATCCTTGGTCTTTAGAAGATATTGTTGAAGAGATGAGACACATCATATCAGATACTGATCATTCTCTAGTGCATATTCCTCAAAGTGCTAATTCAGTAGCTGATGCATTAGCTAAAGCTGGAAAGCAGATGTATAGATTCTGTTACTTTTTATATCCTTTCATTTTCATGTTGGCTTAAGTTTTCCTGTTGTACTGTTTAGGATTGATGACTCCTATCGAGCCCTTCTCCTCCAGTTAATAAAAGTCATGTTCTTAAAAAAAGGGAACTTGAAAGTTTAAAAAAAAAAAAAAAAATCCTCTAAAAAATAAATAAAATATCTCAATAACATGTTAGAACTTATAAATCTGCATGTATTATGGCCCAAAACTCACAGGATCATTTTTGAAGAAAACCAAAGACGTACGGGTGAGGATGAACCAACGCTTCTTCCATGATTTCCAACCTATCCCTGCAAAATTTTCAACAGAAACTACCATGAGGAAATCATGAGAAATAAGCAATATGGTGTGGAGAACAGAAAACATAACTGGTTCACTGCACACATAAGCATTCTGAACAACTACAGCAGTTAATGAACTCAATGGAAAAGTGTACTGGCAAAGATTTTGTTAACAGCATGTGTTGATAAGGCAAAATGGTATGCCACTGTAACTGCCAGAGAAGGCAGAACTTTCTGCCTTCCCAATCCTTCATCATCATCATCATCACCATCATCACCTTCATCATAGCCACTAAACTTTCTTCATTAACCAATTTTCACAACTAACATCTTTTTAGTTGTTTATAGTATGTCATCATCAACATCATCAGAGTCATTCATCCCATCAATATAGGGTTGGCATTTGCTTGGCAAGTTTCTTTTATCTATGGGCCGACTGCCTATCTAAGTCATTTATCCCATTTTGCATTGAGTTGTTTATGGTATGTAGCTTAAACAATTTTAAGCAATCCTCTAATTGGGACCCACTAGACTTGTTCAACTTTTTAGAAGTTTAGAGATGAACAGATGTAACTCTACCCTCTTGTAGAGCTTGTATATGAATCCTCCATGGAGTCCAAGAGACAACTGTTCCACTTTGTAGGCTCTTGTAGACAAACAAAAGTAAGTTTGCCTTACCATTTCCGCAAAAAACAGAAGAAAAAAAAAAAATGTAAGCTTGACTCAAAAAAAAAAAACAAATGTAAGCTTGCCCTCTTGTAGAAGCTTGCAGATGACTCCTTAGGTGACCCTAATCAAGTTGTTCCACTTTCTAGAGGTTTTTTTTTAAATGGTACTGAGATATTAATGAAAAGCAGCAGAGGTGCAAGGAAGCAGTACAAAACAAAAAGGGATAAAGAAGAAAACCAAAGACCCTTACACCCCAAGAAAATAAGCACCCAAAAAGGAAAAACACTAAGCTATGGGAGCCCCTTTTGGTGTACCACCGCAGGCAACCCACGCCTTCAACTGCAGCTAACCCCCCTCAATCATCTGGCAGTGGCTCAGATCAATCCACCACTCACCCTGATCTTCCGATTGCTCTTCGAAAAGGCAAGAATGCTTGTACCGATCATCCCATTAAATGTTTTATGTCCTATTATGTTGTTTCTCCTTCCTATTACAGTTTTCTTACAATGCTGGACAACATTAAGATTCCAAAGAGGATTGACACTGCTCTTCGTGATCCCTCTTGGAAAGTCGAAATGGAAGAGGAATTGGCAGCTCTTGAGAAGAATAAAACCTAGGAGATGGTTCATTTCCTCCAGAAAAGACTCCAATTGAGTGCAAATGGGTATTTGCCTTGAAGCATCATCCTGACAGAACCATTGCTAGATATAAGGCTCGTTTGGCTACCAAAGACTTTACACAGACATATATGGTTGATTATCAGGAAACATTCTCTCTTGCCGCCAAGATTACCTCTGTTCGAGTATTGATTTCTATTGCTACCACTTGCGACTGGCCCCTCTATCAATTAGATGTGAAGAATGCCTTTCTACATAGTGATTTACAGGAAAAAGTTTACATGCTTCCCCCTCCTGGGTTTGTCAGATAGGGAGAGAAATATTTTGTATGCAGACTCAAGAAGGCTATCTATGTTCTCAAGCAATCTCCACGGGCCTGGTTTGATAAATTCAACAGTGCTTTGTTGCCATATGGTTTTTGTCGGTGTCAGACAGATCATTCAGTGTTTCTCTACAGCGTCAACTCAGTGGTGATGACTCTTGTGGTATATGTTGATGATATTGTCCTTACTGGCAACAATGATGCCGCCATTTCTGCATTCAAAGCCTATCTGCAGTGCACCTTTGATATTATTTGGGGCATCTTCGCTACTTTCTTGGGATTGAGGTAGCTCGTTCCCCTACAGGACTTTCTCTTTCTCAACGAAAGTATGCTCTCAAGCTGCTGACACTGTGTTGACACCAAGCTAACTGCTTTAGATGGGACCCTTCTTGATAATCCTGCCTTTTATCAACGATTAGTCAAGAAACTGATTTATCTTACTATCACTCTGACAGATTTATCTTATGTTGTTGGTGTAGTCAATCAGTTCACGAAACCCCTCGTGATACTCATCTTCATGTTGTCTTTCGCATTCTCCAGTATCTTAGTGTTCATCCTGGCTGAGGGTTTTTCTATACATGACAGTCTCACTTACCAATTCGTGGTTATTCAGATGTTGATTGAGTCGGGTCTCCTAACGACCGTCGCTCTACCTCCGGATATTATGTCTTCTTGGGATCCCACTTAGTTTCTTGGCAGAGCAAGAAACAAAAAGTTGTTACTCGGTTTAGTGCTAAAGCAGAATATCGTGCCATGGCTAATACTGCGTCTAAATTACTTTGGCTTCGGCAATTCCTCTTCAAGTTAGGCCTTGCCCCTGCCGATCTGTTAATCATGTTTTGTGACAATCAAGATGCCATTAACATAACCTCAAACCCTGTCTTTCACAAACGGACAAAGTTTATTGAAATTGATTGTCACTTCCTTCAATAACATATTTATGAAGGTCGGATCTTCACTCCTTATCTCAAATCCAAAGACCAACTTGCAGATATTCTTACCAAGGTCGTGTCTCGTACTCAGCTCGATCATGCCTTATGCAAGCTAGGCGTACACAATATCTTTGCCCCAGCTTGAGGGGGAGTGTTGTCATATTTTTCGCATGTCTTGATTCAAGGGTTGACTCATTAGTTGCAACTAATTTATAATTTATTCTTTCCTTTTCTGTCGCCTTAATTGGCTCCTCGTAATCTATATATATACATGTCTATTACTTTACTGATACATTCAATACAATACATTCAAAGAGAGTGATTACTCTTCCCAATCCTTTCTTCTCTTTTCATTATTATTTTTCTTTTTTTCCAATATTACTTTCAACATAAACTGCATCAAGTACAAAATGTCTACAAATGCAGACATACATAAAATGAAAAAAAGGTAAAATGTGACTGCATGAACATATGTTAAGAAATGAATAGCAGACCAAACCAAGCAAATGAATAAATAAGAAGGTAAGCATGTGCATACACACATTCTTGCACTTCAAAATGCATCCACATTGCATGGTATGGGTGTATGTCTCAAAGTCTGACACGAGTGTGAGGTGTAAGACTCAGCAATCTAGAAAAAATAGGACATAGAGACATGGCACCATAGTTAAATAAATTTAAATCCCTAAATTATTTTAAATAAAATTAAGGTGTGAAAATAACACTAATAGAAAATCACGTACTAGTTTTACTCTAGACAAATGAAGTGCAAAGAGGGGTAAAGTGTTATAATATCTAGACATATTGGAAAACATTGATAAAAAGCATTAGACGAGTCCATGAAGGAAGAGTGAAAGTGTCGAACACAGGTGCAAATGTCTACAAGTGTCCAACAAAGGTGTATACACATCTTGAAGTGTTATTACAACATATTTCAACAACAAAGAGGCAACTCAGATGGCAAAACATATTTAAAAGATAATAGAGATTGGAAAAAATAGAAAAGAATGCAGATTCCTAACCTTTTGATGATATGAAAAGTGGGCCACTCTTGAATACCTGTGTAGAGAGAGATTAAAAAGTTAGGCAAGAATCCACACAAAAAGATTAAAGTTCGACATGGAATCAGAAGAAACTTGCATGCCCTTCGAAGACATCCATGCATACATTAACAGATGCACTACCAAGCAAGTCTGAAAAGGGAGAAGCACCATTCATTTTTTTTTCTTTTTTCTTCTTTTTTTTGTTTGAGAGAGAGAGACAGAGAGAGAGAGAGAGAGAGAGAGAGAGAGAGAGAGAGAGAGAGAGACAGAGAGACAACCCATTTGAATGGAGTTGTGCCTCATTCACGTCCCATGCCCATACAACGTTTGGACATGTACATGGGGTTACTCACACTTCCAGTATCATAGATCTCTGATCTTAAACTCGTCAACATCCCCACACAGATTGCAAAGGAAGGTCCTCGGAGAATTAGGTTCAGGACACTAGGGCATAGCAACACCCATGTCCAATGTTTTACACATGTATTTCCCCCTAGTCGAAGATTTCAAAATACCATCAGGAGTGCTCCATTGCCCCAAGATCCATGAAAATCCCACAAAACAACCAATCCCCAAAGAAACCCATGGTGGCATGTTCACTAAACAAATTATTCCCCCAACCTCGCCCCCTATACCGGTATTGCATCGGTACAATAACTCCCCTATTAACACATCATATTACCATGTGCCCCAAGTCTAGCCCACTGTCTTCTCAACCGCCTCACCATATATTAAGCAATCTCCTCGACAACAATCCTATTGGAATGAAAGTAATCTTCACTGAATTATTTTTGTCTTGTATTAGTATATGTTTGGTTTTGAAAGTTTTGTATATTTGAATTTAAGTAGTTTTATTTGTGGTTGAATTAGGAAGTTACGGGTGTGTTTCAAGTTGAAAGTCTTGAGTAGTTAATGGTTAGCACTTGGTAATCTTTTTTATCCAAAAAAAGTATGTCGATAGTCAGTTCTGCGAGATAATAATTTCCTACAACCACAATTTTCAAATAATAATAATAATAATTTCCTACGACCATGTGTATGATGTGGGATTCACAAGAATTCTCCTCCTTCGCCAATAAAGGAACAAAATGAAATGGAGGATGATATTGTTTATGGTGGAGAACAATGACAACAAGACATCAACAATGAATTTCCTCCTTAGAGGATCAATGATGGATAAACAAAGGCAACAAGATGTCAACAATGTATTGTCAAACTGATCCACTGTAAAGATGGGAATTTGGTAAGACCCTTCTCAAATTTTAAAAAATTAAAACAAAAAATAGAAAAAGGAATTTGCTGACACTGGTTTCTAATTTTGAATTGTGGTTTATGAATCTTGAGCTAGTTGAATTTTAATTCAACTGCTAAAGAAGCATATTTTTCAAGCACTCAGGAATCTGTCATTTTCCAACAAATCCTATGCACCAGTGCCCCATTCTCATAGTTTCCATTGGGTCTATCTCTTCCAAACTGAAAAAGACAATCCAATCTCTTGGCCCGCTTGGGCCAAAATAGATCTTTCAAGCACTAATCAGATACGTCTGGTTTTCTTCTGTCCTGTAACAAATGATTTGTGTCGCAAATGGAAGTTGGTATAGTCACATCGTGCTTGTCTAGGGAATGGGGAATGGGACCCCAGCACTCTTTCTAACATTTACACTATTAACACTAAATTGCATGGGAGTGGGCGCAAAACAAACCACACATTTTACCACTTCAGTAAATAATAATAGAATCACTTCAAAAAAAAAAACCACAAATTTTCCAGCGGAATTAGCACCACAAACAATCAATCCATGACTGAGCAGCAAACGGATAAACATATGGGTCTATTTTATAACAAAAACTAGAGACTAATACAATAATCAAGAAGAATTAGAAGACCCCGTACCGTGTTCGTGACGCCTGCTCTTGGGCGCTCAAATGGTGCCAGTGAAGCCGACATTTTTCAGAAACTATGGCATAGAAATTGTTCTGGAATCCACCAGAATTGCTGCAGGAGCTGAACATTTCGAGTAAATATAGTCTAATCTCATTACGCCACTATCTTTCATCAAACGGCGGAGAAATACGGATAGGGGAGTGACGTTTTAGGGGATTGAATGGTGAGGATCTATGAGAGGATGGAAGAGAATGGTACTGGATTTACAAGGCTAGGTTTTCTCCGGAAAAGGGGAACAAGACGTCACCTGAAAAACCTCTCTCTCTGCTTTTTCAGTGGCGAATGTTGGCTTCTACAGAAAGTAAGTAGATTAGGTAGCCAGTAAATGAAAATTTTAGTGGTGACTGTGACTTGGTAGCCTCCATGCACATGCTGTGCGTTTAAGAATAATACAAGTAGTGTATTTGTAAAGGGTACCCATACTCTCACGGGCTGTGACATGTGTTTTATTATATTGACTTTGTACTCTTCACATGGCAATTTTGGTGATTCAATTTGTTATTTTGAATGAAAAAAAAGTCTTTTAGATAAATTTTATATATTCGATTTCAGCAAGTCGATTTCTATTATTTAAATTTTAATAAAGTAAGATAAGAGTAAAGTGAGAAATATACGAAATCTCGTGTCTGATTACACAAAACATATTAGTATTCATTTGTAAAATATATCAAATTTATATTAAATGGAAGACGATACTCTGTAATTTTGTATATTTATTTTATATAAGATATTTTTATTACTTTTACATTATTTTAACTACCTGGTGTGGGGAAATATAAATGATGGATATAAATATGAGTAATTTAGCTTGATATTTGGTACACAATTTATCTATCTAATGTCACCTTTTATTTATCATAAATGATGTCTATTGCAATTATGTTATACTTTCATTGTTTCATTTTGGAATTTTTTATTTCTAAAATATTGTTTTCGCGTGGAATGTGATAAAATGCTATTAATAAATTCTATTAGTCAATACAAACCTGATGAAAAAAAAAAATGAGGCATGAACAGTATCTCATTATGTAATTCATCTAAAAAAAACTCAATAATGTTTTTCTAACTATGCAGCAATGCATGATTGAGATGATAAGAGTGGAAAGTGAAAATAATTAAAGAATGCCGCATTTTAGCAAGTCAAAACTTATAAAAGAAGGTCGTTTTCCTATCACGTTAGAATGCGATTTCGAATTCATCAAAAAGGTTAAACCTTTGATTTGATGTGAAAAAAAAATAAACAGGACAACTAATTTGGAACGATTTTAAAATACATATAGGACAAGTAGAAGAAATATATATTATTTAAAAATATTAAAAAATTGAAAGGTGAGATAGATTGGTCATAAGCCTTCTTAGTCTTAAGTCGATACCCGAAACGATGCGGATTTCATTTCTAAAACAATGGTGTCTATGCTGTTCGTTAAAAAATAACATGAAAAAATAAGTAGGGGTTCTTCAAATGAGGCAATAGTGATCAAAGACCAATCTGTAAAAGGAGACATCAATGATAAAAGTTAAATTGGATCTAAATTGAAAGGGCAGAATAAAGAAAAGTGCTGAAATTGTTCATATCTAAAAAATGTGCAAATTCAAAGGGCAGATATGGAAAACATAATTTGGAAGCTTCATGTTCAAGAAGTTTTCAAATAAATAAATAAATATATATATATATATATATATATATATATATATATATATATATATATATATATATATATATATATATTATCGGTAGTTTCACATGAGAGTATGTAGAATGGATACATCATGATTCATGTGCTTCATTTCGTGTGTCTTATCACATTGGGACTGATTTCACACTTATGAGTCATGCAATGGTGATCTAGTTTACATGAGTCATGATAATATGTGAAGAGTAACAAGAGTTTAAGAGATCTCACGGACGGGTAATTCAACTGGTCAAACTTTTTAAGATTAAAGTAGAGGCATTGGGTTTGAATTCTTATAGACTTACCTCATTAACAAGGTTTTGTAGGTGGTTTTGTGTATTCATTAAATTAGTCTCACATCTAATATAAAGTAAGGATACTCATATTATTCAAAAAAAAATATGAGATTTGTTGGTTTTTCATATTATTTTGAGCGTGCTGCATGTGGTAGATCTAAATACAAATATTTTTTAAAAGAAATTAGTAAAGATTATTATAATTTTCAAATAGAAAAATAGGTCTATTGAAGATTATCATAGAATTGATAATTATTGTAAAATTAAAATTTGATAAATATCTATTAGTTGATATGATAGATTGTCTTTGACAGAGCAATTATTATCGGTGTCAAGACAGATATAGTCATAAGCTATTACAAGCACTCGAGTTACACGAGCAAACAATCACTAAAGGTATTTCTATATCTACATTTAGTTCTTGGTTTAAAGCCTATTCGATTTTTTAAAAAGATCGTATCAATGAGAAACTCCTTAATGACTGGTTTTCTATTCATACACTGCAACAAGTGAGGATGTTCTAGGCTTATTTCATTTTCCAATAAAAAATTCACACAAAAATACATATACAATAACCTAACTCATAGACATTAGAGAGATATGGGTGTAGTTCAACTGGTTACCTCCCGTTTTCAAGTTCGAACTCTTATAACATAATCTTGATATACCCTAAAAGTAGTAGATTCATCCATAGAGATTTTACGTTGAGTATCCTATAATTTTTCACATATAAATTCATAAAAAAAATCAAAGAAATTGAATATGAATTTTCACATAAAGTTCATCATCAACATATTGCTTTAATAACCAAAAAGTAGGTAAAACAATTAAAGTTTGTGCTATACAAGATGCTGAAACTTAATGTAATTGAGGCTGATTGGTTAGAGCTTTAGACTATTTATTTGTATCAACCTAAGCGTGTATAACATTACTGTGCAAACTACATTCATATAAAGAGGCATGTAAATCTCAAGATTCTAACTAGTGGAGAGCTTCTATTGAAAAGAAGACACATGTTTTGTACAATAACAACAAGGCTCTAGAATTATTTCAATTATCATATAAGGATAAGTTATGGGTTACAGATACATTTAGACGTTGACAAAGGGACTGAATAGGAGCATTGAGTTAGTAGTGAAAAAGCTATCTCAAAATTGTTTTTGTTTGGGCATTTTTCCTATTTTGCTAATTTGAATAATTGTACTTTAAACTTGAGTACTTATATATGAAAACTACCTTCTCACATGACAATCTTGAATAAGGAATTCACATAATTCAAAGTCTTTGTTTTATAAAATGATAAAGAGTCAAGTTTGTCAACGAAACAAATCATTTAGTTCAAAACTATAGCTGAACATTGGTACATAAAACTTAATTCATTTTTCCAAAAATATGATGCCGTTTACGTTGCCTACTTGATAGTGGTGGATTTTATTATGTTGTTGTTATATATGGATGATATGTTTGCTACATGTATCATAATAGATAGTTCACAATTTTGCAAGTCATTGTCTAATTATATAGTTTTCATTGTAAGTTAAAGATCAATCAAACCATGTAGATTGTTTATGATAATGAACTCTTTAAGATAATTTTAGTAATATAATATCGAGTATATATAATCTTAAAAATGAATAAAATATTGAAGCATAGCTGGCAAAAGTAATGTGAAGAATTAAAGTTTTTAAGAACTATAAAAGTCTCTACATTGAAAAACTTTTGTAAAATAATTAAAAATTTAAGAATTGAAATAGAAATGTATATGGTGACATACCATGTTTAATTTATTCATTATATTGCTTTTCCACACAATGTATTTTTGTATTTGATTTTTTTTTTTTTAATAGTAAAGGCCAACTTGAGTATAGGTTTTGAGATTTAACCCAAAAATCAGCTTCAGTAAATACCTAGTAAAATAACTAATGTCAATCATGACAAAAAGGAAAAATGCACAACATTACTAGGAGTCATCATGTCATTCTGATTTTTAATGCAAAATGATTTTCAAGAATTAGAAGTTGTCTGATCATTTTCATCTTAGATGTGGGCCCAAGCACAAACATTCTTTGTATGCAGGGATGAAGCAAACAAGGTCATCTGAAAGGTATGGGACCCACGTATTAAAAATAGAATTAGAGCCGAATGCCCCAAGTAAGAGAGAAACCTTGCTTTGTTTCATTTCAGTAATTCACTTTTAAACTTCATCTATTAAAAATAAATTATCAAATTTAAATATAAAGATTAACTCTAAATTAATAAGATAAATAATTTAAATGATGATATTTTTTATAAGATTTGAATTGAATCATTAAAGCCTTAAAAAGTTCGGCTTCAGTTAATTTAAGAGTAACGACGATCAATCTCTATTGCGAACCCGTACATGTATAAGTTGGATATACTTCATGTTGAGATTGTTTAATTTAAAATTATTTAAATATAAAAAGACAACTCTGTATTATAGAATAAATAATTTAGACGATGATGAATTGACGATGAATTGATGATAAATAGTTTAATTATAAAATTAATTTATCAAATCAAACTATAGAAAGATCGAGCTTCGTATTTTATGAATGAATCACAGGACGAGGATGTGGATGAAAAGATCAATTGTATACATCTAAAGTACTTTTCTGAGATTTACGCCACATCCAAATTCCAGAGGAAACCCCGTTTCCCTGATGCAAACGAGGCAGCTCTAATCTTCGGACGATGGAGTGCGCAGCGAGAGGGACGGCGACGCCATGCGTGGGACCCGCAACCAGACGCTGTGGTCAATGTGGGGCCGTTGCTTACTGCTCTCTCTCTCACCAGGTACCTTTCTCCTTCCTCCCCTGTCTCAAACTGACTGTATCATTCCTTCATCTCCGTTGTGGTGTTTTTCATTTTTCTTTTTAACTTGTATGCGAGGAGAAGAAGCATTTTGTTGGAAAATAAGTATATGAAAAGGACCATTTTTAATGGTCAGACGCATTATTAGTTATAGTTAAAACTTAGAAGTAGTCATTTTCCACTAAAGTACTTCCTTTTCAGCTATGAACAGGTTGTTTTATGAGTTGTGGCTGGATTTTGTGTGAAGTTGTGATTTGTAAGTATTTAGAAAAGATATAATCACATACTTGGTAAATGTTCATTTTTGCAGCTATCAAAGTTGTGGGTTCGAGTTATGTGGGTGTGCTGTTGCAATCAGCAATTGGAAAATAATTTGCTAAATCAAATTATATTGTCACCAAAAAATTGGGATAAATGCTATTTATGATGAGGATAAAAGCAGTTTCCCTTCCATCCATTTAAACACAACACCTGAATTGCACCAACGTGCCTTACTGTAACTGAACAGAAATTACAGGATTTCCCCTTGCAGAAAATGTCTCAAGGGTGTATCAAAAGACCGAACGATATAGTTATCTCCAGACAGTAATTGTATACATCACCCTTGTTGTCATTGTCATCATGATCACAACTTAACCATCCATCTGGGCTCAGCGTTTTGAGTCCTATTTTACAAATCACTGTATACATGATTTCTGTAATTTGTGCAGTAAGGATTCCAATGGAGTATCCAGACAGCAGATATCCCCTGACCTTCTACTTTTCCCCCAAAAATTGAACTGTTGTGAGATTATTATTTACAGTGAAATATCAAAAGCACAATGCACAGTCTGAT
Organism: Chimonanthus praecox; assembly: GCA_022113865.1. NCBI lineage: Eukaryota > Viridiplantae > Streptophyta > Magnoliopsida > Laurales > Calycanthaceae > Chimonanthus > Chimonanthus praecox. Next base: position 58,261,127 of record CM039091.1, on the reverse strand, counting down.
ATGATTTCCGTTTGTCTCCAGATTTCACATTGGAATGTTCATAAAGAAGAATGTTCCAGATTCGAACAACAAATTCAACGTGCTGATGTCTTGCATGATTTTCCATTTACATTCTCAACAGATGCTACACTGCAGGTAATTGGTTTTTCCATTGAGGAAAAAAAGTCAAGTGTTAGTATTACGATTATCTGCTCCAGTGTTTTTGTACATGCAGATGAAGTTGATGATGATGAACAACATATTTCTAAGTCAATTTTGGTGATTCTTTGATTGTTTATCTTGATTCTTTTTGGTGTTTGCATAGGTCTGTGCAAAGCAGATGACACGATGTTCATTCTTAGCCACACGGGGCCTTCATCATACAGGACTCTGGAAACACGAATGCAGTTGTCAGCTATCACTTTCTCATTCCGATTATTCACAGTTTAGTTCTTATCTCTATGCTTGTATGGGCATCAATGTATCAAATGACATGCATTGTGTGCTTATCCATATGCAAAGTAGTGCCCATTATACGGTGTGCTTTGAGACCTTTTTTGTTGTAATTTTTAAATTATTGTTATGTTTGTAAGCAACATAACTGCTGTATTAATAAGCTAATGTACAGCCTGAATCCACATTCAGTATCTTAGAATTTTGTTGTAAAACCATGTGAAGTTCACGGCTTTTGATGTGCAGAGGATCTTAATGATTGGGTTTCTTGGATTTTTCTTTTTCCCATCTATTTCCCTGTCAATGCACCAGTAACACCCAGGCACCTGCCCTTCATCAAGAGCTTGTCAAATCCTTCCACCACAAGAGTAAAATTGAAGGGTGAGAGGGGATCACCTTGCCCCCCTTGAGGTTGGGAAGGGAAGGAGAACGATTAGTTACAATTTGAATACAATGTATCCATGATGCAAAACCTCATCCATCTCCACTCTCACCAAAGCCCATCACCGGGAATAGAAACTAAACACAAGCACAGTCTACATGGACATATGCCTTCTCCATGTTGACCTTCATTAGAACACTTTCTTCTTCAGCTGACATCACCTTTTCCCATTTTTTCCATCTTCATCTCCTTACCCTTTCCTTTCACTAACACTTCATCTCCTTTGATGCAACATCCCTCTATTGTCCCAACTTGGCTCCTGTCAGCCGCTGTCATCACCTCCTATCTCGATTTTGAATTTTGAATTTTATCTTCCATCCTCTTTCCTTTTAACAGGTTGGACTCCATCTTGCAATAGTTATCTCACGTAAGCTTATTGCTTGCATTTTAGGCCCCCGGTGCCAGTGTCTTTCATGATTCTAAATTGTTGTTCAGTCACAATCATAGATTAGGAAATCCCAGAGATGGACCTCATCCACATGTCATCACCCTCTCCAACTTCAGATTTGGCAAGACCTATGCTGTTGATGCCAGAATTGCCTCCAATATCGACTGCAAAGTTTCCTGTCTGGCAAAGTGTTATTTCTGAGTCTAAACTCCTGCCATAGAACAGAAGCATTCACCTCATCTTTTTTAATAATTACAACCAGTTAGAAATGTCTCAAAGGTCATGTAGTTTACAAGATATCTGTACCATGAAATTGTCCATTCCATATTTCATTTTGGAGTTGGTGTGTTTATTAACAGATGTTATGGTTGCATAAATATTCTCATGTGTAGGACTAATGATGACTGGAACCTTCCAAGTGCCTTTTGTCCATGTACTGGTATATATCTAGCTTCTGACTCTCTTGTGCTCTGAATATTGTTCCAAGTTTTGATTTGATGATACTAAATAAACTTGTAGAGCCAATAAATCCAATACCAATGCGAATAAATGGCTGGAAAGAGTACTACCAATGGAGGTGCCTCCCTCTTCATTCACCTGTCGCTTTGCTACTTCATTGGGTATGATTATGTTTTTGTTACTTAATTTGGCGTTCTTGAATGTTTATTGTTTTTGTTACTACTATTAAAATGCTGCCCCCTTCGGTCTGTGGTTGCTATAAATGTATTTTTGGTTTGCATAAAATATTTGAAAGAAGCTAACTAACAGAATAGTGGAAGAACTGGGACACTTAGCTTGATTCACATAGGGAATGGAGTGCAGAAAGAGGAAGAGGGCAAGAAGATGGGAGAAGGAAGGAGTTTTGAATGATAGTTTTTTATTGATTGCCTATTTAGCATGGTCAATTTCAATTAAGAAATAAACTTATAAATACGACAAGAGCTTCTGGTAGAATTGGCAAGTGCTTAATGTTGCAAATTGTAAATGCCATGAGTTTAACATTACCATTGAAGAAAAACTCCATCAAATACATAAATAGTCCCAACCATCAATTCAATTATGGAGATATCAGATCCCTCTACAACTTAAAAAAATGCTACAATCACAACACTCTCCCTCAAGCTGGAGATAAATCATGATCATCTTGGCTAGTGAGGTTTGCACTTTAACATCTTTCAATGACCTTTTTAAACAGATCTTCTCTTTGAATTTTCAACCTAACACAAGCAGTGTAGGTAATCTTTAAGGTCACTATGTGTTCGCCCTTTCATGAAAAAAACTCTCTTCCATCTCTCTCTCATACACACACACTCCCACCCTCGTCTCATATAGATGGCTGTTTGGTTGCTTGCTAATGGTTATCAACATGAAACTTGTACATATAGTGGTATCTGTCCAAATTCCTAACAGGTGCCTTGGGCAATAGCTCTGTACTTGGCCTTTGCTCTGGACTATGCTTCAAAATTTTGCTTCTTATTCTTCCTGGTTGCATGATTACCTTGAGCAAAGGTACTATATCTTGAAGTCGAATGCTAATTGCTTTAGACATTCATTGCAATTTGTATCATGTAGATTTCACCATCCATACTACCCATGCTTGAAATAGAGAATCCCTTTACCCAGTCATTATTTCAAATACCTTAGGATCAAAGATGAGTTGGAGGAACATCCATAAATTGATTCTGCCCCAAATGCATGTTAAATAGTAAGAATAGTTTTAGTGAGGCAATTTGGAAGTTCAAACTTCTCTATTTTATGGCACATGGTTCTTTTTGCTACAATTTGGAGCTTGTGGTGGGAGACGAACAATAGAGTTTTCAGGAATTGTGAGGAGACCCTACGGAGGATAGCTTCCGAGTCAAAGCAAAGTGTGCTGCTTGGGCTTTGTCTTTTCCTGATTTCCGATCTTTTTCTATCTCTGATATTACCAGAGCTTGCAAGGAATGTATTGGGCTGTTGTAGCCTTGTTTCTTGTGTTGAAGGGATTGTTGCCTTTCTGTAGTTTTTTCCAGGGTATGAGGGGTTTCCTTTGTTTGTTGGTGGTTTCTGTTCTTCTGTGTTTTGTGGCTTGGCTTCTGCCTTTTTTTTTTTTCGTTTCTAATGAAGTTTCCATTTCAAAAAAAAAAAACTTGATATTTCCTTATCTTTTCAAGAAATCATATCCGACCCAACCATCTGTTTGTCTAGAAGATTCAGCGCATACTTCTGTTTTGAGATAGAAATGACTTGTTGAGACTTGGCAACCTCAATTCTGGGTAATACTTTAAGAAGTTCCAAATCTTTATTAACCACCTTACTGAGATAACTTTTTTGGATCTTTTGTTTCATTTAGTTTGTTACAACTAATGTTTATATCATCCCCCATATAATAAGTGCAGCGATAACTTCTTTGTTTTACAAATTATATATAAACATAACACTTTGTATACGGAGATAACTTACATATAAAAAAATTCTACCCTTTGAAATAATGACATCGATCCATACATGCAAATTGAATCCAAAATGCTGTACAGTCACACATATATTTTTCTTTGCTTATCATTTGCACCTGTGCCTTATCAGGTCCTCTCTCGCTGGTGGTCCTCTCACGTCAGTTCTACCATTCATTTTCAAGTATATCTTTCCTCTGTATCCCCACAAATCTCTCCTTTAAGATTGGAGATCCTCACATCTTCATCTATCCTATTCATTTCGTCTCTCTCTCTCTCTCTCTCTCTCTCTCTCTCTCTCCATCAATCACTCTCCATCCTGCTGCTAGACTCTTTGCCATTTGCACCAATCAACATTTTTTTCTTCCAAATTTTATCCACTCCTAAGCAGTTTTGCTAAATGACTTGGTTAGGCCATGGGGCTAGAAAAGGGAGAACCAATCCTGCATTCTTTTTTCATGGAGAAAGATAAAAAAAGAGAGGAAGGAAAGAAAAGAACCTGAAGGGGTTGAATGGCCCATATGAAAGTGGGAATGGAAGGGTTGGGTTGGAATTGTGAGACTTAAGCTGGGTTGAGGGGAAGGTGAGGAGTAATTTCTGATTGCGGAGCCAGTGGTTTTGTGGAAGCAGAGGAGGGAAGGGTAACGCTGCTGAAGCTTTGAGAAGCCACCAGTGGGGTATCTCTTTCAGTGGGAGAAATGAGGTCATGTGATTTCAGGTGCTGAGAGGACTGACTGTACAGAATGTGGATAGTTTTTGCACAAACACACACACACACACACACACACACATTTATTGGTACTTTGCTTATAGCTATTTTAGCAGAATAACTTTGCTGAATTTCTCATTTCTCAATATGGGCACATTTGGAGGCTGATGATTACCAGAGATACCTTCTTCACTTTGCAAACCTTCAAAGCTTGAATCTTAGTGGCAAATCCAATAGGGGAACCATTTGAACTTTTTCATGTAAATCCCTTGGCAGTGATTGCACTTGATGTATTTATTGTTCTCACATAATTTCAGTCTTCCTATTCTTTTCTGCTAAATTCAATTTCATAAAAGCCTAAAATAACCTTCATAATATTGTCTTCTTGTGCAGCCACTCACCATATATCACGGTATTCAACTTTGTGCTACTAGAAGACCGATTTCTGACATTAGCAACACGTTGCACATACATTACTTAGGTACATCTTTGTTTCTGCATCTTTTACGTCCTCATTCTGTACACATGTAGACATGCACGCACATACATATAATTGTAAAAACCCAACCCAGAAAACCTAAAAAGAAAATCTCAGAATATGAAGATAGTCCATTCTTTTTAATGTGAACACAAGAAGATATATCAAGATCTTCATATAATTGAGAACCTTGTAGTGCTGGTTTTTTTGGAAAGTGTACCTTGTAGTACTGTTGTTTTTTCAAAGTGGTAAAATGACAAAATTGAACTGGCAACCTTTTTGAAGTCCACTTTTAATAGTCATCACAACATTCTTTATTCATCTATTTCATGACTATTCCCCTATGTTAATTGATGCGTCCTTTATGAAAGTTGTATATTGATAGTGAAGTCCTGATTTCTCTGTTTTCACTGATTCTTACCTTTATGTTCATGAACTGGATTGTCTAAGGGCCTGATAAAGAGCTGCTTCAAGTAGCAGTCTTTGGGGAGTTACATGCACTCTTTCCCAATCTCCAGGTGCATGTTGAACTCATTGGACCAGAAGTTCCACATTTTAGGTTAGTTTTGTGGCTTTCAGGAGCTTACCTGACAAATCCTCTTTTTGCTTAAACAATTATGAAGGTGATTGTATCGTGTGAAACCACATTTCAATGTACCACATGTATGCTTTTGTTAGTCAGAGCCACATTGCGATTTGCAGGGCCGGCCCTGTGATGCTCTGAAATTTCGGGGCCCTAGGCGAATCGTAAGATGGGGCCCCTACTGCAATTAGTATCCTTTTTTTTTGGGGGCCCTAACATATTTTGAAATTTTGGGGGCCCTAGGCGGCAGCCTAGGCTGCCTATAGCCAGGGCCGGCCCTGACGATCTGATCATAGTGTTGTTTTTAGGCAGCCTCTACTTTGTAATTCTTAAATTTTACATTTTTTCTTATTGGTAATTTGTTAGAGATTGTTGTCAATTGTATTGTGTATGATGAGTTTGTACCACGGTTGGTAAGTGCTTGCTTTGAGCTGTTCATGGAAAAATTATACTTTTAATCTCTCAAATTAAAGAGATCTAGGACATGAACAGATTGGATCTAGTAATTTTGTGCCATATGGGCTAATCGCTCGAAGCGTATATTAAAAAATGGGTGAAATTCAAAAAAAAAAGAAAGAAAAGAAAAGAAAGGCCATAGGTCAGGTATGACTCACTAGGCCACACGCATTAAGGGTAGGGCCAAGCTATTGATGCACCCATTGGGGTAGGGCTAAGCTGTTGACACATGCATTAGGGGTGTGGCCAAGCTGTTGACCCACACACTGGGGTATGATCAAATCATTGGCATACCCATTGGCGTACGACCAAGTCACTGGCAGCCCCATTAGAGTATGACCAAGCCATTGACACACCCATAAGGGGTAATGGCCAAGCTATTGACACACTGATCTGGGTGCGACCAAGCTGTTAAAACACCCATTGTAGGTATGGCCAAGCTAGTGACAAACCCACTAAGGTCTATATGATTGAAGTTTGGTCATATGACCCAAATCAGTGTGGCCACAAAGTTGATGAAACCTTGGGAGGCTATAAATACCCCATTACTCCTTGGATAAAGGGGTTAGAGACCTCAAAATTCATGCCACTTGTGCTTTTGGGTGAGATACTTTGAATCTATCCCTTTGGTGGAGATTCGGAATTTTAGAACACACTTTGGGTCTATCATTTTATAGATTTGGAGTTGAACACTTTGATCTACTCTTAGTGGAGATTCAGAGTTGGGAACCTAACTTTGAATCTATACTTGTATAGACTTGGTGTGATTTGAACACTATGGATTTTCACTCTTGTGAAGATCTGAAGTTTGAATTGACACTTTGAGTCCATAATCTGTTGTCAGCTTGGAGTATATTGAACAATTTGGATCTTCACTTTTGTGGGTTTTGGAGTTTTGAATGAACTTTGGGTTCATAATTTGTTGTGGACTTGGAGATTCTTTTGAACACTTTGGATCACTGATCAAGTAGAATTTAGAATTCAAGTCACCAATTCACATTTTGACTCTCCCAACACTAGATGCTCGAGGTGTGAGTCTGTAACGCCCCGCCCTTTTCACTCTAATAATCAGAGTTTATTTTTTTAATAATAATAATCACGTGATCGGGCGGGTTCCCACGACGCGAGTTAAGTTCGGACTTCTAAAGTCCGACCCTTAACTGGCCAAGCCCATGTACGTATGAATTAAGTCCATAAGAATCGATCCACACATGGTCCAAATAAAACTTGCGGAAAATACTTAGTCTTAATCTAACTGAGGTTATAATAGATCCTAACACTACTCCATTTGTACTTAAGATAGCAAAGTACATGATCATATTCTCCAATATTACTAAATAACCTTAGTCTACCATTCATTCCAAACCATCCAAATAAACCAAACCATAGTAACTACTTAACTACATTATTACATGCCAACACCACTAATTATCAAATTACATTGTCCAAATAACTTAAATAAAAAGTCCATAAACAGTCCATTCAAAGTCCATTCAAATCCATTCAAAATGCCCAAGCTCCTATGCTTGGTTTTCTTCTCGATCCTCGTTCTTCCCCTTTCTTGTGTCATCCACTAAGGATAGAGATAGGGCGTTAGATCAACGCGCCCAGTAGTGTTTCCGATTAGGACTACCATAAGGTTAGTAACAAAACATGCAAATAATAGAATAATACATGTTCATCAAAATCACATAAAACAATGCTATGTATGAAATGTACATGTAATGAGTCCCACCCATCACAATTATACATAGCTTCCTCTTGACGGGATTCTCATCGTCAAGGTACCCCATAGTGGTCTTTCGGACGCCCTGACGGAGTGTGGCCTCCGGATTCCTCTTGATGGGATTCTCATCATCAAGGTACCCCACAGTGGTCTTTCGGACGCCCCGATGGAGTGTGGCCTCCGGATTCCTCTTGATGGGATTCTCATCATCAAAGTACCCTACAGTGGTCTTTCGGACGCCTCGACGGAGTGTGGCCTCCGGTTTCCATAAGTACCACCCCATGCCATGCAGGAGATGTCCATGATTTCATGCCATTTGTAAACATAACTTAACATATAAAACCACTTTGAAACATAATAACTTAGCACATAACTTATCAAAATTACGATAAAACATCAAGTATGAGTGTGGTTCAAAAAGGTAGGAAACCTACACAATGTTACTTAGTTTCACCCTTCTTTTGAACCGTCTCCTGTTCACGGCTTGTACAACGTTCTAGCAATCCCAATACCTTATTTACAAAACAGCAAGTTAAACATTCATCCATGTGATTCCAACTTAGTCTAAGTCCCAAAAATCCACTTTGTGGGGTTCCGCCATACCCCATGGCCGAACCTCACCTATTTAAAACTTTGGTCTCTTTTATTTAACCCATAAGCATCCAAATAACCAAATCCTCCAAATGAACCTTGGTAGGGTTCGGCCATACAACATGGCCGAACCTTACCACTTTGGTTTTGGCCCATATATCCAATCCTATGATAAATTCAGCTCCACCTTTTTAAACTCAACTCATCCATTTAATTTGAGTTAACTAAATACTTGTTGGCATTCCCATTTAATTCAGCCTAACCCAATTAATCTTAAGCTCACCCAATGGTCACTTGTGTCCACAACGACCCATTGGGCCCCAATTGGGTCCTTTGACCCATTTAATCACTTTGACCCAAATAAATGTACCTTACCCATTTAACTTAATTTATTCCTTATACAAGTACATTGAGCCGTACTTGAGCAACGGGTTCCACCATTTTTCTCAAGATAGATTCAAGTCCTTGAGGACCCTGCCAAGACAGAGGCATCTTTGTCAAGCAGATTAAGTTGGTCAAGACTAGCTGGGATGCCACATTGTGAAAGATAAAGGAACTTCAGACAATTTCTTCTATTTAAGAATTTGTACAAGAGTGCTTGATCTTTGTTGAACTTGTCAAGAAGGGTTTTGGATCAGGTTCCCATGAAGGAGCCGTTATTTTGACTCTTAGAATCTATCTGCGATCACAATTACATTAATAGAAAATTTGTGGATGCATTAAAGGTTGTGGATTTATATTTGTATAGTACATGTGATGGGTGATATAGCGGGGTATTTCAGTAATTGTTTTTTTTTTTGGTAAAATGTAAATATATATGTTAATTATTCAGATTCTATTTGTAACATTAGCTTTCATGTACTTTTACTTTTGGATTGATCCTATGAGCATACATCTTCATTTTGTTACTGGCTTCCATGCGTTGAGAAATGATTCTTGTTATTATTGAATGGAAAGACATTCTGGTTATGATGGTGATTGTGTAGACAGACTTGTTTAGTGAGAGAGAGAGCATTTAGTATGTTATGAAGAGGAATTGGTATATTTAGAGACCACATTGAGGGATGTGGGCCCCTGCGTTAGATTGGCAAAGAAAATTACTAAGATGCTAACAAAAGTCTGAAAATCATTGGTTTGATTCAAGGCAAGACAAGGAATTTGGGAGCTCCTCGGTGAAGTCCATAAAAACCGAGCTTCTTGTAGGAGCTCCTTGCATCACATCCAGAAAACCAGCAAAAACACTATGATGTGCCTTATCACTGGAAGCAAACAAATTCTAATTATGGTTGTACGCTTGGTAACTGAGATGCAAGACAGAATTAGATTATGGCCTAGGAAAGTGGCCTGTCAATTTCAGAAGCATGATAGCAACTAGTATGAGGTAAAGGAGGTAAAAAAGGTATGCAATGGATAACAAGCCAAAAGTATCTTTGACTTGGAACTTTGTGTTACCAGCAGTCACACGGATTTCTCGCTTTATCTATAAAGCCTTCATTCTCCACATAGCAGAGGAGGACGACTGGAGATAAGACTGCTGAAATACTGAGAGAGGTTTCAGACACATGAACTCTTCTTGGTTTCTACTACTACCCTGCCTTTGTCATGCATGCTTGAGGTTCAGGAGTTTGTTAAAAAAAAATCGCTTTGAGATACTCCCTTTATTGTCTCTTGCTTTCTCCTTTGAGTCACTGCTGTTCTTAAAGTTCCTGCATTTACTCTGCGTAAGGGACGGGATATGCACTTGAAAGAGAACTTTGGTGGCCTCATTTTCATTCTCTTATTTAATGAACTAGAACCTCTCCATTGTATTATATGGAAAATTGTGTATTTCATATACTGTATTAACCTTACAATCCCTTTGCAATCTGCTGCATCTCACCAGCGCTTTACCCCTCATTACTTTTTCTTTTTTCCCTTTTTGTTTTTCACTCTTTTAATTCTATTTACCATCATTCAGTATGAAATGGGAATTCTGATTGTTCACATTGCTATTGACTTTAGTAATTTCTGAGATAACCAGCATCCATTATTTTTCATGGTTTGATTAGCCAGCCAACTACAGCATATCATTATTCTTCTTTGCCTGCTCATCATTGATAACATCCTTCACTAAATATGGACAAGTAGGGATGACGTGAGGATCAAGCTACGTGGTTATGCTCATTGTTCTGAGATGGATTGCTCTTGTAAATCTTCAAGTACTGATAGTGGCTCAGGGGCATCTTGTGGTGGAACTTCTGGAGTGACGTTGCAGTTTCGGAAAGGCCATTATCATGACCGTTTCCAAGATATAGTGGAGGTTCTCTCTCTCTCTCTCTCTCTGTGTGTGTGTGTGTGAGTGTGAGCGTGCGCGTGTGCCAACATGCACTCAAACACTGATTTATGAATTTGAATAGTAGTTCATGTGTTCTGCATGGAATTCCTTTCAGTAACAGTGATCTTTCCAGAATGGAAAGCTACAAATCCACTGCATCAGCCACAATAATACTTAAATTCGAAAAAATGAAGAAATCCACAATACATATACCCTGTAAAGATAAGTTAAACCCATAAGATTTTTGTTGAGATGCATCTCCCTCCCATTATTAGGACTCAAAACAATGGCTACATGTGCTCCCTTTGTGTTTTATTTTATGCTGCTTTTGATTCGTATACTCCCAAGGGTGAATAACTTGGTAGCATTCATCTCTACACCATGGGCTTTGTTCTTAATGGGCAATAAGATTGGCAACGTTGCAACGTGTAAACATAATTCCCCTTTTGATATTCCTACAAGGATTTGCTTCTAATAGGACCAACATAATTTGTATTTTGTTTCTGGAGACTGGACAGCATCTCTGTTGATGGTGAAATCATAACTTGCAAAGTTGAAGAGAGATCTAATCTCTTTGCTTCAAGATATTCAAGACCTTGATTAAAGGACTCATCTGTTAGGATTTAAGTGGAGGTTTTGATCCCATAATAGAATGATCAATTACTACTAAAAGTATGGGTGTTGGATACAGCCACCAGTTCACATTATGATCCTACGTAGGATATACTTCTGTTACCTAGGTATGAATGTGGGTGTTGTGTAATTGTGATTCCTATTCCTTGGAGATCAGAGAGCGTTCTAACTGCATATGATCATTATCTCTATCACCTTTACAATTATGAATTTTATTTGAGAACTAATTGCACTTATTGCTTATAGGAATCAAGAAGCGAGAAAAAAGGCAAAAATTATTTTGAGAAAGCATATTTGTTGTGGTGCTTCTTAATTCCAAAACTTTGGTTGGTTTTATGGGTTTCCTGAGTATTGTTGTATATCTGAGCTTTGCTTTAGCTTGCTTTATTATGGTTATTCCACCAGAGAAGTTCACTTGATTGTGTGGATCTGGTCTAGTCATGAATAAAAGAAAGTTATTGTATTCCCCTTTTTTCCCTTGATTAATGAAGTTACTTTTCAAAAAAATAAAAGAAAGTTACTGAATAAAAGAAAATTCTGGTGTGGTTGCTTTTTTATCCCTTCTTTCCGGTTTCTGGTAACTCATATTCTATCTCCAGGATTCCTTTCCTCACTTCATTGTTGCTCTGAATGCCGGAGTTGCTGCTTATTCTGACTGGTTACCCACAATCGTATGTCTTCTTGTCCCAGTAAATTCACTTTTGAATTTGTGTAATTTCAAAATAAGTATCATTAATTCACCTTTTCTATGATATTATGACGATTAAACTTGGTCTCAGCTACTTCTGCTCATTGGAATTATCACAACTACTAGAAGAACACCATGTAGCTGAATTTAATTCATTATGGGCAATTTGTCTTTTTATGTTTCTATCCATTTCATGATACGTCACGATGGAGACTTTTAGGCTATTCACATCTTTATCTATTCAGGAGTCTTGTGATCAATACCAAAAAATTATATATGCATGTCTGTCCGTGTGCATGTGTCTCTAGTAGCAATATAATAAATTATTTTATTGTCATCTATTTTTTTTTTTTTTTGAATTTACGTGTGGGAAACCTCGGGATACCCAGCGTAAAACCCCCACGGGTGGACCCCTACTCCTAAGGTACACCAAGGTTAGGCCATGGGGGCTCGAACCCGTGACATCTCGCTTCCTGAGGCGGGAGATAACCAGCTGAGCTACACCCATGTGGGTGACAATTGTCATCTATTTCAATTAGTCTTTAGTAGAAACTGTTAACTGCAATTGAGACATGGGTGACAATTGTAGGTGTGCCAACTTAGTATTTAACTAATGAGAGTATGAGAAAACAAATGAACCAAAGCAAAAATTCTGGAACATGCAAGCATATGACTAACATGATTACAATTGTTGTCACTCAATTATTTCTCTTTGCGCAAATGCAAAGAAAGAGAATAAACAATTTTCATAAAGAAACCAATTTGACCCTCAGAAACAAGATTCATGTTCAGAGCAGGATTTTAGAAAATACAATAGATGTGAATATTGTATTATAAAGATATCAAGATTAGACTATTGAAATTACGTTACAGTTTTGAGCCAATGTTATAGAGAGCAGTGGTTGAACCATTGGAGTGGATGATTTGGAACTTCGGTCGAAACTGATTAATAAGTGTGTCAAATGTAGTCTGTCTATGCTGTCAAAAAGTTAAAAAATGGAGCTCGAACAGGTAGGTTAGTTGGCTTGAGCTTCTGGGAATAGACAAGTAAAGATCTTGGGTTCAACTCCTGCCAGAGTAACCCAATACATGAGGCTTGCGGGCAGCTTCGTCTATCTGTGGGATTCATCTCACCTCCACGTGGGATGGAGATACCCATGTTATTTAAAAAAAAATGGAGTTAAAAAGGAAAAAAATATAACAAGGCAAAACTAGTTCTCTTGCTAATTTTGCTGGTGGTTCAACTGATTGTCAGTGTGTCAGATGTGGCTGGACTGTTATGGTCTCATTCTCATTAGTTGGAACCACAAGAATGTCTCCAAAGCGCAGATGCAAACATACAATAGAGTTTCCATGGGAAAATCTCTCTCTCTCTCTCTCTCTCTCTCTCTCTCACACACACACACACACCCACACACACCCCTACAATTTGGCTTTGGATACAATCATACAACGACAAGAATTACAACCTGGAAAATCAATCTCTGGGCAACACTTGCTGTGCTATTTTTGACATGTTGACACCATGAGCCTGCTTAGTTTTTGCTTAAAGATATGAAGAGACATTTCGAGACTGGATCATAAAACTGCAGCTCTGTTTGTAAACAGCTCTTTCTCTCTCTCTCTGTCTCTCTCTCACACACACACACACGCTCTCCCTCTGTCTAACCAAACAGCTCAATTTTCAATTACCTGGTCGTTACTCTTACCGCACCATGGTGCTGGCCAATGGTTATTCCTTCATGCACATTGCTGATGACATTCTTCCAATTTCCAAATATTTCTGTACTTTATAGAACACAACCTGCAGGTGAGTTGAATATTCATGCACTTGTTTTTCAGGAGCTAATAAAGAAGATGGATGTACCAGCAATATTTTCTGATTTCTGTGAAGAAGCTGCACATCTAGCTGCCCAATGCATAAATGCCGTTACTGGCAGCACACTTCCACTTCCTGTACGTTTGGTATCTTCATCAGTATGTCATTGCTTTTTGAAAGGAATTCCCAATCTGAGTTTTTGGTTGCAATACGGCCTGTTTTGTCTTGCAGATTCAAGTAAACCCATTTAGGCAGCCATTTGCAGTGGAAGACGGTGTTTTATACCTCCCCTGCTACTCCAACTGCTTCCTTTTTGGAATGTGATACAAGACATGCATTAGCTATGTAATTTTTTATTTTCTAATATGGCATATTTGTTGCAGAAAGTGGTAGTGAAATACATCATTGGAGATTCTGCCCAAATACATTTTGAAGATCTAATAGCCATTCTTGTCTTCAATTATATGATTGTAGTGTGAAAAAACACTATTAACATAGACAGATGACAGTATGTATTACAGATCCAATTATCAGAAGATCTAATTGCCTTTATCTGGGAAGCCTTGTCTATTTCACTGTTTCTTAATGGGTTTTACCTAATATCAAAATAGCAAAGCTCATTTCTATTATACATGTTTAATGTGATTAATTTCTTTTAAATTTACATATTAGTAATTGTTTCTTTAATTTGTAAGGCCATTGAGCCTCTATTTGTTTCCCGATGTCATGTAATTCAAAATTAAATTATGAGAACTCGTGATTCAGTTATGTCACCTTGGTTAAATTTAAATTGCCAGAAATCTTACTCTCTCATGACATGTAGATAAGTTGTGTGGTTCTCTTGATTCAGCTCCTTTACATTTCATAACTAAAAATGCATTCAACCACAATTTTGTTTATTTAGATCCAGTCAAACCCATTATGATGCTGGCAACAGCCACCAAGAAATGGGAAGGGACCATAAGGTATGGGCAGGTTGCATCTTAAGATTTGAGAGGTCTGATAGGCCCATTGATGGCTTGCTACTGAGAGGAGTGATCATCTAATGAAACCTGATTTTGTGTGGCTTCAGCTGTATTTGTTCTAATAAAATGATTTTGAGATTTCCCACTAATTGATATGTCGGACCCATTTTTGTTATAGATGTTGATTTATTGAAAAGGTTTATTTTTAAATATGGAATTCACCAAAAAAAGCAATTTGCGTAGATCAATAAGTCATGTTTTGAAGATCATGAAGTTCAGAAAATTGAATGATTTTCTTTTTTCAGTATCTTATGTTCAAGATGTCTTTTTAATTAATTTATCTTCATCTATGGAAGTAGGCCACACGTAAGATTCATGACGTGACTATTTTATTGGATTTTGTTTAATTTAAAGGCACATGACTTCTAGACATGTGCATATCAACTTAAGTGAGGAAAATTTGAAGTATATTAAATACCAAAGCTCATATGTCTCTGTACGACTATCGATTATGGAGTAAATAAAAACATTAGAATTTTTTATAGAGTTGAATTGTATTTGAGATTTTTTTGAGAAAATACTTGGAAAACTATAATTTTGTGTGGTAGTACTTTTAAAAATTTTGTTTGTGTCATAGTGTCTTATACACTTTTTTAGACAAAAATTTTACTCATGCACTAGCGCATATTCCATAGATTGTGTTTAATATTTTTAACTACTTTGATTTGTAGAGGTTATTTAAGTAGATTTTAAAAATGACATTTTTTTTTTTACTTCACAACAACAATCAATCCTTTTTCATCTTGGTATTTTCTTTTTCACTCTCTCACAATTATGTGAAATATCTTCAAAGAAGCAGGAGTTGCAAGTTTGAACCTCCATAGCTTAGCCTGGTGTACCCTAAGGGCAGTGGGTATCGCCTGTGAGAGTTTTACACTGGGTTTCCTGCAGTTTTCCCACACGTAAATTAAAAAAAAATTATGTGAAATATCTTCAAAGAGTCTTACAGATTTACCAAAGTTTATTGTCATTATTTTTACAACGTTTGGGTAAACTCAAAGTTGATAGGTAAGAGATTTTCATCTTTCATTATTAGTTTTTTTTTTATATCATTTTGAATAGTGTTGTACACATTCATTTATATTTTGATGAAAATTACAATTTTATTAAGTAAATATAAATTTTGAGTTTTTATAGCTAATGATTTCATTGTTGTGATATATTGCGTTTCGAAGACAAATGTCTTATGATAATTTTTTCTTACCATAGAAAGCGATGATGAAAGCTGAAGATCAAAATTAGGTCGGTGGTAAAATAAACTTATATACATTAGTAGCCGTGAATAGACATTCACTCACTTTGTCAAATTTGAGTATAAAAAATTCTCCCGATATTTTTACTTGCAGCATATGAGGATAGACTTAAACATTTAGACTATGTTTGATTTAAAAATAAGTAGAAATATAATAGGCTGGACGAATTTGAATAAGTAAATATGAAAGAAAATGCCGTAAAACAAAAATATGAAAAAGTCTCATGTTTTTATTTTTCCTTGTCACATACTTGAAATAGCAACTGACATTTTGACAGAAGAGTTAGATCGATCATTTTGAATATGATTAATTTTAAAAAAAACTCAAATAAGTCAACTCAAATGTGATATTTCTAATTACTTTAATATTTTTTTAAAATATTACTCAATTTTATATTAAATTAAAGTTTAAATTTAAAAGTTTTGACCTACACATTGAAAGTGGAACATGGTAAATGATAAAGTTTTGCGAAATTTAACTCATCTGGAAGACAGATGCGATTATGCGAGGGACTTCTCCGGTGATTCCAAGTTCCAAGACGGCGGCGGCGACTGTCTCGACTCTGGACACAGTCTTTTCCCGAAATTGTTCTTTTTAAAGGGAGGGCCCAACATTTACATTTATTTCCACTTCCGTCCGTGTCGATGGAAGTGAAGGTGCCGTTCTTTCTTTATCTTTTCATCTTCCCCCACCCACCCTTTTACCCATTCTCACCTTCGCTATCTTCTTAAGAAAACGAGTAAAGCAAAATATGCGGAAAGTAGCAAAACCCGAACTCCAGATTCTGAATATCTGATGCAGAAAGACAAGTAACCAGAAAGAGAGAACCAACAAATCTGCATCTGCAATCATTGAGACTCAAGGGAAATTGAAGGCTTGAAGCTATGGAAGTGAAACGGCGTACAGCTCGGTCTCTCGTAAAGAGGCTGAGCTCAGATTCGGACCAGATCCGAACCGAAGCCATGTGCGAACTCCGCCTCATGTCCAAGCACGACCCTGAAATCCGGCCCTTCATATCTGACTCCGGAGCAATCCCTCTTCTCCTTCAATTCCTCTACTCTGCGTCTTCAACCATTCAGGAGAACGCAATTGCGACCCTCCTCAACCTTTCCATCTCCAGCCGAGAGCCCCTCATGTCCACCCCTGGCATGCTCGACGCCGTCTCCTATCTCCTCCGCTGTGGCGAGTCCCCCACCGCCGTACAGACCGCCGCCGCCACCATCTACAGTCTCCTCGTTGTGGATGACTACCGACCCATCATCGGCGCCAAGCCCCACATCCTCTCCTCCCTCATTGAACTCGCCCGGAACCCCAACTCCACTCCGAGATCCATTAAAGATGCCCTCAAGGCGCTCTTCGGCGTGGCTCTTTACCCCCTCAATCGCCCTCGCCTGGTTGAGCTTGGGGTGGTCCCCGTCCTCTTCTCTATCGTTGTCAAGGACACCCGCATTGGTGTGGTTGAAGACGCTGTTGCAGTGATCGTCCAGGTTGCTGGGTGCTACGAGAGCGTTGACGCTTTCAGGAAGGTGTCTGGGGTGCAGGTCCTCATTGATTTGTTGGATCCTTTGATTGGGTCAAGTGTCCAGGTGAAAGAGAATGCGGTTGCGGCACTTCTGAATTTGGTACAATGTGGTGGGGAGAAGGCCAATGAAGATATGCAGGAGATTGGGTCTGCCTTGGGCGGAATCACTGAGCTGGCAGAAAATGGGAGCACTAGAGCAAAGAGTAAGGCTAGTGCCTTGCTCGGCATCCTCTCGTCCTATGGTTTGGTTTCTTGAATTCTTCTATTTCATTTGCTTCTTTTGTTTCAGTGTAAATTCATATAATTCAGGTATGTGTGAGCTTCTTTCTTTCAGTTTCCTCATTTTTTTTTCTTCAGCATCTTGTACAATTTAGTGTCGGGTTGGATTTGTTGGTTATACTGGTAAATATGTAGAATTCAGCATTGACATACATTTACTTCAGTGGAGAAGCAACTTCTTCTAGCAATGTTACTATATGGAAAGGGAGCATTTCAGAAGTGCCTTCCATTTGTTATTTTCTTCTTCTGAATTGTTTAACATTATGGATTGCTTCAACTTACTATCAGTACTTGCATCTGAATTTCCTTTTTTTTTAACCCCTCGTTGCCTTGTCAATCAGGAAACTTATTTTACATGTCCATAAAACCGCGCCCCCCCTCCCCACCCACCCACCCCCCCCCCCCCCCCCCCCCCCCCCCCCCCGCCTCACGAAGCGGGGGGTTGCGGTTTCAAGCCCCGTAACCTTAGTGTGCCTTAGGGGTAGTAGGCTCATCCGTAGGGGTTTTAGTAGGATTGTGTCTGAATTTCCCACATGTTAATTAAAAAAAAAGAAGAAGAGGAGAATAAGACAAAAGTAGATGATACTAGGAGGATGGAATGCCTTCAAAGTTTAACTACTCGGTTAAGTGTTCGTAGGCTCATGATAGAATTTGTTCATGGCCTAAGTATTTTTGGTAAGGTCCACTAAAATTTGAAGTCTCTCTCTCTCTCTCTCTGAATGACAACATAATCATCCACTATCGCCCCCACCACCTTCTCAATTATGGTCTATATGAAAAGGTAAATGTGTATCACAGACCATACAACATATCTAGTCCCAAAGAAAAAAACGCTGAATACAATAGCAATTTTCATGACTTTACATTAGCCTTAAAATGCTAAAAAGATTCAAACCATAGAAACTAGGGAAAAGATAGTTGTTGGAATCAAAGCCGATTCTTGATCAACTTAGGAACTCTACAATTTAAGGAGATAACATGCTCATCATCATCATTACCACTTTCCCATATATATAGGTTAGGTTTTTTGATAACATGCTCATCATCATCATCATTATCATCGTCATTGTCAGCGTCACTTTCCGATGTATATATGGTAGGTTTTTTGAGTTCTAATCTTCCATTCTACCTAGTCATAAACCATATCCTTCATCACTTGATGTCATAAAAAAAAACTCCATCACTCCACAATCTATAATGTAAGCTCTAATAGTTCATCTCCTCTTTGTACATTCTAGTTGTAGTTTTTCAAAATTTCAGTCTGTCTTCTGCATGCATGTAAAAATGGCCTTACTTCCTCTCATTTTCAAGGTCTCCCTAATATGGTTAAAATTCTCTCTCTCTTTCTCTCTCTCTTCCTTCGAACATCCATCTTAGCATCTGCATCTTTATTATGATTACTTTATCTACCTGTCCTTTCTTCTCTGCCTAACATTGCTCCATTTTACATTGTTGGTATGTTGACAGTTTTCCAACGGCACTTCTTTAATTGACATGGAACTCTTCCATCACACATACCGTTTTAGCTTGTTTACACTTAGCTACCCACTCCCAATGTTATATGTTTTTTTATATCTTTTAAAGGCACTTTACCTCTCTTTTTTTGGTATATTTGTAAACCATCCCTTCTTTTGCTTTTTCTTCCATGTGAACTTCACTCTTATGTTCCTTAACAGGTTTTTAAAATATATTCACACATCAACTTCCCCTCCCTTCCCTTCCCTCTCCCCACCAAAAAAAAAAGAACTTTTTAATCTTTCATTAACGTTCTTTGGCTTTTCATGTTTACTACATTTTACATTATCATAATCTCTAGCTGTTTATCAATTCCCTTTTCTCCAATCCATGGTTCCTAATTGTCTATGCAAATAGTCCTATACTTCATATTATCTTATTACTTCCCAAGTCTTCTAGTCTCTTTTATTTTGACATCTCCTAAACTATGTTTTCTTCTCACTGGTAGCCATTTGGACCGCTAAGTTCCATCATTGTGTCTCTATATGCATGTCTCTTATTTCCTTTAGATTCTCCTAGCACACTTTTGGCTAACTTGGTTAGTGCAACATGCTATGCAAGTTGATCTAATTAGTCTTCAAGCCTCGAGAAGAAAGCCATCAGGATATGGCCTGAAGGTTGACTCAATGCTTGTTGCATCCCGTGGAGATCACTATGCGAAACATGTGCATTGAGCAAAGAATGGACATGAAGATTGACTCATTGAGGATCATATCTCATGCCCAATGCTTTTTCCAAAAAGTGCTTCACAAACTTGCAAGTGGTCAATTCTTTTCTCTTTTAAGAACTCCAAAACCATATTCCCTTCCTCTGTTAAAGACTCTGTCATGAATCTTTTAGCAACAACATGCCCTACAAGATATCCTAGCCCCATAATATCTATCTGATTCAAGATGCTTTAGTCTTGTCCAACCTTGTTGATTGGAAAGAAAAGATCTAATACCTACATTGTTTCTCAAGAGGGAATGGGGTTATCATGCAAAAAGAAAGAGCTAATGGAGTTGCTATGAGGTCCCCCACCCACTCACCACTCACAAACTGCATCTTTAGGTCAATGGATTAGTCAAAGAATAGTCACATCATTAACCGGCTTTCATGGGTCCAGCCATATGATGCAATCTTCACAATATTTGCCAAATGTACACTTGTATGGGTCTGGATTTTTTAATCTTCTGATTGATTAACTTCTCTCTGCATGTTTTATCACCAAGGTAGCCCATTCTGAATTGAGCTGCCCTGACCTCACAGCTGTGGAGACCTTCCAGGTACCAGTAAGTCAATAATCTTCCTAAGATTATAATGAAAAGGGAAAATCCCAGTAAGCCTTATAAAAATGGAGTTAATTTTCCTCAGGGGCAGCGCAATTTTCTGTGGGTCTGTTCTGTAAACCAACATATTGGCTTCAATACAAATCAACTTCAATTGAGCACTGTGGCTGGTGAAAGGTTGGGTCTTATTAATGAAGTCATAGCAAGCCACAAGAATCAGCTTTCAAGGTCATTTCTAATGTTACAGTACTTATCCCATCTAAATGTGATCTGAAATAACTCCCTCTCACTTGAGCTATTTATCTACTAGCACATGTACTCCATACTTGTCGTCCTCCAATGAATAACCTACCAGTGGTTGCTACTTGTTAATAAGATATTTATTTATTTATTTGAAAGGTAGATTAACTATTTATTAAGGTATAGCATTGGCAAAATGTTGGGTGTTTATGGGTCAAACATGTGACCATTTACCCATTTGAAGTGTTTGGTGAAATGGCTGGCTATGGACACTGACCATCAAATGAAATTTTACAGCACAGCAATGTATACAATATATGTCCGGTAAGAAACTATAAACAAGTAATAACTTTCTATCATGTTGTATGGTTGATAACCAAGAATTTTTTTTTATTAACACTGGTGACTACAATAACCAGTCTCTCATAACGTGCAGCATATCCCGTGGATGCTTTTCTGAGCCATCAATCAGGCGACTCTTGTTGTGTCACAATATTGGCTTACTGCATATCTTTTGGATTCAAGCTGGTGGCACCTTAAAAAATGCAAAAAAATTGGATGAGAAAAAAGGAGAGCGATCCACCCACGGGCATTTCGTGTTTAGTGACACGAGTTTTAGAGTATTTTTGATTTTACCCTTTGTATGAATAATAAAATTTCAATGTGCTGATTTTTACTGTTCATCGGCGAGTCGATTTGAAATTTCGGAGAGCCGAATTGCACTGTTCATATTTTCGGCGAGCCGACTTGCAATTTCGGTGAGACGATTCTAGAAAACATTGCACTGTTCATGATTTTCGGCGAGCCGACTTGTAATTTAGAGAGTCGATTTCAGGAAACACTGCACTGTTCATAATTTTCGGCGAGCAACCTTGCAATTCGAAGAGCCGATTTCAGAAAACATTGCACTGTTTATGATTTTCAGTGAGCCGACTTGCAATTTGGAGAGTCGATTTCAGGAAACATTGTATTGTTCATGCATTCTTCTTTTCGTTATGGCAGGTGGAGGGCAAATTCGGTATACGCTAAAATCCGTGTCTGTATACACAAAATACCCGTGTGAGGATCGCTTTCCAAAAAAGAATTGGATATTGATGGTTGGTGCATCTTTTACCTCTTCAACACCCCATGCATCAGTTCTTAATTGGGGTGAAAAATTCGGTTCACCTATACGGTCAGCTCTTACTCCCGTATCGGCCGTTTGGCCGTTATAGTTTGATAGACATTCCTTTTTCTCTGAATTTTTTTTTATTCAAAAACCACAAAAAGAAAATTCTAGGCTTCAATCTGTGTGATCGTATCATTATTTCATGTCCATGTCCATTTAGATATGTAAATGTGATTTTGAAGTTGTGAAATTGAGAATTTTAAAATATTTTGAAAAAAAATCTCAACAATTGTATAAACATGAAAAATAAACCTTAGTAAATGCCATCAATTCTCTCAAAGAATGAATATTTTGAGTTATTTTTATTAATTTTATTTGAATTTTGACTTTTAAATAATCTTAAATTCAATAATAAAGTGTGAAAAAAATCTCGTAATTTTCTTTCCAACGCATCTAAGTCGTCTAAACTGGAGTTAGTATAACAAAGTTCTTACAAGGAGGAAAGAACTTTGGCATCTATGTTCATCGGACATTGACGTCCGGTTTGTATTCATTGATTGGGGTCTAAAGTCAAACTTCTAGAGCTACGCTAAGCTATTTGAAGTACCGGGAAAATGTTGATGGGTTTCAGTTTTGACAACTGCATATAGATTCTCCTTTTTAGGAAGAACGGCTATAAAAGTATAGGTTTATTGAGTTCAAGTCGTTGGGATGTGCAGTGAAGTGGGTAACTGTAGGATCTGAATAGAGTTTTATTTTCATTTAAATTATCTTAGATTTTTGTTTAAATGTACATGTAGAAAATTATGAAATACTCATCGTAAAATCTCCACGAGTGAGTTCAATACTTTTAAGGTACATTAAAGTTAGATTATAGAAACTTGAACCCGCAACCTCTCACTTCCTAATACGAGAGACAACTAGTTGAGCTAACTGAAATTAATTATTCAGAAAAATGATTAATGTGTTAATTGTGGGTCATAGAAAAAACCTCTAGGGGATTTTGCAACTCTCTCTATATCCAGGCTTTAATTTGAAGTGGGTCATGTGTTTTTGGATGAATAGGGGATTTTGCAACTCTCTCTATATCCAGGCTTTAATTTGAAGTGGGTCATGTGTTTTTGGATGAATACCTATTTAATGTTTATAGAATTTGAACCCAACATTTCGAAGATGTAATAAACACTTGCCAATTGTGTTAAAGACTTAAAGGTTTTATTATATGGGTTGATTTTTTTTTTTTTTTCCTTCTTTGTATCTATTTGTGATTCAACATTTTCAATATAGTCCACCTAATCAACATTTGAACGGAATTCTCCCTAAGAATACCCTATACAAGCTCTTTTAGTTGAGTTTTTCTTTTGACAAGGAAGTGGGGATATACTCCTTTGCAATTTGCATATCGAAGGGGTGGTTCTCAACTTTTTTAAAAAAATAAAAAATCCTACTATACATTTTACCATTTTCTTGAATTGTCAAGAAAAGGAGAAGATTCTTTGAAGCATCAGCTGAGTGATATTCTCTTATGGTAGACATCAAGGTGACTTCATATACATCTCTTACAGTCCCACATATTTGCCTTTAATAGGAACGCCTTTCTTTTTATATGATTTATTAAAAAGAAAAGGGAAAATATGATTGCATATAATAACCCAGTAAAACAGCCTTCACTATTCTTTTTGTCATTTAATCTAATATATATTACTCAAAATGGAGTGAAAAAAAGAAGCAACGGCAACACTTCCAATTTTTTTTTTTTTTTTATGAACAACCCAAATACCTATACCACTTCCCTCTACCTTTCTCCTATGAGAATTTTTCTTATTTTTTACTATTAAGAGGTAGGTCACTAAAATACGAAAGAAATGAACATGTAAAGGTATAATAGGTATTAAGTGACTGATTATATAATTTATAATAAGATTGTAATAGAAAAATAGAATTTAAAAAGTAATAATGATTCAATATTTTTCTTTTCTCTTTTTAAGAAAGACTCATCTATTTAATTTTTCTTTATAACATGGCATACTATAAGAAAAGGGCCTTTTTTACTCAATCTAAATAGGTAATAAAAAATTCTCTCGATAGAAAGAAAGGCTTTTTTATTCCATTTAAAGTTGTGAACAGAGTAAGATTCCTCTTCTAGTGATGTGTGCTTGGGTAGGGGACCTACTCAAATGGATCTTACTGTTTGAGCAAGTGAGGTGGCGGTCCATGTACCACCCAGCACCAGTAGTAATATTTTCATAGATGTTTTTATTATATATTAATTGGAGGAGGGAGCCTTAGTCGAGTGATCAGTGATGGCAGACTATTGGGTGTGGGGGGAGTGGGCAGCAGCACCACGTGACGGGTGACGGTCAAGTCTTGCTTCTGTTTGGCTTCATTTCTACGCCAGTGGCCACAGCCACAGAGCAAAACCTCTCCCCCAAACCCCACACACTTTAAAGATCAAATTTCAAAGACATTAAAAAATAAAAATGCTCTAAAAGGAGGAAATAGGAATGCTAAGCAACTCAGAGTTGTTGACCTTACCATTAGGCTCAATTTTTCTAGAT
The DNA here is from genome assembly GCA_022113865.1 of Chimonanthus praecox. Lineage (NCBI taxonomy): Eukaryota > Viridiplantae > Streptophyta > Magnoliopsida > Laurales > Calycanthaceae > Chimonanthus > Chimonanthus praecox. The sequence continues at coordinate 58,236,668 of CM039091.1, read as the reverse complement.
TGTTTTTTATAGAATAACTCTTCATCGTCTAAATTTGATATCTAATTATAGAGAGATATTCACATGCTTAAAAAAATTAGTCAGATAAAATCTTTACAAATGAGATATTTAGATACTTCGATAAAGAAAAAGAATTTTGTGGAGATTTCATTTGATTTTGAAAAGAAAATGAACACTTATTTCAAGGCACATTTGGTGGGTTTTCAAATGATAAATTGAGAATGGACAATAGCACCATGGTACCACTAATGAGGTAAATGGGGATGGACATCAGCCATTCAATAACTGACAAGAATCTTCCTGTCAATTTCACTTTGACATTGATTTCATTCCATTTAATCTCATCCTTTCAACTTTCGACTAGACTTATAATTTCGTCACAATTTTTAAATTTGGTCAATGAACATTGTATATGCTAATATGGATAAAAAATTGTCATATTAGCTAAATTGACAATGAATGGGTGCCTTTTGCCACTTAATTCTAGCATATTACATTGCTTTATTTCTTAGTTTTGTCATGATATTTCTTTAACTTAAAAAGAAAAAATAATTTAATAACATAGTTATTGAATGAGTTAAAGCCATCGCAATCAATAAGAGTCTAAAATAAGCACATCAATTGAAGCAGGGGTGAAATATTCGAATTAGTAAATTCAATTTGATAAACTATGCACTTAATATGATTTTACATTCATGTAACTTACAATTCAAACATATATTTACCTTGAGTGTATTGTCATATACTATCTTTTATTTCTATTTTTTTTAAGATTAAGGTATTCAAATATTTTAAAATACTAAATTAATCATTGGAGTATGTGCAAACCTCTCTACATGTACACACTAAGTAATACTATGGGAAGTGGTCATTTTGTACTGAGAGTGTTTTAATCAAAAATATCTCACATCTCAGACGGATTCTTGACTACCAAACCCACCTTTACGAATTTATTTTGTATTTCTACTTATACATTAAAAACATTCTTCACTGACCCTTTGAATTTTAGACTCTTCATAAATATTATAGTAATATGATGGGTCTCATTTCATTACCATCCAAAATTAAAGGTGAATGAAATTCAAAACCTCACTGGGTGTCTTGACTCTAGACCATATATCCAAAATGAATAATTTTTCCTCTCAGAATCATTTGAAAATGGACTGACTGAACTTCATATTTCATACAATTTAATTTTATGTTCTCTTTGAGTTATTTCTGTGAAACCAAGCATTAGCCAATTGATGGGCATGAAAATGGTTGCGAAGGGCACAATTAGTCTCTGCAACAAATAGGAACAAATTAAGACACAAAAAGACAGAGTACATATGATGAAGGCCTTTGACGAGTGCCCCACTTTTGTTGGCCACTACCTGAATGCTATTCCATGCCAATATGCCAGTGGTTTTCTGCCTTTTTCACCACCAACTCCTCCTCCCCCTCCCCCTCCCCCTCTCTTCTTTACCTGCCTGCAAGCTAACAGCAAGCAGTCTAACATTAAAAAATAAAAAAGAATCAGGATATGGGGAGAGAGATGGCAAAGCAGCAAACAGACCCAAATGACCCACCTTTCTCTTCTGCCAACAACAAGAAGATCAAAGAAGAAGAGCTGTTTAGAAAGCCATTGGGAGTTGGGAGCAGTGATCGGTCGAAGAGGGACGAATGGAGCGAAGGAGCAGTGTCGAGTCTTTTGGATGCTTACGAGACCAAATGGGTACTCAGGAATCGGGCCAAACTCAAGGGCCAAGACTGGGAGGACGTTGCACGTCATGTCTCGATGAGGGCCAACTCGTCCAGGACTCACAAGACAATGACTCAGTGCAAGAACAAGATCGAGTCCATGAAGAAGCGCTACCGTTCTGAGTCCGCCTCGGCAGATGCCTCGTCCTGGCCGCTCTTCCCCCGCCTCGATCTCTTGCTGCGTTGTCGGGCTCCTCCTATTCCACCTCCCCCTCCGCCTCCTGCTCCTCTCATGCTTCTTGAACCTCCTCCTGTTTCTGCTCCTCCTCCTCCTCTCCCACTACCCCCACCCCCACCCCCACCACCACCTGAATCTTCTCGGCCTCCTCCTTCTCCTCCTCCAGCTGCTGCTCCTACTGCTGCTGTGGGCCGGCGGGATTCCCCTGGAATCGATGGTGTTGTAGCCGTTGCTGAGGTACGTGGAAAATCTCTGATATTTCTTTTGCCCTTTTCATTGCCTGTGGCTCTTTCTTCTTGTCTTTAGAATTTTAGCTCAGAGATACAAGACTCACTGAGTTAGCCCCCCGAGTTTTGACAAATGTAAGCCACGCAAAAAGTCTATGGACCTGACTTGGTACGCAACCTAAAACTCACTTTTTTACTTTCTAAAGTATAAAGTTGAGTACTCACCTAAAATCTTTAATTTCAAATCAAACCTTTCTAACTGCTTCACTCTCTTTGTATAAAAGACCTTGACCAAATATATCAAATGACGGAGACCACTTCCATCTTAATATTTAATCAGTCAAGTCATCTTAATCTTTTTTTTTTTTTTAATAACGTAGATAGGCTAATTTTGATAGATATGTGTAAATCTCAATCTCTACACCGCTTATGTCTATGGAAAATGACTCCGTGAATCAAACTCAAAATCCCACCTCATGAAACTTAGGCCAATCCTTTGATGTAGAACGGAATAGTTCTAAAGATTCACAGACACTTTTTTTCTTCTTCCCAATTTGACATGACCTTGCTTGTGAGGAATAAATGGAGGGTGTATGGAGGGTCAAGAACAACATGGATCAATTGATTTTCTTCAATTGGGTTTCTTCTCATCTTCTGGGTTGCTTTTTTTAGTGCATTCATTGAATTACTGTTGTAAAATAAAATTCAAAGTTAGCAATTTGGTCTTTTCCAAATTGGCGCAAAGTGTAAGGTCTTTGACTGTTTGATAGATGATATGTGGTCCTTGATGTAAGGTAGGGGGTGGCCTTACTGAGTCTACCTATTCTTGTAAGGTTGTAACCCAGAATCATAATGAAGGACTCATAACTTCTGAATTACTGTTGAGATTGCAGGAAACAATCAATGCTCCAACAAGCACATACCCATTACAGGGATGTTAAGTTCTCCCTCTTTTAGTAATGACAGATGAGTAGAACTCCCTGTTTTAACTCAACAGTCATGTGTTGTATGACTGAGGAACAGCAACTTGGGGTGAACTTGAGAAAGATCTTACATTCATTTGTGTTTTTTGATGATGAACTCCTCAAGACATCCTCTTCTTCTTTTTGATTAAGAGGGTATTGGATAATTTTGGATGATATCGAGTTTCTACGGAATTCAAATATGAAATCTTTGGTTCTTGAGCTCCAGCCAGTTGAACTATTTTGTACGGAAAATTTTACTTCATTTGAAGAACCAATCTATTGATATAGTCAGGATATTTGAATTGCAATTAAGATGGTTAAAAAGTGGTGTATCGGTCGGTCGATGTGCATTAGTCGGCTGACACGCTGGGCCAATTTTTGAATCTTTGAAATGGATCATTAAGATCAAGGCTTGATATGTAATCCACCTATTAAGTCAAGTAAATCGTTTTTAACCATGGTATCCTTCCTGATTAAATAGTCAAAATCTCATGTGAATTGAGTCAATTGACACCTCTTCCTTGTGATAGTAAAAAACTCAGCTTCAGGTCTTCATTAGAAGTTGTTAAGCATCCATGACGATGATTAGATGCTGTTGATATGATTAATTCATATTTTATACTAATGTAAGAGACTCGTCCTTTTGTCTAAAATGATTTGATATCCACCATATTTTCTATTTTCATAGTGTCACTTAAAAACCCGTCGATCCTTCGAGTCTTCGGCACATGCCCGAGTAACAAGATCATATTTAAGACTCTGAAAACATTTGGTTGACTCAGTTTGAGTTTCTTTTAGTCAATCACTCTTAACTATGGGTGCAACTTGGGTTAGGGTCGACATGAATGAATCCGAAAAATGGGCAAGCTAATTCAACCTAAATTTTGACCTGGTTTTAATTTGGACTATGCTAGAGTCGTGCTTTGTATAGCCTGGTCTGTCTAAATGACCTGAATTATATATAAAAAGTACCTACTATTTATTTTTATATTTTTTTTATTACAATGATTATGTTTTAAAAGAAGAATTTGTTTTTATAGATGTCTCTTTTCTTGAAACATACTAATATAATATATTTAGACCTAATCATTTATTCGTTAAACTCGATTCAAATTGTTGATTTAAAAATGAGTTTAGAATTATGAATGGCTATTTAAAAATATTGCTTGACATATCTAAAAATATCAACTAAATGTGATGAGTTTTTCAGTTGACCAATATTTTGACATCAATAGCTATTTAAATCTCATTTCTCAACTCTCCGTTTGTACTTTCTTGATAGGAAAATGGTTTGGAGGCTAGGCCTTTTGGCAATGGACCGAGCAACGTTCCCATAGACACAGATAGTAGCACACCCACATGCAGCAGAGATAAAGAAACACCAAAGAGGAAAAGGAAGAAGAAAAGGGAGGAGGAAGAAAGCGACAACCGAGATCTGGCCGACAGTGTACGGTGGTTGACGGAGGTGGTGGTGAGGTCAGAGCAGGCAAGGATTGAGACAATGAGAGAGTTGGAAAGGATAAGAGCAGAAGCTGAGGCAAAGAAGGGAGAAATGGATCTCAAGAGAACTGAGATCATTGCCAAAACACAGTTGGAGATAGCTAGGCTTCTTGTAGGGAAGGGTGAAGACCTTTGATGCTATGTTTAAAGAAGTTTAGAGGATAGTAGCAGACAAGAATTCAGAGGAGATGCTTAAACACCATATATATGAGAGCTTGCTCTTTCACCACCTCGATGCTGCATAGCTAGTATGTCATGAAGGAATAGTCGGGCGAGACACCTGAATACCTTGATTATAAAAAAAAAGGAAAAAATTGATACATAGCTAGTTGTTATTATATTTGAATAATGTTGTTTCACTACTTATAGATTTATGCATATATGAATGTTTTAAGAGAGAAAAATGTGAAACATCTTCTCATAAACACCGTTAATATTATTCTTTCTAAACCTCAAGGGGTTAGTGTGTTGACTAGACACCCCTATCAAGGTAGTAAGAATCTTGAGTTTGAATTTCATTGCACTCGAAAGAGCCACTTTCCATAATTTTACTCGACGAGTATTGTACTTGACAGGGGCTTACACATATCCCGATAATTAATTGGATGCTCCAAGAAGGTCAGGACACCTCACTCATTAATTTTTTTTTTTTTTTGAGCAATCATCAAAAATTCATTAAGAGAGGGGAAGAAAGTACATGAAAATGCCTAAAAGAATTAGACCGAGAAAAAGAAGAAGAAACATGATGAGAAGAGAAGACAACGAAAAAATCTCAAATAAGAAAAACACTCTCCCAGTGGTTGTCGACTCCAAGCTTGGCGAAAAAATCTGTCACACCATTAGTTGATCTCCCAATTTTGACAAAGGAGACACCCATCCTACTTGCCAAGTCTCTCACCTCCCTAACGACATTGGTCAATCTACAAGGTGGGCGTTTCACACCTGAAGCCCATTTAAGAGCGTTGGCTGAATCCCCTTCAATAATCAAGCTTCCTTGGCCATAAACCTGCCAAATAACAAAAGCTCTTCTAATACTGAGAATTTCTTCTTCATTTGCATCCTTCACTCCTATTGACTTATTGAACATGATGGATGTTTCACCCAAATGATTTCTGAGTACTCCGTCAATCCCTGCAGGACACGGATTTCCTCTACGAGCTCCATCAATGTTGAATTTTCAAGTACCCAATTGAGGGGAACTCCAACTCTCCTTCCTCTTAACCTTCTTATCTTGACCTTTCAAGCAGCCCTCTCATGATAGAAGTCATTCATTTTAAAACCCTTAAAATTAGGATCCGCTAAAAGCCATCTAAACCATCTCCATTTTAAGACCCTTAAAATTAAAAAAAAATTATTGTATATCTTATTGTATCTTAAATGGTTTCTAATTCCAAATTTTTTGGCTCTTTACATGTCATTATGACTATTAATTTGGATTTCAATTGACTATTAATTTGTGTTAATGTTTTTTATAGAACTAGATGTTCTTTGCAAGAGTTAGATAATGAAAAATAGAAAATGTGCAGTTTCCAATAAAAAGGAAACAAGGAAGTTGCTAGAAAATTAAAAAGAGATTTGAGCATTGGACAAATCTTTTGGGATATTTTGGTAGACAAGTACTCTTTCAAAAAAATTAAAACTTACTTTTTCAAAATATAAATAAATAGTGACACATTATAAAATTAAACAAAAAATAGACCTTAAAATTTAAAATTCATGCCCAACTGTAGTTTTAAAATCAATATATTAAATTCATATAGCATATACTCCCTCCGTCCCATTTTAGTTATCTCATTTAAAATATTTGTATTTTTTAAGAAACTCTCTATATAAGACTAATACTTATGTGATCTCATCAATTTTCAACACATTTTATACTATTCAAATACAAATGAGACAACTATTTGGAACAATTCCAAAATCTATATAGGACAACTAATTTGGACACAGGGAGTATTAAAATAAGGCAAAATTAAAGATTCTTTACAAAATTAGAAAAACAACCTTGTTATAATACAAATAAATAATAGAGTTTTTGTATAAAAAAAATCAGGCTTATTCTAAAATATCTTATGGTTAAGTCGGATCAATAGCTAGAATCGGGTCACTCGGGTCATTTTCAAAATTTGAAAACTTGAGGATTTCTTAGTTGAATAAAATTAAAATGTTTTAATATAATATAATTGTATTTTATATATAATTACAAAGAGAATGCAAATATTGTTTCATGCATTTTGAAACTCTTCATTTTTTTATTTTGTGAACTTTCTTACTTTATTTTTATTTTTTTATCTATTATAAATTTTTAGTTTGTCTCCATGATTACTATATCTTTACAATTTATTAAAAATACCAAATTCTTGATTCAGATTTTTAATCTTCAAATACTCTTTCTTGATTTACGTAAATTATCAAAATGAATATTTCAAATATCTCAAATCAGATTAAATCTAGCTACAAAAATCTGAATTTAGAATAAATCAACACAAATCCGACCAAACTTACAAGCTACAACCCTGAGCACCGACTGTATACAGAGAGGCAACCGGGCTCGAATTAGAACAGGCGGAAGAATACTACAGTGGGAGCTAAGCTAGAGCCTCTTATCCGCTGCAAGAATGATTTCTGCTGCCTCTTCTTTTCAAGCTCCTCCTGCATCATCAACCTTTCGCCATTTTCATTCCTTCAGTCCCCGTCTTCCCATATTCCACCGCTCCATTTCCACCAACAAAAGCAAGAGGAACTTCCTGTCCCTCGCGACTGTCACGGCTTCCTCAAACACCACCAGATTCTCCAACGGCAAGTACATCAGAGAGGACTACCTTATTGTACATACTACTCCCACCCTTTCGTTCCTTTTATTTCACTTTTGTCATGCTTTCTTACTTGTATAGGGGACCGAGTCCCCATCCACTTCTGGGCTTCTATTGTTTACTTGTATTATTCACCTCCTACCATTAATTTTTGTTTTTTATTTTTTCTATTTGAGTAATGCTTGACATTGTGGGGGTGGTATGAAACAGTTTTCTGGGAAAATAATTACTGGAGGAAAGTTGTTTGTGGGGGATCCTTCTGAAACCGTTTGGGATTCGTTATGGCTTTTTGGAAATGTTATGTTTGGGAGTTTACTTGAATGCATTCACTTTCAAGGGAATTCAGCAGAACAGGAAAGTGAGCTTCTGTTCAAACATTTTACAGAAAACAACCATATGGGTCATTCCACTTATCCAGATTGACTTCCTTGAAGAGGATGGTATACTGTTTTTGTTATACTAGCAGTTGATATCCATTGTGAGTCTCAGGACATCAACTGTTAAAAATCAGGAAATTCGAATCAATTCTTCAAACTGGAGGGATCTTTTTACACATTCCAGGAACGTCATATTTCCCCATTTGAGACCCATTCAAATGCAATTCGGAATGACTTTCCAGAAAGTCGACTTCACTTAAGCTACTTCAATGGCTAAAATTAGGGAAGTATACTTTGGACACATTAGATTTATTGAAAATGGGCATTATGGAAACTAAATTTTCCCTGCGATGACCATGGGTTGAGGGTGGAGTATAATTTCGAGCAGAGTGGTTCTGCTCATCCACTTTATATGCTTTGAAATCTTTGGGCTTGTTTGTTTTCTCATCTTTTATTCCTTCGGAGTTTGGCCTTGTTTCTCATGTTTTTTGTTTTTCCTCATTTGGCAGAAAAAGGTTAGTTCAAAGGAGTTGCAAGAGCTAGTGAAGGGGAAAAGAGATGTTCCTCTTATTGTTGATTTCTATGCAACGTGGTGTGGCCCCTGTGTATTGATGGCTCAGGAGCTCGAAATGGTATGTGTGCGCCCTTATTCATTCTCTTTGTTTTGATTTCCCCCTCTCCCTTTTCTTCTTGTACAATGTATAATAATAGTAATAATTATGATGATGATGCCATTGACATGGTTTTGTTTTATGGGTTATTCAATTAGTATTTAAATAAGCATTCCAAGGAGCACATTCAGTAGATCCTCTAAAAACAAGTATTTCGAACTGAAAATCTCTGTGAAAAAATATTTCAAGGAATGAAATCTTTGGTCAATGGTTTAAATCAACAAATTTCTAATAGCTATTGACTGAAAGATATTTTGGGAATTTTTGCATGTTTCAATATGTTCATGTTGCATAACATAACGTGCATATCTTATCTTCATTGGTAACTAAAATTTTCTGAGCCTTTCCCATGTGGGAAACTCAATATCTGATTTTTCGCTTTTATTATTACTAATTTTAAATGGAAACTGAAGTGTGAAGCTAATGAGTGTAATTCTGTAAGTAAATTGTACTGTAATTACTCCATCAATTTTCATTCTTAAGGGTGTGTTTGGTTTAACCAAATAGATGGGATCAGGTTTCAACAGCAATGATAAGGCTATGATGGACTTTTGGTATTGGGATATGGCTATATGGTGTAGGGTCTGAATCATCTTTGACATTTACATTATTCAATTGGTGTGTTGAACTTGGTATGGTAGATATATTTCCTACCTTGTACCAGTTAAGGAAAATGACCACCGAGGGGTGTTGATTATTTGAGAACTTTCTAGCAAAGTTTTGTTGGTTGTGTGTTGTGATTTCCTAGCATGTTCTTAACTTTCTTCCAATGCTAGTAATAAGATCACTCACTTCAATAGTTATCCTTCACAAATCACAAGATCTACTGATCTCATTAATTGCCAATGGATCCATATTTAGATTGTCTTGGATCAAGTTGAAAGACTAAGAGACAAATGCTGGAAATGACAGAATCAGATGTCAGAAATATCTTAGTTTGTATTTTACTTTAAAAAGAAAAGAAGAAGAAGCATGGGACTGGAATTGAGAAATTTAGGTCTTTCTGAAGGGAATTGTATGTCTTGGTGACTAATGTTTACATTGATGTAGTCCATGTTACATGTATCTTCCATGTGATTAGAATAAAATTAGCTAGAGTCTTTTCTTTGAAACCCTTTTGTTTCTTTTTCAAATAAAAGTAGATGTACTGGTGTGGCTAATGGCTAATGAAGTGTCATCTCTGTTTACAACTTTTAAAAATCACACTTGGACCTTTTCTGTAGGCACAAACAGACTTGATATATCTATCACTTATCTGAGCAATTGCCTTGAATCTAATTTCACTGAACTGCAGGATGTAGATTTGGTTTCATGTCCCTTCCCCCTAGTGGTTAGCATTTACTCTCTTTTTTTGGAATATCATTGAGAACTTTATTGATTTTATACACAAAAACTGCCAATAACATCTTGCATGCAACAACATAGTATAGGAGTGTCTTATCACTAAATTATATATGCAAATTTTGTACCTATTCTAGAGATGTGTGAACAAAGAGAGATTAACAAGGAAGAGACATTGGTTGGATGATGATGCTCGGTAAGAAGGATGATAGATCCATCTGAATCCAATAAGCCATGATCAAGTTCTTAAGAAATTGTACATTTGGCTTGTATAATTGAAATGGGTCAAATGCATTGCTAAAGCTATTAAACCCATTGAGGTGAATCTCCAAATGAGTAATTTCTATGAGAACTTGATCGACATCTTGTGGGGCCCACTTCTGTTCTTGTGGGACCCACATCTGCGCCATCGTTGGCTAAAATATTCTCATTATGGAAAGTCAACTCTATTATGTATGATTGATTGTAATTAGTTGTAACTAGCCATTATTTTATTTGTTTCCAAAATCAGCCATCTTGATTGGCTCTCTGTATATTATTTGTACTTATAATTTCCTCTGGTTTCATACACATTCAATACAATAGAGAGAAAGAATTCTTCTCCATAATTTCTCTTTCTCATCTTCTTTTCCTTCTTATTATTATATTCTACATGGTATTAGCCAGAAATGATTAGGGAAGAGTTTCTACATTGACCTGTCTCATGCCTTGTTGATGTCAACCGTTAATGCCCTTATTGGCTGGATAGGAGAAGTTAGACTTGTGCCAAAGGATTTGCCCTTTCGTAGAATCCCCTTAGAAACGGGGAACTATCTGGAAAAGAGATTTTGAGGAGGAACCTTGGATATTGGATGGTGTTAAGACATGTGGCTTTGATGGGTTTAATGTTAGATCTAAATCTTGTTGGAATATAGTGGGTGGGGATTTTACGAGAGTTTTTAAAGAATTTCATGAGAGGGGAACCATTTATAGAGAATAGAAGACAACCTTGATTACCTTGATATCCAAGAGGCAAGGCCCTATAGATTTGTTCCACTTTAGACCAATAAATTTGGTAGGTTGTGTATATATTTTGTTAGCAAAAGTCCTAGCAGGATGACTTCGGAAACTTTGAAATTTGTGATAGGAGAGACCCAAGTAGCCTATATTCAGAATAGACAAATCTTGGATGGTGTATTGATAGCCAATGAAGTGATTCATCTTAGGAAGAAGTCAAAAAGGGTTTCTTACGATCATGTGGAGTGGGATTTTATTGATTATATGTTTGGTAGAATGGCTTTGGGGAATAAAAGGAGGAAATGAATGAAAAGCGCATTACAAGGACTTCTTAATCAGTGCTTGTGAATGGTTCAACTACCCCCGCCCTAAATGCCATGAAGGGGATCAGACAAGGGGGCCCTCTCTCCTTTTTTATCTTCTTGAGTGTTGCAAAAGGCCTGAGTAGACTTATGATGAGAGCGAGAGAGATTGCTGCAATCAAGGGTTTTGAGATGGGCAATGGAGATCTTATAATATCTCACCTTCTATTTGTAGATGATACCCTTCGTTTCTACGATGCAAGCTCAAAGGAGTTATTAGGGGTAAAGCCACTTCTAACTACTAACATGTTTTGAATTGGTGTGGAGGCTGAAAATCAATCTGGGAAAGAGTTCGCTTAATTGGACCAATATGGAGGATGAATTGGGGGAGGTAGTGACTAGTAGGGTTGGTTGTAGAGTTGAAAAGGTACTGATGTTTTATCTTGGTCTTCCTGTGGCTTCCAACCCTAGATGAAATAAGGTGTCGGTGCCAGCGGTGGAATGGTTTGAGAATCAATTAGTAAGTTGGAAGAGAGATTATCTATCTTTGGATGGTAGAGTAATATTTATTAAGGCAACATTTTCAAACTTGCTGATTTGATGGAGTATTGTACATAAAACATTGTTTATGATTCATTTTGTTTCTTTCTAAGAGCCCTGTATAACTCTCCTATACTTGGCTCAACGTCTCTGTATCACTTACATAATTTAATGAAATTATTTGTTATTGTTTCAAAAAAAACTTGCTATATTATTTTCTCACATTAGGATGCCAAGAGTAACAAAGAGACTTGAGAAAAATTAAAGTGATTTTTTGTGTAATGGCATTGGGGAGAAGAAAAAAACACACTTGGCTAAGTGGGAGGAGGTAATGAAATTGAAAGGGGGTTTAGGTTTGGTTATATATTGGTTTTGAAATGATGCACTACTTTGCAAATGGCATTGGAGATATAGGGATCAAACCCACTCTCATGGCATAGAGTACTAGAAGTTGTTAATGGGTGAAGGGGGGTTGGGGGAGGGGGAAGGAAGGGAATGGAATTTTTTTAAAAAAAATATTTGGGATGGAATTTACATCAAATGTAGAAAAAGAAGGGGACTGTTCTGGTGGCAATGGAAAGTCTTTGTGAGAGGTTTGAGATTTCTACTAGGAAAAGGTGACGGTTTTTTTTTTGGAATGGCTTGTGGTTGGGAGAATCTAGGTTGAAGGAGACTTCTCCTGGTTGTACAATCTAGCTATGAACAAGAATTCTAAGGTGAACCAGAATTATGAGATCCTTGGTAGAACAATAGTGTGGTCAATCAGGTTTCATATACCATTTAGGTAGGGATTGGGAATCTCAGAGTTTCATCCAACTTCTTGAGGCCTTGAATGAATCTGTGATTGATGTTGAGGAGGAAGATATTAGGATTTGGTCAGTTGATTTGTATAGTATGTTTACAATCAAAGGAGCCTGGAAAGATATGCATAGGGGTTTGATTATCCCCATTGGCCATAATTTGTCGTAGTATTTGCCATCTAAGTTCAGCATTTTTGTGATTGTGTGGTAAAAGGGAAAGTATTGAAGTTTGCAGAGAAGAAAGTCATCTCAGACAATGTAGAGGCATAGGGGTTGATTATCCCCGATTGGCCAAATTTGTAGAAGTATTTGCTATCTAACTCAAACCTTTTTGTGATTGTCTGGTAGAAGGGAAAGTATTGACTTTTGCAGAGAAGAAAGTCATCTCAGACAATGTAGACCTATCTTGTGTTTTATGGGAGGGAAAGGTGGAGGATGTAGATCATCTATTTTCTTTGTGCCTCTTTGTAATGGTAATATGGAATATGTTTGATGGTTTGCACTTGGCTTATGGAAAAATCTATCTTGGAGGCCTTGGGAAACTGGTAGGAGGGGGTTTTAGAGAGCAAAGCTTGCTTGGATTATGATTCTAACAATCACTTTTGGCTGGATTTGAAGTTAAACAAATGCTAAAATCTTCGAATCAAGATTATGCTGGAAGCTCTTGAGGAAACACGACCTCTCTGCTCGTTTGCTCGTTTGGCTTCTGAATTGCAAGGAATATGAGGGATTAGATGTTGATGACCTCTTTAGGGACTGGTCAGACTGTAGGAAAGGTGGTTGGGTAAAGAACAAGCCTATATATCATTGGTGCCTGCCACTGGGAAGGTATGTTAAATTATATATATATATATATCGAGTTCTACTTTCTACCTATGATTCATGGATTGGCAGGGACATGCCATGGGTATGCCGATGAGATGTACTTCATACGTAAGAATGAAGTACCAAATGTATATGGAGCATCGCCTATTTTGGGTAAGAAGCAAAACCTTTTCAGAAGCTTTCTTCTATGTCATGCGACACTCTTACATGTCCTCTACTACCATCGCATTCCAAAGTCTTTATCGGTGTCTGTCTTCTTGTTCCTTTTGATGATTTTAATGTGCACAACATTGTGTGATTTACATACAAAGCATCTGTTTTCAATAATGCAATCCTCTCCCTCTTTCCTGGTGCTCCCACGGTATTTCATCATTTTTCTTTTGTATAGGAGATCTCTTGAGTTCTGTACATGAACTGTCACCACAGAATGAATTAAAATTGCCTTCTGTTTATTTGTCTGTGCAATATTTATTGATTTGCTTTTTCTTACCTCAAGTTTGTCTTTGGTGAGTGAATTTCAAGAGAATTAGCAATGTGGGTTTCTTGATCCTATGATCTGTTGTTTCTGTAGCTTGCGGTGGAGTATGAAAACAATGTTTTATTTGTCAAGGTGGACACAGATGATGAGTATGAGTTTTCACGTGATATGCAGGTATGAATCAACTGAATATCATTGTCAGTTGTCTTCTAAACCATAATTATCTAAATCTTCCAAAATTGTGTCAGGTTCGTGGGCTGCCAACATTGATATTCATTAGTCCTGATCCAAGTAGAGATGCAATTCGAACTGAAGGGCTGATCCCAACACAAATGATAAGAAATATCATCAATAACGACATGTGACAGACATGAATACGCAGATTTCTGCTGATGCATCAAATTCCAACCAATACTTGCAATTCATGCACAGGGAATCATTGGATTTAGCAAGAGGCCATGTCGTTAAGCATAAAACATGCCTTTGATTTCTTTGAATTGGCTTGAAGCATGTTGTGGTGGTCCATGCCTTGGACCTTTTCATGGAGACTATATTTCTGGATCATGCACGTGCTCAATCCTCCCTTTCTCCAAGTTTCTGTCTGTGAATGTTATGGTACCGTCACCATGCTTCTGCCTGCTGTTTAGTGCTGTTACATGTGGTTTTTGAAGGTAGTATACCTTACTGTGAAGAACCGGTTTGGATATTCTAAAAACTTTGTAAGGATATTTGATGGCAGAGAACTGATTGGAATGTGAGAAGTGACTTAGAATGTGCTCTTCTAAGGCTTGATTCACCTATATTCATTTTTCACCTTCATGGATGAATTGCTTTTGTGTAGTTGATGGGGCCACCCGCAAGAGGATTTACCTGTTTCAGACTATTCTAGTCTCTCCTTTTAACAACAGGCGAAACCACCTTTTGGGCTTTGGATTAACAATTAAAAGATGAAATTGCCAAACATGGTTTACTATTTTAAGACATGGGAGTGCAAAATGTACAATCGTAAAGGGTCCAAATTTGGAGGGGAGAGGCATCCCTACTATTTATCAAATGCTTCCACATGCAACTAAGACTCTTATGTTTAGGATTCCTTTCTGCTGGGAATTGATGGAGAACGTTCTTTTTTATAACGAGAGACATTGGGTTTGTCTTTTTGTCCACTTGCTTCTATCACTTTCCCTTTTTTAGTGGTGCATTTTTCTGGGGTAGGTTTATGTAAGTTTTTTAATGTTGATGCCGCAGTGAGAGGTAAACCTTGCTCGGCTGAAAAAGGGGGAGTGGTCCACAACGATAGGAGTAGGATGTACTAGTCCTTTCAGAATCTATAGACGTTATGGAATCTAATTAAGTGGAATTGCAGGCAATTAGGAGAGCTATCCATCTTTGGGCTAGGTATGAGAATGACAATTCATTATCGAAAGCGATTCTGTTAACGCAATCACTTGGGTTGGTAACATAAAGAATCTCCCTTGAAAACTGGTTAGCATTTATTAGGGACGTCAAGAGAATGCATAGGAATGGAGACATCTGCTTCACACCTATTTCACACCCAGTGAACAACATCGCAGACTTCCTGGCGAATATTGGATTGCGCAGCAGTGGAAATGTTCTGATTTCAGCATATGGAGGCATATGCTGATCTTTAAAGCCTTAGTTTAAACTTTAAACAATCATTTGTTCGTACAGTAGAAAATTCTGGGATCGGTTTTTCATTCATTATTCTTGTTGTCAGCAAAAACTCGACATGTTTTGGCAACGGCAACCTTAGTTGCAGTACATCAATTTTGTACCAAGTGCTCTTGCTTAAAGCAAGTTTTCAGAGACGTTAAACATACAAATTTAAGAATTTTTATACAAAAATCTCTAAAAAAGAGAGAAAAAAAAAAGGAAGTGAAGGACGCTGGTGAAGATTAAATTGGAGATTTCTCGACAATGGCCAAAAGGGCATTTCAATGGTGCCTCGAGAGAGGTATACGGTTGCTTGTTTTAGGTTGCATGACTGGCTGAAGAGACGTCTGTGGAAGAAGGCATAAATTTCGTTAGAAATTGATTTTTTATAAGGGATATTTTATGGAAAATACTTTGAAAGTTTTGAATTTAAGTCTGCACTTACAAATTCGAAATTGAGTCAGAATACGTCCTATCATACATTTTTTTAATCAAATTATCTATGCTACTTTTTTAAACAACATATATAATCACGCAAATTACAACTGTGATCATCGGAACTGCGTGTACTGTTAGCATTAGAAAAAGTAGCACTTGTGTGGGTACAAGCTTGGGTAAAACTAGGGCTCTATTTCAGTGGTTACAGTTGTCATTCGTGTGGTTTTACTTATGATGCTAACAAAATAATATAGACAATTTTGTTCAAAAAAAGGGAAATGATTTGTGCACCCTATCTTTTATTCAGTGTGCACTTCCCCTATGTAAAATTACAATTTTCCCAAAAAAAGCAAGGAAGGAGAGAGAAAAGAGGAATTTTGAGTTTAGGCAAAATTGTAATTTCACATAGGGAGAGTGCACAATGAGTAAAAGAGGGGGGTGCACAAATCATTTTCCAAAAAAAAATCTATCTAACCATACGAGACACTTTGACCTAATTTTGGAATTGATAGGTGTATTGACCCGAATTTGTGACTTTTGAGATATTTTCACAAAATATCTCTTTTTATAAAATTTCAGCTGATATTTGTTATGTTACCTATGAATTGTTAGTCAAAATTTATAAATGGAAATAATCATCAAAATCTCTAAAATTTCAAAAATAGAACTGAAATTTTAAAATATGTTCAAAATATTTAAAATTTGATCGAAATGTCCGCCAAGATATGACAACTATCCATTGATACATACTATGTTTTATATTCATATTTAGGCCAATATTAAATCTGAAGAATTTCAAATAAAATTTTATCTAAAATTTGCCACTAACGGAAGAACTTATCGCTGTGAAGCTTCACTATAAACTGCATTTTCTCTTTCTTATAATGAATTTTCCAATACTGAAATCTGAAGGATAGCGGTTCTCTCACAGGATTTTTGTTTAATCAGAATAGAATTAGTGGATTTTCGATTTTTATCCTTTGCATGGAGAGTAAATTGGTTCACCAACCCTTCAGATAAATAGTAAATTAACTTGTCAAAATTCGCATAACCACTAATATCGACTAATCGAAATTTCGCATGAACAGTAACAGATCTAAATTTTATAGTTTATGCAAAATATTCAATTTTACTATTTATACAAAGGATAAAATAAAAAATCTATTAATTTATATGCCTGATTATACAAACATCTCGTAGAAGATCCTACCCAATCTGAATTGCCTATCAATGTGGCATTTGGAGGGTGAAGAGCATCTGAGCTTGTGGTTTTACTTATGTTGGTCCCACTTTTTCTTTTCTTTTTTCCCTGCATATGTAACTTTGCTCCCACGCAGCCATAGCTACTTACCTACACCTGTCCCCTACTATATGACCATCATTAAACTCTAGGACCATCAAAGACAAATGAAACTTCTCTTGCTACCATTCTCCATAGTGCTGAGTCAGTCTTTTACAACGGTTGTGGGCTTTCCAATATAAAAGATAAAAAAAAAAAATTTAATCTATGTATAAAAAATCGGGATATCAAGCATAAAATTTCTATACATAGAATCAGTGCAATTACATAGAATCAGGGCAAGTCTTGACCATAGGTAAAGTTGACGGTCACCTACAGCCCCAAATAAATAGAGCTCCAAAGTGTATAAGTTCCTTTATTATATGTTAAATAGTTAATAATATACAAATAAAGTGCAAATTCATTCTTGTCCAGTCAGGTAGAATTGTCTCTTTACAAAATCAAATCCGAGCTGCGGTAATAATAATTTTTTTATTTTTATTAAGTTATTTAATAATAATAATGAAAAACAACAATAATTTGAATTAATACTACTTGAAATCATTTAACTATTTTTAACTATTTCGAATTTAGAACACTCAAACTTGAAAATTTATATATTGATAATTTTTCTACTCAATTTAAAGCATAGGTTTATTAAAACATTAAAATAATGATAGTAACAATCATAATAATTATTATTATAATCTTCATTTTATTGAGTTTAATAATAATAATAATAATAATATTTTAATTAATAAATAATCTTTTAAAATATATCTATCATCTAAATAAAGAGAAAGAGAAATCTATATTGAGTTGATAATTTTGAATTAAAAATAATTTAAAGCTTTTAAAATTTGAAGAGATGAAAAAACATAGCTTTATTCATTTGATAAATGTAGATTTTATTAGAAGTAATATACAAGTATAAATCATTATAATTAAGATAATTTTTAAGTTTTAATTTTTTTAAAAATACAGAAAAATTAAAAAAATAAAATAATAATAATATCTTCTTTTCAAATGAGAATTTGAATTAGTGTCACACTCGAATATGATAAAAGATGCAGTACCAAAAGAATGAATTGCCAAATTATATAAAAAATAATAAATTATTATTTTCTAAATGCATGAATTGCTTATAAAATAATGTTGATTATACCAGTTACAGTTACCTATGCAGAAATAAGTTTTTCAAAGTTAAAATTGATAAAATCTTATCTTCGGTCTAAAATGTCAAAAGAAAGATTGAATGTATTAACTATCTTATCTATTGAAAAATAAATATTAAAAAACTTGAATCTAGTAATTTAATTAGTAATTTTGAATCTCAAAATAAGAATAAAATTTAAATAATACTTTGTTATAAATTTAATTATGATATTTTATTTAGTTTCACACATTTAAAAAAAAATTGTATGATTTTATTTTTTGCGAGTATTTAAATGTCCCATCTTATAAACTCATCTAGGGCCCCTGAAATCTCAGGGCCGGCCCTGCTTAGAACACATTAAGGTTAATTACACCATGTGAGATAATAAAAGATTTTCTACTTTTGTAAAGAATTGTTTTTATATTTTTTTTAAAAAATGAAAAGGTTAATATGAAAAATACTTTTGATAAAAAGTGAAAGATGGTAGATTTTTTTTTAGGCTATTGAACTGTAGAAAATAGAAATAATAAATTAAGCATTTTTATATGAGATGGAGGTACATGTTTAAAAGTCAAGAGTAATAAAAAAAATTAATGTTGTTAATGTGGGTGTAATTAATTATTATGTCCTTCTATTCAATTTTCATTTGGGAGATTGTTGGTGTTCTTTATTGTACGTTCAGTGATTCTTTCCATTTTGGAGAAAGAACCGATCTACATCTTGTTTCTACATGGACCACTCACCGCCCTTATATTGATAGCTTGGTTTCATGCTAGTATACAATTCTTTCGTGGTGCAATGACTATTTATCAAAGATTTAAAAAAGAGATAATAAATTGTAGAGTAATAGAAGTTTTGATTTTCATAAAATAAGAGTAAAATTTTAAAATAAAATAGAAAATTGACTTTAAATGAAGAAAAGGTCTATGATGACTGTAATGATAAATTAACTCAAATTATGTGGTTCTTTATAAATTTATATCTACAGTACTTTTTAAAATAAGAATTCTATTTAGAAGATAAGATCTAGAGGTACATTTACAATTAAACCAAACTCTGGAGGCAGGGGTTTAAAATTTGTTATCGGCCGATATTTTCCTCTTTTAATTTTTTTTCTTTAAAAAAAAATGTTTAATATTGGCCGATATCGCCAATGTATATTGGATATCGGCAGATATCTCAACTCCTGTTTGGGGGTGTTGTTATATGAAAATTGTATAAAAGAATTCAATGATAAAAAACAAAGAAGAGGTTTTACTATCTATTTTATGAATATTTCAATTCACAATGGGAGAAAGTTTTGTGTCTGCATATGCTTTATAGAAATTTAGTATGTTGATACAATTTAGTTTTGAAAACTTAAGGTTCTATTGATCCGATACAAAGTCTATTTGGTTAATATTGTATGTCTTTACTAACAACTTTTATATTAAAAATAATTGAAGTTTTTTTTCATTAGACGTAAATTTATTACTATAATCTAATGAAAGGAAGTCCGAAAAACATCAAGGTTAACCAGTAGACCTTGGAATGCCAAGAGGTTGACTTACTAAGTAAGACACAAGTTTTCAGTATTATTGAAGTCTTGAATTCAATCTCCAGTGACTCCAAATGAAGGATCATTCTTTGCAGACTTATTCAGTATTGAGAGGTTTCACACACTTTAAGAGACTAATCAGATACAACATCTAGATAACTCCAGACCTAAAAAACCTAATAGGCCTTGGCAAATTTAAACCATTAATGTTTTGAAGAATATTTAAAACACATATATTTCACTAAAAACTTTACATACGAAGGTAAAGTGTTGGCAATGGTAGAAGCAATCAAATCGGATGGTCCACATCTATTGGTACTGCCACCTCTCTATGATGACTAATTGGTGTCGAAAAGGTGCATCCATGGTTGTTCCCACATTGAGAAAATACTAAGATATCAATCACAAACTTGTGGTGATGCTCCAATCAAAAGTAAGATATTGTGGCCTCTTTTTGCTGAAATCGCTTTGGATGACAGTTAAAAAAGTAAAGGAAGGTCAGGTCTCTTTCATGTAAAAGAAAAAATAAAACAAAAATTAATAATTTAATTGAATTAAAAATATGCATCTTTTCAACTTTGGGTCTTGAGTTTCTTCGTAAAAAAAAAATCCAAATAATATTTTAAAAAAAATTGTAAAACCACATCAGTATTAAAACTCGTTAACAATTTTCATAAAACAAAAAAAAAAAAAAAACCATTACATTACAATATTACATAGTAAGGTAAAACTTTTGGCATGCTATATTTTATGTCTGAGAAAATAAAAAGTTTTATCACTGAGTAAAATGACAAGATATTTGTTATTTAAATTTTAAACAAACGTCGCATCATTTCAAATGAGGGAATGAAAGCATGAACGGATTCAATGTATGGGAATTGATTGTGACCCTTTTCTTCAACATTCAAACCTTGAAATCCATACCTCCATTTACATTGAAAAAAAACAAAAATTAAAACCTTGAAAGCGAAACCCACAGACCATTCTTTGCATCAAATTATCACATTTCAATTTCATACCTTTGTCAGCCTCGTCATCCTAATGCATGTAAGGAGAAATTTTTTAAAAAAAAAAATAAATATATATATATATAAAAGAGTTTTATTTCATCTTAAAAAAGCAGAGTATTTCTTCTTCTTCTTTTATAGAACAAGATCTATAATTCTATATGGTAAATTGGTAATAACATGAGATATTTTTATCTTTTTTTTTACAAAATTAAGTTTTTATGTGGAGAGATTGAAAAAAATTGATGAGGGAAAGAGAGATTTTTTTTCTCATTTGATGAGATAATCTCTCATTTATTTCTATATCGGCAAGTCAATCTTTTAATAAATTTACCTAATATCTAAGACCCACAGAAGTCGGCTTTTATTTTTATTTTTTCTCTACTGATTTATGAAGAAATGCTAATATATAATGAATTTATGACATGAAATTCAAAACCCAAACCAGAATTTGGAAATATGTAGCAGGGAGTGGAATGGAATTGTGGACTGATGTTATGTTAGCCTAAAAGAAGAAGAATGAATGAATGAATGGATTGGAATCTGGACGTAAAATATACTTTTCTTTAATCCAATAATACGGGTTTGAGCCCTCATAGATTAATCTTGTGTACTTTAGAGATAGAGATCCATCATGGAAATTTTACGTTGGGCATCTAACATTTTCCACACGTAAATTTAAAAAAAAAAAAAAACACAGCAAAACAAATCAAGGGAGAATAACTACACTCCTCATCCATCCGTCCATCCACTGATGGAGTCCACCAAAGAGATAGATCAGACGGCTGAGACGACAACGTTGGTGATCTCAGCAGGGACAAGAGCAAGAAAAGCAAGGACAACCATTATTCCTATGGGCAGAAGGAGGAAGACGAGCGGAGGAGGAGGCAAGGGTGGCAGCACCAGTGGCAGGAACACTAGCGACACTGCCAAAACCAGCAGAATCAAGATCGAAACCAGAGTGAAAAATCTAACCATTTAAACAAGATTGGAATCGAAACCCAAGTCGGCCTTTTTCTCTGCTGATGTTGATGATGATGACGACGACGATGGTTATGGATCATCTTGGCCGTTCCTTTGCTCCTCCCATACCGTCTCTGATCTCTTCTTCCTTGAAAGCATCGTCTTCTGTCATCACCATAACAGCCATTTCTTCTTGCTGTTATTACTGCTGGCCATGAAAAGGAATGATTCGTATTTCGTAGTCGACTCACACGAGAACCGTCTATTTCTTTTTCTTATATTTGTCGTGCCAGCGACCGGCACATGTTTTTGGGTGCGAGACTGTTGGCTTCTTGCCTTATTTAACGCGGCACCTTTCAGTGTGATTCCGCCACCATTTTCGTTACGATTTAAGACGGGCTATTATTATCATTATTCTCGCGTCCGAATTCATAAAGCTCTGTCGCCGTTGACGCCTTTTTTTTTTTTTTTTTTTTTAATCCAATTTATTTACACAAACGCATGGAATCAAAAGTCAAGAGTCAAGACTATAATAACCACTTATTATGCATAATAAACTTTGGATATTTACGAAGGCATATCTATTTTTTTTGTTAGACAGTAAAAATTGAAATAATCTTATTTTTATTTATATAATAATAAAAATATGCTTGCATGTATATACATTGTTTTAAAATTTATAAAAACAGGCAATGATAATTTTACTTAAGAGCCTAGAGCACGTGCCATGATCAATTTAAAGTGTTTTATATATTCTGTTGTCGAATTTCAAAATTAATTTACGTTGATAATCTAATTCAGATTTAATATTAAAATGAATTATAATTTAATGGAAAAAAAAAATAGGTAGCAATCCTCCCATAGGAATTTTATGTAACCAGATACGGGTTCTAGTATGCTACCAATTTTACCCTTATTGATTCACTTTCTAGATCATTTACCTATTCACTTATCAGATCACTTAAAGACTTATTTATCAACACTGAAAAATAGACTTGCCAAATGACTATTAAATAATTCGTTAAGTGAGTCGATCGTTGTTCATTCTTTTTTTAATTTTCAGTATTGCATGAACTAAAATTCATATTTAATTATATAAAACTCCCGTTAGAAAATTGCAGACAGTAAACACTAACTTGGACACAAGTACAAAAATAGTAAATAATAAATATATTAGGTTAGGGGCATAGTTGGTAGCAAATAGATTTAAAAGAAAGAGGGCGATGTAATCTAAAATTCTAAAGCAAATAATAAAAAAAGGGAGCGCGGATCTAGCGCATTTGGGTATGGCCCACCTATTTAATAATGCTAAAAATATAAATAAAGTTTTCTAGAGATATAAAATAAAGATTCAAGCGTAGTCTTCAATTCATCATACGTGTTCAACCTCAACGGTCAGCTTAGATTCATGCATCTGAACAACTTCTTCACACTCATCCTTACTTTTTTTCTTTTCTTTTTTTATTTCAACAATTAAAGTTCCAACTTGCATCTTTCCTTCTTTTTAAAATCTAATTCCATTTTGATTTCCACAGATGAAGGATAACGTGACAGGGACGACTTTACTGGAACTTATTTCTGACGACAAACGATTCCATTTTCCTCTTATCATAATTAATTATGATCCATTATTTTTATTTTTTTTAAAAACGATAGGTGCCAAATATCGGCTGATAAAATTCTTAAAAAAAAAAAAATTAAGACCGGCTATGAATCAATGTGTAGTGGACCTATCATGGATTGGCCGATACCAATACATATCGGTTTTGTATCGACTGCTATAGATAAGTTGGTGAAAACTTATGATATATTTTTGATAAAATGGTCATAATTTTGTCATATGTCTAAGTAAATATTATTAAATTAAAAAATATTATTTTAACCTGTGGATGATCATTTGGAATTTCCTTAAAAGATGTATTAACTGTTGTTTATCATTAGATTTTAGAGTAATGATTTGATAATATCACAATTTATATACATTTATATTTTTAATCTGAGCAACAATCAGCCCAACTTCATGCGGAAGCCCACGGCTTTCAAAATGATAACCTCCCCTTCCCACAATATTTACTCAATTTGAATTTTAAACTCCTTTCAAGTTAATTTACTTTTGGATTAAAAAGTCATTCAAAATTAATTATATTTCAACTATTGATTTTTACACTGTTGAAAATCATGGTTTTTCAAACAGAATGGATCTGACATTTTATGAAAAGTACCATCCTAAGAATATCTTTTAAATTCACTCATTCCCATGCATTGGAATTAGACCTGGCAATGGGTGAGTTCGGGTTCGAGTTGGATCAATATGGGTTCGAGTCTCTTTCAAGTTCATAGCTATTTCGAGTCTTATTAAATAGGTTAAGCCATATTGTGTCTCTTTTTGGATTTTGTTCTGATTGGATCTGAATTGAGTTTTTCCATTTACAAGTCAAAGAGACTTTTCTAATGAAACATATACTAAGACTACCCCTTAAATTAGGGTTGATCTCCTATGATTGTATGTGCATAGCAATATTCGGGTCAATTGAGCCTACACATTTATTTTCAGATTCGGTTCAAGACTAGCCATTTATAAAAAATGGGTTCTACTCGAGTTGGGTTATTTATTAAAACGGGTTAGTTCTAGTCAGGTAGATAATCGGGTCGAGATGAAGTTTGTCAAGTCTAATTGGAACCCACTCCATTAGATTCCATGGGGTCCAGGGTGACTGTTGCTCAGTGAAAAACAACTTATACTGCAGTATATAATTTTGGGAAAAAACTATCTAGGAAATTGTCACTCATGAGTGATTTTTTTAGCCCTATATTGGGTCCAGTGGGATTCAAAATTATAATCTTTTCTTTTCTCACCCAGCTACCATACATGAATTGTATTTGGATCCAATTTCAATTCATTTCAAGTCGGAATCTCAATGTTGAATTAAAAATTCATCCAAAACTAACTTCATTATTTTCGTTGATATTTGAACTCTTGAAAATCACAACTTTTTTAATCAAATGAATCTATTTTTTTACAAACATCATCTTCAAAATATCTTTCAAATCCACCCATCTTAATGTATTGTAACCTATCCCTTATGAGTGATGTCACCCAAGCCAAAGTGATTCTATAAATTACAAAAAATGAAATATCTGAAATATCTATTAATATACTCAAATTATCAAATATGATATAAAAATTGAATTTTTAAATGTAATATCTTAGTATCAGCCAAAATCAAAATGTCGACATGTCGATGACAACAATAATTAGATTGCCCTGAATCTACCGTTGGTTTATTTTTACCAAACTTCGACCAACCTTTGGATCAGCTCTTTCCAATGTTTGGTCTTGCATTTTTCTTTTTTCCAAATTCCAAAAGCTGTGAAAGGACTAATGGTGAGGCCGTCTCTTTATGTAATGGTCAAAGCTGGATAATGACACTAATCGGTTACATTTAACCCTTTAATTTTTACTCCTTTTGTGACTTTTGGTTTGTCCAAAGGGACAGCCTACAATGGTAAGAAACAACATTATATTTTAAAAAGACAGTAAATATCTTTACATTTTAATAAAAATATCAACCATTTCAACATACTCACATCAATTAATTTGAGAAATTAGTGACTCCATATAATACTTAAAATACTCTTCTCTCAATGATTAACTTTTGAGAGTGAGTTATACTTCAAAAATATTATCATATCATAGTTTTCTAATATAGTATCAAATCAAATTTTATGTTCAACCATAGAGTTCAACTCCATATGAGGGCAGGTGTGAAGTGACAAAAAATCTCTGAATTTGAAAAACCAATGACTCTATATTAAAAATAGTGTCAAACTCGATTAGGGTTTAACACGACTTTTGCCGATTGAGCCCTTCGGTCTTAAAAGTTTGAAGGATCCACAATTGAAATGAGCCCCACTTGAGTTGGTTGAACATGGAAATTCATGGACAATGGGTTGGTGATGGAGAGATTGAAATCTTGGATTCATGGGGCCTGCAACTTCATGCACCCAATGCTGCTGAGAATCTGTGACACTTTCTTTGGTGGATCTCATGCTCACCTACACCGACACTTAACATGTGTCCAATTGCCTTCGTCAAACAGATTCAACGTATATTTTTTCTATATCAATACATGTGACATGTTTGTACTCTGCAAATACTATCTACTCCAAATGTGAACAACTAAACTTCAAAGATTACGTAGTTTCACCTTTATAGGTCTCTTATCTTTTAATTATTATGATAATATCACTTGATAAGTAATATTTGTCAAAGATTACGTACCTCATATTCATGTTATCCTCTATACATTACTGTTAAAAATCCAATTAAGAGTAAATCCAATATCAAATCTTACTAAAATGTCTCACTAGATTGGTTTTTTAAATACTTGAAGGTGAAAGAGAGATTTTATCTAATTGAACTTCATCTTTTATCTATTTTTACAAACCACCTATTTACATTTCTTTCAATCTAATTTGATTTGGCTTAAGTTCATGTGTACATATAGATAGAAATAAAAAAAAAAGTAAAAATATTATAGAGTTTATTTAATGAAAAAACAAAAGAAAAATAATTTTTTTTTCTTTTTTATAGGACATTAGGACCGTGGGCATTTTATGATCAATATTCAGTTCTTCTGTTAAGATAAAATGAGTATGAAAAGACTTATTTAACTGCATACAAGTCATAAAATATTTCTTAAATGAAGCTTCAAGCCACATATTTGATTGAATGAAATACATGAGAATGGATAAAAATTAAGATAAAAAACAAGAATAAAGATAATCAAATTAAAATAAAACTTTATGGGTTTCAATCCATAATTCCATGTCGCCTTCAAACATCAGAAAGAAATATATATAAAGTTTAATAAACATTTAATTAATCCACATTAAAAAAGACAGATACATCGAATCTGCATGGGCATCAGTCGTCAACCTGTGGAGTTTTTTTCTTCATCCAAATCCTGTCAAAGTTCCCCAAGCAAATAAAACACCACATACATAGCAAACTTAACAACGACAGCCACACAATGATATTTTCAATCTATGACTCAACCGACCCATAACCCAATCTATGACTCAGCCAACCCATGATCAATCTAACTTAACCTATAATCCAATCAATAGCTCATGATCAATCATAATCAAAACACAATATCAATAATCTATTACTTGACAATTATATTTATTGCTTATCATTTTTTACTGAGACACAGTCCTACTAAAATCTCCACGGGTGACCATACTATCCCTAGAACACAAGAGACAATCAATTCAGCTACAACCATGTGAGTTATTCATTGTTTATTTTAATAAAGGATGTAATAATACCTCTGCAATTTATTTTTTATTGCATTTTAGTTCAGAACTAAGAAATGAATGAATGGAACATAGATTCTGAATAGGTCAGGGTGGTCTTTTGGGCTGACTGTGCCCAATTCAGCCTTTGTGAAATACAAGCTTGACCCTTTAAAAGTTAGGCTATATTTTGATACATAAACCCAGTTTTGGCCCAAGAAAAGCCTAAGCCTCAATAAGCTCAAATATTCAGTTCATATTTAAATTCAAGTGTGGACTGTAAAGATCGAATAAGGTTCAGCTTGACCAATTACATAATCTCTGTCAGGCCCAATAATCAGAAATAGGATCCAGGCCTGAATCAGCTAAACCAGGAGAGGCCCAAAGCCCAGACATGCCTGTTTGGATTGAAGCGCAAAAGCCCAAAACAAATGTTATAAACGTTTAATTTACTGTCGGTTACCAAAATGTCAATGACATATCAAACCCTTAATATAACTACATCGGCCCATTTCTTTACTTTAATTATTGTTAAAGATACTTATTACTGAAATAAATGGTATTATCGATTTTGGGCCATTTCTAATATTTGCATATTTCTACTTTAAATCTAATAAATTTCAGATTTTAGATAAATATGTGCTCACGTAGAGCGAGCCCAATCTAGAATATAAGCGTCAAATTTGATGTTCAATCAACTCTAGAGTTTTTAAAACTTTTAATGTATCGATTAAATACTTAATATTTGGAACTAGTGTTCAAATCCTAATAAAAACAAATTAAGAAAAGAGTTATCTAAAATTTGTTTGCTCATCCATTAATATTGTACAACTACACAATCCTTACAGAGGAGAAAGATAAGTTGCTTCTCTCAAGAACATGAATCTAAAGAGAAGATATGAACATTAGCAGAGAGATCAAAACTCCCAACCAAGCCTCACGTACGGTTGAGATCAAGTGGAGGATTGTGGCGATCAAAAGGCAACTTGATTCGACCCAATGAACCTGCAGGGTGGAGCTTCATATTCTCACAATTACATATCTCAATCATAAATCCATCTGGATCTTTGAAAAAGAGTTGGTCAATATTTGAACCATTTTCATCCTCAACACTCCTCTTTATATACTCTGTGTTCATCTCCTTCAGCTTCCTCTCCATTGCGTCCATGTCTTCACACTGTCAAAATTCGGCAATATATTTATCATTTTTAAATAAGAAAGTGAATAACCATCTCCAATTGCACTGGATAAAGATACTAAATTGTTGAGATGAGCTCTGATGAATACTATGAAGGCATTGATATTTACTATAATTGTGCAACCGACCCAATTAGGTATTAGGATTTGTCGCATTTGATCATCAAAAATATAGGTTGATCCAATCGTGGGTCAATAATATATATAATTATCTTGTAAATGAGAAAGGAAGAGCATAACATCTATAATGAGAGATGCCTCTTCTTCTTGTTATCTTTGAGCAGGTTGATTTTGTGAAAGTGACAAAAGTCCCATATCGATTAATTTAAAAAACTAATTACTCTATGTTACACTTAGATACACCCTCCTCTTAACGATTAATAGCCGGCTCACCTGAAAAGAAATATGGTTGTCCATGGGATCCAACCCATCTGTTTCTGGCGTTTCTCTTGCTTTCTCTGACTGCACCAAGTGAATTCCAACACCATAATTGAATAGCCTGCAACAATCACCCACCTCTCTTTCTTCATTATTCGAAGGAAAAAAAATACACAGAGAAAGTAGTGGCAACCAGGCTTACTTACCATGCACCATTAAAGTCAAAGGTCTTGGGGCGGTCGATGAGGACGAAACCCAGAATTTTCTCATAGAATTCGATCGATTTCTTAACAGATTTGCAAAGCCTGGATACATGGTTCAACGCCATCAGAGGCAACGGCTTTTCTTCCTTCTCTGCATCTTTTTCTCTTATTCTCTCCTTTCTCTCTTCCAACTGCTCTCTCTCTTCTTTAACGCTTGCCATTTCAACTTTCCTCGGCCTCTGTTCTGTCTAGCCGGCGACGGGTGGTAATCAACCTAAACGAGAGGTGGTTTCCATCCTAAAATCGAAGGTGAAAATGGCAGTGGTGATTCCACGTTGTTCGTAGGATCGACACGTGCCTGCATGTGCATGAGAAGTCACGCGTGTGGCCAGGGGAAAGTATTGATCCCAGTGCTGGAGGCGTTGGAGGCGGCATTACTGCCACTGGGCTTTCGAAAGCAGGACATTAGGAAAAGCTTCTTTTTCTATTTAAGAGATTTTGAAATTAATAAACATTATAATTCAGTTAAATAATATAGATATTGGTAGTGCTGTGGAGTTTGATTTTTAGATATATCTCCACTGATCCGTTCAGGAGTCAAGTCAGGCTCTTCGCTCAGTTTGCTGGAGGTCAAAGGGGGACAACACTCTTTGTCTCGAGGCACGAGAGTGGAGTTTCTAAACCGATCTTTTTAATAGAAAGTAATTTTGTAATTTTCAGATTACATATGTCCTAGTTTTAATTACGATAATATATAACGTTTCTTTTTTGCAGGAGAGGTGAGTGACAGTGAAAGGTAACCGGCAGGGCCATATTTTCTTCCTCTTTTTTGCTTTTGAATATAGTAGGTGTGGTTTGAATACGTGAACATACCAAAAAAAAAATCAGTAAATTCTTACGTATTTATGTGTGATTGATCTTTATTTTGTTCAACCGTATATTATTTGTATACTTTCTATTCTCAACCGATATAAAATCAACTTTTTCTCCTGTTCGATTTCCACAAATTCTAATGGGGTTTTTTAAAATTTTAATGAAAAATAGATGAAATTTTCTAAAGAACCCCCTTCCTCCATTCACATTTTTTACAGTTTCAATTGATTGAGAGTGTTTCAAGACCTTTTAAGGAAAAATAGATGTAGATTTTCTAAAAAGAATTCTCTTAATATAATCCAGTAATCTACGTAAAAAAAATGTTATTTTTACTAAAATTACAATTAGAGATGCTAATGTTGACTGCAACCCATCATTTTCCAAAAAATGTATTTTCTTTTCTCAAGGAATTATATTTTCGAAAGGCGTCTGTTGTATTCTATTTTCCAGTTTTTGCCTTAAACCTTTTCTGTTTTCACTATTTGTTTGCTTCAGCAAAATGACCATCATTTTGAAAGAAAAAAAATTCCTTCTGTTTTTGCTCATGATTTTGCAAGTATAAATATATTAATAAAGAAAGAAGAATCACATAAAGGATGGCATCGATAGATTAAAACTAAGATCTAAAGATAGCCAATCAGAAAGAAGAGAAAACAAATCATAAAGAGATACATCAAAAAATATAAGAGACCACCCACAATTTGTTAGAAAACTAGTAACCCCGCTCAGCATAATACCAAACTAATCATTTTTGCTCATGGTTGATTCTTCTCTCGTCAAAATCTAATGAGTTTTTTTTAAAAAATATCTCAAACTTTAATTCAACCTGACATTTGAAATCATCATTTTTAATCTACGATTTTAAAGTGTATCAATAAGACCAAAGTATTTAAACATCCTACCTAAATTTTTCAGACGTCCCACTTAAGTAATTCTTGAACATTATAAACATTTCAATCCATACATATCGAATTCAGAATGAAAAAGAGTGGCCCTCTTAATCATTCTTCGTAAACATAGCTTTTCTGTTGATCAATAGTAATATTGAGAATTATGTCAAATATAAGTATTATTCAATATGAGGACATAAAGAGAAAAAAAAATCAACTCATTTCTCTCACATTGATAGTAATCTTTAATGATATAACAATATATCCTCGTAGAGTTTATTGCAGTACATCATCATCCTTTTGTTTTGTGGTCATCATTGAAAGCCTTTTTCTCAGGGAGAGAAGAAGGGGGTGAGAGAGAGATCCATATGTACTGTCTCAAAATTTATCATCTGAATAAAAAATTGTTTTTCTATCATACAAATCCCAATCATAACTACTAATTGTATTACATCTATCGTATCAATTAAGTTTTCAAATTATTACTCTATTTCTAATTAGTCCATCGTATAAAAGCCCATCTAAATAAGTTCCAAATAAGAAAACAACCTATAACTTCAGGTTCTATCACTCAAGATAATAAAATAAAATTTTCAAAATAGGATAATAAATTTAGTTAAAGGAGATGAGAAAGATATATAATTAGGTTTGAAAATTGTTAAGTGACAATAAAATTTATAGTGTGTAGAGATTAAGATTTCTAATTAATTATGATTTATTATTTAATATTAATTTAAAATTATAAATATATATTAGATTTAATAGGTCAAAAGTTTAACTCGGGCTTTTAAATTAGGTCAGCCCAAAAAATACAAGCCCTACACGCAATCGAAATTGAAATCGAGCCCTATTTTTAAAACTAATTGGGCTTGCCCCCCATACTCGCTCTTTTTAGTTTCCAACTGGGGTCAAAATATCGGTAGCCGTACAGGCGAGATCTTGACCGATATGACCGACATCTTGTTATATCGATTGAGATTTGGCCCAAAAAAGAGAGAAAGAAAAAGTAATATCAGTCGATATTGTGGAACCTAGATATCGGCCAAGATGCCGAGATCTCGGTCCCATCGAATTTTGAACCCCTAGTTTCCATACATGAGGGTTAGGTTGGTGTGATTATGTGAGGGGGGAGGTGTGAGCCAACAATCTAAAGTTCTCATCAAAGTTCAATGCAAACATTGGATTGTGGGGACCCACAGTAGATCCAATGATAAGAAAACAAATTTTATATAAATTTGACTTTTAAAGTCGAATTTGACCTGTATGAAAAATAATATTTAACTAATTTATTTATTTTTATCTATCAAATTTAGCCTATATACTTAATCTAAGTTAAAAAATATTAACTTATTACTTCAATTTCCAAATCTGAAGAGCTCCACATAAAGGAAAATTATTTATCATTTATCTTTTTATTAAAAAAATCTTCTCTTATTTTTCTAAAATTTTCAAATTTAAAAAAGAAATTAATACAAGTTAAGTTGAGTTAAATAAAAAAAATTAAGTCGAATCAGATTATATCAATACTTTAAAAATTTAAGCCAATTCGAATTAGATTAGACAATATTTTTATTATGACCATGATTAACCCAATTCGACTCCTACCCATTACCATCAATCGCCACTTCTATCCACGTCCGTTAAATGTCATCGCTTACTCGTCTTCGTCGTTAACAAGTTCATGTATGGATCTCTCTAAATGTGGGTTGAGCGAATGTTACCCAGATCCGACCCGTTTACCTGAATAAGTCTACATCGAGGAGATGGTGCATATCATCATCCCGAGTCCGGCACTGATAAAACCTTAAATTGCAAAATGTTAGTGAAGCCATATTTGCAAACACCGGCCGAGAGGAGAGTGGAGAGAGTCAGAGAGATCTTTCCGGACTTCAACTTTTCTCCTCTCAGTTTCCTCTGGTGAAAACTGCTTTTTTCACTACTTCGCTACTTCCTCCTTTCTTCTCCCTCCAAGGAAGGAACAAGAAAACCCTAGATCCATAGACGATTTACAGATCTCTGCTAATTGATCTGAGTCAACCATGGCGTGCATCAAAGGCGCTTCCAGATCGGCCTCGGTTGCCTTCTCTCCCGATTCGCCCTACCTTGCGGCGGGGACTATGGCTGGAGCGGTTGATCTCTCATTTAGTTCATCAGCCAATCTCGAAATATTCAAGCTTGACTTTCAATCCGATGATTTGGAGCTCCCTGTGGTCGGAGAGTGCCCCAGTACAGAGCGGTTCAATCGCCTTTCCTGGGGCAAGACTGGATCTGGGACTGAACAATTCACGCTTGGTCTCATTGCCGGTGGCCTTGTCGATGGCAACATCAACATTTGGAATCCACTTTCTCTAATTCGGTATTCCTTCTTCATTATTTCCGATTTAGTGTTTATCTTCTTTAGTTATTTGAATTGGATCTGTCTTTGGGACATGCAATTGGATCAATTGAATGTTGTTTTCTGCCAATTTGTGCTTCCTTTTGGTTTTATTTGATGGGCGGAAAGTGCTTTCTTTGAAAATGAATATTTCTAACTGAGAATAGATAAACCCTTCTTTTTTTTTAGTTAAAATGTGGTTATTTTTAAAGAAAGTTCTTAGGCTCGACCTACTTAGGATGACTACTGAAGCGATGATGAGGTGGTAGACCTCCTTGTGCGGTGTAAGTGGAGACGCGTGGATCATGAAATGCCCGATCACGGGTGGACCTTCCATCTTTCAACGGACAGTTGTTGCACACCCGCTTCCTTCTGGTAGATTATGATGGAAGTCCACCAACGCTCGAGAAAAAATAATCCTTCCTCCTAGTCAGCGAAACCGAGCAGGAATCGCTAGAGACAGACGAAGCCATGGCATTGGTCGTACAAGAATCAAACCCGGAATTCGCGCTTGTTCCACCGGAGAAAATGGCCTCTCAACAGTTGCATCCAGTGCATGCAGCACAGACAATACCATTGTTGAAGAATGAGCCAGCTACATTGCTAGCATTACAAAAGATGCAATCAACGAAGGTCAATCCACCATTGGTGTCACAGCTACCACAAGCATCACAAGCATCTCAGGCATTGCAGAAGATGAAACAGATCAAGAATGAGCATCACTTGTTCTCTTCTTCCAACGACACTGTCGTGATGAAGCAAGTCTAGGTCACCCATGCGTTGGATGGTTGTGATGTCGATGTCAAGCCACTTCTCATTATCGTTGAGGAGATTTTGCATCGAGCTATACCTACTGCCATCGAGGTACCACAAACACATATTGAACTTGTGGATGACAAGGCTTACCATGAAGGGCGAACCGACATATTCGACATGCTAGAACCTTCAAAATACAAAGAAGGAATCATCAAGTACTGGAAGTTCTCTCATTGGTTACAAACTCGAGGATGAATTCCTTTCAACCACGAGGGACTGATGTAACACGTGGGAATAAACTGGTGTCATGCACAACCTAGCCTGCCGTGTGCTGTGTACAACCCACCTTCCTTTGGGGATTGTAGGGGGTTTCTCCATAAATATACCCAAATGGGTTGGGACGGGACCATTCTTCTAATACTGTTGAAACTCAGAATTTCCTTCTCTTCTTCCTCTCTTGGGACAGTGATCCCTCATCTCTCCTTCTCCACTCCTCTCTTCTTCTTCTTCTTCTTCGTCTTTTTCCTCTCTTCCCCACTAGCTTGAGACGGTGCTCTCAACCTTCTTTTTTTTTCTTCTTCCCTTATTTTCTACTTCTCTTTCTCTCTCCTTCTTCTCTACCTCCAACACCTCCCCCTCTGTTCCTCTTGCCCCATGCCTGTACGAACTTACATGCACCTTCCTCAACTCTAGAGCTCGCCGGACGGGCTGCTTCTCCATCTGCCTGCTGTGCATTTGCCACCCAGACGCCTCCCTACCTCGGCCTGAACCATTGTCTGCAGCACGCTCCATGCCACTAGCCGAACTTGTTGTCGTCCATTCAACAACCCTACACCTCCGTCAACCTCTTCTGTTCGTTGTTGTCCAGATCCCATCTCACCTTCACTAGTTCCATGCCTGAGCACCTATCCGTTCCAGATCCTGCTGTCCGGAGCCCATCCACCT
This sequence comes from Chimonanthus praecox, assembly GCA_022113865.1. NCBI lineage: Eukaryota > Viridiplantae > Streptophyta > Magnoliopsida > Laurales > Calycanthaceae > Chimonanthus > Chimonanthus praecox. The sequence goes on along the minus strand of CM039091.1, from coordinate 58,201,947 downwards.
GTTGCAAGCCACTGTCGTCCGCCTGTCGCAAGACATCGTCCGAAGCTCGTCCTGCCGTCCCAAACTATCCTTTTGCAGCCCCAGACCGTTCATTACCGTCCATCTGTCTCCCTGCTGCCATCCATCATCCAACTTCGAGTCATCTTGTCAGATCCTGTTCCTACTGCGTCACACCCCATCCCATGGGATAACAAATCCCCAAAGAATTGAAGAGTTTCGGTTATTTCTATGGCTTCATCTTGTACGATACATTGTAAACATATATCACCTGATTTTGCTTTGCAATTTGCATAAATGTGTCCTTATACAAAGTGGGTGATTATTTTTCCAAAGGGTATGTTTGTTTGCTTCACTTATCACAAGAAAACCAAGTTTTCCTATGAAAACTATTTTTCGCGTAATGTGCGTTTGCAAATGTCTTCATAGGAAATTTAGTTTCACATGTTAGAAAGAAGCTCCTTTTTCACACATTTATTTCTATCACCTCATACCCTATGAAAAGGTGTGAAATTGGTGAATGTAAAGCATGACCTACTCCACCTTTCAACGCCACCCTTGAATTGATCCAATCCCATCCTGTCAACCAAACTTGATCCAAATCTAATGGCCCTAAATTTGTGACCTACCAACCCAACTTGAATCTGATCCCGCAATCCAACTTGACCTAAATTCAATCTACTTTTGGTTCAACTCGGCACAACCTATGACGTGACTTGACTCAAACCTAACCTATGATCCAACACACAACCCAATTTGACCCGTACCCTACTTAGGAAAATAGAATTTCAACTCAATAAAATGGGTTGGCCTAATCTGTCCATTTGCAATCCATCAAAGGGGTATCGCTTAACATATTCCAAACTTGATTTGACTCGACAATTTCATGGGTGCTTGAGCCATACCATAGGCGTTTTGGTATTTTTTCATGTCTCTTGTGGCTTAAAATAGATTACAAGTCCATTTTGAACCATATTTGTGGGCTTCGTACACATGTTATGGGCATTGGTAAGCCCAACTTGCTATATATTTTGATGATTAAATGAATTGAATAGATATACTTGGCTTCATCATTATCATCATCTATGCCCTTTATCCCATCAATCTGAGGTTGGCTTTAATTTGGATTTGGCAAATTATTTTCATGGACCGACTGCCATATCTGACAACCGTGGGATTTGAACCCACAACCTCTAGGCTGTAACAATGAGCCTTGACCTGTTGTGCTAAATGTACTTCTCTTTCTCATCACTATATTTAGGTGTGTAAGCAAACTTAAAAAAATAAATATTTTGTGAGGAAAGGTTTCCTTTTACCATTTTTAGGGAAACCTTTTCCCATGGAATCTATGAATTCTTCTCATGTGAAAGTAAACAAACATCTGAAAAAGAAAGAGTCAATAACAATGGAAGAAAGAAATAGAAAAGGAGAAAATATGATCAGGAGATTTCTTCATTCCTACTTCCTACAATTAAGAAAATACTCTTATTTGGTGACAAAACCTTCTCTGCATTTTTGCAGTTCAGAGGGCGTCGATGCTGCTCGTGTTGCTAGTCTTCAAAAACATACAGGACCTGTAAGTTATTGTACTTGAATCTTTCCTGTGCTATGATGACATCCATGGATGAATGTGGTGGACCGGAGTGCACATAAAGACTTCATCTCACATCATTTCAATTGTATGAGTATGCATGTGCATTTGTGCACATGTTAGCTTGGAAGTTTTTCTTTAATTTTGCTTTACTAAGCTCCTTTGTATTGCTTATTGTATCAGGTTCGTGGTTTGGAGTTTAACATTAATTCACCAAATCTACTTGCTTCTGGGGCTGAGGAGGGAGAGCTCTGCATCTGGGATCTAGCCAATCCCTCAGAGCCTACTCTATTCCCACCTCTCAAAGTATGTGCTCTTCACTTGCTTTTCTCAATTTTGCTGCATATGAACTTACAGAATTGTCTGTGTCATAATTTGTATGTCACGCGCTTCCTCCTACATTTTGTTAACGATACAAGAGTTCACTACTATGGTAGGCATTAGTTGGTAAATTTGGCTATGTTTCTTTCGTTTTTAAGTAACCAAAAGAAAAGTTTTTTTTTTTCCCTTTTAAATATGATGACTTTTGTCTTTTCTTGTAAGAAATAACTTTCATGAACCAAGGAAGCCAAAAAATGGTAAGGAACTACAACTGTCTGCAAGATATATAACATACCTCACTCAAAAATCTCTTGATAAAGCTCCACCTTATCAATCTTGAGAAAGATAAACCTTCAATTGAAAGATCTGCCAACTCAGGTCTTGTTAAAAAGTTATCTGCTCCATCACATCTTTCAAAATGCTTGAACGTGACAAACGTGGATGCTTGCTAAGACACAGAGAATTAAATACCTTCAATCCTTCACCAAAGGACCGTAACCTCTTCAAGCCCAATATATTGCATTTGTAGAATCACTTTCTACAGTGAGGTAGAAAGAACCTTTTAAATTTTGGAATGGCCTCATTATAGTTTACCTTTGTCTCCTTGATGCTCTTTGGACATGAAATGAAGAGTAGCACTATGCTTCCTATCTTCCTCTCAAAAAACATCCCTATGCCTCTTTCATCATCATCATTATCCATTTTCCCATCTATTTGGGTCAGTCTTTGAATTCTACATTTCTATTTTATGCTATCAATTCCCCCTCCTCCTTTTCTTTTCCATGCGTCCTTTACCCCCCTCTCATGTATTGTAACTTTCCTTAAGGTTCCCATATCCCAGTCATTCTTCATTCAATCTTTTAATGTCACCCAAACCATCAACATCAGTATGTGCGTCTCTGTTGCCTGTAGTTTATCTACTTGTTTTTTATTGATAAATGTTTCACTTAATATGTAATTGCTGTTTTTATTGTCGTCTCAGGGATCACCATTTTAATGGAGTTGACACTTTTCAATCATTTATGACTCCACTAGCTTGCTCGCATTTTGCCCAACCTTACCAGTAATGTCCAAATCAGATCCTCCACTCGTTCTACAGTTGATCCCGAGTGTTAAATTTATTACAGTGCTTATACTAGATTGTTATCAATATCAATTTTTATTGGTTTATCCTCCTGTTTTCTGAGATCCACTAAACTTGCACTCTATTTATTCAGTTTTTGTCCTGTTAATTTCCAAACTGTCAGTCTCGATTTCTTCCTTTACTGCAATTCGCTGTTAATTGACTCTTGTTTCACTAGTTAATACTGCAACATCTTGGCTTTGAGGTCAAATTGTCCATGACCAGGATAATCAAATAACAGGTCAAAGCAGGTCCCTGGTACTCTAGTTAGAAACTCCTTTGTCGCTCCACATACTGTTCTTACACTTGTTGCCCTTTTGTACTTATCACGTATAACCTACACACATCCATTAGAGATGCCTTTCATTTTTAATGTCTACCAAACTAGTTTCCTCGACAACCTTATCATAGGCCTTTTCTAAGATGAAAGCTAAATTTAAATTTTTCTTATTCTCCTTGAACTTCTCCAAAAGTTTTTTCAAAACAAAAATGGCTTCTATGGAGGACCTACTTGGCATGAACTGAACTTGATTGTCATATTAAGCGTTTTTCTACTACTTTCTTTCAAAGTTCCATATTACTTGGCTTGAACTGAACTTGATTGTCATGTTAAGCGTTTTTCTACTGCTTTCTTTCAAAGTGCCATATTATACTCATTAGCTTAATGCCTCGATAGTTGTCAATTTTTGAATTTCACCATAACTTTTTTTCGACATTCTTTGGAAAACTAAGATTTTTCTAATAACCTGATTCACCACCGAGTCCTGGTTTCACCTAACAAGATCCATAAATGCCTTTTCATCATAAAGATTTGCTTATGCAGCCACACTCAACTTCCCTATTTTCTCCATCATCAACGTTGCTTTTGGAAGAACCATTCCTTGTTCCCCTTAACAACACAACACTACAAACTTCCTTCCCCCCCTCCCTTCAAAACAATGGAAAAAACACAAATGCTCAAAATAAATCGTCATTAAATAAAAAAAAAATACTTACTCCCCTTATTTGTTATATGCATGAATCTATGATAACTAATTGTTATGTAGCTTTTCAATTTCAATTTTTCTTATATTCTTGGGGCCAGCTGTATAGTGTTCTTTCATATTAACCCTTAAACACAACTTTTCTTTTTCTATCGTTATTTTCATAGAGAATGAAAATGCATACATAAATGAGTTATAGGTTGAAACTTATATATATAAATGGCTAATGAAATGATCGGCGTAATGTTTTGAAAATTAGATCAATTCATCCAAATGAGAATGGTTGGATTAGCTAATTCCCTGTTTGGTCTAGTCAACATGGGGGGTGCAACGTGGGTCGAGCCCAACCTGTGCCAATCTGAAAATTTGGAACTCAAGCCTGAGTTGGGGATAAATTTTGGGTACAAAAGCCCAATTTAAATTTGGGTGGGGCTTGGTTGTTACATTCCAGTACTTGACCTGCCTAAATGCCCAAGTTAGATTCGAGGACCCTTACCATCCAATATATATGTTCATATATTTTTTTTTGAAGACCCAGGTGAAACCTCAGACTCCCTCCAACTTATGCCTTGGCAATAACCCTCCTAAAACTCCTGGGGGGGGAGCGCCGTCGCACTCACGCCCCCAGGTATGGGCCACTGGGACTTGAACCCATGACCTCTCCCTTCCCGAGGGGAGAGGCCACCAGCTGAGCTACCCAGTGGTGGGTAATATGATATATATCATATTACATATGACCTAAACAATTTAAGCCCATCTGGGCCTGATTATCGCATGGATCGCATGATTGCAATTTGGGCTCTGGCGTCAATTGACTTAAGGCCCAACCCAACCCACCTAATTGCACCTATCTGAACATGATTAGTTTTTGTACTCAACACTTTCCAAAGTGCATCAACATGAGTTGGTTGTATTTGGTGGTTGGACAGTTGAACATGTTGTTAGACCAATTTAACTGTTTTCCCCCAATTTTACTTCGGTGGTCATGGCTTAACAAATTTGTGTTGGTTTGGGTATTGGATTAAACTTCACTGGTTTGACCTCTTTCATGGGAAAATGCTAAAGTAATGGATTTCTGTTACTTTAGTACTGTAACAGTGATTATCATTTTAATATATAATGGTATATGGGTTGGTGAGCTTTATCATGTCAAGTGTAGAATCTTTGAGTATCTTAAAATAAAATAAATAAAATAAAACCAGAGACTATTTTTAGCCATCAGATTTAGATATGTTAAAATCAACGGTGTGATGATTAATTTTAATACATTTAGATCAGATGTTAGCAATCACTTTTGTCTCACTTTTTGAGTATGAGATGCTTCAAAAATCTAAATTCATGTGTCAAAAGTCATAGTTTCTAACTACCTTAAGCTAAGGTAACAGATTCTGTTACCTTAGCACAACCCTCTTTCCTGGCATTCAAAGTTTTGAAATTAGTTTGGCAGTTTGGACTTCCATTTAGTGATTCTCTCTTGTTAATCATTTTAACAATTTTAAAAAAGAAGAAGAAATGAATCCACTATTTCCCTTGTAGAACCAGGAGATTTTAACTTATGTAGCTTCAATGTTCATCACCATTTCAGTACTGGGATTTTTTTTAAAGAATTCCAATTTTTTTTTTATTAATATATGAAAAAGTTACAGTATAAGAGAAATATATTGATCCTCTTTAAAATGCCAGAATCGACATAAAAGAAGAAACCCCCTTTCCCCCCCACCCTCCTTCCTGCCCAAAAAGTATGTATCTACAAAAAGAAACCCAGCCAAATGTGTGTATTACAATTTACAAGTATCTTAGAAAACCCTCATTCTGATCCACCCCTACCTTCGATAGGAAATCAGCCACCCCATTATCTGAGCTTCTAACTTTGTTGAAAGACATACATTTCCTCTTAGAAAGGCAGGAGATATCCCTAACCATGTAAATAAGCCTCCATGGAGATTTCTTCCTTCCAGAAGCCCATGTAGTGGCATTTACCGAATCTCTTTTCACAATGAGATTACAAGAATCTGGATTTCCTGATACCACCGAATCTAAACTCCCTGAAGCCCACAAGATTACAATTGCTAGGATTCTCTGTCCCTAGTCAGTGTTTGAGAATTGTTTATTAATCTATCATTTTTAAAAAAAATTGGAAGGTTGTCATTAGTTTTTGCTATCAACCTTTACAAGGTCTGATCTTTAAGGGCAGTTTTGCTTGCTGCACACTTCCTTAGGAAAGTGATTTCAACATACCCTCATTCTTCCTTTGGAAAGTGCCTCCATTGGGTGTTGAAATAATAAACATGTCTATGGGAAAATTGCCAACTTAGCAAACACCTCTCGATGTAGATCCTACAAAGGGTATGATATACCAAGCATACCAATGCTGATGAACCTTGGACACACCCTTGTCAATGATTCTAGTGGCACGACAAGGAAATTTGATGTGTCTTCTTGTGCTTTCAATTAAAGTTGACTCTCTTGTGGAAGAGTACTGCAAGAGCCATTGCCCCATGTCTTTGACTTGTAAATTCTTGTACTGTTCTTGCTATAAATTGCATTAGTGGTTAGAAAAAGTGGCATGACAAGGAAATTTGATATGTCTTCTTGTGCTTTGTGAGACAATTAAAGTTGACTCTCTCGTTTAAGAGTACTGCAAGAGCCATTGCCCCATGTCTTTGACTTGTAAATTCTTGTACTGTTCTTTCTCTAAATTGCATTAGTGGTTAGAAAAAGTGGCATGTTAGTAGTCTCAATGTTTCAATTTTCTACTGGTCTGGGATGAAATTTAGGTTGCATTTTATTTTTAAATCAGCAACATTGAGGTTTTATGTTGCAGAGGTCCTCCCATCCCTCTATAAGGGGCATCAGATTATTTCTCTATAGCTCTTGCAGTCATGCTTCATAAACTCTGTTAGCATCTGACATGTAAAAAATTTACAGTCTAATGCTCCGGGTGAAATTTCTTACTTATCATGGAATCACAAAGTTCAACATATATTAGCATCTACTTCTTCCAGTGGTACAACAGGTGTGTAAGCAACATATGCTTCTGGTTTGTTTTTCCAGTGTTTTGTTGGAAACAGCTATATTTATTTTTCTAACATGTGAAATTATTGACTTCCTGGTTTTTTCTGTTTTCTAGTGGTATGGGATTTGAAGCGGCAGAAACAAATGATGCAGTAAGTTGCTTGCTATGCTGTATAGTTTTCTCTTTCCTGATTATGTCATCTAGGATCATGTCTTGGTTACCATATCTAATGAAGATCAACTGATATATTCAATTGTTTTTAACAGATTTGCAGATTCAAATAGAAGACGTTGCTCTGTTTTGCAGTGGAATCCAGATGTTGCCACCCAACTTATTGTTGCATCTGATGATGATGGTTCACCTTCTCCAAAAGTATGGGAGTTGTAGCCTTTGATCTTTGCTGTCAGTTACTTCACTATTAATTTTCAAAGGCTTTTTTCTTTAGGCGGTTTGATTTATTTCTATTCGTACACAGCTTTGGGATCTGAGGAACACACTGTCACCAGTGAAAGAGTTTGTGGGGCACACCAAAGGTAATTTGATCACAGATTTTTAGAAGTTGTTGCTGCTGTTCAGTTTTATTTTAATGTGGACTTTATTGAGCTTTCAGTTTCTCAATTTCCTACTGGATATCATTTTCTTTATATTTCTTTCTGATAATGTCTTCCATGCTACCATTTTTCTCTTATAAATTCAATATTTCTGGCAAGATGTGCTTTGAATCATCTATTAATTACATTATATCATTGCACTAATTTAACTCCTTGTGTGTGTGAGGACTATTTAGTTCTCATTGGTGTTGTGTTGCTGTGATATCTGTTTCATGGTGGACACTTGTGTTGTTTGTATCAGGTGTAATTGCAATGTCGTGGTGCCCAAATGATAGCTCATTTTTGCTTACTTGTGCTAAAGATAATCGAACAATTTGCTGGGACACAATTTCTGGGGAGGTAGGGAAGTATTTGCATTTGCATTTTTCTACTTTTTCCTGTTAGCTGCTTCATCTGCATTATGTTATTGTTGGCCTTAACCCTCTTGTTTCATACAATCTCCTGCTTAACCCCTCTATAATATTCACCTTTTAATGTTGCATTGCGTGCCGTTGTATTTTATGCAGATGATTTGTGAATTGCCGGCTAGCACCAATTGGAATTTTGATATCCTTTGTATTTTATGCAGATGATTTGTGAATTGCCGGCTAGCACCAATTGGAATTTTGATATCCATTGGTATCCCAAGATACCTGGTGTGATATCAGCTTCCTCATTCGATGGAAAAATTGGCATTTATAATGTTGAGGTATGATCGTCTTATAGAAGCATCTTGGTAGTCCTCTCATCATTGTTCATTGTTTTTCTAATTAAGTGGAATTGTGCTGTTTAACGGAACTGCCTAAGTACTAATAATGCCCAAGTACAATTGATTGATACAATTTTAAATGAAACTAGAACTGTTCATATTGTCGTCCTGGTTCAAAAAATATTTTCATATTGACTTTACCCGCAAAATTGTTATTTATCTATTTTTCGAGAGAAATGCTCATATACTTGTAAGCATATCAGAGCCTCCACTGCTATCAATTAACATGCATCCAAGTTTCATTTCACTTGGAGTATACTGCCGTTGGATTGGATTTACCTTATGCTTACGCTACTAAAATTTGGCTCCTTAAATTGGTAGCTATAATTGTTGTTAAACTCATGAGCCCACACCAACTTCTATGGTGTGAGTACTGCATATTACATCATTTCTCATATATTTGATAACTTTATTTTATTTCATAAATATTTGTTTTTGCTGCTAAAGCCACATTCATTTAGACATCCATTGCACAATGATCATCAACCTGTTCAGCTTTGTTACCAAATTGTGATGCAATTAAAGAAATGTGGTTGATAAATGCCAGCTTGACTACCTATTTTTTGCTGTCCCCCGATGTCATTCAGAGTTTAGAGCCCTTGAAGTAACAAAACATTCTTATGATAGAGTTTACCTTTTTTATTCTACTTGTAAAATAAGGTTGCTGACAAGTATATTTGATTTTTCACAAAACCTTGATGTTATGTTTACTGTTCATCTTATAAATGCTTGTAACCAACCATTATAATAAAATGTCAATAGTTACAATAGTATCTATGGTTGCCGACACGTGTAACATAGCTCGCTTGAACTTCTAGGAGTTCGCCCCTCCTAGGAATTACCTGATTAATAAGGCTTATGGGTGGTTTCGTGTATCCATAGGATTAGTCCCATCTCCAATGTGGGGTGGGGATACACATGATACCTTCATTAATAAACCTTAATGAAGTTACCTCTTCCCCCCCACCCCCACACCCCCCCTCCCCCCCACAACCTCCCCTCCCCTCTTCCCTTTCTCTTTCTCCCCCTCTCTCCCTCTCTCTCCCTTTTCAAAATACTTTATTGAAAAATGAAACACACAAAACATGTGTATAAAAAACAGTCAGCTATAATTGCCCAATCCCTTTCATCGCCACATGTGAATGTATCGAAGAAAGAGTTGTAAGTGCAACAATGCAATTAGGATGACATGGTCTAGAAATTTCAAGGAGAAGACTTTTCTCACTTTTGCCATAGTTGTTACAATAAACATACTTATTCTATTAAAGCACAGTGGCCATTGAATATGTAGAAAAAGGTGGAGCATGACTATGTGTTGTGCATATTCCAATTTTTGTTTTATTTAATGTCTTATCTAGCAAAATGGGAAAAAAAACTGATCTCTTTTTTTTTTGAAAAGTAAAGGGAATAATAAATTTTTTGGATCCTTTTTGGAACTCCCGTTTTGTAGCGATCTAGTTTTGGTGTAAAATTCCATTTTGAAGCACAAGATGAAGCTATTTCATTTTTTTTTTTTCTGGGCTTTGCTTTTCAAATTCTGATGAGACTTGCATCATGTACAGCATTGCTGACACAATATCTATGTCCTTCATACGTTACATTTCTATTATCTATTTTCTTTATTCATGGAAATTTCTTTTCTCTTTTCGTTTCCAAAATTTTCACTACTAATCATGCTTTCTGGGTGTAGGCTTGCAGTAGATTGCCATCTGGAGAGGGTGACTTCACTGGTGCTATAGGATCTGGTACTTATTTATCATCGCTAAACTGATTACCATTTTTTAGTTGTATCTCAGTATATCATTTTTTTGAAATCGTGTAAAAAATATCATCCTACCAAAGACTGATTCCATGTTATTGTTGATGCCATGTTACTGACTAGCTGATGTTTATTTGCTCACTTCCTTTTCCAAATTTATGATATCATCATCATCTTTAAAAAAAAAAAAAATTGATGTCACCGTCCATCTCCGCTAGATCTGAGAATGCGGGGGATGAACTAATTCAAAATGAAAATTTACTGACTAAACACATGGTAAGAAATTTTAATACTTGACGCAATTATAGGACGAAGTGGAGGCTGCTAAAAACATAGATTGAGGGATATGAAAGGGTTTGATAGGTTCTGGTGTCATAGAGACTGATTTTGATCAGTGTACTTTAAAATCTCACCATTAAAGGCGGTTCAACCCTGAACTTTACTTGATGTGACTCCTTTTTGAAATTCAAATTCTAGAAAACCTTTAATGACTCACGGTTTGAAAGGGTTGAGGACTTGAGCCAGTTGACCCTCAATAACCTTTTGGAACTTATTATTTTAAATTGTTGGGCTATTTTGTGATTTATTATTTTATTAGTGTGAACAATATATTTTAATGAAAACTGTGATTATTTTTTTTTATATTTCATATATTTTTTATTTGACCTTTTAATTTTTATAGTTATTTGCATATTCTTATATTTTAAATTTATTAAGTAATTGATTAATTACTTAATCAATATTATATATGATTCATACTAATGTCCATGGGTTTAAGCGAGTTTAACCATGGTTGAACTCGGTTAAATCCTATTGAATCCATCCTTTTTCTAAGATGGTTTAATCCACAAGTCAGTTTTTAAAACTTTGATTTTGATACAGTGGAGTGGAAATGTAGGATTTGAAAGCTGACCATAAATAGATGGGAAATGTCATTGATGACCTTCATCATCCTTCTCAAAACCCTGTCTAATCTATTTGGATTGTGTCATTTTTCCTTGATGGGAGCTAAATGTTCTGTTAATAATTTAAATGCCACTTCTTAGTACTATATTCCTTGACTTGTTGGTCCTCTCTTTTTGTTTTTTCTGGCTCATTATGTTTGTACCATATTTGCAAGAAATGCTCTTTTAGTGTGGGGAGTGTTTCTTCTGAAATGGAACAATCCAGTTTTGAAATTGTTTCTGAAACAATTGAAAAGCACAAAAAGAATTTTAAATAAGCATCTTCGAAGCAGTTAGGAAACAAGGTAAAGAATACATAGTGGCAACATGGAAATCAAAGTAAATACTTTAAGAATGCTGGGGAATCTGTATGGGAAACATGTAGGAGCAGACGGAAACCACTTCAAATTGATTTACTCAATCATTAATTTATTTCCAATACTATGTAGAGTTAAAAAATAGTGTTAATCTGATTTATTATGAAATTAGGGTGTTACTTGAAAGCCCGTCATGTGTAATTTAAACTTCAATATGACAAATTTTGTGTTGCTGCTCCAATTGTTATGATGAAATGGGTACTTATATTTTTCATTATATAACCTAAATATTTCTTATTATTAATATCAAATATTAGTCTTGCATGATTTTAGCCCCATCACCACACCCACCACCAACAGCATCAAAGCCACCGATTCCATCTATCTGGGCTTGCTTTTCGTGTCTACTTCTCCACTCATCTCTATTGAAAATCGTAGCCACTGTTTTTCCACAACCTAATATGTCTTTCTTTACACCCTTACACCAAGTTTTTAAAGGCCTTTTCTTCTTGTACCTTCTACCTATAGCCCTTCATTTCTGTGAACTGGGGTTGTTTCTATATCCCGTAGACATACCTAAACCATCTTACTTGGCAGTTCGTCATCTTCTCATTAATTGCTCTGCTACTTTCTGCCATTTTTCTCTAATTCATTCTAAAAGGTTATCTTCATCAGTGCTTCCCCTTTTCAGGATGGCATTTTCTCACATGTTTCAATTGCCTTTCATAGTTCACTATTTCCTGTGTAATAGTAAACTTCCTTATTGTTTTTCTATACATCTATATTATTTCCAATTGTTTCATGGTTTATTTCTCAGTTTTCCTTTTCCTCCTCTTTTTCCTGCTGTGAGCTCTTGCCCCTCATAGTTTCTCGGTTGAAAAACTCTGGGGAGACTTGGCTATCTAGAGAGTCTGTTTTTTAAATATTAAAATGGGTTCTAATAAAATATAGAGAAAGTAACAAAGACATTGACTGTGTAAATATTGAGCATCAGCTGATCATTTTAGCCTTATGATTTTCAACTTTGAAAATTTGATTGTTATAAGCTGTTGATTTTCATGGCCCATCTCACAATGTTGTGATGATCATATTGAGGAGTTTCTCTTAAATTATATCATTCATGAAATCCTCTATCCATCCCTCCCACAACCATATGGTGTCCGGTCTATGATAAATGTAGTGTCTGCCACTGAAAATGTACACCATAAATATTACTTTGATTAGCATTTTCACAAATATTGTTATTGTGATACTATTGTTGGGTGATAATATTAGGATATTTTTATAATTTGAGGCTTTTGTCAGGAAATTAACAGAAAAGTGTGACAAAAAATAAAATAATTTAATCCTAATTAAAGCATAAATGCTCATTTAAAATTAGAGAGTAGTGATCTTCTGTAGTTAGATGTTTTTTCGTGTAGCATTTTAAAATGGACACGAGCGTGGGCCTATGACCTGACCAAATGAAAGGGACCCTTCTGATTTGTCAAAGTAACAAATTCAGTCCATAAAAGCTTCTAATGATATGATAATAAGACCATTAACTAGATGGTTGAAATGCAAGTCATGAAATTCTTTTAGCATTTTTTTTTAATTCTATTGTCCATTTCAAGGCCTTGTCTCATGTCAATGGAGAACTTTAATGGGGTTGAATTTACTAATTTGATATATCTAATTGTCTTTTTTTATTTGGTAGGGTTAAGGGGCCAAAGCTATGCCACTGGTCCACTGTAAGAGTGCGGTACATGCTTATCCTAGTGGCCATGAGAGAGAGAGAGAGAGAGAGAGAGAGAGAGAGGACTTGCAAAGCCATGCAGGATGGAGAGAAGAGGGATGGAGATCGTTTGAAATTGGAGAAAAATTAGGATGTATAAATGGCAATTGGGAGAAAATATAGGAATAATTAATAGATTCTTCAAATTTGGAAAAATTTCAATTCATTAATTAATGGATTCTCAGTCCATTCTCCAAGAAAATAATAATGTGATTCGTCATTATATTGTGTGATATTATCATCGTAAAAATTAAAAGTACTGATATTTTACACCTCAGAAGAACTTAAAGATAATAGCATAATCTAATAGGTTTGTGATAAAGAGTTACAAGAATGATGGAATTATTGCCAATATTTGTGATATTGCCAATATTTGTGATATTGCCAATCGGAGCAATTGTCATTATTTGACTGGAAGATATATTTGTCACACGTGATCCAACATTTTTTCTTGAGACATAATGACGATCAGTGGAGTTTAATTCTATCTTATCTATCAGTTGTCACGATTTGCATATATGTATCTTCTTTCTTACCTCTCTTTCTGTTAATTTATCCAGTACATTTGAGAGCTCCAAAGTGGTTGAAACGTCCCACGGGGGTATCTTTTGGGTTTGGAGGCAAGCTTGTTTCATTTCATACTAGTTCATCTGCTGGAAGTGCTCCCTCTGGAAATTCTGAGGTAAATCTTGTACCCCACTATTACTTTTTTGTGCTTCCATTTGCAGTATGGTTCACTGGCTCTTCTTCATTTTCAGGTTTATATACATAATTTAGTCACTGAACTAAGTTTTGTAAACCGCTCCACGGAGTTCGAAGCTGCAATACAAAATGGAGACAAGGCTTCATTGAGGATTTTATGTGATAGAAAATCTCAAGAGTCAGAGTACGGTATCTTTGCTATAGGACAAACCTCAATTTCACATTGTGGACACTTCCATTATGAAAGTGACTTATATGTCGTCTTCAACTTTTTTCATCTTGAACAGATCTGAACAAGACAGAGAAACATGGGGTTTCTTGAAGGTTATGTTTGAGGATGACGGCACTGCTAGGACAAAGTTAGTTACGCACCTGGGTTTCAGAGTTAATACTGATGAAGTTGAGAATGTGAGTGAGCTAGTCCAAAAAATAACTACCACTCTCAGTCTCGATGAAAAGACCACAAGTGAAACAGGGGTGGCGAATGATACAGATGTGAATGTATTTGCACCTGATAATGGTGAAGATTTCTTTAACAATCTTCAAAGTCCTAAAGCAGATCCATCTCTTTCACTTTCTGGCGATGCCTTTATAGTTGAGGGTGATGCAATCCCCAACGGGGAGCAAGTACAAGAATCAGGAGGTCCTGGAGAGTGCCATGACTCTTCATTTGATGAGGACATTCAGCGTGCTTTAGTTGTTGGTGATTACAAGGGAGCTGTTTTACAGTGCATTTCTGCAAACAGAATGGCTGATGCTTTGGTCATTGCTCATGTGGGGGGTACAACCTTGTGGGAAAACACTCGCGATCAGTACCTTAAGCAGAGTCATTCATCTTATTTGAAGGTTTGTGTGAGACCTGCAACTTATTGTTTGGCTCATTTCCCTTGCAGTTAGTTTTTTGTTTGAAAACATCCTCTTGAATCACATGGCCCAAAGCACTCTTATCAGTAATCTGATCAGAATGTTATTGTCGGCTTGATTATGTCTCTCATTAGATTATGTTCTCAATTGTTGAGGCTGGCTTTCATTGGATGGAATTGAATTTGAGAAGTTTGCATTTGTATATGGAGAATATGAGTTGACCGCGTCTATTCTATTTTATAGAGTTGTTGTAATAGTGGTTCTATCTTTCCTCAGGTTGTCTCTGCAATGGTGAATAATGACCTTATGAGCTTTGTAAAGACCAGGACTTTGAGCTCTTGGAAAGAAACACTTGCTCTTCTCTGCACGGTAATTTCAATTCTGTTGGAAATAAAGGGATATGGGTTAGATGGTGTTATGGTTTTGACACTTGAATCTCTCTATTTTGCATGTTCTTAGTTCTAAAGACAGACTATGGTTCAAAATTTTCTTCTTTTTATTTGCCTCCAAGAGTGGTTGCCATTATGGATTGTAAACAGGCAATGAGGCACTACACACCTAGTTTTTGAATCCAACCCATTTATTGCAACACTTGATGCATTCATTTTTTTAAGGCACGGAAGTTTAGCTCTTAAGACACAGTGACATAGGATAGGAGCAAGGCTTTGAGCACTTTGCAAAGTGATAACAAGTGCTCTGTCTCTTGAACACCTTTATTATGGAGACAAGGTTATTCCAACTTGACAAGAGCTTGTAGCACAATTGGTAAGTGTTCATTATTGTTGCAACCATAAAGGTTCTGGGTGTGAGTCTTATTGGCATTCAATAGGAAGTTGGCCCATGGAAAACAATTTGTCAAATCCAATTATGAGTGTTAATCCCAGATAGATGGGATTGATATATTTGAAGGTGTTGATAATGATCATTCCAACACCAATCACGGGGTAGATCAACTAGTAGGTGCTTTGGCTCAGGAACTAGAGGTACCAGATGTAGAATAAGACACTAATAATAAGATATGGTGTGTCTTATTCTACATGGTATCAAAGCAAAGGAAAGCAGGGATCTTCTCAGCTGGGCAGAAACTGTGGGCTAAGTTCTGCTAATAGAAACTGTGGAGAAGACAGATCTGAAAGACAAAGTCGAAAAAGGCGCTGCAAACCAGATCTGAAGAAAACAGATCTAAAAGTTCCCTGCAAGGTTCTGCGGCAGATGCAGATCTCACCGCAGAAGAGGCAGAGGACGGCCACCAATCAGTCGCACAAACTGTTGGACAGTCGAACGGACGCTGCACACAAGGGCCAGGCGACCAAGCGACGATGTAGAAACAACTGCAGATCTGCTCTGCTGCTCACTCATATGGATTTCATCTTCCACTGCTGAACCATGGTATCAGCCAAATTTCGTTCCTAAGTGTGCCTTAAAGCACGCTTTTCTTCTCTCCCTTTGCCGGAGGAGATACTCGGCAGAGGGAGGGATCTCGATCAACACTTGAACTCATGTTTGCTGTTTGCTTTTGTCTAACGGCGCCAGCAGCACTTCAGGCATAGTTCCCTTCAAACGGCTTCCAAACTTTGCATCGTCGCATGCTGTTGGGACTCACCCAGATCTAATCTGAGAAGGCAACAACCTGATTTGAACAAGAGGAGTCCTCTCTCGTCAGTTGCTGCAGGTTACAAAAGTAGAGCCCCTTCTCGTTTTAGATTTGCACGATCCCAGATCTGAAGAGATCTGGGTTGCCCTATCCTCCTTGCTTCCGCCGATTGCTGCCGCTTCTTGTTGCTGCCACCACTGGACTGCTGTTAGCCCCCTTGTTCCTGTTGCCTGTTTGCAGCAACGGTTCTACCGTTTTTAATACAGTTCTTGGGTCAAGCCAGCTTCTTGCAGATCCCTCTTCTGCTGCGCCAAACATCTTCCTCACAGAACAAATCTCTTTGTCTTGCAGAACCTAATAGATCTGGTTCGTTTGTCTCTTATTCTACACCAGATTCAAGTCCTGTAGTAACCCAATGTCCCTGGCTTGCGTGCATCTGGAGTTTACCCAACGCCCTTGTACTTGGGGAGAGGTGGGGGTCTTGGTGTTCTTCGTTGTCAAATAATAATAATAATAATAATAATAATCATTCCAACTTGGTGGTCTTTGTGCTTTGAGTTAAGAATGATGGTGGAATGCATTGACTTTCTTTGATTAGAAACTACCGACATCAATAATTTTTTTGAATTCTTTGTTCACGTCTCATGATTCCAAGTGATTTTTTTTTTTGCAAAATATGGTGCTCACCCATCATCCTCGTACTCTTGTTGTGACAATCAAATAAAATCACAAAATTATTTTTTAGTCTTGTTTGCAAAGCACGAATTGTAAATCATAGAATCATTAGATTCATAAGTATTTTCTGCGAGTACATACATATATGAAATAACATATAACATAGCTAAATTGTAATAATATGAATAGTTCACCAATTCTCATACAATATTAAATTAATATTATATAGATTTCAAAATGAAGTAAAACAATATATTATTTTACTGGAGCTTAAATTTCAAAGTTCCTACTTCCAAAAATATACTACTATTAGATACTTTGTTGTAAAAAGCCAACAATAAACTAACCCCCCCACACCCACTCACATACATTGGGAAAAAAAAAGGCCATATAACCCATCAAGTTAGGTTAATTTTCATCTGTTTAGAAGGCCATAAATGCTGTAGGGCTGTTTTAAGTGCAAACCTGACAACGTTTCTCAATGCAAATCGTTATCGTTTGTGATGTTTATTGGTGTCTTTGTCTGGAACTTGTTAATTTCCTATTCTTCGAATTCACTTGTTTTTACTGTCTTCTATCAATTTCGCCATGACCATGGCAAGAGACTTAGATGAATTCCATTAGTGAGATTTTGGAGAAAGTGAAATGATCCTCTTTTCATTTGGTGGAAGCTCACTTGGTGATTGTTTGAGTGGTTAACAGTGGAGCTTGGCAGTTGGTGATGTAATGATGGGCAAGTTTTGGAAGATTTTAGAACTGCTGAACCTTTTGTTTACCTAGGTAGAGTGGCAAATATGTGAGTGCATGTTTTCACCAATTTCAATAAAGTATTTGAAGTTAATTTGGCCACCCATCTATAAGAGTGCCTATTTCCACCCAAAAAAAGGGCATCCAGATATTTCTTGATGATTTATATGAAGCATACCATTAGTCTTACATTTGGAAATGCATACTTGGATAAGATTCTTTCTTTGGCTACTCATGTCCACAACTAATTTTGAATTTCTTCATTTTCATCAGTCCCTTTTTCAAATTTATATTTTTAACATTAGCTTAAGTAAAAGCATCAATAATTTTTATTTTGTTTTATTATGCTGTCGATTATCTAGTTATGATTCACAGTAATGAAATCATAATATTTTCTGACTATATTTTGAACTCATCATCATCATCGTTATCGTCGAAGGCATGTATCCCTCTATTTTGGGTTGACCTTTGAGTTCAATTTTCCGCTTAACCCTATATATACCTTTTTTTTTGTGGTGTTGAACAGTTGGCACAAAAGGAGGAATGGACTGTTTTATGTGACACACTCGCATGTCGATTGGTGACTGTTGGTAACACGTTAGCTGCTACTTTATGCTATATCTGTGCTGGAAACATTGACAAGACAGTAGAGATTTGGTCAATGAGTTTAAAGCCTGAGCTTGAGGGGAGAGCTTATTTTGACCTTCTTCAGGTGATGCCTTATAATTAGAATCTTACTAAATCTAGTTTATCTATTATAACTAGTGCACTCACAATGGATATCATGTGTGCAGGATTTAATGGAAAAGACTATTGTCTTGATTTTGGCAACTGGACAGAAACAATTTAGTGCATCTTTGTACAAGCTTGTTGAGAACTATGCTGAATTGCTAGCCAGTCAAGGACTTCTAACCACTGCAATGGAGTATTTAAAGCTTTTAGGATCAGATGAATCTTCTCATGAACTGGCTATTTTACGAGATCGAATATCATTTTCTGTAGAAGGTGATTATTGCTTAAGATATTGTTTTACTACTTAAAAAACACCTCTGGGTACAATTTGGCATAGCATGATTAATTGCAACACTTGTACTTTTTGGTGATTAAGTCGTACTTCATTGTTAATGACTCAGTGAGGTGTCAATTGCAAGTTTGTTGTTGTTGTTGTTGTTGTTCCTACTACTATTATTATGATTAAAATAGTAACATGGTGCGAACCTGCACCGTTACTGTTGCTACAGTAAGCATTTTGTGCTACAGGCTCCTGTTAAGTCAAAGCTTCTTGTTCAGCAACAAAATGCTGGACACTTCTATGTAGGCAATGTTTTTTATATCATATTGAGTTGGACACTTCCATTTTTATGTGCAAAATCCATGCCCTTGCTGTATCCATGCTATGTCTAGGCATCATGGGTTCTCTCGAAGTATAAAATTAGTGCATCATCACCCATGCCATTTATCTTTTCTATTGGAGATTGGCTTCTGAAGTTCCTGCATTTTCACTGAACCCTATAAAAAATGATACTCTCCATTGCTCCATAATATATCACACTTTTCTTTACCACGTCAATCCTAGTCTCCATTGGCCTCTTCCTTCTCTTAATACCTTCTACTTGTATTCCTTAATTCTTTGTATTATAGCTGTTTCTGGTCATGTACTTACGTGTCCAAACCACCTTAATTAACATTCCCTCAACTTCTCTTATATTAGGGAAACCTGTAAGCTTTTCATTTATCATGTTTCGGTCTCTGCATATTTGCTGCTTTTCTTTATTTTTTCAAATATTTTAGGTTCCTGTCAATTGATTTTGTGGGGAGGCATTTACAGCCATCTAGATGGAAACAAAAGATTTTTTGTGGAAAAACCTGGTGTGGCGTGGTTGGAAAAACTGTTAGGCAATCAGCAAATCCGGATGTTGCAGAGGCATTTGCAATTATTCAGATATCGCATGACAAACATGAGAGAGGATGGACGGGACAAGCGAAACAGTTGCATTTAAAAAAAGACAAAATAACGACTTTGTTATCAATTATATGCCTAATAGAGCAATATAGTAATTAACCCGATGGGGTTGGAGTAATGGCCAAGAACCCACCTTTGAAAGTGGGAGGTCTTGAGTTCAATTTCCACTCCCCCAAAGGGTCACTCCCACTAGTTTTACCCGGTGTGTGTGGATAGGGAGGTTTGCTCATGCCCCAAGTATTAGTTAAGTGCTCTAAGAGGCCTGGACATCTTGGTCCTAAAAAAAAAAGAGCAATGTAGTAATTGTTTGATGTACATAAACTGCTACTCCCCCTCATCCACCACGTGCCCGGTTCATTTTTGTTCTCTTTACTCCCCATTCCAATCTGAATAGACGCTCGGGTAAGGATCCCATTATCTTCAAAACTCTTAGTTGGACTGGTCTTCGCACCTGATGAAATAAAATAGTTGTGTGCAGCTGCCCTCCTCTTTCTTCTTTACTCCAATGATTGTGCACAATTATGCAACAGAAAATGTGATTTTTGATTGGATGGAGTAAAAACATAGAATTCAGGAAGTTAGTTGCAGTCTTGCAGATTGGAATGTCAGTACGGATCTATGTGATGTCTTCTCAGTCGTGGCTGAGATATGCTTATCCAAATTATAGAAAATGTGCTTGAAAATATTTCTTTCTTCTCCCCATTATATGCCAGAACAAGCCGGTGTTGTCTTCCCCTTATGATATTTCCTGTCTTTCACACAGCAACCTGATAATTTATTAACAAAACACTATTTCTTTGAGCTTTTTTCTTTCATAATCCAAAATACATATACAGTCATTCCTTTTAATCAATTTATTGTGTCAGTGGAAGCTTCCCATTATTTTTCAAGGTTCATTCATGGTTTTGATAGTGTTATCACATAAATCATTAAAAAAAATGTTATCACATTATGATTTATTTGTGCTTATGCAGAGAGAGAGGAAACAAAATCATTTCCTTCTGAAAATACGCAACCTCAAACAGATACTATTTATAGTGCAGATCAATCCAATTTTGGCCTTGTCGATGGGGCTCAACCTTATTACCAGGTTTCTTCTCAGACAGTTGTTCAAAATTTTTTATGTTCATAATCCCTTTCTTGTAATGCCAGGATGTCATTCTCGACAAACATGTGCTAACATCTCTCATTGGTTTTTTCCTTCTTAATGATAGGAACCATCGCAATCACCACATCCAAGTGTTGCAGCCAGTCCTTATGGTGAAAGCTATCAAAATTCTTTCAATACTTCATATGGAGGAGGATATCAACCTATGCAGCCAAAAGAAGCATTCCAACAATACATGACTCCTGCACCATTTCAGCAAGCGCAACCTTCACGGATATTTCTCCCATCACAAGCACCACAGCCGGTCCAGGTAGATCTCAAGCTCTCTGTCCCTCAAGGAATGCAAATGAACCACATAATTTTTAAGATCTTATGATTTATGATTTGAATTTTACAATATGATATGATTTTTAAAGAAAACAATTTCAATCTTATAGTACGATTTTTTTTAACAAGCTTAAATCTTTTGTTATTTAAATGTTAGTTTTACCAAAATATGATTCTTCTTTATGATCCAAGTTTGTCTTCAAGACAGTAATTCATATACATGACTTTCTTTTTGTAATCTTAAACAATGTCTTCATATATGACGATCTAGATGTATGTAAACTACTATCATCACTTTTATGTCATTTTACCCATAATGTTTTCAATACCAAGTATAGAATATGGAAAAGTTATTTTTTACTTTTTAAACAGTTTTAGAAGATTTTACCCTTTTTGAGAAAATCATAAAAAATCTTATGATTTATTATACAATACAGTTTGCTTTTTGATGCGATATAATAACTAGAATGATTTATGATACAATTTTGATTTTCAGAATATTAAAGAACCATCCCCTCCGTTTTACGGAACTCGTAGTATTGATGCTTCCCCAATAAATCTTTTAGAAGTGGGTGCTATTCTTTGCAATAATCAAAATTGGCCTCATCATTGTTGTACTTTTGTATTTGCAGGTTCACTTAGTCCCAAATTAATGTTGTTCCATGCAAATGGTTTTTCCCCTTTTTACTCTATTTTAGTCCTCAGCAGGGGTACTCATTGCTTTGAAGTTTCAGAAAAATCTTAGGCATAAAAAAAGCTCTGAAGCATATCTGGAAATTAGAAAATAGCATCATTCTATCTATACATATAAAGTGAAGGCACAATTTTATATCCTATTTAAAAAGAACAAGAACATCTATCAAATATTCTGCTAGAGTTGCAAAATTTGTAATCTTAGCTGGTAGTATCTTGCTGCGACCTATCAATGAATGAATAAATAATAACTTCTTTATCGTCCAGGCAAACTTTCCTCCACCACCGGTCACGACACAACCTACGGCGAGGCCCTTTGTTCCTTCAACACCACCCATGCTACCAAATGTGGGGCAATATCACCAACCTACTCTCGGTTCTCAGCTTTATCCAGTTCGTATTCCCCTTTTTACTCTTAAACACTCGACCTTGTAGGATTTGACTTCAATTTGATAGTGTAAGAACATATAGTCAATAAAATGGTTTATTTATTTATTTACAGGGAGTTGCTAACCCAGCATATCAAGGTGGAGCAATTGGGTCTGGCTCGGTCGGTGCTGGTCCTTCTCAAGTGGGTCCTGTTACAAGCCATAAGTTGCCTCAAGTTGCAGCACCAACCCCGACACCTAGGGGTTTCATGCCAATGTCTAATCCAGGCTTTGTTCAGAGACCTGGCACAGGTCCTGTGCAGCCATCTAGTCCCACTCAACCATCACAGGTGCAACCAGCAGTGACACCTTCAGCCCCACCACCTACGGTGCAGACGGTTGATTCTTCTAATGTGCCAGGTAATTATTGAGATTCCCATTTGAACTGGAACTATGTCTGGATTTGATGAAAGAGAAAAGCATTATGTATGGATTTGATGAAATCATGAAAGAGAAAAGCATTTATTACATCTTTCAAACCTATGGTAACTACACTAATGGCTGAAAGTAAAAGAGAAATCATCACCATAATTGATGTGAATCAAGGAGGGGTAGGGTCCCCAACCTTGGATCCCAATGCAAGTCGGGACCAACTCGGACGCCGAAGGTCGGGGTTTCCCCAAACAGCCGTGCTCATATGACTCCACGTCAGGATAAGTTAACAGACTAGATGGCTAATTGGATTACCTACGTTGATTAGTCTAATTTGCACAATGAGTACTGAAACTTCCAACAACTCCCAATATTTAACATGCAATCCAAATCTGAATTCTCAATCCAACTCGGTCCACATTCACTATGCAACTCAGTACAGACTCGGTACTGCAGTTGGAGTACTCAACTAACTACTGTTTACTGTTCTGCAGCCAACTCAGCACTGCAACACTCACTGTGTTCAAACTCAGCTCTGGCTGTTTTACGCTGACCAGACCAGTTCTGGAATGATTTGATAACTGGTTCACTACAGCAACCCAGGTAGCGCTCCCATTACTGCTGACTCGATACATTCACTCCACCCGATTCAAACCACTGTTACAGCAGTAACCCAGACCGGGTTTACACGGGCTGCAAGCTGGTTTTATCACAGCACTCAAACTGATTCGATAACGGGTTGCTGACCGGGTTTCATTAACAAACCAATCCGGCCCAGCATCAGTATGCTGGCTGGTCTACAGGCACTAATCAGACCGGTTCTGCCTGGTTTTCACACGGCTTACAGGCCCCCTTTGCAGGCCCTGGGTCGGCCTTAACACAGGCAGCACAGCTGGGTCTGCAGGCCCTAACTGGTCTGCAACCTTAGCCCAGTTCAGACCCAAACCATTCAGCAACAAAGCAGTTTGCTTGGACCATTTGGTGAGTCCAAAACATCCCCTTAACCCAAGTCACACATCAGAGAAAATTCAGAAACAAGGGATCTAACAACACATTGTTAAGATCCACACACAATCAGCAATTAATCAACATAATAATCAAACTCAGCCAATTCAATAGTGCTCTTCTGGGGAAAGTGGTTGTGGCGTTTGGGGAATGCTTCAGATGGCTTATGGAAGCAGATTGTTTTAGGAAAGTATAGGTTGCATAGTTTGTGTTGGAGAGTTACTACCTCTACCAAACGGGTTTCAAGTTTCTGGAAGGGAATTTGCTCAATCTCCTGCCTCTATGATTCCTATATCATGTACCATGCTTACTCTGGGCTGGATATTTTCTTCTGGAAAGATAGATGGTTGGGTGATGCTTCATTGGCTTCTCAGTTTCTTGTTCCCTTTTCCATTGCTGCTGACAAAGAAGCCAAGGTTAGGACATGTTTTGATCTCCATCAAGGTAAGGTTGTTTGGTGTCCTTTGTTTAGAAGACCTTTGGAGGATTGGATGTTGGCGGAGTGGTTTTCTTTAATGGTCCAGTTGAATGATGTTTTTGTTGTGGGGAGTGGTGATGATGGGTATCTAGGATCTTGATCCTCATGGGTTTAGCCTGTTACCCACTCCACAACCACCTTGGAATCCCCTTCGACTATGCTCCCTCTACCCCCTAACGTTCCCAACTCCAAGACGGTCTCTCCATAATGCCAATAGCTCGACGTCAATGACAGAGTCATTTGCAAGGGGCTCGGCAAAGGAGAGAACTATCGACCCCGAAGCATTTCGGATGACCCCACCATAGCTTACAAGTCCGTCCTCACTCCTACAACTTTCATCAAAATTAAGTTTTAGACGTTCCGGACCCGAAGGAATCCAAGCCAACTAAGGTCTAGAAGATTGTGGAAGAACAAAATCAACAGATGCCCAATCCCTACATAAATGGGAAACTGAAATGCACTTGAACTACGAGGAGCCCACTATCCACCAAGCAACCTGAAGTTTAATGGCGTCAATCAAGTTTGCCACTGAGCCTCCTTTACTTTGAAAAGTTTGTTGTTTTGCTCTAACCAAATAGTCCACACAATACTATGCACTGTTGTGGACCACAAACTTCATCTAAAAGAGCTATCTGAAACCATCACCTCTTCATTGAAAAAATCCGACCACGCTCGAGGCAGACAGAAAGCGACGCTCGACAACTGGAGGAAGTGCATCTAGATTTGATGAGACAACTGACAGTGAAGGAGAAAATCCTCATGGGGTTTTTTCAGTTAGATCTTTTTGTACTAAACTAATATGTGTTGGTGATGTGTTTCGGATGAGTTTGAAAATTTGGAAGGGTGTTGCTCCTTTCAAGGTGGAGGTTTTTGGATAGTTGGCTGGTTTGGAGAAGATATTGGCGATTGATAATTTGCAATTACAACGTATGATTATTGTCAATGCTTGCCCGCTTTGTTTGGCTGATGAAGAGTCAGTCAATCACCTTCTTCATTGTCAGTTTGCTTACTAGATTTGGTGTCATTTTTTTTAGTTATTAGGGATGGTATTTTGTCATTTTGAAATTCAAAATGAGTCCTAGACCCATTGTGACTCGGAGTTTAAATCGCCCACAACTCCCTTGAGTCAGCCCATTTGAAATTCAAAAGAATTCTAACCCGAGTGGAGTCGGTGAGTCCACTCAGTCTTGGAGTGCTTGGCCCACTTGGCAGCTGTGTTGGATCTCTCGTGGGCCTTCTTGTGACACGTCATGGGTCGAGCGTAGCTCGTTGAAGGTTCCAAGTGGGTCCCACCATCCGGTGTCGAATCCACGCGCAATAAACTGGCTAATTGGTAGGTGTTGTTAGCCACTTTGCCCGGCCGTTACTAGTATGGAATTTATCATAGAATTCCATAGTAACTGTCACAACGCTGTCCTCCACCATGCTCCCGGTGTCCACATCAATAATGTAAACCAATTACCCATTAATTTATTAAGTCTATTGTAGTAATTGGATGACTCTATGATTGATAGACATGTAGAGCCAAAAATTCCACACATATTGTTTATCTAATATCTTACAGAGATGTCTTGAACAATCTTTAGGGATGTAAATGGGACCAGTTCAGGTTGGATCTGAGTAAATCCAGATCTAAATCTACATCTTAGGTGTCAAATTCAAGTCCCCATATAAATCCAACTTGGATGTTGAATGCATGATTGATGTCCACCTCCACATCCAGATGTGTACATCTAAATATGCATCCACATCAAACTCATGATCTAGGTGTTTCTTTTAGTTTTAATATTATGTTACCTAGATTGCATTTAGGACCTCATATATGTTATTATCTCTACACTATTCAAGTTAATGGGTTATCAGATTTGGATCCGGCAAGACCTGAATTCAGATCCAAAAGCCAACTGCATGTTTACTCCAGATATAGTCTCAATTTTGAAAACTGAAATGGATTTCAAATTTGCATCTAATTCCCTTTGTTTCAGGTCATATGTTTTGGATTTTCAGATTTCTATTTACATGCCTAATAATCTTAATATTGATGTGCAAATAGAGTTAAATATTAATTTTATAAAATGAAGTTTTCTAAATTCCAATGCTCTCTATAAGTGATTGCTTGGAAGCTTTACTTGTCAATCATTGTTTTCAAAATCACTTTTCCATCAATTAGTGAGTAGCTTCATGAGTACTACTACTCTAAAGGTTAATAGAAAATCATGTTCTTCACAACTCCACAGTCTAGCATTTCCTTTCATTGAACTTTGACCAATTCTGTATTGATTTTTCCTTTCTCCTAGTTCATTGCTCTTGTAACCCTTGATTTCTACATACAAGGGATGATTTTGGGCACAAACCATTTTAAGGGACACTGGTTGATTGTGTTCTTTTAGGTCATCCTTTAGGTTTTCTCTAATCATTCATTCTTGATTCCATGTTTTCTTGTTTCGCCGTGCATTCACGATCTTAATATTTGCATCTCACAACATGCAATTTATCATGTTTTTATTTTTCCATTACCTAACATACATCTCCATGTGCTTCCCTTTGCATTTATGTGGTTGGTTGGATGCTTAGATTCCATCACCTAGGGTTCTGTATGTTTTTTGCTCATCAATAGCCTCTTTGAAATGTGTTAGGCAATCAATTGTGTTAAAATCCTTAACAAAGTTAAATAATTTGTCATGTCATTTGGCTTCATTGCCTTCTATATGACCTTGTACAATTGAACATGCCACTCATCTGCTTTCATACAGCATGGAGTGTACAACATGTAGTGTCACATTGCCTTCAATCTAGTGTCTTATGATTGGGCTAAATATAGGTTCAATTTTCAGTTTATTAGACATCATTTAGCTGGAGGAGCAATGACTCTATCTCCCATCTCCTCTAGATGGTAATTGTTTGATTTGTTTTACCAACATCACACTATTGTTGTGTAGTACCTGTTTCTAAATTACTATGGTAGTATCATCCCCATCAATTTGTAATGACAGTGGACACTAAAATATTTTATCCGCATGGAGTAGTACATTGAGAAAAGGCCATCATTTTGTCACTCGTCCAAAGCATTTGCCCATTACTTGTCAAAGGGGTAATTAGGTACTGTGTAAATGAAGATTGTGGTCTATCCTTTTCATTTTATATGTAGAAGGCATTTCTTCTCTCAATAAGAACTCACACAACCCCAGGAAATGTGGTGAGACTTGTCTCCTTTCTTCAATCCTTTTTGACTGGGATTTAGGTTTCCAAACTCATTTCTATGGAAGTGGAGATGCCATGGTGAAGTATGTTTAGCCATGGATTAGGAAAGTTTTGAAATGGTTAAATGGGTGGTGAGGGTTTTAATATGGTAGTGAATTGATTTTAGATGATTTCACTTTGGGCTGGATGGATGCGAATGTGAAAGTTTCTTTTCTTTTTCTTTTTTAATGAAAAGAGGAAAAAAATAGTAAGTGGGAGGAAGAAATTCTTTGACTATTGGTGTGGTCGTTTCTGTGTTTATTATAGTAGACAGTTCTTGGATCCTTTTCTTTGCCGTCTGTATGTAGGGGGTTTTGTCCACCTTCACTTGCCAAAGGAGTTGACCGCCATTTCTGGATTTCTTCATTATAATTTTTTTTTTGGAAAAAAATCTCCATTATAATTCTTTTCTTGGCTGCATTCTAAAAACCTCCTATTAACCACTAACCATTTTCTCCCTTATTTTTACTTACCTATCCCTTTCATGGCCACAATTCATGTTTGTGGTTGGGTGTATTTGTACAACTCGAACCTTGCCCCACCTTCCAAATGGAAAAAAAAAGAGGTAATAATACCCATTAATCCGGTACTATAGAGTGACATGGAATTTTGTTTGGCTCAACAAAACCATTAAATTGGGTTTATGTTGACATAAAAAGGGACATGATCCAAACAAGTCTGATGAGCTTGAATTGTACCCCTGCAATCACCATTGCCCACAAATAATTTTTGATTCATCACGTTCTTTTTGAGAAAACCAATGCCAAAATGCAATCCATCTCCAACCAAATTGCTGACAATTAGTAAGTTTTCATTTTTACAACTAAAAGTTTGTGGTTTGAGTCATGTCGACATCTCAAGAGAAATGGGTTAAAAGGAGAGAGAGAAAAGAGTTTGATGTGGACATGGTGGTGTGGTGGCCTTAGGCTGGTAATGTAGCTTGAGACTAAAGACACTTACCAAAAAAAAAAAAAACTAAACAAAGAAAGAGTGTTAATTGTGGAAATAGAGAAGTGTATGCACCTCTGGGGCTAATTTTTAATTTAATGGTGGGATCAATTCAGAATGGTTTTAACTCAGGCGCCACCATCCACATATTCTTTTTAAGGGTCGATACGAGAGTATCTTTGAGACAAGCGTGCTCCACTCTCTTTCATCCTCCAATTCTTTCCTTCTGCCCAATAATTCCGACACATAGAATTACAAATGTTTGCTAAACATTGATTTGATACATTTGAAGTTAATCAAGAGCTAATCTTGCACTCATAGAAGGACCAATGCATGCATCTGACTTTGGATTTTTTGTTTTTTAACTGATAGTAAAACAAATTATTGAATGAGAAATGACAAAATAGATAAATTAACTTTTGCTTTCTTGTTGCACACAAATCTAGCTGAATTGAGGCCTGTCATCACAACGTTGACACGACTTTACAATGAGACATCAGAGGCACTAGGAGGTTCACGTGCAAATGTGGCTAAGAAGCGTGAGATAGAAGACAATTCAAAGAAAATTGGGTCCCTCTTTGCAAAACTTAATAGTGGAGATATATCTCCCAATGCAGCGTCCAAACTAACTCAGCTTTGCCAAGCTTTGGATTCAGGGGACTTTGCCGCTGCTCTACACATCCAGGTATACCTCGAGAACTACTACTAATCACGTGTTAAAAAAACACAGCATTGTATCATGTCTTGTTGATATTGACAGTAAATGATTTATTTCCTGCCAACAGGTGGTTCTAACGACTAGTGATTGGGATGAGTGCAACTTTTGGCTTGCAGCACTCAAACGAATGATCAAAACAAGGCAGAGTGCAAGAATAAACTAGAACAAAGATCTTCAAGTGGTCTGGTGCTAAACATCTCGTCACTTTCATGTACACAAAATTGCTAGTTTTACAAAGCAAATTGTGGATGTTTTTTTTTCTTTTTTCTTTGATTATTTTATATTAGGCCCTCATCCAGTGTCTTCAAATAACTTTGGTTGCTTATTTGTGTGTCTATTCATTCAATGTGCGGTCACAGGAAACCTTGAACACGGCTTGATCATAAGAGTTTCAGGTGAGGGATTTGGTGGCTATCATTTTGATATAATTTAAAATTGATGTGGTTAGCTTATTACATTGTTGTTTGAAATTTCAGCATCTGCTTTTCCTGGTTTCAACCATACAGCATTTTTAACCTGTACTTTCAACATGCATTAGATGTGCGCCAGTATGAACTACTACGAGAACCCTTGATCAAGATACTGATTCATAGCATAGCACCCCAAGATAACTAGTTTCCATGGCCTCTTCCCATTATGGTTGTCTCAAATATTATGAGGATAAGGAACTTAGGCCACCAATTTCTTAGTTCACTGGCTCGGAATAAATTAATAGGGGTGTGGTAATACAAAAGCCATAATGACCAACTCCTTATGATACTTGCGCAGGAAGATAATCAGACCTTGGGATATTCCTATGGATGGGTCATGGTTCTGATTTCAGTTTTGACGAGGGGTATCCCTGAGGAATTTTACCCAAAAAAACTAATACCTCCGGGCCCACACAGCTGGCCCAGGTAAGGCGGGTCAGCCAAGGATGAGAGCAGGACGTGGGGAGCAAACCCACGTCTGCCCTGACCACTGAGCTACACTAGCAGCTGATTGATTTTCCAAATGATCCACACACGTTAGGTCCTGCCACTTGCTGGGCGATTATTCCATTTGTACTTGTTTTTTTTCTTTCAATTCGTGGTTTTATATCATCAAAAGATATGGCATGGTTTGGGTCCTACGGTACCAAGAGCCTGTTTGGTGTTGTAAATCTAATTCTAGGGGGGAATGGGTACGGATTGCCTGCTGTTAAAAAAGTTATAAACATTTGGAAGCTTAAAATATGGCGTCAGTACTCTCATTAAAGTGATTTTTATTATACGTTTTTATGTCAGGTTTTTGTTAATACTCCATATTTAATCATAGATCTTCTCATATGTTCTTTAAGAACGGCAAAAAAGTAACAATTTAAAGTGATTAGATTACATTTAGAGAATTTAAAACACCGCTTCGATGATTTTGATGAAAGTGTTTTTTTGTTAGCTAATATTGTTATGTGAGTAATTTTTTGGACTTCTTATTCATCCACACAGACCAATTCATTAAATGTAATTTTTTATTTTCATGTATTCTAGAAGTATAAAAGTTTAAAGAATGAAATAAAAATTTATGCTGGTTAAAATCCGAAGGTACAATATATTTGACTTAATTTATCCAGTGATTTTTTTTGGTCAATATGTATTGATCTTTTTATTCAAGGTGATTTCCTATCATATATTTTTTACAGGTGCAATCAAAGTGAAATTTAGCCCTAAACTCATATATTAGAAGATAATTTAGAGAGCTTAGAAAATATATATATTGATTCAAATAATATATTTAATTAAGAGAAATGATCACCTGCTGTCATTCTAATAGTAAGGATAAAGCATATAAATTTATTTTTTAGAAAATTTAAACTATTCATTAATTTTGAAATATAAAGACATATTATATAGATATATTTAAATTTGTAAAACTATCGGACTCATGTTGGATGAATCAAGTAAAAAGTACTTGATTAGAACATTTATAAGTTTATCATACTCTTCTAATAATGGGATAATAATAGATAGGAGAAAAAGGGTGTAAATATGGATTCTATTAAAGGGGGAAAAAAGAGTAATAGACTTAAAAAAAAAAAATATTAGTTACTAACTGATTCTCGACCGTAATTTCTCACTAGCCTTGTTTTTTTTTTCTAAAGTTTTTTATTGCCTCTATTAATTTAGCATTTGCCCAATTCTGTATTGTTTTCCAATCTTTACTCAATTGAACACAAGTTTATACTTCAGTGTGTATTTAGGAACCTTAAATCTCCAGATATAAGAGTCTTCAATCTTTTATATTAAAAAAAAAAATCGTTGTTGCCATAAAATCCCTATGCCTGCCAGTGTCAATGGACGGACAAAATCGATGTTCTTTTCTTTTAATATCTCCTATGAAGAAATCAGCATATTTGAGTAGCATGTGCATAACCTTTTATCCTGTAAAAGGATATTTAAATTGTAAGATATTCATGTCCTTCAACAAAATATGAAGTCCCTTAAAAAAAAAAAAAATGTCCACGTTGAAGAGTTTATAAAATGAACTTATTCATGTTGAATAGATGACTCGTACTTTGATTGAAACCAGCTCGTTTTTTATCATTTTGGACGATTGAGAAGTATAAAGAAATTTGTTTACTTTTTTTACAACATAATTATTCGACCAGTCTGATATACTCGTTCCTCTGGGTCAGACCAAGGGTCAAAAATTCGGTGCTCTAATTCAGAAGTTAATCACCGATATTCATTCTCTTCCCTCTTTTTTATTGCTTAAAAAAATAAAGAAAAAATAAGATAAAATAGAAAAGCTAGGGTGAGCACTTTTTTTTTCAAAAATAAGTGTCATTTTTATGGAGTTTTAGACCCTTGAAAGTGGAAATTCTAATACATCCTAAAATTTGATAAATAATTTAAAACTTTAAAAAATATCTAATTTTTTTATAAAGAATATGAATTTCATATTCTTAAGTATCCCTTAAATGACATATATCTTCTATTAACTTCATAAAAAACTTATTGTAGAAACATTTGTATATAATTTCTTTCATTTTTTTTTTCGATAAGAAACTCGAAAATAGAAAATATCTTAAATCTTGACATTTATCAAATTTTCAGAAAAATCTAAAAAAAAATCATGCTGACATCCTACAAACAAGAATTGACCAGCGTTTCAGATGAATGTTTTTGTGGAGCAAACTTTGCCAGATATGCCTCATAGATTGAAGAAAGTCCACAGATTGAAACAATCACCACACAAATGGGTTCTATCATTCCGAAAAATCATTCTGTATCCATTATGAAGTCTAGCATTGTTGTTCTTAAGAGCATATGTGTATAACATTATTCTAACTAGTAACAATTACGGAGAAATAGAGAAATTGAAAACACATATTCTGCCAACAATCGCAGATTAAGCAGTTTGGACCCTCACTAATGGTACTTAGACATTATAAGTGGCCTCAAAAGAAGTTTATAACAGATATTGTCAAGAATGCTTGGTACTAAGCAAAGAGGCACTTTCTGAACAGAAAAGTAAATAATTGATTGGCAAGGATGATTGTTTGATAAAACTAGCAGCTGTAAGAAAATGGTTGGATGACTTACCTGCCTTAAAATATTACTTGCGCAGACATTGCATTTGCAGTATTGCCGTGGTCACTCAGCTTATATATGCTCCTTGAGAATCTCATGGGGATTTTGTCAACAGAATCCCTGCCTGGAATCAGTATACAAGTTACGGCCATCTTGGTAGTGAAAGTCATTCAAATGTTGGATGTACTTCTTAAAGTTGCGATAGGAAACTGTGGACCCAATACTAAACCAAGAGATTAGAAGCAAGTGACCCAGCTAATAAGGGTGGCAATGAACATTCCACAACCAGACATAATAAGCAAAGCTCGAGATCATCATATATTGGCAATCGAACTTACGGTCTGATGAATTCAAAACCAATAGACAACATGCGGGTTCATGTAAGTTGGTTGATCACTGCAGCCTCAGGGTGTGTGCACCCGTAATAGTTTAGATGTCCACATTTAAATAGGTTCCCTTTTCTCTTCTTTTTTAGAGAGAGAGATGCATTTAAATGGAAATTGTTTTTAAGTAAATAAATATTCAATCACATGATTATGTCAATAATGAATTTTCAGTTGTATATCAGGCAGGGAGAGAATCTTGTCTCCGAGCATCAAGCCTTTGGTTCATCACTTCTCTGGCTCGTGCGCTCCTATGTTGCAGCCGTTGGTGGAGTGCCTCTGACATCTGGTTGTAGAATTCAGCATCCAATCTCTGAATTAAAGATGGGTCTTCCGCATAACAGATGTAAATAGATGTAACAGCACTTTCCACCACCACAATTGCCAGACCCACCTGAAAAAATAAATGACATCATTTGTTACAGTTCATGATGAAACTTGAACATGCATAGAAGTCACTAAAAACGTTTTCCACTCTCTGGCTAAAAAAAGCTCCCAGATTGAAATATCCAATCATGTGCATTTGGCAGCTTAATGACACCAGAGATTGGGGATTTCAATCTTTAGCTAGGTGTCACAGCAAAGTACAGGTAACAAAGAAGAATATTTTGAGATGGACAAATGGAGTAACATTAAAGGATAGAAAAAAAAAAATAACCGTATTAGAGAAACCTTAAAGATAGCCCAATTAGATTAAAAAAAAAAAATAACCGTATTAGAGAAACCTTAAAGATAGCCCAATTAGATTAAAAAAATGAAGGAAAGCCATCTAAGATGGTTTGCACATATCTGTAAACACTAAAGAAAGCCTAGTACAAAGAATTAATAATCAAGTGGTGGGGACTAAGGGAAAGGGGTTGACATTTACACACTAGGATAGAGAGGGTAAACTACATGGTTGTGGTTGAAGTAGAGCAATATAGGATATGGTCTTTAAAAAGAACACATTAAAGCATGGGGAAGTGGCTCATGATGACGGTGATGAATCCTTAACTAGATGTTTGGAGCTTTCATATCTAATAATGTTGAGAGGTTTCAATATCTAATAATATGGGAGATCTTTTCTAGGTGTTCGAAAGCCCCAACAAGTTAAAGATTTGCAAGACATGGGAAAACTCAAGATTCATGCCCAGGGGTGGCTAATGGTGATGAAACTAGGTGTATGAGCCCGTCAAATTTTGACCTTGGGTGATCAGGAGAAAATTCATTTAGAATGAAATCCTATTGGTAGGTAGTTTCAAATAAATACTACAAGAATGAAATCTTGCTATTTGGCTATTCCCACATCTTCATTCGCCAATAGATCTCATAAAGGTTTTGATTCCTTGTCACATGGTCAATTGCAATCTGATGACCATAAAGTAAAAAGAATAATACACAATGAAAAAAAATACCAGAAAAAGAATCCTTTAGTGATGAATTGATAATGCAAGTACCATAATACCAATTACGAAACATTTATATTATGGAACAAGAAACTATTAAGTGTTGGGTTTCCAATAATATCCAAGTACAACTGCAACAACAACAACAGTAAAACTTCAGGCAACAATGAAGGTCTCAAACGAATTCAAAAAGATAATATTACAAAAGAAAAGCAATAGAGAGATTGCAGTTGAATAGCAGAATGGCATGTAACACCAACAACTGCAGCACTTGGAGAAGAGGTACCTAAAACGAAAAGATTTGCTTGAGCAAAAAGGAAAAGATTTGAAAAGAATGAGAGAGTATCAATCCAATATTTAAACTATCGGGTTATTTTGTAATATCAAGGAATAAGGATTTCTTATGAAAAAAAGGACAACTTGTTCTTTGAGGAAACTTGTACATTATGAAAACCCATTCTTTGATGCCCAAACAACCTGAATTGGTTGCCAACCCTAATCCTCATTCAAAGCCAAACCGATGGCTTGCCAGGATGCTTGATATTTTTCGATATTTTTCCCAAGTCAGAATCATTGCTTTCTCAGACCTGGTGTACCTTGTCGAGCAATTAGTCCTGAAGTTTTATCCATGTTAATTGGCTTGGGTGAAACTTTGAAAAAGGAACATCTACCGGTTAGTGTTTGAGGAACGTGTAGTTGGGCTTTCAGAGCATGTGCTTATCCATGCAGTTGGAAGATGTGGTCAAATTATTGACATAGCTAATGAAACATTGATTGCCTTCTATGCATCCTTCAGAATGCCAATTCAGAGGTGGATTCTCTCACTAAAATAGAGGTTGGAATAGTTTCTCTTACTATGACCAATATGGATACATTCATTTCTCTGATCTGTTTTTGGGGTATTTCCCTTGTTTTTGTATAGGCATCTCCCTTTATTCAGAATTAGCATCAACTATGAAAAAACAAGGGACCTACAGCACTAGAGAAAGGGTGCCCCAGGGTACGCTTCAAATACTGTACGTTGAAAACTAAAGAAACACTTCGTGAGAACCAACAGAATAAGTTGTAATGGGATCAGAAAGTAATAAGCTCAGGCGTTCACACAACACTACTAAACAGAAACCTGTGGTGAATAACAAGAATTCCATTTGAGAACATAGAAATCTTAGCAATGAAGACGAGAAGAAATAGAGAACTTGCATGATATTATCTTATTAGGTTATAATTAAGTTCATGAAAATTATAGGAAAACCTAAAGGAAGAAGAGACACAGAAAGAGAGAGAGAGCATATTCCAGAATGTGATATCACAACAGTAGTTTAATGTTTCGTGTACACGAACCCAAGAAAAGCTCATTCTAAGTCATCTAATTTGTGAACTTCAAAGAAAGAATGAGAATCTAATAACTTACTAGGATCATTCCCATTAGCATAGAAGTAGAACCAACCATCACAACTCTATCACTCGTTTTAAACCATGTCCAGACTGCTGCACAAGTTCCTGTAATAAGCCCTCCCAAGATGGTGCCCATCAAGAGAACTGCACCTGAACAGTCGTATGCAACTAGTGCTTCAATGCCAGTTGACTGAAATAATTCCCAGGCATCTCTCGCCGAATGATTGAAGCTTTTGCCATAAACTGCAATCTGAAAAGACAACCAGATAAATAACGGCTGGGCTATAATATCACAAATAAAACATTTTGACTTTGTGTGGATTTTTCTGGAAGCCAAAAATGACTTCATCATAGGTTATAATAACATGGGATTTACCGAGGAATTCACACCAAGAAAGAGCAACAAAAATAATTGAATCTAACAAGTTGGTTTTTTCTGTACATAATACATGCGAGAACAGACAATGTTTTATCAGTCTGCTTCAAATGAAAATTGAAATGCATTAAGGTGACAGCTGAATATCACTAACCAGATTCTTGAAATAAGAACCTTGCAAGTGATAAATCACATCGGGATTTTCATTCTTGAATTCCCTGATGTATCACGCGTCAAGGTCTGCCTAGAATTTTCTAATTCCTAAAATGAAATTAAATATAACACCATTTCCCACAATTATGCGATAATCAAATGAATAATGAAATGTCCAAACAAAACCCAATATGATTGATTCTTTAAACCCTCTTCTTATCATGCTGGAAACAACAATTTTAAAAAATAACACCAAAAGTGAGACACCAACCTGAACATATGCATACTTGTTGAAGAAGCGAACAAGAGTCTCAACAAGATTAAATAAAAAATCAACACAGCAAAGCAAGCATTCGTTGTTGCCAATCTTTGAACGGAGCCCTCTAATCTGGAAAAATATATGATGACAGGGGCTGATTAGTGGAATGAAAACCATAAGTTTGGAAGAAATAAACAAGATCAACTTATTTCGAAAAGACTTGTGATTATACCTCCCACCGCAATGTTCGAATTGCAGCTGTAAAAAGTGATCCATAGCAAATGCTGCCAAAAGAGGTTGTCACTGCATGTCGTAATGACTTCAGCAGTGGTTTTGGAGGCATTGCCGTTGCTCCTCGACCACCGTGGCTAAGAACAAGAAACACCATACCAGATACTATTACATGTACTGTATTGCATAGAACTGCCCCTGTCCAAAATAAACTCACAGAAAGTACCTGCCAAAACAAAGTTAGGATCATATATAATTGTCATGGGCTAGAATATTCTTCACAAATGTTTCATGGCTGCTATCACCTAAATAATGATAGATGGATGGAGCAAAACTTGCCAGCTCACCACAAGAAGCCACCAGCGTCTACTATCACCAATGCCAGATGCAACAACACCAGCAACTCCAAATGACCATATTGCCATCCAGATAAGCATGGCTACCATAAATGCGTATGCTACTCTCATAACCTCAGGAAGGTTCCATACCATATTAACAGCCTTTTGCAACACCAGCATTGTAAAGGGGAACCTATACAAGGAATACGGTGCGTCAGGCAAAAATTGATGAGATGTAATATCCCAGACAATTTTTTTCATAAATTTCCATATGCAGAACATGAAGCATTACAATAATTGAAATATTGAATGCCTTGAGTAAGAAATCCTTTCTGAAGAAAACCAGGGGACTGGAAATAATTTGATGAGAGTGAAACATGCACACAGACCAGTAAATACAAGTATACAACAAACTATTTGAAATCTACCTTCAAGAAATGAAACAATAAACATGAATGATTGAATTTCTTGAGGAAGAAATTCTTGCAAAAAAGGCCATGGGATTGCGAACAATTTGATGAAAGCAGAACAACAATTTGATAAACGTGAAATATGTATACAAATTAGTGTTTTAACACAAATAGTATTCACCAAACCATTTGAAATTTAATAACCAGGGAAAAAAATCCTGGAAAAGCACAGCATGATCTATCTAAAATTGAATGACTCGAGTAAGAAATTCTTGATGAAACTACAGTTTGTACACAAACTGGTGTTAGATGCAAACAGTACATAGTAAACCACGAGAAGTAGTAATAATTTAATGTCCCAGAACCCGGATGAGGAACTCAAAGCTTCTTCCTCCGAAGAGGAGCCGGTTCCCAATCAGGAACCCCTTCCTGCGGAGGCTACTCCACATGATCCAGAGCTTCCCGATCAGGAGCACCAGCAGCGGCGGCGGGATCGTATTAATAAAGGGCTTGCTAACGCCCGGAAACTACTTGATCTCTTTCAAGCAAATGATCCTTCCGTTAAAGAAAAAGTTTAGCACTCTATCTTCTGCTATAATAAAGTAGAGGATAATGTAAATTCATTCTTGATGGAGTATTCAGATAAACAATCTAAAGAATATGCACCACAAGATCAACAATCACCACAACACAGAGATTTATAGTGGTTCGGTTCTACTAACCTACGTCCCCTCTTCACTCACCCAAACTTGGGTTATTTGAAAAACTCACTATAATCAAAGATGACTCACTAAGAGTCTAAACTCACTTCGTCCAACGAATGGACTAGATAGATGGTAGATCACTAAGATCAGCCCACCATCTCTACAACAACAATCTCACAAAGAGAAAAACAAAACTGACAAAGAAACTCACTGATCCTTGCAGATATCCCAATCTTCAGCACTTCAGCAGTCTTTGTCCAATCTTCCTCTTTCACACGTCCTTGCAGAAGCTTTGATTCACCCGTTGAAGTTTCTCAACCAAGGATTAGAAGAAGGGGTATTCTAGATGTGAAAGGTCACTCGGAAATTCTAGATCTAAAAACTCAGTATGAGGAAGGGGTATTCTAGATCTAAAAGGTCACTTAAAAATTCTAGATCTAAAAACTCAGTATCCAAACACTTCTCAAAAGAGTCTTGAAATGCTCAATAAAAGATCAAAGCGTAGAGTTAAACACTAGAGATATTCCAATACAAGTTCAAGTCCTCTCAGAGACGATATATGTGCTCAGAGGATGCTTTTTCACAGAAATTATTAATTCTGCACAAATTTCGAGGCATGACATCTTTATTGTTATTTTTTTGTCCAACGGCTAACTTCGGAACTACAGACAGTAAGTTCAGAAGACCGAACACCACTTCAAAATTCCAAACAGCTACTTTGAAAGACCGATCTGTTGACAACTCAGGGTCAACGCCTCAACAGCCAGGTCAAATAGCTCCAACAACTAGTCTCGGAGATCTGAAGACACACTTCAGAAGACTGAGCCTCAATGGGTAGAACTCAGAAGTTCGAACCAAAACTTCAGAATTCTGAACACACTCAAGAGACTAAGTCCACAGATTTCTCAAAAAACATCGTTATAGACTGTTTTCCAAATTCCAACCTCGGAAGTCCAATCTAAAACTTCATAAGACTGAAGTTCCTGAACTCAATTCAGGACTATACTCCATTGTTCGAAAGACCAAGTAACTCCTTCAGAGTTCCGAGCCGAGATTTTTCACAAATCTAAGGATGGACTCAAAACACTTAGAATCCAATTGAAATTAAAACCAATATGAGTCGAGATTTTAAGCCTAACCAGGGGCGAGTCTAGGGTCATCCTAAGTCTATTATAGTCCTTATACCTAACTTGGTTGGCCTTCAGCTAATACACCAAACTCATCTTGTTGCTTTGCCTTTCCCAATCTCAGCTTCTGGAATCTTCCAGAGGCACACAAGACTCACAACTAGACTTAATTGGCATGGAATTGACAACCCAGGGAACACAGATTCAGATCTGGCTCTAACATATCCAACATATAGCCAATAACATCTTGTCAATGGGTCTTGTAACTACCTCTTTTAAGTGCCATCACTGGATAGAACAGCCATTTCATCTCTCATGGACTCAACCCAGCATCAACTGAGTTGCATGATATGGTATTGTTCAACAATTGTATCAACTAAGGCAACATTACCAAAATTACCAGTACTTTTGCAAGATATTTTGCCTTTGCATAGAGCAATAGAAAGATCATTCTGCATAATGACAGCTGAGCTTTATTTTAATAAGCATTGTAGGAAGATATTAATTATCTTGACTTGCATACTCACTTCCATCGCATGTAACAAATGACTCTACTACAAAATTGATTCTTAAATGGTGGAAATTCAATGAGGATTGGATGTACAAAATCAAATTTCACGATAAAAACTCGATATGTAGTTGAGAGGAAACAAAAGTGAGAATGGAAAGATATTTAATAAATGTAAACTTATTCCAAAACATGCCAAACCCAAATTTATGAGAAATAGGTAAGGATGACTACAGACCTGTCCATGACAGACATCACATACAAAAACTGCAGAAATGCACCAATAGCAAAAGCAATACCCCAAAAGATTTGTCGGCCCCAGAAGCATAAGATGCTTATAACAGCAAGGTAAGTGGTCAGACTATGCACTGAAACTTTCATCATTTGACTTGCTCGAGTGCCAAGGAGTGACAGCCAAACCCACCCAAGGACTGTACCAACACCACCGGCCACAGCATACAAGGGCCAAAAAGTCTCTGTATGTCCAGCTTGATTCTCAATAATTCTATTTGTGTACCTATCAATATTAAGCCTATCTGCCTTCTTGAATCTATTAATTCCAAGAACAGCAAGAACAAAACCCAAGAGAACCATGTGTATGAAAAATATACACAGCCAAAATACATCTCTCCAGTGTCTGGAAGGTTCTGCCAGCATTACTAGAGAAGTTGAATTCCTTCCCTCGTTGATTTGACTCATGTGACCATCCTGAAAGAAACAAAAGGTGTATAAGATGAATCATTCTTTTAAAGGCAAGTGTTGTGACTCAAACACATAGATAACAAAAAAATTATTGAGAAAGAATGCACAAGAAAAGTACAAACTCAATAAAAAAATTGAGGCAAAAACAACAATCAAACTGCACTAAAAATAGGAGCAAATACATTAGGAGATATCAAACCATGCTCCTACAAAATTATCCACTGAATAACCCTTAAAAATATCTCCCAATAAATCCCATTCAATGATGGAAGACCTGATGTGGAAAATAAGTTTGGGAGATGAAGAAGCCTTGACATCAAATACTCTTCAATTCTGCTCAAGCCAAATAGACCAAATGATTGCAAGAGGTACCAGCTTCCAAAGGACTTGACATTTCTTATGGAAAGGCCCCACCCTCCAACCATGAAGGAGAGGGGCAAAGGAGGAGGGGAGCACCCAATGGAAAGAAAAGAGGGAAAGAAATTAGGAACAAATGGGGTAGACAAAAGGGCAGTAAAGAAAGATATGATCAATGGATTCCCTATTACTCCAACATAACAATATTTTTTTTTGAAAGATAACTTCATTAATAAAAAAGGAACAGAACAACCAAAGCAGGCAGAAAAAGCCAGCCACTAAACAAAAAAGGAACTACTCCCGAAAATTACATAAAATTATTTACAATTTCCGACAACAAAGTCACACCCTGACGAGCCAACTCATCTATTTCTGAATTTGCAGAACGGGGAACCCAAGATTAAGGACGAAGAGACCCTTAGAGTCCCCTTATAAGATACTCCCAACCGCCCCTAACTCTTCCAAAGCCAAAGCACCTCTCCATAAAGCATACAACTCCACATCAAGCACTGAGCTATTCAGAAGAGGGCCCGCAAAAGAAACCAAAGTGACACGAGAGTTATTTCAAATAACTCCCCCATATCCAGCTAATCCAAGCTCATGCACATAACTCCCATCAAAATTAAGTTCAAGGATACACACATCTGGAGGAGACCAAGCAACAGATCTCGCCGGAACTAACTAAGGCATAATATGATCCACTGAATCGCACACCCTACAAACATCTGAAATACTAATACCACCAAACGACCCTGATCCCACCAACGACCAAGCAACTTTGCACTTAATAACTTCAATAAGGTTCCTGACAAAGGACTTTTAAGTATTAGAGACTCTTGACAATATTGGAGAACTTAATATTGGAGAAAGGAAATATATAGCTATAAGCTTACCAACATTTAAAAAAAAGCAACAATACCAACAACGACTACAAGACAACCACGATCTTTTTTTCTATGAAAGGTAACGGCAAGACAACATCGATCTTTTTTTCTGTGAAAGGTAACGACAACAAAGATCTTGATCATGTTAAATGTGTTAAATATGAACATCCAAGTGTCTTGATGAAAGAAGGATGAAAAAAGGACGGGGAAAGCATTCTTGAGAACTGCTAAATGCGAAGCATGAAAGCCTACCAAAAAAAAAAGTGCCTAGCATGAAAGGATCATGAACCATCAATTAGAACTAAATCAAGGAATGGTCAGCAAATACCAACAACAGAAGTAATGGTAGAGTTAGAAATGATGGGAAAACAGGAAGAAAAAAAATCTCAAGAGGATGATATAGAAGTATGGGCATTATTGGTGGGATATTGAACATAGTTAATCAAATTCTTCCCCAGAGTGCTAGAAGAACGCCTCTAGAAAGAACAAGAGTCACTATGGGCTCCTTTCTGTGTGAATGACAGAGCTATTGAGAATTGCATTAAATCCTGTACTAAGAAATTCATGAATCATGCAATAAAATTATGTGAGAGTGCAAATTAATATCATGAAGAAGTCAGATAGATCGACAGCAAGAGCAATGTTTCAAGGCAACTTAACAGTAATTTAAGGAAAAGGGGGGAAATTCAAATTGGGATTTCAATTATTTAGAAGAGCTGTTTAAGTTTGGCTGTCAAAACAGCTTGTTTTGATGGGAAATTTTTATTTAAAATAAATTGATATATAGACATTAAGTAAGATATGTACTAGCTCGAAAAGTAGAGTTGTTTAATAGGTCGCATAAAAAACTAAAACTTGAAAAGTCTAACTCTAAATAAATATGAACAAAGAATTAGATGATAGTCGAAATAAGACATGAAAGAAGAAGAGATAACAAGTGTGGGACTATGCCTTTCTTTGTGCTTGTGTGTGCGTGTGCGTTTGTGTGTTAGATAGAGAGAGAGAGAGAGAGAGAGAGAGAGAGAGAGAGAGAGAGAGAGAGAGAGAGAGAGAGAGAGAGAGAGAGAGAGAGAGAGAGAGAGAGAGAGAGAGAGAGAACCTCATC
Source organism: Chimonanthus praecox (assembly GCA_022113865.1). Lineage (NCBI taxonomy): Eukaryota > Viridiplantae > Streptophyta > Magnoliopsida > Laurales > Calycanthaceae > Chimonanthus > Chimonanthus praecox. The sequence goes on along the minus strand of CM039091.1, from coordinate 58,159,036 downwards.
CCTAAAGGCGTTGGATGCGAGATCACTATCAGAAGAAGAGCTCTGAGAATCCCTCATGCTGATGTACGTCTCGCTTAGATTGATTGATTTCCTAAAGGAGGCTGCTGGTACTGCGATGTCCTTCAATAAGAAGCCCTGATTTTATGAACAGCAACAATAAGAATAAGATCGAGATCGGCATCTCTATCCAATGGAGAATAGATTGGAAGGAAATGTTGCAGAAGAAGAAGAAGAAGACGACGTGATGAACGAGGTTGGAAAAGACCGAGGCTAGTCAATGGACAGACCCCCGGCTTAGACCAAACCCATCGGTCTATTCCATTACACCTTTACAGAGATTTTTAAAGCCCATCCATATCCATGTTCGGATATAATAAGTATATCAATTTTAAAATGTTTGATTAATTTTGTAGATTTTTAATTAATTACTTTTCATTTGATTTATCTAACAGTGAGTTCAATGGTTAAAATAAATAAAAAGTTCACATATGTAAACACATACTTAGAAATAAATCAATTATGTGAATTTTTAAAAAACAGATTTCATGTGTATCAAATATCAACATTTATTATTATCGTCGCCGTTTATACAAGAATGTTCATTTTTTCAAACTCATGAGCTTGGCCCAAACCTAACTTTAATAAATTATTTTGGACAGAGAATTTTGTCCTGCCGGGTTGAGTTCAAACTTTAATTTGAAGCTTGTCGGTGTTTGTCGGGCTTAACTTGAGCCCATTTATTTTTTACGCATATAAATATAGAAAACTTCAAAAACCTACTGAAGAACTGAAGGCAAAAGTGCATAAGAGGATTTATGAATTTCCAATTAGGGATTTGCATTGTCCAATCTTGTCGGTTTACCGTTTCCTATTTGCTTTGCTGATGATGTTCTTCATGTCACCAATTGATTTTAAAAATAATTAGTCTTCGGTCATGCTGAAGCTTTTTTAGTGAAGGCCGGCCGGAATCCGACCGAAGAACACCCCTAATCATCTACATGTCCCAATTTTCAATTGGATAACAAAACCATTCCTTTATATATAACAGACACATTTGACAGTAAACCTGAAGAGACTGGAGACTAGTTCTCCTGTTTAACATGTAGTAAAGCATTTGAGAATCAAACATTTAAGTTCATATTGGTGATTGACAATCGTATGATCATATGGTCAATTTTCTCTAACAATATTTATAGTGAGACTTTTATACAAAGTTTAGTATCTAACTCTCATAATAAATTTAATATATTCATTCCTCCAACGACCTCGTAAATTGCACTTGTACCAATTTAATATCAATTTGCTTTTTATAATTCGTTCGTCTAATACAATGGAGTTTAGAAATTGAAATTTTTAAAACTTTAAAAATATAATTTTACTTATTTTATTATCACCTATGCATGTAAGCTCAGACAGAATTCACCAAATAACACAAAATTCTATAAAGTATTGGTGTTGAAAATTATGCAGTATATACTGAAATAATTAAAATATTTAGTAATTTCAGCTTCAATAGTGTATATTTAAGTTGTTGTAATTAAAAAAATTGTAGTTGGGCTTTGCGATGGACTGACCGGTCCACTTTTGAATGTGCACATGTCGTCTCATTCCTACTGTCAACGATTCGTTTCTGATCTTAAGTGTCTGAGTTGCATCTTTAACATGTTAATTTGAAAAAATTAAAGTATTCAAAGCAGGCTTACTTTCTCCATACATTAACATGAGGTGACATCACATGATAGTAAATTATGTACATATTGATAAATCATCATAGGACCTATTACAATGTCACAATATAACTTGTTTAGGCATTGATTTCTAAAATTAAAAATTATATATTACATAAATATTTTGACATATCATGATTAATCCAATGGTTGATGATGCATCAAATAAGAATTATAAAAAAATCAATCTAACTTTTCAAAAAATACCTTTAATAGACTAAATTCAAAATAAAGTGAATTCCACGTAGAACTTAATTTCTGAATAATTTATAGTTTCCCTTTGCAATTTAACCTATCAATCGAATTAATAGGCTGCGAAGAGCCTTTGTGGATCTCTTCTTGGTTGTAACTTGTAAGGTTTCATGTTTGAGAAATAAGAATGATTACAGTAATTAGCCAGTAATTTATTCAAAAATCAAAATAGCCGTTGACAGACGACAAGAATGCAAAAACATGATGTGATTCTGTGAAGAAGACATGACTCCTTTGGAATCTTTTCCAATTTGCCATTTCATGATAAAGAGTGATTAACACGATGTTTCTACTCAGTTAATTAAAATCTACTCTAAACAATCATAAATGAAAGGAGAAGAAAAAAAGCAGGAAAGTAGTGTTGATGTGAGATGATCTTAATTTTTTTTGTATTGATTGGTTTCAATAAAAAAAACTATTGTCTTGATTTGATCACTATAATCCTTGATTTCACTGTCTATAAGTTAATGATTCATAAAGCAAATGTTTTGAAAATGGACGGATATTAATGAAGTATGGTCTCAAACTATAAATATATGACAATCCATCACGGGATTAAGGCGTTTGGAGGGCTGAGATTGATCACACATGACATCTATCACTGAAAGAAAAACAGCCCCCTTCACAGAAAGAGACCGAAAGAGAGCATTGTGATGTTAAAAAAGGGGTGACTTCTTCTTTTATTTTTTGAGTAGTAAAATAATATGATAGTGGGGCAGTGGAATCAACCGTAGGGATTTTATGTTGAGTTTTTGACAGTTTTTCACATATAATTTAAAAAAAGAAAAGAAAAAATAGTGAAATAATAGGATAAGACTGAATGAAAATAGTTTTGTACCAACCAAGAGTTTATCCATATTATCCTATTTTACCTTTTCTATTATCAAAATAAGAAGTCTGGTTTTGCATTTCAGATGAGTATTGAAATTCACATCACTTTAATTGACATAAATTATAGGTTTTTTTTTTTGTTACAATGAACTTCAAGCCTCTTACTTTTCTCTGAATACGAAGATGTTTGATAAAATTTTGAATGCATAGAGCTGCTCGAAAATTACAGATTCATTACTCTAAGATAAAAACAGTCTTTGAAGGTGTCCTCTTGCATATAAAATTCTCTCATGCACAGGTAGAAAATGAAAAATATAAATATAGTTTCCTATCTCTCTCCTAAAAAATGGTTTGACAGAGAAAGTAAACCCATTTCTCTTTCATGTAATAGAAAAAAATCTCTATAATATAGTACTCTTTAAAGTTATAAGTTATCTAAAATAGTATCGACAGTTAATCTGAATTGTATTACTTTAAAAAGAAAATAGTCTCTCTAATATAATATTTAGATCTAGTCCCAACCGTATTATTTTATAGAGTTTTTACTGTAATTCTTAAAAGTTCTCTACTTTTTTTCAAAAAAATTCCCCCGGCCAAACAATATTTAATCAAACACGAGCGACATACATCCTCAACCTGTACAATAAGATAATTGGGAATTCTTCACTTTAGGTACTTGTCATCAATGGAAAATTATGCATTTTATGTGATTTTTTTTTCAGATGGAGAGTGCATGGTGGTAATTTAAAGAGGGCGAGTTCAAGTAAATTGAATCACAAGTAGCTTATTTGTGAATCTGAGTCATGGAATCAGGGGTTACAATCTCGGTAAAACTGAGCGGCCGATATCTTATCCGACATCAGTCTCTCTTCTTTTATTTTTTCCAAATATCGGTTATTTTTTTCTAAATTTAAAAAAACTAAACAACCTATCTATTTTTTTTCTTCTGGAAATTTAAAAAGGAAAATACCGGCTGATATCATGACTGATATTTTCTCGATATAGACAAATATCAGCTGAGATATGGACCATGGCCCACGATCGAGATGATTTTTTTAAAATGGTGATATTTATCAATATTGACGATGTCATGGTCGATATATCGCCAATATTTTAACCGCTCTCAAAAACTAAATATATATGGCCAATACGTACAATATTGACCGATATTTAAAACCATGCATGGAATCCAATTGAAGTCCACAACATTGACAGGGAAGTCTAAAATCGAGATCGTTAACATCATTTGATTGTCAATAAATTGATCTTAAAATGTCAAATACATATATAATTTTTAATTAATACATAAACTTTAGATTGAAAATTAAATATGTAAAAAATTATAAAGGAAAGAAGGAAAACAAATTCAAGCTATGCTACCAACGATTCATGAAATACTTCATAACATGCCATATTTGTATAGAAATATATATTTAAAATTTAATCTATATGCATGATCTAATGTTGAGTGACCTTACCCTCATGCTATATGACTTAATCAAACTTTAAACAAGTTTAGTTATTGTCCCAACTCCCAACTTGATTTATATCCAAATCACTCAGTTATACGTGCAGTCTTAATTAGAAAACTCACCTATATTCTGTAATACCCTGCTCCAGATTAGGCGAGTTTTAGCTCGTTAATCTTGTTTAACCGGTTAATCTTAAGGATTTTGGTTAGGGCTTCGAGGAAAGCCCAGGTTTGGCCCGATCTGAGCCAGAAAACTCAGTGATTCAGCTCGTCGAGCTGGAGGGGCATTTTGGTAATTTACCACTTGTTGTATATATTTTTATTAAATATTGTTGATATGTGAATATTATTGGTGAATAATGTTCTCCTTAATGAAGGATTTACATTTCTGATTTTAAAATAAAATTATTTTCAGAAAATAATATTTAATATCCCCCGTCTAAACCCCGAAAAGGAGTTTTAATTATTTTAAATAATTTCGGGAACAAGATAAATTCAGAAAAAGATAACTGGTGCTAGACCATTTTAAGAATGGTCTAGTTATTTCATTTCATCTCAAAATGATGTTTCTAAATTGTTTATTTTAACAATTCTTTATTTAAGTAAATAGTGTAAATTTATGGTTTTTATTTAAATAAATGATTTTCAATAAGAGATAAAATCTAAAATTTTTATAGTAACTAAGATTTTCAAAACCCAACCTATCTGTAAGGTTGGATCAAATTTTTGAGCTCTTAAAAACATGTTTTAGTTAAAAATCAGGTTTTTATTAAAACTAGGGGCTTTTTGCAAAAATGGAAATATTGGAGGGCTGATTTGCAAACAGCAGAAAATATCCTGCGGTTACTGTAGCACCATCAGCCGCGTGCGGCGTGCCCTGCGGCCTGATTTTCCGGCGATTCGCCGTCGTCCCGTCCCATTGCGCGTGCACCGGATTTTCTGGCCAAAAGCCTATATAAACCGGCTCAGTTTCGGTTCCCACTCCCACTCCTTCTTTTCTCTTTAAGCTCTCTTTTTTTCCAGTCGGCTGACCCTCTGTTTTTCAACCCGTAACTTAGAGGAGATTTTCAAAAAAATCCGGATTTTAGCCCAAAAACTCAATCAAAGGTAACCACTGCATTTCCCTTTCAATTTCAATCAGTTTTGAATCAAAAAAATTTGAATTTGGCTCTGTTTTCACTGAGAAAAACGATTTTAAAATTTAGGGAAAATTTTAGGGTTCCTCGTATCAGTGAGCTTTCGGTGTTAAGATCGGATGACTCGCTGAGTTTTAAAGCTCCAAACCTCTCCCTATGGAAAGAGGACTCCCGGAGGAATCCATCGGACCGGTCAGATGTAAAAACCGAGTCCAGAAAATACCCTATTTCCCATTTTCGATTTTACTGTTTACCGGCCGTTCACTGTCTGTTGCAGACAGTGAACGGGGAAGAAGAAGAAGAAAAAAAAATATTGTTATTTTATTAAAAAAAATATATTTTTATTTGGTATTATGGTTGCTCAGGTTTTGAAATGTTAGTTCCCATTGAAAAAAAAAAAAATAAATAATTAAATAATTAAATATTATTATTTTATTCAAAAAAAAATATTTTTATTTGAGATTATAGTTGCTTATGATTTTAAATGTTGGTTCCCATCGAAGAAAAAAAAAAGAATAAATAATTAAATAATTAAATATTATTATTTTATTCAAAAAAAAAATTATTTGAGATTATAGTTGCTTATGATTTTAAATGTTGGTTCCCATCGAAGAAAAAAAAATAAAAAATAAAAATAAATAAATATTATTATTTTATTAAAAAAAAATTATTTTGTTAGATTATGTGATGTGATGTTTAGTACTCCTTTTTGTTAATTAAAATTGTACTAACCCTCTTCTCTTATTATTTATAGTGTAAATACTATTGTATCCGCTTTCAGTCCGACATTATAGTCGGGAACTGAGTGATTCACTTTCAGGCCGGCATTATAGTCGGGCACTGGGTGACCTCGAGGCCTACTCAAAATGTCAGCTCTGATCCTATCCAGAAGACAACCGAGAAGTGACCCGAGGATCTAGACCTCACTCAATAAGTCGATCTGGTCAATGCCCAGAAGACAATATGAGTTTGGACTGAGCCTCTTTTTTTTTTATTATATTATTATCTTGTGGATGATTTAAAAATGATAGAAACCAAGTAGGAGACTCAATTCCATATACCTCGAATATTTTATGGGAAAACGTGAGATTTCAAAATACTACTCGTGTGTATGTATTTGATCTGTATATTGATTGTGCACTTGTGTGTTGTTTGAACAGAGACCGCGCAAACCACACATAACAGTGAGGGAACTTAACTCTGCAGATTTTGTAAACAGGTGTTATATTGAGCAATGAGTGGTTTTGGTTTTGATGAACCTACTCATGTGCATATACATGGTGCACTATGGTAAGAGTGCTGTGATGATTATGGTATTACGATGTTGATCGTATGTGTATGTAAGACTGCTTCCACGTACCTGTGCTATTGAACCAATATCAGCCATATGAGAGATGGTTTATGTCTACTGGACCATGGGCGGACCATGCTGTCGTCAGTTGCTGACTTGAGAGTGTCAATATCGGCTACGTTTAAGAGCCCGGAGATGTACTTGCAAGGATGTGTTTTGACCGTGTCGAGACTTAATACTGGTCTCAATATAGTCGGCAGACATTACGGTGGATAATGGCAGTGGTTTATTGATGTTGATATATTACTTGAGATTATGCTTATTTTTCTATCAAGTATGTGATATTGAACTGTTGCTAACCTGTTTTATATTTACTTAATTTGCATTGTTAATTATCTTTCACTGGGCTAGTTAGCTCACACCACTCACCTTTTAGGCGATGAACCCCGATGAGGAGGACCCTCTCTTTCAGGCTTAGGACGATTAAGTTAAAGCAGTGTCTTGGGATTCCCCCGGAGAGGAATGCCCTGATCTTTTCCGTTGGTTCTTGGAACCGTTGATTTTCATTAAGTACCGGATGTGGTACTTAATTTATGTTGAATTGATGTAATAGGATATGTTGCCTTTTTAGACAATGTTTTGAATGATGAATCAATGATTAATTTCCGTATGCCTTGTATTAATCAACGTTGGATTTGATTTGAGTATGTTATGTATTGTGTTGTTATGTCTTGGTTTTTTGGAAGCATATGTTACATGTTTGATTCCACTTAACGGGCTAATGTGTAACCACTAGGCCTAACTGTTGATCCGGCCCAGTAAGAATACTTGTGGTTCAGTTTATCTTTTAAAAGAAAAAATCAGTCGCGTTCCGGGCCCACCGGTCGGGTCGGGGCGTGACATATTCTATATTCCACTTGAGTCAACCAACCACATATTGATCAATGGAATCTATTGTAAATTTATAATTACTTAATATTTGATACAACTTTTTTTAGAATTTACATGTGGAAAACCGTGGGATACCCAGCATAAAACCCATACGGATGAGCCCACTATCTCTAGGGCACACCAATATTAGGCCATGGGTTTCAAACCCACAACCTTCTGCTTCCTGAAGTGGAAGATAACCAATTGAGCTACACCCATATAAGTATATTTGATACAACTTGATCTCATACACGGTCCAAGCATATTAAATGGGCATACTTAGCTAAGTCAATTACTCTGTTGAAGTGTCCAGTTTGTTTGGTTAAATTGTTTGATTTGCATCTAACAGTTAGTGGAGAAACTCAACTAACAAGGTCAATTTATTGGAGATTTAATCTAATCACTTTTATATTTAATGTGTCATTTTATCAAATGATTTATTCTTTTTTTTTTAAGAGTAAGATATTCAAGCATCTCATTTGACTAATCGAATAAGTGTAAACTTTCTAATTCACACAACGTACAAAACTAAAGGAGATAGACCCTTTTTGAATTTTTTGTTGAGAGACGCTTATCATAAGGCATTCGAGAAACAAAGCTGAGAAATTAAGAATTGACCGTAATTCCTCACGTTGATCTACTCTGTTTATATGACTCACTTTTCATGATTTCAAATAGTCGAGGGCACAGAAGGGAAGAAAGAGAGCGGACATGTTATAAATGATTGATTTCGTATGTCGATGTGTTTTAATAACTAAAAAATGAAAAAAAAATCAATTTGAAAATATTGTTGATAGTATAAATAAGAGAAGATTTGCATGAAAATATAGAAGAAATCAACTACAAGTTAAAAATAAAAGAGTTATAGAGGCAGTAATTTCTAACTTGACACACAAATTTAACCCAGCTTGACTTGAAAATTTTGTGTTTGAGTGGAGCACTTTAAAAAAATATATATTTTGACTCAACTCAACTTATCTTGAGAAAGTTAATTTTGATGGGATAGAAAAGCTCTAGGTCAGTTCTTATTTAAAATGATAAAATATATCTATGAAGATCCAATTATTTTTACCAATTTAATGATTTTAACCCATGTATTTCACTCCTAAGCTCAAAGTCCCTCTCAGAATGCTCCTCATTGAAAGAAAAAAACAAGCCCACCTCTCTTTCACTTTCCTCAGCAGTAGAACCTGATTAAAATATAAAATTCTGATTGAATTTTTTTAACTTGAAACCTATAATTTTTTTGAATTACTGGCAGATATTTAAAAATATTGGAAAATTATAAATATTAGTTAATTTTTCTCCTAATCCAAATTTGTAACTCATGTGAGATTGAATTAAGTTGAATAAATTAAAATTTAAATTGTTTGAGCTTCAAAAAATTAAATTAGATTAGAAAAATTAAGAATTAAGTACAATCAATCCAACAAGAATTCAACCTGATCTCACCGTTGCCACCTCTAGCCGATATTAGGGAAGAGAGATTACAGAACTTTTTTTAATGATGATTAGTAATTTCATTATATTTTTTTACAAAAATTCATTAAATTTTAGAGATGATAAGGACTACCCAGAATTTCTTGGAGTTGGGACGGACCCGAATCTAACCCGGGGGTTCATGCCGAAGTTACGAGCCGACGTGCCTCGGATTTGATTTGTTCGTACTATATGACAAGGGAAAAGGGAGGGAAAAAGAAGGAAAAAGGGTGGGCAAAGGAGGACAATGAGGCGGAGGAAGAATCAGCAGCTCCAGCAGAAGAAGAAGATGGACTACGACGGGCCCCTCGACTTTGAGTCTGAGGATGTTGTTGTCAGTGTACCCATCCAAGATACCAAGAAAAGGTCGACAATCCCTTTTACTCCTCCTTCTATATATCATTACAACCCAAACCACTGATCTCTTTCTCTCTCTCTAGAAATCGGTAGTTCTGTAATACACAGGTGTTTGAGTAGTTAAGAAATTGGATATATCTAATGGAAACTCTGTACAGAACCTACATCGATCCCCATTTGCTAAGTTTGCATTCTTGGAGATGGAAGAGCCTTCCTGGAAAATGTTTCTTCAAAGTTAAGGGCACATAGTCTAGCACATCTGTAAATGTTAATACCCAAGAATGTAATTTCATTTCCATGCATCCAAATGGATTTTGTTGATTTATTTTTAATTTTAAATTGGAATGGTTATGGATGTTAAACTACAATAAGAGGGAGATTGGAAGCCCTCAAAATGACATGGAGAAAAAACACAGTCTATTTGGGCATCTTAGGGTGTTCATGCCTTTTGTGTATTTATACCTTATAAAACTAGGAAACACAATTGGTTGGCTAAATTTTGATTTTTTTTGTCATCATCATTGCTATTTATTTTCTCAATTTATCAGCGGATGATTTTCGTCAGCACATCTTCACTATTGATTTGCTTCCGCTCAACTAGATGGCGTCAGTCGACACTTGATTTATTTGGTTATTAGTTTTTTATTTTATTCAATAATTGTAGACTCAAAGTGATGAACCACTTGAGTTTAAGAGGGAATGTTGAATATATTAGAATTAGGATTCTAGTTTGGGTTAATCTCTATTAAGAGATGTATTTGAGTTATGATTAGATTAGAAGTGTAATAGCCCTAGGGTCGGCTAGAGGCTATATATAGTTGTGTAATACTCCTTATTGAATACAGTTTCTCAGTTTCTAACACTATCATGAAATCATACTTTTCAGTCATCCTGTAATCCAGTAAGTCCTTAGCACCTTTATCCAAGTCTTTAATGGTCTTCTCTTTTATTCACCATCCTTTGGTTTTATTATGGGACCTGTTTTAATCTCTTGCTTAAGTGCCCAAATCATTTTAAACACCTTTCTCTCATCTTTTCTTTACTGGGACAACCTTTGGGCGTTGTCTAATGCACATGTTTCTCTTTCTACTTTACAATGCTTCCCATTTTAATATTTTTTTATTATGTTTTTTTAGGAGAAAGGTAATTGGCTTGGATGATCTTCTCACTGATTACTACAAAGAGAGAAGTAAACTTGTTGAGAAGGAATATAAGAAGAAATCAGTTGAGAAATGTTACAATTCCGATGATGATGAGGATAAAACTCGAAAGAATAAAGAGACCTTGCTATCCAAGTTTGTTGATAACTGCCAAAACCAGGCAAGAGGACTATATCGTCACTCTTTTTTTTTTTTAAAAAAAAAAACTATATTTTCTTGCCTTTACATATAAGCATTTGACATGGCTCTATTACAGGTACGTGGCCTTGTCAGTGAAGATGAAATTCCATTATGGGGTCAAAAGATTTTTGGGAAGCAGGTCATGATTCTCAGCTTGCATAGACCTTTATGTATTTAGTTAGATGTTACTGATAATGACATTATCCTGTCTTCTATGTACTGTAGAAAGCCTTGCCATCTTTAGATCCCCAAGGATTGGGGAGTTGCAAACTTTTGCAGTCTTTTATAGATAGTGAGGTCAATTTAGTGGTGGAACTGAAAGCTGAGAAAGGTATAAACTTCCAAGTTTTGTTACTTATAGTTGACTAATTAAGGAAATCACTTTCTTCACACTAGTTAATTTGTTGCTGTCATTTTTGCACTCGTTAAATAGTTGTGTTACCAGGATCTAAATTTTAAAATCTATGGCATCTTTTGAGAAATTAAATATAGCATTTGTTTACCTGTTCATCATCATCATGAGCCATTTTCCCATCTATGAGTTTGGCTTTGTTCCTAGCAAAGACTATATCCTCTGTCACATTACATTTAACCATGCTTTTATTGCCCCTTCTATCCAAGTCTTTAAAGGTTGTCCTCTTCTGCTAGTTCCTACCACTTGTAGTTGTATTTCTCTACACTGGAGCTGTTTTTGGTTGTCTACAAACATGTCCATAACTCTAACCCTTCTAGACCTTGAATGGTTGAGAATGTGTATCTGTGCCTATTTCCATGATTTTTTTCTCTTCTCATATCCATCCATGATTTGTATAAGTTGAGGCATTTGTTTCTATATATCTGCAGCATTGGCATTTCGCACTCTATGATTTGATTCCATCATGTTGTGGAAAATCATTCCATCTCTATCATGTATTTAGCTTTCAAAATCTTGTCATAATATTGTATTCATATTAGTGTCATCACAAACTTAAACTTCTGTTGTACTGATATTGATATTTAGGAGACTTGTGATTTTGTTCAATTTTAGTGTACATTTAATGCCTTTTTATTATAATGAGATAATGATTGGCAACATTTTCAAATATTCTTTACATCATCGTGAGCCATATTGGCAACTTAATTGGCTTGAGCTTTTAGGAATAAACTAGAGGTCTCGGGTTCAACTCTCTCCTAGAGTAACCTGATACATGGGGTTTGTGGGTGACTGTGTATCTGTGGAATCTCTCACCTCCACATGAGGTGGGGATACCTATGTTATTAAAAAAAAAAAAAACTTTGAGCTATACTGAAGTGTGTGTACAGATTTGTTTTAACCAAGCAATAGTGGACATGATTTGGTGTTCTTTGTTTATTTTAACAGCTGTTTTTTTATTTTCATTTTTTATATTTTATATACTTCCCTTGACATTTTTAGCAGGACAAAGTTTCATTGAAGGCCTATTGAAAAATGGCTGGCTTTCTAAATTGGTTTTTTCAATTGGATATGTAGAAGATTCCGTTGCATCATGGACTTTTAATACAAGTTGGTTCTTTTCCCCTAAACCTATGTTTCACTGCTTGATTTTTTGCCTCCTTTTTATCATCTTTTTCCTTGATTTGTCAGTGTTGTACTCGTCAAATGAGGACTTGCAGACATCTGCTTGTGACTTTTGGTTGGCTATTTTAAAGGATAAGGTAATCTTGCTCAAAGTGACTATTATTATTTTAGATCTTATCTTCTGGGTCTTTCAAAAAAAAATTCGATTAGTAAATAATTAAAATTTTCTCTAATGACTAAATCGGAATATGTATCAAGCCATATGATGCATGCTCCTGTTTAAATGTTTGATATTCTTATTTTTATTATTTATTATACTCATGCAGGTTGATCAACAATCAATTAGACTAGAATGGTTTCCTAGTTACGGTCATCTAAAAGATGCTCTTGAAACATATGGATATCTATTCTATACTTCTATTTTGATATTCTTATTTTTTTTATTTATTATACTCATGCAGGTTGATCAACAATCAATTAGACTAGAATGGTTTCCTAGTTACGGTCATCTAAAAGATGCTCTTGAAACATATGGATATCTATTCTATACTTCTATTAATGCTTCATCTGTTTTGAAAGGGGGCAACAGTGGTATGCTTCTTTACCTTTTCATATCTCATTCCTGAACTGGATCATTGTTATGCACTTCTGGACCTTTTCACTTTGATATAGGTGATAATAAGGAACTACAGAACTGAAGCACTTATCTGCTGTTTGTTCTAGTAGCTTGATGAATAAGACCTTTTGGCGTGCGCAGGTGGGCAACCATGCATGAACAAAATATGTTGTGATCTCTGACTAATGGAAGGGATCATAAGGTGCAAATTTATGTTATTTTTAGGACCATGTAGAGTATCCATCCATCTCCAATCACGGTTATAGATACGCAGACCAATTCTACCAATGTTATTCATAAAAAGGAGCTATTCTTTCATTTACATAATTGGACTCTCATTATGGAAAGAAGGATCTCCAATGGGTTCAAAGATCTGTTTGAGCAACTAATATTCATCATAAATCAGTAATATTGAACATTCATATCCTTTTTAAGAACATTTAACATTCATAGATTACTTGAATAATGTCAAATTCTTTGGGATGAGTGACATCTCCATGCTAGACATGAGAGATATCTTGTCTGATTCTTTGTGGAGATTCTTCTACTACATTTTAACAATGTTCCAAGATGACAAAATGTTTCACACCTTTTCTTTTCAAACCTAACTAAATGATTGGAGTCTTTATAATTTGATTGTTTAAAGTAAAATTTGTAGAACAATTTTTATTGGGGTTATTTTTACATGCTATTTTCATTTAGAAATAAATATTTATCTAATTTTTTTCATGTATTATGCTGAATTCAAGAATGCTAGTACCTTGTACCCATTGTTGTTAAAACATTTTGTTTTGATGGTTTTAAAGGCTTGAGTTGTTAGACATTCAAGACCTAAGGATTTTTTGGGGTTTTTTAGTTCATTATTGACTTTTCATAGTATACTTGGATTATATACTAGTTTTATATTGAGTTCTAATGAACTAATTATATAATATTTACTTGATATTAAAAGAAAGGTGGAGAACTGCTGATGCTATTACCTTTTAGATATATTTTACGTTAATATATTAAATATTTTTTAGGAAAAACACTTATGAATCTTATAATTCTACGATTTACGATACATGATTTGTGGTTCAAAATCTACAACGATTTTGCGAAATGACTCGATTTTCACAACATTGCCTTGTACCAAACTTGGGTTTCAACATGTATATGCACCCATGCAACATAGCTTGAATATTGGTCCACCATTTTATAGTAATTAAAAATGTTAATAGAACTGTTAAGTTTTTAAACGACTATATATTCGTATCCTGTTGACCTCAATCATCTCTTCTAGCTCTCCATCTTGGTTCATTCATGTTCATTTATTCATGCTTTTGTACTGATATATGAAAATATGAAATAATTTGTTATCATATGCTTTGGGCCAACCTACGATAAAACGATGTAGGGTTTCATAGAACATGCCAAAGCCTTTTCTCTTTTGTCCACTGTATTTTATTTGTTATGAAATTGGGTTGATTACTTTAAATATATTTTGCCAACAACCTTCATATGTGGTTGTCATAATTTTTCTAGTTGGTTTATCCATTCAGATTTTGGACCTGAGGGGCCACCACCAAATATTAGATCATGGGTCAAATTTTTATGTGCATATTGTAAAACAAGGTATGTTGTGCAAACAAAATTTAATGTTCTAGGCCTTGTACTATTGACTTCCCCTGTTACATGCTTATGGTTTCCTTTTGAACTTCTGTCCATAGTTTTTCTTGAACTACCAGCAATGATTTTATTATACGGTTCAAAATATAATATATACAAAACTTAAGTAGTGCACCTCCTTAGGGTGTGAACTCTTACGCACCTGCTGGTGTGGCCGCCAATGGTGATGGCAATGAGTCTGTTAGAAATTTCTATGGTTGAAGATGTGACCTACTAAAAATCACCTTGATTGAATTAATCAAGCCATGTTTTTAAGCTCCCTAATTTTTAATTACTTCAAATTATTTTTTAGTACTACTGACTTCACTTGTTACATGCTACTGGTTTCCTTTTGAACTTCTTTCCATGGTTTAAAATGTTTTTTTTTTCTTTATTTCATGTTTTGGTTGCTCAATGAGTAGGAAAATTTTGATGAGCTCATAGCAGTTGTTAATACTTATTTGTAATCTTAAAGGTTGCGGATTTGAGTCATGTCACCATGTCAATAAAGGGAAGGTTTATTCTAGTGGTCCCACTATTCTCCATCATTTTTTGGTCGGCTTTGTCACTTTTACTTTTGCATTCATTTTTGTTTATGTCTAATTCGTTATGATTCTATGGCCTAACATGTCTTTTCTGAATACCATATTGATGCAGATTGGGTAGGATAAGACACCCTACTCAATCGCTTGAGCGCAAGCTTAGTAAAAAACCAACACGAGTTTAACACAACCCGTGAATATCAAATAGTAAACCCAACTCACAAAGTAATGAAATTAATTGAATCAATTAACTTAAAACACTACACTCGAATGGGTTTTCAAAACAAACCTGAATACTTTTGAAATCCACTCAGTTTTGTTAAAACTGGTTCTTAAAAGGACAATATCAAGCTTTAAAAGAAACTGGATTTAAACCATCAAATAAAATCAGTTTCACTCATTTGGAAAACAAACACTTAGGCCTGGATTTTGATTCCAAAAGAAAATTCAGTAAAAAGAGCTAACCCAAATCTATACCCAACGACCTTAGTTATCAAGATTAAAACCCACTTTAATCACCAATTCAGATTTGGATACGTTGTTTTCAACAGTAAAAAAAAAAGGGTTTTGATCTATTTTTAATCACTCACAACAACGTTAAAACTGGTTTTAATTCTCACTTAAAAAAATCAATTCAAAAGCAGAAAATTAAAACTGTTTTAAACCTTATTTCAATCTCTGAAAATCTGATTATTCAGTGAAAGAAACAAGTTTCCATGCAAAACTTGTAAAATTGGTTTAGTTTTAAATCAGTTTACAAAAACACTGTTTCAAAAACAGTCACACATTGCAGGTTCAACGTGGGTCTGGTTTTCAACACCCGTGAGTCGACGGGACTCGAGTTTATTAAACCATCAACATTCCCGCTGAGTCACCGGGTTTAATCAACAATTAGAACCTTGATTCAATTAACTCCAAAACTTAGATGAGTTAAGAATTACGTGGTTCTTGCAGAGGAGAGTTCACTCAATCCTCAAGACGCCTCAATTTGGTGAGAACTCAGTAGCAATCAATGCTAACTCGGCTGCAACTCAGTGTTTGCCTTCAACTATTCTCCATTGGAACAATCATAAAAAAAGGATAGTTTATTTCATAATCAAAAGTCTCCCATAATCGGCTGATTACACCCCTTAAATAAAACAAACACACCGACCCTATCTAGAAGGAGCCGACCCTCCTTTACATTCAAACTTTCGAACTAATTCAAATCCTACTAAGATTATCTAAGTACCAAATAGAAATAAAATTAAATAAGGCAACTACTTTATCTAAAGTCACCACCGATTAAAACAAATCTAATCCTAATAAAACTAAACTCTTATTCACGTCCAAACTTGGCTTCATAGATTTGGGTCTGGCGAGTTGGGCCCTGGCCTGCTTTCATGGGCTTGGCTCACTTTGGACTTTGGGCTGACCCAAATTGCCCACGCACCCGTCGGGATTGAAAATAAAATTTTCATCTTTCGACTCAGGGACCACACTTACTAATTTGCCAATGCACCCACCTGGATCAAAAGTGAAACTTTCTCTACCTCCATAGATGCTCGCATCACATATCCTCCTCGTTCCTTGAACTAGCAACCCCTTAATTCCTTATGCTTTGGTTGCTTTTGGGCTTCTACTTTTTGTCAGTACTATCTTTTAGTTGGCATTTACTCATTCTCATCAATTTAGGTCAGTATATTGATCGACACATTTATGAGATTGATAATGGTCATGTTTAGCTTATCATGAGAAAATCACAATCTGTCATTTTTGATATTTTGGATTTTTTTTGTCTTTTGTGCTTTAAAATATCCACTTTAGTAAGTAGCAATGTATAAATCTAAATTGCCAGCATATATTATTTTGACATTTGTTTCAATTGCTCGTTGGAACCATGTTACTTGCTTGAGGCAATAACTATATTTAGAAACATCTTTTCGTAGCATGAATGTGTGGTTTGTAGTTGTATCTACTTTTATTTCTATAGAAGTCCTATGAATTTGTTTTGGGCTTATTGTTGTATTTATTTTTTTATTTTTGCAGAAGTATTGATTCTACGCTTTCAACTTCAGAAGTGGAGGAGTTAGTTGGTGTTATTATTTCCTTTTTCTTAGATCGTAAACTTGAAGCCCTATCGTTGCTTTTTGATGAATGCTTGCAAACAGCCATTAGTTTCTTCACAGAAAGTGAATGGATTCTCTCCTCCATGAACATTGCACATTCCCTTGCTTGCAGGTTGCCTTAGATCACTATATTAGTTCTACACTACTATACATGTTCATTTTTTTGGGGGCAAGAACACTTAAATTTTTTGGTCAGCAGGTGCTCATAATTGCAACCATAACGGTTGTATATTTGAGATGTTAAGATTTCAAAATACACTAACACACACACAGCCCAAACTAAGCTGCATGAGTATTATATATTATTTTTTGCAATATTGTCATTTTGTAAAGTTGGAGAACGTTCTTCATGTCATCATCATCATAGCATTTTCCATCTGTCTAGGACTGGCTTGTTGGGTTCTACATTTCTACTCTACCTTGTCAATGTCATATTCCTAGTCAATGTCATATTCCTAGTCAATACACCATCTATAGTCTCCTTTTTTCCCTATCAATTTAATTCTTCAAAGACCTTTCCCTTCTTTTAGTACCTTCCACTTGTAACTATTCAATTTTTCATATCAGAGCCTTTTTTGCCCTTCTACTTATGTGTCCAACCCATCTTAAATGACACACTGGATATTTTCTTTTGTTCTTATAGAAAATGATCACACCATACTCTTTTGCCTTCTGGAATTCTTTCTTGAAACCAAGTTTTTATTGGAGAATGTACTTATAAATTTCATAATAAGATGGAAAAGTATAGCTGATTGATACCTGCTTTTCATGCTTGCTTATTGCTGCTTGGTATCACATTCATGTTCCTTTTCCTCTCTTGAATTTCCCATCATTCAAGGTACCCTCATATGTCATATTGATATGATGATTTTGTTTGAATTTGCATACTGATCTTTGTATTCTTGACCATCTTATAAGCTATAGTTGAAGTGTGCTTGTGCAATTGATTTCAAAGTTTGCAATTACACAAATCATCATCGTCATTATCAAATAGTCCTTACCCATCTATTTGGGGTTGGCTTTCAAGTAGAGCTGAAAAAGCCAACCACAAGCAAATGGATAAAGCTTTGATGATGATCTCCAACTCTTAACAAAAAATATTCATGAATTCATGTTTATAATGTGGACAACTATAAATGTTGGAACCAGAGAGGATTTGTTGCTGATGCTGCCACTCAATTTAAAAAATAATAATTAGCACATACCATTTTGTTTGATTTATCAACCATATTATAAAATGTATTTTTCAAATCTACTTAAGCATATATATTTTTAAATATCTTGTTCATTTGATAGAAGGCCACAAAAATGAATGGCTTATTCTGGAAACAAAAGTTTTAAATTAAAATAATGACAATCAGGCTTATTCATATATTTTTGTGGCCTCATATCAGATGAAAAGGATAGTTCTTTTAAAAAAATCAAAATTGATGATTAAGTAGATTTGATGAATATATTTTATATAACATGGTCTAAGTTGCATAGGTACAGATGCTAGTGTTGGAGGTGTAAGGTGTCGAACTGGGAAAACAAGAGAAAGGACTAGGAGTTGGGGCGCCATATCTAAATATTCTAAATGAAGTGTGTTGAATCTTTGGAGAAGAGAACTCCCAAGAAGAACTTCATGAACTTCCGTTTGAACAATGGACTTTGGATTGCTTATTGATCAATTTACACACGTTCACAATGTATGATGTGTGGAAATGCAATTTTCTTCTAGGCTTGGGCACGACTTTGTTTCCTTTTAAGTCTAAATGATTAAGGAGAGCTTTACTTCTTTTGATGGTGGGTTTTTATTATTGGAGCGACAACTTTCACAAAGAGGAAATAGGAGAAGAAGTTATATCTTTTGATTCTTTGTTTGATGGTTGGAGAACCATATATGGATGCCTCTTAAGCAGGCAACTGAGTTTTGGAACACCCTGAGGCTGGAACTAGATTGGCACAAATTGATCAAGCTCAAACTACGTCTGACTTGTATTAACAATGCCCAAGCCGAATTTTAAGTTTGAATTGAATGTTTGTCACTGGCTAGAAACCCCATGTTTGAGCTTTTGCACAAAAGAAACTTACTATACCTTAAAATAACTTTTTAACTTCAAATTCAACTTGGGCTGGGCTTGGATTTTATAACAATGGATCCAAGCTTGGCCCGAATTTGGTTTTCTTCGTAATTTCTTGAGCCCGGAATTAAGCCTGGGTTAGTCATTTTTTGGGATTTTTTTTATTTGGATTTTGCTTGGGTTTGACTCAAATCGCTCTCCTAAAACAAAGTTTGTGGAAAGGAATCAGAAGAGTGTTATTATTATTAATTTATTATTGATTAATGAGATGAAACATTCTAATTCTTTTGATTCTGTGGTTTTGATGTGGAGCCATAGATTTTCTTGAATTAGAAATTGTGCCCATATTCATCCTAATGATGCATCTTTCATGAAAAATGGATAACCAATATCATAACTCATTTCTGTTTTGAGCATGTCATACAATTAGGTTGATTGCTTTTGCTTCTTTCATGTAGAAATTGCCTTTAAAAAAAAAATAGATTGCTATCTAGCTTAAAGAAAAAAGTACTAATTTCCTTCTTTTTGAACCGGTCTTGTGGAACAACTCCACTAACTATAGCCCAACTGGTTAACTTAATTAAAAATTTCAAAGAAAGTAAAAATGTTGAAGAAATAGAAATTTTATAAGACAACCCATGACATAATTGGTGAGTCTTTAGTTCTTTACTGATGTGTGGAAAACTTTGGTGTTGATAATTTAGATAGTTGTCGACATTGTTGGAATATGATACCTTGATTTGACATATACTGAATGCAGGATACCCAAGGATTTCAACTGCTTGAGAATGGTGGAGTGCATTTCGGGAGTTTGCACCCGTAGTAAGCAACTTAGAAGTGAAGTGGCCTTTCAAATCCTTTCGAAGTGCTTAGAAATGAAGGCAAGTTATTTCTTTCATGGATTTCATATTAACATATTTTCAATGTATGTGATCCTATATCTTGTTATCTCATTGTTTTTCTTAATTTCACTTCAATATCATACCAGTGGAGAGGCAATGCCTCAATATCTCAGTAAGGACTTCCTATTCTACTTACTCAACTTGCCATGTAATTGAGTTCAAAATAAACCCTATAATTCCATTCACCTATCAAAAACGTGAGTTTCCATTTAAGAATGTTGCTTTTGAGTTACAACTGGAATGTTTCTTCTCCCACTTTGTCAAGCCGGCCCTACTAATTCCATAACTAGAATTAATAGTGCATCTTGAGTTCCATGGATCTGAATATAGCCTCACTGTTTGAGTTTTGAGAGCATGCAAAGTTCCTGAATTCAGGTGGATGTAAGGCTTCGAAGTCAGGATCCTCTACAGTCTGCTACGTGTAGGATTCAATAGACTCTAATGTGGGTCCCACACTGCATTGCCTTGCCCGACATCATGGGTTAATTGGAAAGGTCTATGCCTGAATTAGGGCCCACAAAAATGATTTTGATTGGATCAATTAAGCTATGTTTTTAGGTCTCCAAAATGTGATTTCTTACATGTTTTTTCAATACCCATTTTTTATATCAAAATATGAGAAGCTTGAAAAATATGGATTCATTGACCCAATCAAGGTGATTTTTTTGTGGCCCAATATTAAAGCATAGGCCTTTTTAAAGGACTCATCACTTGGGGCCAAAGCAGCAGTATGAGACCCACATTAGAGTCTATGGAATTTTTATAGACTAGTCTGTATAGAATCTTGGTTCAAAATGCTCCTGAGTTAAACTGGGCACAAACTTGAAATTTAATTAGGATAGATTATTGATTTTAACAATGGATTTACAAATTAAATGGTGATGGATGTTGTGAATGGCTACATGGGTCAATTTCGTAATAAACTTAATTTGTCCTTTCATTTTTTACCTATACCCCCATTCACTAAATTCGTTTTGAAGCAAAGATGAAACCAAGAATGAGTAATTGGTTCCAATATTTGTTCCATGCACCTACTTCATTTTGGAAGGATCTTAAAATCATCTGTATCAAGAAACTAAAAGGAAAATATCTTTATTTGAGGCTTGCTTGGTTGTAGCGTTGCTAGATCTTAACCAATTTGATGTGAACAACTATCTCTTCTATCCTCATTTGTTCTTTAACTTTTTGGGCTAATGTAATTCTATAGGGAAATATTTTTATATTTGTGTTATTTGCAGATTACTGATGCGGAAGTCGTCCTTAGATCACTGTTGTCAATCAGTGTGAAGGGCAAAGAATGTGATTTTTTCAATATCTACATTTACCTACTTCTCGCTGAGAATTGGCTCATCTCAAGTACTCTGTTAGAGCAGAAACCTTTAATCCTAGAAATGTGGTGTCTTTTGCTTCGTAACTACTCTTGCCAAATTACAAGCACAGATTGGAGATCCTATGCATCAAAGGTATGCAACTGAACTTCTGGCGCCTGGTTCTCTTATGTGGTTTTTGTGATGTCTCCATCTTTAGTACCACCTTGTCTATCTTACAGGTTCGCAATAAAGCATCATATCTCCTGCAGAACGTGAGTCAGATCTGTGACTAATGTATGTTTCAATGTTTCTTAATGAATTTTTCCCCTTATAAGATACTGCCACTTTGATGATTATAGCAATGATATTCTCATGAAATGTTCATCCATGCACTGGGTTGCATGGTATTACTATGCACATAGGTTTAGGGTCCCCCAAATGGTGCAGTGACTAACTCGTTGGACTGGTCTTTCATTCAATGCACTATCCACAAAAAATTACCATGATTGGATTGATTAAGCTATATTTATAAAGTTCTTACATTTTCATAGTTTTAAATTATCTTTTTAATCCATAATTTTGGTATTTAAAACCATAGTTTGATCAATCTGATCATGGTGATTTTTGATGGACCACATATTAAAGGAAAGACCATTCTAACAGGCCTATGACCACCTATTTGATGGAACCTTCGCCTAGGTCCACACTGTAATACCATGTGACCCAATGCGCCAGTGAACATCTCATTGATATTCTCATGCTTGTTCAGTTTTAGTTTTGCTTACCTTTTCTCAAAGAACAAGGAGTTGCAGCTTCAGTTGATGACCAAAAAGAAAGTAGTTCCATTGGAATGTCTTGTTTTCACTTTTATTTTTACTGGTGCTTACTGGTGGCTAGTAACTGTTATGAATGCTGCAGAGGCATGACCAGCGGTATTTGGAAACAGAAATTTTGTGTACACAGGGAGTCCTTGAGCATTACATGTGAGGAGACAGGTTCATTAATGGAGGTCCAGGCCGAGCGCTCAAATGATGTCTAATGTGGCTGAGTGTTGACAATTTTGATCCTTTAGTCTATAGAACCTGGAAGGGCTGAATGGTTTTTTTAAGTTAATTGTGATCTACATTTCTGATTGATTTAGAGATACTGTTTTATGATGTGTATTATCTTCTTGATACGACATGACTCACCGCCACCGTGCTTATCTATGGATGGACCCGCAGTTGATGATGTTGTCGTGGGCCTATGGTTGGTGTTGCTTTCTGAATGAGTTGTATTGTCTATAGATTGATGTAATCTGAGCAGTAGGTGTTTGAATTGAATGAAGGTATAGAAGCAAGATTACTAGAAAATGGTTTTGGTGATGTACAGGTTTGCGATGTTGTTTTGTCTCATTAATTAATATTTTGTCATTATAATGACGTTGGTTTGTAATTGATTGTGCATGGAGAATCGGTGAATTTTCATTTTAGTTGGTCTCATCCAATGCAGTTTACCAGTAGGTACGAGAATTGGTGCCTCAGTGACATTTCTTCAAATTTCATTTGCATTGGACTGATGCGGGTCTACCAGAGCAATAGATGGGGCTTGATTGGACAGACTCTAAATAATAATAATAATAAAGATGTCCTCTTAGCAATCAAAAAGTTTATTATGCTTAAAAATAGATGGCTGTCGTATGAAGAAATTGACTATTCATTTTGGCCAGATGTTTTTCTTATGCTGAACCACCAATCCTGTAGTATAGCTAGCAGCCGTTGCCAAGTTTGAGAGATTGAATAATATAATATCTTCAGTAAAAACTCAAAAACTTGAAAATATCCCGAAGATATTATATTATTCAATCTCTCAAACTTGGCAACGGCTGCTAGCTATACTACAGGGTTGGTGGTTCAACATAAGAATCATATCGGCCGATAATTTTCTCTCTCCTCCGATATCGGAACTGTGAAAAAATCGCAAAGAACCATGAAAACCTGTGAAAGCCGTATCAGAAGAATCGTGAAGAACTCCAAAAAACCATTAAAAACTACAAAAAACAGTGGAAAAACTGTAAAAAATCGTATCGGTGTTTTTAAAAAAAAAATAAAAAAAATAAATTTTAAATATCGATATTTATGAATATCGGTCGATATTGAGACCGATATTTTGGATCGAAAATCGGCCGATAATATTTATGTACGGCCGATACATATCGTATTGGCCGATATCGTTCGGTATTAAAATACCGATACATATCGTCCGATACGATATGTATCGACCGATATTTCGACCTTTGATCTTGATATTAACAATCGCCATTAACATCTCAAGAACGGTATCTATGCCTTAAGAGTGCAAATCAATCCAACTAGTCAACTCACAATGGATCAACTTGCAAAATCCAACAACTAAAAATGACTTAATTATAATCATGTATTGTATTAGAAATTGCGGAATTAGTGGGTACGCACTCATTGCTAATCTTTGTTATACAACAGCTTCTTCCATTAATTACATTTGCTAGAATATAAATAAGTCTACAAATATTTGAGGATGTCTTATGATATAAATGATGCAATCATATTTAAACTAATTTAGTTTAATAATTGAAACAAATTAAGTTGAACTTGAAAGGAATAAATTTACATCAAAAAAAAAAAAATTAAAGAGATAGTTAAATGCTTGAATAGATTTATGAACTTTCACCCACCGCTCGAGTAGTTCAACTTGTTGCCTCCCTCCCCGAAAAGAAAGAGGTCATGGGCTCGAGTCCTAATGACCCATACTCGAGAGTGGATGCGACGGCGCTCCCTTCAGTCCCCATTTTCCTTGATTCAAAACAATACCATGTGTTCATTAAAGGAAATCCGAGTCAGAGCATGCACCGCCGCATCTCCGACTAATGCAAGAGGGATACAGTGGAGAAACAGAGCATCCATTCAATTGGGTGTGGGTCCATAAGAGCAGTAAATGGGGTACACTTAACCTTTTGACTTTTGTTTCTTTATCCATAATACCAATGCCAATTGGGCCTATTTGCCTATTGGGTAGCAAAGGGCCCATAAAGGGCGGTACATCCACATCACATGACAAGGAGGAATCATTTGTACCCAAAAGCCAAAAAGCCAAAGAAAAGGTGAAGAGATGGCAGTGCTGGTGCTGGTGTGATGTCCCTTCCCATTGATTAAGTGGTTGGTTGGTAGTCTCCAAGTAAGCAGATCCACATCATCAAAGGATTTTTCTCCTTTCTTTTTTAATTTCTTATCCATTGTTTTTTCAATTTTCACGTAGATATGTTCATGAAGAGATTGGATAGAAGAGTGTGAGTGACAACAATGAGAATTGAAAAAAACAGAGAGGGATAGGGTGTAGGAGGTGGTGCCCCACTCCCAAAAATCATTCCAAAGAATCCTCCATCATCATCGCCACCGCTTGAGCCGGACCCAGACCCAGACCCACCGTTGCTGAACCCTGGGTAAGTGATGCTGTTTCCATTGTCCCTGCACCATTTGTCCAAATTAAAAAAATGATAAAAAAGAAAAAAAATTTAAAAAAAACAAGGAGTGGGGGGTCCTCATGAGCCATCATTCAACCACATGCCATGTTGCTAAGGGTCAAGTGGGCCCTTTATTCACGAACCTTTTCTTCTTTTCTCTTTTTCATGTGAAAATGACATTCTTCTATCATTAACATTATTATTTATTGAATTTGGGTCGATTTGAGGGTGAAGGGAAGAGAAGGGAACAAAAGGTCCCACTGCTTAATAGTCCACCTCAAGATTTCAAAGATAAAGAGTTGATTGGACCAGAAATTAGTCCAATAAACAAACAAGTTTGTTCTAAACAAAAAGATGAGATAAACATGGTAAAAATCATTAAGTGACGAAACCAAAAGTTTAACCAAGTTGAGTTTTACTTAATACTCATTTTAAAATGGAGTAGCCATATTTCTTTCTAACACAATTCACATGACAAATAGAGGTACTAGCACATGTGATAAGTAAAAGGCAAGCACTTAGACCCTGTATGTGAAGAATCTTATAACTAAGCAATTGAAATTAACATTCATTACCCCTTGCTCTCTCTGTTTCCACTTTCTCAAACACACAAATCAAGATCAAGCTGCATTTGGATAAAAGGTAGAAGGGTGAAAACAAGGGTAACCCTTGTTTATCCCGTTTGGTAACAAAAGGAAAATGCAAGAAATTCCCAAAAAATTTCTCCTCTCCAACACGTCTCAAAATTCCTTCACTACAAGAGGTATCATTTTACCTCTCTTTATGGAAGTTTTTTCCTCTTATACCTTTTCTGTATAAAAAAAACTCCTGCCAAATTTACCTGTAAGTAGAATTTATTCAAATTCCCATGAGTTTTATCCACTTTGTAAGCAAACTCCACTCTCCTTCACTTGCTTTCAAACGTTAATCAATGAAAAGGACGTCGATCAACTCTGTAGGCTCTCCAACATGACTATATTTTCAACCTTTCTGTCAATGGGTTATTGGGAGAATCCAATGCTTCTAGGGTAGAATCTAGCTTGTGAAATTGTTCTAGTGAAAGTGGTTCAACTGGCTGTTCAAATTGTTATATTTAAACATATATACCCAAGAAAAAACAAACAATTGAAAAATCATACTAAAATGGCAAATGATAAAAAATGACATTTTCAATAAAAGAGCGTAAAAGAAACCCAAAAGGGTTGGAGTAATAGTTAAGAACCTGCCTTAGAAAAAAAGAAAGTGGGTATCTTGAATTCGATTCCTACTCCACTCGAAAGGGTCAGCTTGTAGAGTTATCAAGTGTGTAGGTAGAGATACTTGAAGAGAAATAACACCTCAGGCATTAATCAAGTGTGTAGTTTAACTGCTTGCCTCCTACCTCAGAAAGCATGAGGTTGTGGATTCGAGCTTCCATAGTCTAACCTTGGTGTGTCCTAGATATAATATGTTCACTCATGAAAGTTTTACGTTATATGATTTTCTACGTGTAAATTAAAAAAAAAAAAATAAAAAAATAAATAAAATTGTAACTTTTCAAAGAGATCAAACCATCTCAAGGACCTGACTGCCAGCTCAAACTGCATACTTCAATTAATTCAGTTTTTAAAACACCAGGACCTAAAACCGGCCATCCTTCGCCCAACCCAATGAAGTATTCAATGCATTTGTGTGTTTTTGGGATATGGAATTCACTTAATATTAAATTTGATTGTTAAATTTATTTTTTCTTTTTAAAATTTAATTTAACGGTTTACAGTTTTCATTTGTGTAATTTTTAAATTAAACATGATATGTTAAAATATTTATCTAATAATTTATTTTTATTTTTAAAAAATTAAAGACTAATATAGTTCAATAATCCTCTTAATAATTTATCCATTCATATGATCTTTCAACCTGAACGTCTTAATAATCCTCTTAAAAAAAGAAAGAACTTTGACCCCATTGTAGTCCGTGCTAACCGCGAGGCTTTAAAGCATCATCTCTCGCGTCGGCGGCTCGACTGGGCTCAGCTCCGCTGAGCCTGGGGCATTTCCTTCATTATTATTAGTAACTGGTTAATAAAAATGAGTGGGGCCCAGTAATATACTTTTAATGAAGAGAGTGGGACCCTGGATAGTGAGAGAGTGACAGTATGGCTGGACTGGAACGCAACAAGTTGCCTCGGCCAGGGAATAACGTGCCAGCTCGCGTTCCCATGCAAACCCAGTTCGTTTGCATGAGTCTTTCCTGTGCCACATGGACAGACTACAGAGAACTTGGCCCGGTGGGGTCGGCATGTGCTATCCATGCATCCGCAAATATTATATTATTAAACCCTCTTCATTCTATTTTATTATTAATTTTATTATAGTTGATAATTTTAAAAATATAATTCAATCAACAAATTACAGGTCTACAAATCAAAACCAGGTTTAAATTTTTGGAAGTAATCACTCGTGAAAATTTTATGCTGATTTTCATGATTTTCTACATATAAATAAAAAAAAATGATAATAATAATATAATAATGACAAACAACAAAAAGAAATAAAAATAAATAGTGAAGTAATATTTTAATTAAAATTATTTGAAATGAATATTCCAGCCGAGGTCTGACGAGACGTGAGCGAAAAATCTGGGCACAGAAGGAGCGGATCCAGCTACATAAAAAGTAGAACAGAGTCTCATAATCAATGAGAGAGAGGGGCCCTACCACAACTTGAGCTGCTAAACTGGTAAATTAGAAACTAGATTCTAAAGGTGGTGCTGCCATTGATGCAGACTACTGTCGTTGAAATAGATGGATGTACCGATGGGGACCATCCATACATCCATCTTACCTTAAATTATTTTATTTATTTATGGGCACCTGATTTTATTAGGGCTGGACTCATTTTTACATGTGGGCCTACTTTTACAGGCAAAAGTCTATTTCTAGTCATGGAAAAAGCCAGCAATTTCAAACATTTATTCATGACATTATTTAGTGATGCTCCATTTTGAAAAAATTCAAAAATTTCTTAAGATGTGAGTGTGAGTGTGAGTGAGGCTGTCACTTCTTAATTAAAAATAGAATAGAAAACTCATCCACGTATAGTCCAATTTATTGAGTTTTGTTGGATTTAAGTCTCAATAGCGAGTAGTGGACTCATCCGTAAAAGTTTTAAACTAGTGAGTGTATGAGTGATGGTGTCACTTCTTAATAAAAATAGAATAGAAAACTCATAAAGGTGTAGTTCAACTGATTGACTTCTATTGAATTTGAGTCCCAATAGCCTTAACTTTGGTGTATTTTAGGGATAGTGGACTCATCTGTAGAGATTTTAAGCTGAATATCCTACAATTTCTTATACGTAAATTAAAAAGAAAAAAGAATAGACTAGAAACAAAGCACATGTGGAGGAAGAGAATGGTTAGATGTTAGATGATAAAGGGAGTTCAAAGAAACAGTGATTAAAGAAAGATAAGAAAAGAGAGGAGGAGATGGTACCTGTTCCCACCCAAGACACCGACATTCATAGTGAGCTGGTCAATAAGGCCTGCAGATTTGGGCTCCACGCTAGAAGCCTTTACATACTTAGCACCCAAGCCCTGCCCAGAAGCCACAAAGAAAGCCCCGTTCACCATTTCATCTCCCTCCGACCTCCAGTTCCACCCACTCCAGTCTTTCTCATTCGTCTCTACACGCTTTGTCACCTTCCAATCAACCATTTCCCACACCAATCATCAGTCTATCACAACATATGTTAATGGATACCTGAAAACCTTTAGGCCTCAGAAGACTTGAATAGAAAATTAAAAAAAAAAAGAGACAAGAAATGGACTCTAGACTCTAGGGATGGCAAAAAAAGAAATAAAGCATTAACTTATATTACAAATCTGACCAAATTGCATACATTTAGATCAACTGGGATGAGTTAAACTATAGCCTAGGGTCAATGTTTCCTACTCAATTGGGATGGAGTTAGGTGGATTGACTGAAATCCTTTATAAATCTCTAAATCTCTCTCTACATTTTAATGTGAAACTCGTTCGTAGTCTAACAATCTCCTCTCGAACGAGGCTAGTCATTCCGTCTGTCTACGAGATCTCTTAAGTCCACATGAGATAGTTTGAGACTTAACTCTCAAATCACTTATTAAGACGTCAGTATTCTGTCAAAAGACTAACTTTTTAGGTGGAATGATTTAAGTCCTTTATAAATTTTTAGATTTTCCTCTACATTTAAATATAGGACTCATTCACAGGCTCAATACAATTGGATAGGTCGAAATTTTAATACCTCGTATGCCTAAGCCATCTTTTAAAAACACCAATCCTGTAAACTGTACTTTAGAATGGAAAAAACAGCTTTCTGGTTTTTTATAGAGGAGGGAATTTGAAGGTACCTCTTTGGCATTGGAGTTGAAGGGAGCAGTGTATCGGTTCCCCTGGCTGTTGATGGTCGGGTTGGCGCTGCCACCAATGGCATACATCTGCCATTCTGTGAAGTCATTATTGACCACATGGATGTAGCCGAGTCGGCATCGCGGCATCCGCTGCACCAGCCCCTCCCCGAAGTGATTAAATGCAATGGTGACCTGCATTCCTGAGTCAGGCAAGTAACTGTCACTTGCCCCCAACAGCATCACCTCATCGTGGTGAGAAAAATAATTGTTAGATATTGTAATCCCCGTGGATCCCATTATCGCATCGATCAAACCATCAGTGCAGTAGGAGAGGGAGCAATGGTCGATCCAGATGTTCTGGGCCCCAAAGATGGAGACGCCATCACCATCGGATTTGGTACGCCATCCCCAGTGGGTGGGGCTGGAGCGCACGTTGGCCTCACCCCTAGACAGGCAGTGGTGGATGTGGATGTTGTGGATGATGACATTGCTTACATACTGGAGAGTGATGCAGGCCCCACCGGCGATGTGAACGTTAGCACCTCGGCCGTCTATAGTCTTGAAGCTGTTCATTATCAGCTCTTGTTTTAGTCTAATCAACATGTTACCTGCAAACAAACAGCTCTACCATAAGTAATTCAATATTGTATATAAACATCTCATTAAAAAGAATGATTTTATAAGATAACTCGATTAGCAATATTGTATATAAACATGTCATTAAAGTAATTTATCCACATGTAGATCAAGTGGTTGCCTGCCTTCCTCGTCAAGTAGGAAATTGCAGGTTCGAGTGGAGTTTTACGCTGAGATTTCGTAAATTAAAAAAAAAAAAAAACCAATGCTAATATAAACGAATGATATTAAGATAGATGAGCAGACTTAGTGAAAAAGTTCCAAAGATAATTTTTAAAAAAATATACATATATTTGCAAATTATAAAATTAGCTTCAAAAGATGAGAATAGGACAAAAGACCGGTTAAGGTCCGCATACGTAAGCAGAAGGTCGACCACAATTGACCATTCAGGGAGCGTGGCATGTGGTGGGTGAAATCGGCCAATAGATTCCACCATATGAGATCTTGAAATTTTGAAAGTACATCAGATGAAAAAAAATCAAAAGTGATTATCGGCCACCATATCTAAATGCACTGAAATTTATCACCATCTCACCGTTGATATTGGCTTATCTAGATCTGATAGAAAAAAATTGTTTTTAGTCTAAGTTTTGATTTTAGAGAACCATATAATTCATTGTTTAAATATAATAAGCTTATCGATCCAAACAATACCATATTCATAAAATATAGTTTCTGTTACTTAATTTTTGCTACTTTAGCCTAGTATGGATGGTTGGAAAATAAAGATTTTTATAGAGCAAAAACTTATAAATATTCTGACTTTTAATACATAAATAAATGACTGTGAGTACATTAATCAAGTAATTAAATGCAAGTGAAAATATAGAAGTCGTTCATTTATAAATAAATGATTGTGATGATAACTGCAGTAAAAAAGTAAATGGTAATGTAGAAATGAAAATACATTTATCAGTAAATGCAAGTGACTGAAAGTGAAAAAAAAGAGAGTAGAACTCAACAAGAAAATGAAGATACAACGGTAAAAATGTTACCGGCAAAGATGATCCAGAGGGGCTCCGTTTGGATGACGGCGTATCGGAGCGTGCCGGGAGTAGGGTTGACAGGGTCGTTGTCGGAGGAGTCTGTCACCGTGTAGATCTGTCCTCCCTTCCCCCCAAGAGCGGTTGCTCCGAATCCCAGCCCGCAATCGGCCAAACGCTGCCGGTCCGCTTGCCAGTTCGATCCGCATCTCCAGCAGTCGTCTATCGGGTTACCCGTCAGGCAAGAAGACGACGACAACGACCCATCTCCGTATCCCTCTCCCAGCATTCTCCTCTTCTTCGACACTGATTCCTCCACCCTCCTGTGCCACAGTACAGTAAAAAAGACGCCTCTTTATGTCCACAGTACGCATTATTGCGAAAAAAAAGAAGATTGATCCTGTGTTTACTTTTACTAATCCATCTTATAAAAAAACATATTCTTCGAATCATATCGCATGTGTTCTCAACAAATGTCATTGATTTAAGAACAAATTCAAATTGAGATTGCAATCTAGAAAGTAAATCTAAATGCATGTTTTACTGCTAGCATTGACATGATTCAGTCCCAAGGAGCATCCAGAGAGACGGGAAAAAACATATTAAAAAAGAAACAAGATTTTTTTTTTTAATAGGATGGAAAATGATAGAACCCCAAATCAGATATCAGGAAAACAGAGTGCCCAAACAGAGCATTAGAGAAGAGAGAAAAAAAATCAAATGGGTGGGGAATGGGGGAAAACCAAAATCACATGTCATGAAAATAGAGCAAATAGACAATATAAGACCCAGAAAAGAGATCAATAGGATGGAAAACTGAAACCAGATATGAGGAAAACAGATCACTCAGACAGAACAACAACCCAGAGACATTGCCCAGAAAAAAAGGAAGAAAAAAACACAGATAGCAAATTTTGAATGGGGTGAGAAATGTGCAGAACTTAAAGCCCAAAACACATTATAAACGTAGAACAACTATACATGAAAAACCCTGCAAAAGAACAAGAAAAAATTTAAAATGGATGGTAGAAAGGGAAAACCTAAGTCAAATATCAAGGAATGAGAGCAACATAAACAATGCATGAACTCTCACACAAGCCAGTAAATGGAGCTCCCCACCTACCTCTGCACTTCCTGGGCAACAGCTTCCGGATCTGGGTGTGGTAGAGTGAAGTTGGGCATAAATGCAGTGGCTTGATGTGCTAAGGCATGAGCAAGCAGGCACATTAGCAGAATGTAGGTGATTAGAAGCATTTTTTTACTGCAGAGGAGAGCCGTTTGGGAAGGGGGAATGGGAGGTAAGAGAGGGGAAAAGGGAATGTCAGTCCTGGACGAATGCGTGATGAATAAATCAGGATTATTTATAATAAAAACACATCAGCTTTGCTATTAGCACTTTGTGGAATTTTGGGTGCCTTTAGGATTGATAGAAGAGAACAACAAACAGGGGAATCCGGAGCTGGTGAGAGGTGAGGGAGGAGCTTTCTCTACCCCTCTCTCTCTCTCTCTCCTCTCTCACTCACTCTGTTTAATCCTGCTGCTCCTGCTCTTCAATCATTCAAGGGGGGTTTTGGCATAAAGGAGAAAATTATGACATAAAGGTCAAAAAAGGGTGAAAAGAGGAGGTGGGCTCTAATCCAATTTTCAGATTTTTCCAATATCGACCGTTTTGCTTTGGTATTCGGCTCAAGGTCTTCTTCAAGCCACTAACTGAGGTTTTTATTTTTTTCTCTTCTTCTTTTCATCGTGGGTGCTGTTCCTTTACTGTATTATTATATTCTTTTAACATGGAACGAGGAGGATGTAATGTTCGAGGATGTATAATGTTCTTCGAGGCCCTGTTTGGATCGGTGTGAAAGGTTTTACCCTGGCGATTTTGACAAAATGTGGTGATTCTCCTTTTGATTCTCTTATATGAGATGAAAGCCATTTTTAGATTTCACCTGTTGCTAAGTAGGCTTTCCTTCCATAAACCAAGGCTCTTGGCTCTGCCTGTAACTGAGCTAAGCGCTTACTGTGATATTGAAGTTAACATGTGATTTGGAAGTGGGCTCTACTTGTTCCCGACAGAGCACGTAACCTATAATTTATTAGTGTTGAGATAATGGCTTAAAATGACATTTTATTATTTTATTTTTATTCTAATTCTAGCCATGAGGTGGGATTATCTTTTTATTTTATTTATTATTATTATAAGCTTGTTAAATAATTCTTATTAGAGTACTTGTTCTATTGAGAATGCAATAGATAGTAGATTTTGTAGTCAAATTTATATCAAAGATGATCTTTTATCTACATAAAGAGATCTACCATAGAGTGAAAAAAATAGATAAAATATTTGATCTTATATTGTCTTTTTTTTTAAATCCATCCGTTTGGATCTTAAGATCATTGCAGGCCAATAACTACGTTGATCTATTGATCCAATCTTCTCATTTTTTTTTATGATAGTTTGGTCATATTAACAACAGAAGACCAAACATAGCTCTAGTGTACATAGTAGAGAGACTACGGATCAAAGTCATAAGAAGGAGATAATAACCTTTGAAAACATGAAAAAAAAAAAGGAATAAAAGAGAGATCTAGATTGTAGAGTAACCAAGGGTTATTTTACTCAAATTTGTTTATTAGAGTATGATAAATGTTGGAAGCAAAAGTGTGAGCGCTTCTATTATTTTCTCCAAAATACAAAATTAATAACTGATATTTGAAAAATAATTTTTTTATTACATAAATATATTTTTAGAGTGAGAAAAAGGTGAAAATAAGGACAGGGGTCGAAATATTGGCTGATGCGATATGTATCATCATATCGGCCAGTCAAAAAGGTTATCGGCCGATATGACCAATATTCGGTCCATAATATCGGTTACCATATCGGCTGATATGCATAAAAATCGGTATTTAAAATTTATTTGATTTTTTTTTTTAAAAAAAAAACCGATATTGCCTTTTACGGTTTTCCACATTTTTTCAACGGCTTTGAATATCGAGGAGAGAGAAATGCAATTAAATGCAAATATCAGAAGAGAGAGAAACTTATCGCATATCGACTGCAATATCGACCGGGCCGAATTTTTGACCCCTAAATAAGGAGAATCAGGTGCCTTCTGCCCACCCCACCCCGACCCGACCCCCTCCCCTCATGCCCCATTGCCCCACTAGGCCACTACCACACACAATCATGGTGAAAAGTAGGGGAAAAAATAGCCTGGGATGATTGGAATCAAAATTAATGTAAATAGATAAAAAAAAATTAAAAAAAAAAAAAAAAAAACACGATCTCACTTCATACAAATTTCTCCCTCTTTAGCATTATCCAAAAGAAATTTCAAAAGCTCCCACTCATCCTCAGCCACACCCTTTTATTTGAATTAGAATCCACTGTTTACTATCAGTACCAACGTCACCCAACACACAGAGTACACTATCAGTGTGTTAATCCAAGGTCAAAGTGAAAGAAATTTGGTCTCCTTTCCGGCACCACTTTTTTTAACCTTTGGACTTTGAGGACTCCTTTCCCATAATCTACGGCGGTTGATTAGAGTTAAAAAGGATGAGTAGAAATTATTAGTTACCACTAAAAAAAAGTAGAAATTGTTAGTTTAACCAGGGCATCCTAGGCACTCTTGCAACCAATTAATTACTGCTGGATTGCGGGCCTGCAATTTTTTTAAACAAATGGTACAACCCATTCGATACTCGGGCCTTTAAAAGGTGGAACTCGGGTGGGTTGGGACTAGAGCACCAGACTGAGAAATAAATATAATCAACATGTCATGATTGTAGGTCAAATAATGGAGAGCAGAAGAGACGAATAACACAGAAGATAGATAATATTGCGATTTGATATTTGCGAAAACAAATCTTGGGTTAGACTAGGAATGGATAGGTGAGAGAGAACACAGTTGAGAATCCATACGCTTGGGCTGTATTGCTGTAATGCCAATTCAAGAAGGTGAAGCTCTTTGCCATTTCAAGAGGCTTTTCTATGGATCTACCCAAAATCTACTTTTCTTTTTTACCTGCTGTCGAGTTAAATAGGAGCCAAAACTCAGCCAGAGGCCATAATATCCAGAACAGAACAAGAGGCAAAGCATGTTGGAGTTCAATGATTTAATGAGAAATATCAGAGCTCCTGTTCTTGTAATACTGACAAAAGAATGAATATTCATCAACAATGTTATACTCTCTCTGTCCCAAAATACTTTTCTTATTTCAGAACTTTTTATTAGGTCATGGGGGTTCGAATTTGGCACCTCTACTTGCTGAAGTGGAAAGTTATCCAGTACAAAAATACTACTTGTTCCACCCTTACATTCAAAAACACCACTTACAGTTTGGAGCACTTCCTATGCAAGTGTAGATCTTCTAACCCAATTCATCCTCTACATGTAAAAGAAATCCCATTAAAAGTTAGCTATCTGATTCACAATGAACTGATTCACAAGGGACAATCTCTTTAAAAGCCAAGTTCTCTGTAACCACACAACCTAACAAACCATTTATGTTCATTGTAATTCATATCCTCATTTTGAATGAGAGTGGTGTTTTATGACGTGGTAAGAAGATCTGCACTATAAGATAAAAGGAGCAAGAAGCCCAGAATAGTGCTCAAAATCATCATCAACAGGTCAATGTTTTATCCTATTCTATTTCGAGTCAGCTTTGCTCCATATCTGTATGCAAAAACTCTATTTAAAGCTATGTTCCCAGGAACTCCACAACCCAACATTGTGATCACGTCTATCCATATATTATGGTAATCCCTTTTTCGGATTTTGGTAGGAATTATCAGGCACCAAATATTGTGAAAATTTTGAAATTGAATGAAGATACGTCAAGTTACCCTTTATTCCAATTTTTCTGGTAATTGTTCAACTTCAATTTTCTTTTGTTTCTTCGATTACTGGAGTTCATTTATAACAATTTTAAAAAGAAATTCTATTTATCTCTTGAAGAAGACAGTATTAGTCAGAAAAATTGTCATAATCTGTAAAATGCAACAAAAACGGTTGATATGATTTGATAACTTTTTCCATTCTCAATGTTTCTTTTTTAAATGGATATCATATTAATAAAAAGAAAGCACCAACAGTGCAAGTACAGGGAAGAAAACGACATGAAGGACCAACAACAGGAAAGCCCAACAATCCAATACAGGACATG
Organism: Chimonanthus praecox; assembly: GCA_022113865.1. Taxonomy (NCBI): domain Eukaryota; kingdom Viridiplantae; phylum Streptophyta; class Magnoliopsida; order Laurales; family Calycanthaceae; genus Chimonanthus; species Chimonanthus praecox. The sequence continues at coordinate 58,122,855 of CM039091.1, read as the reverse complement.
GCTCATATTAGGAAAGCAACGTAAAAAAGAAAGAGAGAAAAAAAAAACTGGCATTTGATGAATCTGGACCAACATAAGTAGGGTCAGGAAGAGGCCCAATAAACAAGGGTCCCACAAACTTGGAAGAGAATGGGTGATCAGTTGGTTAAACTAAAAGTAAGAAGGCAAGAAGCACTTATAAAGTTGTCAGAAGTGTGTCATCATTCACCACTCAGATGATGATGAAAGCTAATCAAATTGTCCAAAAAAGAAACACACACAGAGACTATGATAACAGAACAAAATAGTACAACAAGGACACTTCCAACCTGAGAACTAATAGTGTTGTATACAACATCGATGGAAGGGCAAGCTGATGGTATTACAATATTACTCACCCAGACCTTCGAATTTTGACCTTGAGGGATGTTTCTTTGTAACTGCTAACCTTCTCAGCAGCCTTCGTAATGGTCTTCCAATCGACGATCTTCGTAATTCTTGTACATGATATAGTGGCGTTCTCTTTCCTCCATCTTTCTTTTCCAATTTGGTTACAGCATTTGAAACACAATCAGACGAGGGATCTACTGAAAGAGGGCAACTATCGGACAAAGAATTGCTGGGAAGTGGATGTACTGAGAACTTTGCATCTTCTATCTCAAATAAGTCTTCAGTAAGTTCAGGTTTTTTGGATTTGCAAGTACTCGACCGCCTTCGCAAACAGATTCTGTTATTACAGAATAGAATGCCCATTTCATACTTTAACTGGATAATTGATAGTCAAGAACAAAATGAACAGATACCTCAAAAGTAACCACAACATGCAAAACAATATATTCATTCACCTTTTGCTATTGTCGTCATTTTGCTTCACTAAAATTTGTTGGGTTCCAGCAGATTTGCTTGATGCTGTAAGATATAATCAACAAGGTTGATAACAATGGCAAAATGCAAGAGAAATCTCCAACAACAACAAAGATTTTGGACAAAGAAATTACAGGAAACTCTGGATTGACGTCTTCTGTTGGGATTACTAGACTTGTTATCCGTATCATGTACGAATGTCTCCGATGCATCATCCTCAGTGGAAAGTTTTTCCTTAAACCACAGAAGGAAACAAGAAACTGATACTAAGGGATGAACAAGACAATTAGGATAATGACAATTGTAGTGAATAATCATTAAAAAAATCAGCTGAATACCTTGGTCCCAATTTTCTGAAGAGGTATCTTTGCTTTCTCCTGCATGAACAAGAAAATCTTACACACTGATAAATAACTTTCCCACCATGAATTGTTTCGCTGTTTTAAAACAAATACATAGGCAGACTGACCTCTTCTGAACTCCTTGCTTTGAGCATTGCATTTCTACAACCAAGTTCATGCTGTATAGCTTTTAACTGAAGAGGAACATAACCAAACGAAAAACTCAACTTTAAATGTAGGGAGGCATCTATCAAACAGGCTTTTGATTGTGGCAGCATGGTGGACCCAATCACAGTTACGTGGACAAGTCTATCCATTTACACAACTTGGGGCAGCATATTGTGTGATAAGGAGTTAATGCTGTAACAAATTTGATCTCTAAAGCAGGGATGGTTACTTCTATGAATATCTTACAGGTTCGGAAAAATTAAGGGCATGTTTTCTTGTTGGTAAGGTCTTTTTTCATCAAAACAATTTGAAACATAAGGCAGAGAAACAGAACCCTCTACCTTTTATCTCACATTTGTTACATGGGTACAGATTTCTAATTGAAGAATCCATTTAAAAAGTGTCTGTGCAATATCCAAGAAGGCTGATAGGATTTTAACATACATGGCAATGCTTACAGAGAAACAGCAGAAATGAAAAGAGAAAAAGGTCAGAAACAGATCTTGGTACAAGATCCATTTTGAAGTGTCCATGTACACATAGACTCAGCACCACACTAAAAGCAGAGTGCAAGGGAATAAAAATCTACTCAAATTGAGTTACCAATTCAATGTTGGGTTTAATTATATCCTATAGTATCTTAACAACTCTGAAAGAAAAAATAAAAGAAGTAGAAAATTGCCAGATGAAATGAAAAACTTACCCTGTCTTTATAATTATTCACTTCCTGCCAAACAAAATTGTTACTATCAGTTGAGTCCATAAATCTTTATTCCAAACCTATATAACTTGGATACAAACTCAACAACTGACGTCCACTTCAATTGTTTAAAACAAAAACAGTATATGGGTACCAACCGCTAACATGTGACTGTGGGCTTGAGCAAGCTGGCAATTCTGTTGATGCATCTTCTGCACGTTCAGTTGTAGTTTTTGCAACTCAAGGCTACTATACTCGATGATTTTACTACCAGCATGGAAATTGAAGAAATATAAGTTCCATAGTAATGCCATGTATGCATGTGTAGACACAAATAGCAAGAATGTAATAAAAAGCATAATAAACAAAAGGAATGGGGAAGATTGTACACACTTTTTCTCTGCAACAAGCCTCAAAAGTGATGTATTTTCCTGTAATTAAGTTTCCAGAGTAAAATCTTGTAAAAAAACAAAAAAAAATTAAAAATACATCAAGCAAGAGAAGTAAACTAGTAAAGGATTCTAAATCTCAGCAACTTTAAGTTTGCACCTATGATACCCAGACCCTTTAAGGTAAGCAATGTTTCGGTAGCATGTTGTGTCAGATACTCCATTTTATTTGTAAAATCTGTCATTGCCATATCATGGCGTGTCCCTGCCCTGTACCCATGACGTGTCTGGGCATCAAAGTTATCAGTAGTGCTCATTTAAAAAGATGTGAGTGGCAGTAGTTTTTTTATAAACAAGACCACTGAAATATGGTTCCTACAAACATTGACAATGCCTAAACATACGAAGAAGGAAAATCCTAGTTCTTAATCATTTGGACTTTTCCCAGACAAATGCAGTTCTCTTTTAATCATGCATTTGTATGGATGGGATATTCTATATGAACAGTTATACGACACCTATTGAAGCGCTCACTAGATTCCAAATGACACCATCTCAGGATCCTATGGTTTCTCAATAAATGTTAATCAAAGAAATGAATGCAGGAATGCTAGTGATCCACATGCCAACTAGAACCAACAGTGAAGCACAGGGCCACAGGATTATGGATGAATTACATGCCTCTCTATCATATTCACGTTATTATCACCTTGCTCAAGTGATCCTACGAAGGGGAACATGCAACACACTGCATAAAGAATCTTGTTAGGCCTATTATCCTGTATAAATAGGTAGCAATTTCCATGTTGGAAAGTTCTGCGGGAATATATATTTTCCTAGAAACCATGTCGCTATTGTGTCTGGATAAGTAAGTTCTGGCAAATGTTGGCTTTTAGCTTGCCCATTTTTTTGTGATTCCACATCATTGAAGGATGTCTGGTTTGCAGAAACCTAGAAACACTCCATTTCCTAGAGTGATTCAAGTAGCTTTAAACTATGTCATTGCCTCGGAAACTAGAAAAACTTCAAACACCCTCTCCCCCCCCCCCCCCCCTCTCTCTCTCTCTCTCCCTTGTCCAATAAGAAATCTCCTGGTGAAGAATGATGCTGATACCTTGTGGAGCTGCTCAACATATTCCTTGGCAGTGGAAGGGATGGGTTTGGGATTCTCATCCTTGGAGATGGATACAGATGTTGACAACTGCTGGGTGTTGGTTATGTCAGAAAGCTTCTTCCTCGTGGCACTTCCCAAAGCTGATCTCTTTAGTGGAAACATTTCTCCTGCTACAGTGGTTGTTGCTGTCATCATCCTAGTACCTGCAAGTAACTACAGAAGATTCAACTCAACAAAAAACTGTACTTTAATGAGAATGCAAGCAGCTCCCAAATCCAATCACATGAACTCCCAATGTGCAAGCCCTCAACAATAGGACAGAAAAGATGATGATGAAGACAACAATGGAATAGCTTACAATAGATGACAAACTCATGTTAGAATAACAGAATAGCTGAAACATTTGGTTTGTTTGCACATTTACATGAAAGATGGAAGTAAGAAAATAAGAACAACAGGCCCAATTGAAGAAAAAACCCTTCCCCTATTCGAAATCTGAATTACCCCCTAACCCCAAACATGTGGACTTCCAGCGAACAGGCCTCTCGAGAAAACACAGATGATGATGATTGCAGTGACGTATCTAACAACAAATGAGAAACCGTAACAGAATTTGCAAATTTATGTAAAAGATAGAAGCAACCAAGTAACTGCAAAACGCCCGATTCAGAAAACACCATGCGCTAATAAGAATCCAATCACCCACACATCTAATCACAAGAACTTCCAGTTCACAAGCCCTCTCAAGAAAAGGGCAGATAATTAGGATTAGCATAGCTAAAAATGAGAAGAAACCCCAAGTCTTGAAAATATAATAGACAATGAGCTTCGTGTATTTGTGGATTTACGAATAAGACAGAAGCAACCGATGCACGGCTAGCTTCTGGTGAATAGGAAAGATGAAAGAAACGAGCAGAATGGAAAAGAAAACCAAAGGAAAGAAGAGTAGAGAGAGAATGACCTCCTTTGCCCAAAATTCCTTTTTCACAATCAGGTAGTCCGACTTCCATAATAAAAAAAGCAGCAGCGGAAGGGTGGCTACAATGAAGAGTACTTCTAGAGCGAAGAAACCCAACTTCTTGGAAATTGTCAGGATTTCCAGAAATGAAAAAAAGAACGACGTTTGGTTACCAAATTTAAATAGAAGGTACATTTTCCATTCCTCTGCTGTTAGACAGTTCTTGGAAATCTGGCGTGTATTTCGCAGTTGGGTTCATCGGAAAACCAGAGAAATTCGTGAGGATATACCCGAACAGTGGCAGCACTACGCATTTTGGGTTCAACCGGTTCTACCGTGTCAAAATCGATAAAAGTCGGTTAAAACGAATCAAATAAGTAAATTATCTTTTATCAATACCATTAATATAAATATTAAAAATAATATTTAAACTCTTAATAATATATTAAAATGGTGAAAAATATGTGATAAAAATGGTAAAAAATATTTATATTTTCTAATTTAATTTTGAAAGGAAATTTTTTAAAAAAAAATTTAAAATTTGTGAGCCGCGATCCGAGGCTCACGGTTTGTGTATAAAAACCGCAGAAAACCACAGCTCTAACCGATTTTCTGCGGTTTTGACTCACAATCGGTTCTCGACCAGAACCGAACTGTAGCCGCCGTGGTTTCGGTTGAACCGTGGGTTCAACCGCGATTCAGTCTGATTCTGATAACATTGACAAATACAACGAAGCAAAGAGAGTGTGGGAAAGAGCAAATTCCGTTCATTGGAAATAAAAGAACTTATATGAGATACAATATGAACTATGAAGTGTTAATTTAAAATAAAAATTACTCCCTCTATCCCAAATTAGTTGTCTTGTATGAATTTTAAAATTATCTCAAAATAGTTGTCTCATTTATATTGGAGTATCTAAAATGTATTGAAAATGGATGAGATCACATGGAGTGCTAGCTTTATATATAGAGTTCTTTAAAAAATACAAATATTTTAAATCAGACAACTAAAATAGGATGGAGGGAGTATAATTTTAACATACAACATAAAGTAAGTTGGTGAGTTATATAATTTAAAATTTATACTTGGGTGGCCATCTTAGCATGAGCATACTCTTTTAGGAGACACTAGTTTTCCTGATTTTCCACTTTGCCCCTATCCGTCCCTACGGATTTTAGTAGATTTTTAGAAATCGGTTCACTGGATCAGTGTACCACACCGAATCAATTGGAAATTGAAATTTGAGGAAAGTGATTCAGTCAGTGCACCGATCCAGTGAGCCGATTCATTGGAAAGTAAACCGTTTCTGAAATTCCACTAAAATCCGTAAAGACGGATGGAGGTAAAGTGAGAAGTTCATTAAAACCTGTGTCTCCTAAAAAAGTATACCCGTGTTAATATAAGCACCCTTTATAATTTTGAAATTTATCATAATAAAATTGAGACTTAATATTTTTTAATCATCAGATCTGAACTAAAATGATTACATTTAATTATTATATCATGATAATTTTAATTATTTAAATCTAATAATTAAAATCTTTTTTAGTTTAAATTTAATTTTAGAGTATTCTAAACTTTAAGATTAATTTATAAGGCCTAAGATCGGTATATCAGTGAATTCAAAGTCATCTTTTAGATCTTCAAAACACAAGGCATCTTTTGGTATAAGAGTATGCTAAAGAGAACAAGAAAGTTTATAATTAAAGTGTTCAGGTTTATTAGAGTATTGAACTAATTCTCAAGACATGTGTAAGATTTGCTATCCACACACAAGTAATTCTATAAAGAATGATTCTTTGGAATAAAATGAAATCGAACTCAGACTTGTGACCATCACTCTAACCTCATTGGGTTAGCCTTATGAATAACTTGTTAAATTATTGGCAAGATTTGGAAATCTTTTATTAGAGGATTCCTTTTTGTTTTAGGAATCCTCCTATTTTTAAAAAACCTTTCTTATTGCTGTTTACAAAAGGGAAAGAGACTCCCATGGGTTTTTGGGGCAGGCACTATGGCCCTTCTGGGGCACGGGTTTGTTACGGTTTTGTAAAGAGAATGTGAGAGAAAATTTGTGAGGAACACGGAGAGAGAGAGAGAATTTTTATTTTTGAATTAGTGAAATTTACTACTTGTTGTATGTGGAAGTAAGCATTTGCTTAACCACGTAAAAATCATGTATCATCTTTGTGTGAATGATTGTTTGATTTGTTTTATATTGATGAGAGACATTTCCCAACATAACTTGCATGATTCATTCATAGAATATTTTCCATCTTTTTCATTACTCTAAGATCTTCTATCCAATAAGAATGTAAGCACTTTCCTAATCAACCAGAATCAAGAGTTGATCGAAGAATATAAATAAATTCATAGAGCAAACCGGATCGTCTATTGCATGGTCCTAGCCCACAGTGTTAGTTGAAAAAGGAAATGCATCATTCATGGTCATTAATTTGATATTATATTGGATTCTACAGAATCTTTGTATGATTATTTTTCTGTAACAAATAGAGAGGATAGCTATCATATCAAAGGTGATCTTATTTTAGTGGCCCTCACATATATAGAAATCAAGGTGAACCCTGTCACAAGGAATGAGAGGGTGGGCCTTGCCAAATGGATAAATTGAACTCATGGTCGAAATTTTGCTAGGTGTAACTATTGACATTTGATTTTCTAGACAATAATCATCCAATAAAAATAATTTAATTGGTTTTGAGTTTTGACCATGGTATCAAAACTGGATCAGAAACAAGCCCACTCAGTAAACTTGGCAAGGCAATCCCAAGTCATGGCCAGACCTCAGTGGTTTCCAAGTTTTGCCTGGGACTGAGTTGATTTGATGAATGATGAGTGACTGGAGATAATTTTGCTGAGTCTAGTGGGTCGAGTTTCTGAAGTCTACCATTTTCTAAGAGTGTACTAGAAGAATAGAAAGTAGGTTAAAATTAAAATTAGGAGAGGCAAAAAAGATTGAAATTGTTCAAAATGAGCAAAAAGTTCAGAATATTGGCTTCGATAACTCTCTATTCTTGCTTTTTCTCATTCCTCGAAATTTTAAAATGGTCACTTAAATTAAATATAAATGAATTAAGATTTGACTCTCAACCTGACCTGCCTGCCCTTATTGGACCTCTAATTTATAAACCCTCTTTATTACTTTAAATTATTTCTTAAATTTAAAACTTTTGTGACGTTAAAATGTCAACGTAGATTTTGAAATACTTCATATATTTAATTTGAAGTTTGTTATCAAACAATAATACTTCAGTAGGCCCAATAAATGGTCTTCAATAATCAAGATCCAAGAGGGTCTACCAAATGATCTAAAGTAAAGAAGAGGCATTACTTGATCTTTAAAGAAAAATAAAATAAAAATTATGGTCCACCAAATTCAAGTGGACCCATTAAATGGTTCACCATTTTCTTTAGTTTTAAAATATACCATCACTAATTAGGAATGCTTTATTTTGTTCCAAGTATCGGGGAAATTATTATATTTAGATTTTAGACCCTTCCAACGTTTCCATCCATTCTAATTTTGAATCTTATAAAAGATTTTATAAGAATTTGTTTCGTGCACATACGACCTATGCTGTTGTCAATTACTTTCCTACATATCAACTACAAAAGTGTGAATGGGTAATTTTCTTTTCTTTTTACTTCCTCAATGGTTGAAATGACGAATTTATGCATTAATTGATCGAGTTAACAATAAATGATAGATGGCATTAAAAGTTTATTTCTTTGGAATAAAAATGGCTTTCTACTAGGTAAATATATATAGATAGAAAAGAAAAAAGAAGAAGTGACTTCTGTTGCATTTAAAAAGTGGTAGATTTTAATAGAAAAAGTGACATAAATATTAGTGTTTTTTATATTAAAAGTAAAACTAGCAAATGCCTTACTTGATTTCCTAAAATTCTATCTGTTAATTTTTTTAAAACCTTTTTTTTAAATTTACTCCTGAAAAATGCAGAAAATTCAGCGTAAAATCTTCACGGGTGATATCCACTATCCTTAAAGTACATCAGATTAGGCCATTGGAGCTTGAACTTGGCACCTCCCGCCTAATCTTAGATCTAACTGTTTATAATTTTCATTTAAGTATATATTCACCATTTATTAAATATGGTAGATCAAAATAGATATCTAATAGTTTATTTTTTAATCTTAAAAAATCAAAGGACTAACATGATTTAATGAGCCTCATTTTTTATAATATAATAGCTCTAAAGATAATTTATCCATCCATGTAATTTTTTTGATAATCATATTGGACTCACTATTTGATACGATCGTCAAAATATCTGAACTTTTTAGTTCGAGCATTTGAGCCTTATAATAAGGGTAGCAATCCTCCCACGGGAGTTTTGTTTAATCTGACACGGATTTTACTGTATTGTGTATTTTGCCCCTCGAACCGGCTCGCTGAACCCTTTAAATTGGCTCGCCGGATCACTGACTCCTATACTGTGATATAAATCGGCTCACTGAAATTTATTTAAGTGAGACTATTTTTTCATAAAGAACAACAAATTGGATCACTGAAATCGGATCACTAACCGGTTCACTGATTTTTTTTTTAAATGCTTTCGTACGACAGTAAAAGGGTAAAATGGACAATACCTTAAATCCCGTGTCTTGTTACACAAAATGCCCGTGGGAGGATCGCTACCCTATAATAAGAGACACATAATTATTTTTGGCTCGGCATTTACACACCCGATTCTGCATTCGGGTGGCAAATTACCACGATACCCCTGCATTTTGATTCGTTCGAACGAATACCCAGTTCATTTTGGCATTCGTTCGAATGAATACATGCATACCCCTGCGATTTTGATTCGTTCGAACGAATGCCCTGTATAAATTTAATTCATTTGAATGAATCGAGTGAACAGTAACGCGCGTTACTGTTCACCCATTCATTCGAATGAATTGATTATTTAAATAATAATTTTTAAAAAAAAATTTAAAGTTATTTTTTAAGCACTATATATTTTTAAAATTTCTCAAATTAAATATCCGGACTAATTACGATAACCTAATAAAAATACTTTAAGACTTAAAGGTCTTTTGACACTCTCAAATGCTTAAAACACAGTGTTTTACAAATAAGAGTATCCATACACTTTGCTGAAAACATATTTGGGAGTGTCAAAAGACCGTTAAGTCTTAAAGTATTTTTATCATTTTATCGTAATTAGTTTAAATATTCAATTTGAGAAATTTTGAAAATACACCGTGCTTAAAAAATACTTTAAAATTTTAAAGTAGATTTTATTATTTAATATACCATATATTACTGTAGCGTATGGAAGATTAGATCATTATTTTTTAAATAATGATAATTGAATAAAAAGATAATTTATATTTTTATTAATAAAATACTGTGATTTTCTTTGATGTCATTTGTAGCCATGGAGATACGGAGAGTTGCTGGGATTTAAAGGGATTGGGCTGCCATAGTAATGAGCTTTGTTTTTTACAGGATAAACTGACAAAAATATTTGTTGGAGTGATTTTGAACCTTTACTTAACATTGAAGAGAGAGAAGGGAAAAGAGAAAAAAACTAATGACCATGTACACAATCATGATTCTTGCTTGCAGCTGCAAGTCTGCAACTGTTTCCTTTTCTTGTCATAAACTCATAAATTGCTAGGGTTTCCCACTTCTTAAAATTACTGTTACTGGCTTACTGCAAGAGTAAGTCGATGAAAATTCATGGATTCGTACTGGGTTTTTGTTTCCATCCATTCATACCAAAAAGAGCTTCTGGGTGAGGGTCAGTTGGTCAGGAAATTTCGAGGAAATTGGGAAAGATGATTAGATGGTGTAATTACCATGTCTCTTTAGTTATAAAGGAAGCCAATAGTGACAGACTGAGACACCATAAAGCCACCGAAATAAGTAGAGCAACTCCACACTGAGAGTGAGGATCAGTGGTAGATACAAAGCTGCAGTTGGGTAGGACCCATGGCCGACAGGGAGGGTTGGAGTTGTTGGCCACCCACCAACCCAACTCATAACCCTAATAAGTTTACTTGGAATCCGAATCCCATGCGAATGCATACTTACTCCTCTCTGCTTCTTCTCCACTTATTTGACTTGACAAAGTTAAAGACTTTAAGCTGTTTTTAGATCTCAAATGAAGATTTAGTCACAATATTGAAGAAGGGATTGACCTGACGGTCAAGATGTTCGTCTCATGAAATAAAATTTTGAATTTGATTCATATTTAATAAAATTATTCTTCATCAATTAAATCCATGTATATAGACTGAGACGTAAGATTAATCTCACCTTTTGAAAATACCCATGTTAAAAAAGAATACTGGTTTAAGAAAAATCTCCTACTTTAAGTTTGATAATAAAAAAATCTTTAATAAATTTGGAATTTGATATTTAAGTTTACATTATCTGATACTCTTGAGAAGTATTTGTTAATGGAGAACCTTATGATGTAACCTAGTCAAACATCATTCTAATCACAGCATATGCACCCGACTTGCACCGAAAAGCATCAAAAGCCCAAACCTCATCACATTACATTACATGGATGCCATTACATTAAAAAAAAGTAGCAAAAGTAGTAAGGAAAGAAAAAGAAGAAAACAAAGTTAGTAGATCGTACTAGACCTCCAATTCCTCTTCCACACTGCCTCCACTGTACAGACCAGCACATACCCATATACCCGTACAACCATAAACCATCACTATTATCTTAATTACTAACTAAAACAAGAAAAAAAACAAGAGATCAAGAAAAAGAGGAAATGAATCCCAAGAGCAGAAATCACTGAAATCAATGGAGAACAATCCTCCTGTACTTGAGAGGGGAGGAGTCATCAGAGTCCTGGCACATGCCCACGGCTCTTTTCCTGCCGCTGTTAGTGTTAGAGAAGTCATGGAGATTGGTGAGGTTTTGGTTGCCGTTGCTGTTGTTGAGAGTGGTGGGGATGGTGACTGGTGGGATTTCAAGAGAATCAAGAGGTGGTGGTGGGTGGCGCCATTGAGGGAGAGGCCCTGCAAGTAGGAGAGTCTGGAGAAGTGGCCCGGCCTTCATTACTGCCTGCAGCAGCTTCCCCTTCTCCGGCAATGGCGACATCCCTGTCGTCGCCGTTGCCGTTGTCGCTGCCTCCATCTCCAACATCCCAATTGATTGAACAGGGGAGGACCCAGACACGATGCTTTCTTCACACTCAGACGACGATAGCCCGGTATTGGAGTCCCCCCTCCTGCCATGGCCTTCATCTAGTTGTTGAATTTGTTGTTGCTGCTGCTGCTGCTGTTGCTGTTGTTGTTGGATGCGGAGGAGGAGCCTTTGGTACTTGTCATTAGCCTCATCCCTTTCTCTGATGGCTCTGTTGAGGAGATCTTTCAGCTGTTTCAGCTCATCATCCCTTCTTCTGAACTCTTCTTGGGCAGCCAACTTTGTTGTTTCCAACTCAAGTGTAGTGCACAGCAGTGAATGTCTCAGCTCCTCAATACCCTGAAATTCAACACCAAAGACAAAGGAACAAACAATTCTTTAAAACAGAGTCTGAATGAAGGAGCTGATGAAAAGGGGGAGCCCGGATCCATGCATTCCGCCCACATTTAGGCACTAAAAAATAGACTACCTTCCGTATTGCGGATCACATATTGCAATTTCAGTAAAAATAGTTGTGTATATGATGCAATTTGTGCAATCTACACAGAGCAATGGATTTTTTCCACGAAACAAAGCAGGGGAATTGAGAGTCCGTACCTTTCCTTGGAAGCAGTAGGCCCAGCTGAGAGGAGGCATCCTTTGATTCTCCATTAGCAGAACGCGTACTGGGTCTGACTCAATTGACTGATAGATATCATAAGAACTCGACACACACACACACAGAGATAGAGAGGCAGCTCTGGGGAGAGCCAAAGATGGAAGGGGGAGAGAGAGAGTTTCTGATTTGTCACTTTTTATAATTGAGTGGTTTTGATTTTCTTTGGAGATGGCTTTTCTTCTTAGCTTTTTCGAGTTGGACAAAACGCAAAAGCCAAAAGGCAAAAGACAAAGCTACCAGCAATCGCCATCTCCACCGCTGCGTACGTCTCTACCAGTCCAAATGTAGAACAGCTTGGCGGGAAGAAATGTAAAACGCGGCAGAGAAAAGAGGAAGACAGCCTCACTACCCTCTCGATCTCTCTCGATTCATGCCCACTACCTCACATTTTATACCCCTGAGCGGGCACTGTAGATTCTAACTTGATTGGACTCGATGAGTTTAATTTGAATTAGTAAATCCGACTCACCCAAATTGGTTAGAGCCTACATCAAACTTAAAATGGGCTGAAAGAAGGAAGTATAAATTTGAAGACACCATTATGATTGACTGATAGATAGAGTAACTTAGTGTCATATAGATTTTTAGTTTTTCTTTCTCCAATCGACATGGACTCTCATGTGTATCTCAGCAATCTTCTCTTGAATGAGGTTCTCTGACATATACATCCGACTACAAGATCCTGAACCCATATACTATGATTTAGAGAACTAACTAAGATACCACTATTAGAATTAGACTTCTTAACCTTCAAATCAATTCCCTCCGAATTAATGAAATTAACATCATTATAAGCTTGATGATGCGGAGGCCACACCTTCTAAGCCAACTAGAAGCAATATAACTGAAACGTTTCATATTAAAAAATGTATAAAGTCAATAACTGTTGAATGTCATTTTATACAACCATGTTGCCTAATTGGATTATGATTTTATTTGTTGAACTATTGATATTTATTTCAGCAATCAAGAGAAGATAATGGAGATTTATTTGTAGGCGGGCTATATAGACACCCGAGTTTTTACCTTTACACACCCGATTTCATAAAATTGGATGAAATTACCCTTTTGCCAATTCATCTACTATGAATTTTATAAACTCCGGAACTGATTTTTAAGTGAAAATGGTATAATATTAGGCTTCAAAAATTGTATCTAAAGAATTAAGGAAAAATAGTCTTTCCTCTTAATTATTTAGATTTGATTTTTTAAGCCTAAAACTATACTCTTTTCACTTAAAATCATTCTCGTAGTTTATAAAATTCGGAATAAATGAATTTTGATATCTTGTTTGTAGAAATAGGTTTGAGAAACCGCCTCTTTTGAAAATCTAAGCTAAACGCACAAAGGTTACAGTTGACAGGGAGGAGGTTTCTCAATCTATTTCTACAAACAATGTATCAAAACTTATCTACTCTGAATTTTATGAACTCCGGGATTTATTTTAAGTGAAAATTGTATAGTTTTAAACTTCAAAAATCATATTCAAATAATTAAGAGAATGTTATTTTTCCTTAATTATTTGGATATAAAGTCCAAAACTTTACCATTTTTACTTAAAATAAATCCTAGAATTCATAAAATTCAGGGTAGATGAATTTTGATACATTGTTTGTAAAAATCAATTGAAAAACAGTCTTATTTAAAAGTCCCACTCCAGAGCCCACATATTCGAATGATCCAATTTACTCGTTCGAATGTTCTTCCCAGTCGTTCGACTGATGGAGGAAACAGGGCAAAAGAAAAATTTCACGTGATTTTATGAAATCGGGTTTGTGTAGAGACAGAGGGATGTCTTCATGGCCTGCCTATTTTTTATGAGAATATTCTACATAGACGTAATTTGGAAGTGAAAATTAAGTTGATTGACAGCAAAATATCATGTTAAAATTTTCAATTTATCTCACCCCCTTTTTTCGCTAATGTAATGTCTTTTGATGTTTTAAATTTATAACAAAATATATTAGATTTTCTAATAAAATATTTATTCAATGACACGCTACTATCACTTAAAAAAAAAAAAGTCTGACACAAATAACACTCATGTGCAAAGCACATCCCAAAATTAATTTGAAAAAACTGATAATAATTATTCCTAAAAATACATTCTTTCTTATTCTAAAAATAGAACATAAGACAAAAAATCTAATAAACATAAACTATATCAGACAAATGGTATTATTATTACATGGTGCCCACACGCCAACATGTTTAAATTTATCCAAGATGGAGCTATTCAGTGGGGCTCTCTTGAAGATGATTTAACAACTACTTATTAGTTGGATGAAGAAATTCTTTTTCCCTATCTACAAAACTTATTTTTTTCTCATAATTAGAAGAAGAACATATTTTTAAGAACTAAATTACATCCCTAATTAACAAAAACAGTTGTGCATCTATCATCACCTTATTTTAATGGTCAAAATTTTAAATCCATTCCACGGCTATTCTTAAATATAGAATTTACTTTTGAGAGAGGGATTTTAATTATTATTATTTTGACGGAGGGAAGAACGTCGAACACAGTCTTATTAAACCTCTCTTTCGGTTGACGTCCCACTCCCATAAAAAATGTAAATAATCTCCCCATTTTTTGTAACATCAACAATAAAAGTAGAGGTAAGGCTCATAAGTGCTCCCACTTGACCATGCTTTATAAAATAGAAGAATAATATAATAAAGTTGATTTAATTTTTTTTAAACTCTTTACTTATGAATTTACTTTTTATTGTTGACAATTTTAGATATGATTGTTTTCTCATGGTAGGTGATATGTCTGGTGTCATTTATATGTAACTATTATTTACTATTGAATAAAAAAACACTATAAATTATGTTTGAATCTCACAATATTTTAAGCTGTATATTAATCTTATAACTAACCATTATCATACTGAGGTGATTCTAGAAGACAAATAATGGGTACCATCGAATTAAACTAAATGTTATGATATATCATGATTTATTTTAATCTAATTGTTAATAATTACATACTTATGTAAATGTAAGATTTTGTTGATACTAGGTTGAGTGGTGGACCGCTTAAAATGTAGAGAGAAAGGATAAAGAAAGATATGACTGATAGTAAAGTGACTGAATATATAATATATGATGGAATCAATTCAAGAAATAATAAAAAATAAAAAATTGATTAGACTTTGATTTTGATGATGATAGTTATTTAAATGTTGAACTTGTACTATTTATTTTATTTAATTACAATAAAAAATATAAAAAAAGGTTACCGATCTTTCCACAGATATTTTGTTTAATTCGACATGGATTTTACTGTATTACCCATTTTGCCTTTCGAATTGGCTTACCGAATCTTTTATTGTAATGGGTAATATAGTTAAATTCGTATCGAATTATACCAGGTATCTTTAAAAAGATCCCTGGACAAAAGAAATTGGTGGAAAAAAAAAAGTTTAGACGGTGATAATTTAAAAATAGCAGTTCACTTCTTCTCAAAAACTGTTCATAGTTTCATACAATGTAGCAGAGTCAGAAAAGTGGACATCTTGATTTATTCAGACTAAGTCATGTTTACTGGCTTACTGCAGTCCCCACATAATCGTTTACACCCATGTTGACTGTGCTGCTGACATATCCTTCACATTCTTGATAAAGAAATGAAAGCAACAGTCCATCTCCAAAGTCCAAATTATTTCCCTTTTTTTTATCTAAGTTCGTTTAGTTGAAGGCAAAATTTATAAGCACCATCCGACATTTAGGTTAGTTTTGGTCTTCTGATTTCAAAGAAATTTTTGACAAAAAAAATTAAAAATAATAGATCATATCATTCTTGATGTCTTTTTAAAAGTGTTTTAAATTATAAAATATTGAATACAACATAAAAGGTATTGAGAATAATGAACAATATTTTCAAATTAGATCGGCTAGCTAAAAGCCTAAACCCTTTGAGTCACCAATTTGATTGGATCCGTAATCTCACGAAATTTAAATGGTTCAATGATTAAAATAGTCATAATTGTCAAAAGAAGGAGCCAAACTAGAAGTCTTATGTTTAACTTTTTGAGTTAATATGATAGGCGATTGTGTATCCATAGGATTAGTCTCATCTCTTGTGATATCTATGTTATAAAAAAAAATTAGTTAAGACTTTTGTAATTAGAAGATTATTCAGTTTCAAACAATTTTGATCTATATGAGTCCAATAATTCTACAAAATGAAAGAAATAAGGGTAGTGATTCTCCCACCAACTTTTTGTGTAACCATAAATGGAAATTAGTGGATTCCCGATTTTACCATTCCTATTTTCCGGATTTTATCTTTTGTATAAAGAGTAAAATCGGCTCATCAACCCTTTGCATGAACAGTAAATCGGCTTGTTAAAATTATTCACATGAACAGTAACATCAGTAACATCTGCTCGCCGAAATTCACATGAATAATAATATCGGCTCGCCGAAATTTCTATAAACAGTAAATCGGATCACCAATCCTTCTCATGAACAACAATAAATCGGTTAGCCAAAATTTAACAGTTTATACGAAGGGTAAAATCAGAAACCCACTAATTTCCATGTCTAGTTACATAAACCTCCCGTGGGAGGATCGTTGATGTGAGATTGAAAGGAAAGTAATCTTCATAAACATGTATAACTATTAGATTTAAATTAAGTAAAATAGAGTAATGAAATAGAGCTCATTGTCAACTACTTAACTTATTACTTAAACAAAATAGTTTAAAAAATTTAAATGAAAATTATTTTTAAAATCATAAAGCTGGCCATATCTAGTGAATTTTGACAAGCTTAATATTTTAATGAATTAATAATTACTAAGATTTAGACGTAGAACAAAAAGTCTACTTAGTTGGAACAAGTCTAATTTAGACTGGGTGCTTATTCTAACCGAGCCATCTTCATCTGTCAATCTAATTTTATTTTAAATTTTAAACTAAACTCATAGAAATTTGCTACGATCAGGGCCAAAGTTACTGAGCTAGGGTCTTCTTTTTTAAAGAAGTAGATTGGCTATGGGTCGGATTCTATTCAAGTTTGGATCAATAACTTTCAACTCATTATTTGTTTGTTTAGTAACTGGGTCAGTAGATAGATTTGATTCACAAAATTTTAAACCTATGCCTATTTAAAATGCTCAAGCTATGCTCCAATGATTAAATTGGGTCAAATTTGACAAACATGTTCACTTTTTTTTTTTTTTATAATCATGTTGGGTCAAATTTGTCGCGTCTAGTTCAAGACAGATCTAATAATGAGTCGATCGATTTTAATTTTGGATCAACAATTCTCAACTCATTATTTATTTATTTATTAAATAGGTTAGTCCACTCATCATTTACTCTCAATCCATTACTTAATCGTCTCTTGGAGTAGGTAATATTTTTTTGTTTTACAAATTTGAGAGAACCCTGCCTCGACGGCCTCTCTTCCTTTAGTTTTGTCTCTAATACATATGGGTCAATTTAGTTCGATTTTGGCAGTGATTTAAAATCACGACTGATGATTGGCTAGTTATAAATTTCAACCATTCTAGATGAAGGGGAATGAATTTGTCTTCCTAGAGCTAGAGCATTAAATTAAATTATTTAAATTTATGGACATGATAGGGCCCATCAAACCAAAATATTAAGGTAAAGGATAGTAGTGTAGTCCAATCGGTGTCATATTTTTGAGAAGAAGCCATTGCAGCGGTCAGAAAGAGAGCTAAAATTTCCACAAAGATTTGGCAAAGAGTGGGGGATGGTAGGACCCGCCGGACGCCCTTTCTGCATGTGGCTACAAGAAATGGAGTGGAAAACCGAGACCCACCCTCCCTTTTTTCAAATCCCTCGAGACGCCTTTTTGTCAATTCCGGCTTCGCCTTTGACCCATCCACGACGCTCTTGCGCCACCACCACCTCACCTCTCCCCGAGATCTTCCGTGAGATACGGAGCTCCATATCGACTCTTTCCCCCATTCACGTGCTGACACGTGGAAGATTCGAGATCGGACGGTCGACAACGGCAGACGTTGAGTAGAAAAGAAAATATCTTCTCAGACGCCGACGCTGGCTTGAAAAAGTGCAATCTACTCTCCGATTAGAAGAATTATATTTTCGTCAGTTATTTATTTTAAACGTAAAAAACAAATTAGTTTTGATTTTTTAAAATTAAAAATAAATCAATGGGTACATTTTTTTTGGTATATTTTAATTAATTCAATACTTGAAGATTAGTCAAATAAACATTCTAAAATATTGAATATAAAGTTAAAGAATAATAATAATTTTAACGACTCAAATTCTTCATAAATTGTGTCCTTGAGATCGAGCGATAGAAAAATTATGATTTTTTTTTTAATATTCAAAACACGAAAGTATAACTCCATTCAATAAGATTTTAAAGACTCAAACTCAAATGATTTCGAGTCAAATGAGTAAAAAAAAAAAGGATCCGTTTTATGAATTTTTAATTTCATCAGAGACTTACTAAAATCCAAAGGGTTAGATAGAAAGAAGACTGAATTATCCAATGTAAATCAAAATTCAAATCAAAACTACTTGATCTTAGTTGTTGACGTTAGATGGTACTCTTGTTTCTTTCCCCTCTATTGATGCCCTATAATTTTGATCACTAAAATATAAAAAATTAAATTGAATGTTAGGCTTAAATATGGCCTACACGTCTAGTCATGAGTTATTGAGTTAGCTTTCAATCAATTCGTTGGCATTTCATCATTCTACCAAAAAAAAATTAAAAAATAGAAAAAAGAGAGACAAATACTTATTTTGACAATTTAATAATTAAACAATAAAAATCCACATTTTATAAAAAAAACACAATTTACTTAGTATTTTTTTTTCTTTCAGCCGAGCACTCTACACAAAAATACTTGTTACTGAGCTCACATCCGAGTTGGTACTCTCAGTTAGGCCAATTGACCTCGTTGAACTTGATCACACCAGTTCAGCCCATGTCGGGTTAGCCAAATTGGGGCTTTTAACTTGTGAATTGGGCTTAATCTTGACATAGCCTGAATCCGGTCCATTCCCATCCTAGTCTCCTCACACATTTTTTGTGTCGATCTGATTTCATTTGATTCTACCAATTTTGTAATGTGACCTCTATAGTTTTCAGTTTTCACATTACTTGCTTCTTAATTGAGAACTTATAAAATTAAAGTTGCAATTTATGCAATCACCTGCATATTAACTTTTATATATTTTTTTTAATTTACATATAGAATATCCGTAAGACATAAGTGTAACTCAACTGATAATCTCCTCATCTAGAAGTAGGAGGTGTTAGGTTCGAGTCCCATGACCTCATCTGATGTACTCTAAAAGTCATGGATATCACCTGTGGAGGTTTTTAACTTTTATACGTTTCTTTATATATTAGAGACGGGTCACATTGAAACAATGAGCTTGGCCCAACTGGAGATTTGGGTATGCTGTCAAAACTAGACTCTAATTTCAACCATGGTGTGAGATCATTAAACTCTATCTTACCAATTTTCTTGTCCTCAAGTTGGGCTAAACGTTATAATTAGGTGGGTGAAGCCATTCATATAAGACTTGTTGAAGGGGATCTCCTCTCAAAGAATTAAAGTAGGCTTTTACATAAAACTATATCATATATTAATAATGTGATAATAACATTGGTGTTTTGATAATAAAAGATATATTTCATTATGTGAAGGGACAAAAAGTTCTACAACAGTTAATTTAAAAAACTAATGATCCTATATAACATTTGAAGTATCTTTCTCTCAAATTTCAACAATTAACTTTTAAGAGAAAGTTATAATTCAAAAATGTTATAATGTCATAGTTTTCTAATATGATATCAGAACATATTTTACGTACAACTGCATAGTGCAAAAGAAGAGTAAACGCTCTTTTTTTTTTATAAAAAAAACACTAGTATTATTTTCCTAATTAATTCTCTTAAGATTCATCATACAGTGTCTCAATCGAAATGTTAGCATCCGCTGTAGAAAGTAATTTTTGACATTTGACTAATCTACGGTTCAAAATCTTTTATTTTGTAAAGGAAATAGACTTTGAGGATCAGAATTTTAGAAAAAAAAATCATGAAATAGGTAACATAGTCCAAATGAGACAGAAGAAATATGGTCCATGAAGACAAAATCTACCTACACTTCTTGTCCAAACCTTGTGGAATAGTAAGAATCCTATTCCACTGAACATGGTATGTCAAATCAAAATATAAATTTGGATCCTCCCTCTTCTCTAAAACTCCATAGTCCACAAGGTTGAGTCAAAGTAATTTAATGCTTAAATGCAGACAACTTTTTAGTTGAGAGACAGGCTTACGGCCAAATGTTGAAATATCAAATTTCCAATCATGAGAAAAGACTTATTATTATTATTATTTTACTAAATTTTGAGGCTGCAACTCATCCTAAGCCCTGATTATTAATTCTAAGCACCCAAAAATAAATGATTTCAAATATTACAATTTTGAAATTGTATCATATGTTTGATACGTTGATATTTCAGCTGTATCATATCATTTGATATGATAATATAAGCTGATATCAATCATTTTTATTAAAAAAAAAAAAAAAGAGAAAAATTTAGCCTGATACCATATTTTGTACCCTAAACTACTTAAGTTGGGTGAATTCTTAGAGATGCCATCCTTCTATCACAGTGAACTGGTAATTTATTAACATTGCCAATCCATCCAAATTAGTAACTTAGTGAAAATGCTGCCAACTTTAGCTGTGAAAACAGGGTCAGGTTAAGTATGTTGAGGTTTTCACTAAATGATGGACTAATCTGAACTATAGTTAGAGATTCTCCGTTTGATTTACCTGCACAAATTGTAAATTGAAGCACAGGACTTACTAAATTGAGTGTAAGTGGGTTTTGTTGGGACTTTTATTTTTTGAATGTGTGGTTCATCAAAATTCATCTTGAAATTTTGATAAGTTTGAATTGTTTTTAATATTTAAAATTATAAGGTAATTTTTAGTGGGACATATATTCAAGATTGACCCAATATATCTATTAGTATCAATTTGGTGAGTTCCATACTTAAATGTGTTGAAAAATATATTGTATATCAGTGTGGAGGTGATTATTTCACTTCTTTTAACATCTATAGGTCTAAAATAAGGAAATGTGAGTGGACTTTATTATTTAAATATTTAAGGGAAGTGATTTTTGTACCTCCACTTTTTACCTACCGTGCACCATCTTTCATGTGAAATTTCGTTTTTGTCTGAACTCAAATTTCCTCTTTTCTCTCTCCTACTTTGCTTTTGTGGGCAAAATCGAAATTTCAAATAGAAGGGATGCACAATGAATAAAAGTGGGGATGCAAAAATCACTTCCCATATTTAACTATTGATATTTTGAGAATACATGAAAAAGAAAATAATTATTTGAAAAAAAAAATAATAATAAATCGAGATATCAAACAGAACATGCAGATTTGCGGAGCCCACCAAGGATAGACTCGGGCTGGGCATACACCCATGGGCCATGACCAGCTCTGACGGCCTGACCCAAATGCGCTTTAATTGTATCAAAACGAAGAGTAAATTGAACCCATCGGTTCGATTTAATTAAGTATGTAAACCGTTGATTGTACTATTTTTAACTCTAAGGTAACTTTTGCATATTAATAGAATATTTTAGGAAATGGTTTGATCTTATACCAATTAAAACTATGGTGTCTTAATCTATCAAACCACTTAAAAAGGGGCCACATATCCGAATGAAACAGGCGCCTGTTACCGTTTTATAATGCTTAGACTGCAATTTTTATTTTTAATTTTTAATCCATCAAGGCTGGAAAACTCGAGACTCAGGTTCGATCCACTTGATTTAAAATTTTAATTTGGGAAAATCAACTCAGAAACTGAAGTGGATAATAGTTTTTATTTAAAATTTAAAATTATTTTAAAAATAAACACATATAATATGAAGATTCCAATCATCCTATCTTATCGTATTTGGTATAATTAAATGATTGACGTGTTTCTTTTTATTAAGAGCTAGATTACTTTCATTTATTATATTTAAAAAGATATTCATTCATGGTTAATTTAAACTCATAATAGAATTGAAGTTTTGCATTTTAAAAGGTTATGTTACCAAAAAACTTGTCAAACTTCCTACTAACAAATGTGGGTTTTGAACACCAAACCAACTTCTCAGGGTTTATGATTTTTCAAATTTAAACAAATTTTCAAATGAAAATTAAGCATAGATTAAATTTTTAGTTGGTATCTAAATAATTACTTAAGTAATTCAGTATGTGTTGGATTTTTTAATAGAAATGCTATTTCACTTAGTATGAGCCGAAATTATTAAAAAGAAAAAAGAAGGCAACGATTCTTTCACGGGCACTTTGTATACAAACATGAGTTTTACCTTGATGCCCATGTTGACCTTCACCTGTTGTATCGAAAATGTAAAACAATAGGAATGGCAGAAATCGGCTCACTAATCGGATCTCTTACTAGTTTTTGTCGAGCCAATTTATTGTTCACGGGTGATTCAAAGAGCCGATTTTACTGTTACAGATGATTCGGAGAGCCGATTTTACTGTTACAGATGATTCGGAGAGCCGATTTTATTGTCCACACGTGATCCGGTGAGCCGATTTTACTGCGAGTCGATTTCTAACATTCATATTGTTTTACATTTTCGGTAAGGCAGGTGAAAGACAAAATAGATATCATGATAAAACTCGTGTCTGTGTACACAAAGTAGGAGGATCGCTCATCAAAAAAGAAAGACAGAGTTGCTGCTATTGGTTGAAATTCTGTCTGGTACACAGAATCAATCATTCTATACCTGCCGACTCCATGTATTTAAATCCTTGACTCAGTCAAGAAGGACAACTCAACTCATTCTGGCATTTTAGAGGAATCTATGTTTCACATAGATTTTAAAGATGACAAATGACAGTGCTTGCGACAAGTTGGTTCATCAATTGTCTGTCTAAGTTGTTCTGTGGCATTTCCTGTGACATTTTCTACTCTCCCTCTTTCAAACACTACAAAGTTTAAGCAGGCCATGTGCAAAGGACAATCTGAAACTGGCTGAAATCAATTTTAAAATATGTTGATAGAGGAATCTAAGCACTTCCAGTTAGTGGCAATTGATGGATTTAGTTTACCCAGTCAGGATTCAGGACATGGAAAAGGGCTTTTTGGGAAGATTAGCCTGCAACTGCAGGCCTCCTTTCCCTCATTGCTCCCATACTAAAAGCCCCAAGGTGGAGGAAATACAATGACATGTACCCCTCTTAGCTGAAACTCTGAGAGAGCCAAGCACAGATTGGAGGCAACGATGGAAGGCCTGGAGAAGGTAGTATCTTGCTTCTTCTGGAATATTGCTATCTCCATTATCGAGTTTGGATGTGGGTCTTTTGCTAAGTAATGGTGTTTGAGATAGTAGTTTAGTTGTTTTGAGCTTTTTAAGAATTAGATTAGAGGTTTAGAAATTGATCTTTTTTTTACTTATTTGATATATGAAGTTTGTTCGCAGTTTTGAATGTTTGTGGCATTAGTTTCTTGAGGTAGAATTTACTTTCAAAAGTTAGTCATGAAAAGGGTATCTTAAGATATGGTGTTATTTATTTATCAAATTAATCGATATAAGATTTTTTTCACTTCACATCTGCCTTTACGTGCAGCTAGACTTTACTCTTATATCATATTAGAAAACCATAACTTAATAACATTCTTAAGATAGAACTTACTCTTAAAAGCTAGCCGTTGAAAGGAGGGTGCCCGAATGTTATATGGAGTCATTTGTTTCTCAAATTAACTAATGTTGGACTTTTGTCAGTTTACACCCGTCTTCATGTGCAATTAGACTCTACTCTGATATCATATTAGAAAATTATGACTTTATTACATTTTTGAGATAAAACTCAAAACTCATTTTCAAAAGCTAGCCATTGAGAGGAGAGTATCTCAAGTGGTATATGAAGTAATTGGTTTCTCAACACATTTGAGTGTGATGTCCATGGGAGAAAGTAGAAGAGGAGAAAGAATTCCTTCTCCATTGAAAACATGGAACAATGCTCAGTCGATAGGAGTAGATTTTAACATTACTTTTACAGGGGCATCAATCTATAATTTACAATTTTGAGAAATGAATCTGTAAATTCTCAGTTTCTAAATGTGCCCCACTTCCACTCAGTGCTTCCCTAAGAAGACACATCCCCTTACTCTTCCTATTTCCCCACAGCCACATGCTTGATAAGAATTTTACATCAGTTTTTTCTCTTATATTCATGTCATTATTGTTTGTAGAATGGAGGTGTTAAATCAAATTTGGTGACCAACGGCTGTGTGGATTTTCGTGGACAAGTTGCAGATAAAAAGAAAACGGGTGGATGGATATCATCTCCCTTCATCATAGGTAAATATCACCTGCCCAAAGGTCACCTTTCTACACTCTGAAACAGGGCCACACTCATTACAAAAAAGAAAAAGAAAAGTATGGTAAAAACAAAATATGATCATACATAAAGTTGACCTACTTAGCTGCCTCTAATAAGAATTTATTTATTATTGTTTTCTTTTATCTTTTTCTCTGTGTATAAGAATCATTCATCACAGAGATTTAAATACACATCATGTTTATGCAATTACAAAATGGGAACCAATATTGAATAGTCTCGAGCAGAGGTGATCCTAAGTTCAATCTTCTTTGAGAGATTGAATTTCCAAAGATTTCTATGCATCTAAATTAGACCTACATATGAAGGTCACTCTTCTCCAAAATAAAATGAGGAGAGATAAATTTCCCAAGTCCAACATTCAAGCCAGTGTGGCTTAGGTGATGGTAGACCAGGCTAACTTTTGCGCCTAAAAATATCTGCATAGAGGGCCCCATTGCATGGACGAACTATAGGATCTTTATCCACTAGAAGGAATGGTAGGGACGACAACAAGCCCCACATTGGTTGTGAATGGGGAGATTAAGGATTTATAAGGATTTGTGTCATTCCATCTAATGGGCTAGTCTTTTTAGATAGATACTCAGTCTTAACAAGTGTATCAGAGCCATGTCCCCAAGCCAACACATGTGGACCCTCGAAATTCTCTAGTTGGACGGGATGGTTGGTGACATTCTACCAACCGGAAAGCCTCGTTCAAGGGGGGTGTCGAGGCAACGGACGAGTCCGACGTTGGTTATGAAGGGGGAGATTTAAAGACTTATAAAGACATGAGTCACTTCACCTAATGAAATAGCCTTTTGGAATGAATACTAATAAGGACACCATTCAGATTCTCCCAGTCCATGAATAAGGTACATGAATGTGACATTTCATCACTTAGATGATGACAATCACATACAAAGAACAAGTCATGGTATCACTTTAATTCCCTATTGAATGGTTTCCATTTGTATCTATATTTTATATAATGAATTGAGCTGCTACAGTGAACGAGGTGGCAGAGAGGTTGGCCTTCTATGCAGTAGCAGTGAATATGGTGTCTTACTTGGTTTTGGAGATGCACCAGTCCTTGCCAATGGCTGCAACCCACGTCACAGATTGGATAGGAGCTGCCTTCGTTCTCACACTTCTTGGAGCATTCCTTGCCGATGCTTACTTAGGAAGATTCAGAACCATCATCATTTTCTCCTGCATCTACGCTGTGGTAAGTACATCTTCGTCCACTTGAGGGCAGGCCTGAAGGGGTTCCTTCACAAATTTCTAATCTGCTCATTTCTTGCGAAAAAAAAAACCATAAAATGAATAGCCTATAGATGAAGAAGCTTCAACTGGAGATTTTAGATGGGATTGATATTGACAGTAAAACTAATTTGGAACAAGTCATAAATCACGATTACTGTTGGAGCTGAGAACGAGTCTTACACAGTGCAGAGGGAGATCTACAGATTTATAAAGGACTTAGTCACTCCACCTAATAAACTGGTCTTTTAGACTGGATACACAGGTCCTAACAAATGGTATCAGAGTCAGATCCCAGACTACCTCATGTGAACTTAGGAGATTCCTTAAGCGGACATGATGGCTGGTCTCGTTCGAGGGGAGGATTGTTGGGCTTGTGAAAGAGTCTTATATTGAAAATGTAGAGAGATCTAGGGACCTATAAAGGACTTGAGTCACTCCACTAACAGACTGGACTAGTGAAATCTTAACAATTACACCACCCTAATATCATCTTTTTTTTTTCAATTTAGTATGCACCACTGGGTGAACCCACCAATTTATTTCTATCCTTTCATCGCCTTTAGGAACTATTTTGAAAATTGAACTACTATATGCAGGGAATGGTTCTTCTCACCATCTCAGCATCCATAGACAGTCTACGCCCATCTCCCTGTGTGGGCAAAGTTTGTGAAAAGGCAACAACAGGGCAGACAGGCTTCCTCTACTTGGCACTGGCATTCATCGCCCTGGGAACAGGTGGTATAAAGCCCTGTGTCTCATCCTTTGGTGCAGACCAATTTGATGAAGCAGATGAGAAGGAAGCACAGAAGAAATACTCTTTCTTCAACTGGTTCTTCTTTGCCATCAACATGGGTGCTCTGCTAGGGATAACATTGATGGTCTATATTGAAGAGAAGAAAGGTTGGGGTTGGGGATTTGGAGTCCCCACTGCTGCCATGATTAGCTCCATTGCGGTGCTTGCTGTTGGGTTTCCTTTCTACAGGTTTCAAAAGCCCATGGGAAGTGCCTTCACCCGCTTTGCTCAAGTTCTTGTGGCCTCAGTGAGGAACCATTTTCATGGTGTGGAAGTGGGACTTGATACAGATCTCCATGAGGTCAAGACCCAAGAGTCTGAAATTGTTGGAGCTCGAAAGTTGTCCCACACCAGGCAGTACAGGTACATGTCAATGATAGAATATTTTAAAATGTATTTTTATTTGAGTTGTATGTAAAGTCTATTTATAAACTTAACTGAATAATGGAAAGCAATACAGTTTTCTCCTAAATAACTTCCACTCAAAAATCGTTTCGACTTATATTGAAATAATATCGGAAGCCTGGTTTCTCCTCCAACTAAAATTCCTATTTAATTTTTCTCTATTTTCTTCTATTTTTCCTTTTTCTTTTTAATTTGGGTTTTGTTAGGAACTTTTGTATCCAACCCAAAAGACTAGTGAAATTACTCAAGTTCTTTATAAATATCCAAGTCTCCCCCTACACTTTTAATGTAGAACTCGTTCGCACATCCAACAATCTCCTCTAAAACGAAGTCAGCCATCTCATTCACCTGGAGAATTTCCTGAGTCCATATGAGACACGACCTTAAGTATCCATCCCAAAATACTAGTGTGATAGGTATAATGAAGTAAGTCATTTATAAATTCCTAAATCTCCCTCTACACTTTTAATATAGGACTCGATGCAACTCTAAGAGACTCCAATCCATGAATCACCATCGTCGAAGTCATTATCTTTTCATTATCTAAATCAAAACTTTGAAGTATAGGTTCAAAGGAGAATTACTTTTGACAAAAGAGAACAGTTTCTATATATACAGAGAAAAATTCTTTCAGCATGTACAATCACCACTCTTTACCTTTTGTTATTAAGATTTTTAATTTCAACTTTCTTTTGTAAGATAATGATGTCACTACTTGACCCACTTCTTGGCCTTTGTCGAACTTCATTTGAACCAATTTAGATCGAAGTGTCCATAAAATTCATAGATACTGCTACCTATATCCTCTGTTCTTAAATCAATCCCCTGTATCTTGATGACAATTTATCAGGTTCCTAGACAAGGCAGCAGTGATAATCAAGTATGGAGATGAAAATAGCAGCAGCAATGGCAGATGGAGATTATGCACTGTAACTCAAGTAGAAGAATTCAAGTCCTTCATACGAATTCTACCTGTATGGGCATCCACCATAGCTCTCTCCATCTCATTTGCTCAGCTCTCCACCTTCTTCATAAGCCAGGCCAGGATCATGGACCGAAAGCTTCCGGGCACCGACTTCACCATCCCTCCCGGTTCAGTCCCAGTCTTCAGTGCCATAAATGCTCTCTTACTTGTCCCCATCTATGAGGGGTTGGCAGTTCCCATCCTTCGCCGCTACACCGGCCACCGTCGCGGCCTAACATCCTTACAGCGCATGGGAGTGGGACTCTTCATCTCTATCTTCGCCCTCATATCAGCTGCTGTGGTCGAAAAGAAACGCCGTGATCACGCCAACCCAACCAGCATGACTGTCTTCTGGTTGCTTCCTCAATTCTTCCTCATAGGCAGTGCTGAAGTGTTCACATACGTCGGCCAACTCGAGTTCTTCTACGATGAGGCGACCGATGGGACTAGGAGCCTCAGCAGCGCCATGTTTTTGAGTGAGGTTGGGATTGGAAGCTGGTTGAGTACTGCAATTGTCAAGATTGTACAGGCCTCTACAGGGGGAGAAGGGAAGGGTTGGCTGCAAAACAATCTCAACCTTAGCCGCCTCGACTATTTCTACTGGCTCTTGACAGGAATCAATGTTGTGAATTTCTTCATTTACTTGTTGGTTGCTTGGTTTTATGTAGGAAGAAATGGGACTGATAGAAGAGTAATGGATGAGACCATGGTTGACGAATATAGTAAAATCAAGCAAGAAGAGATGAGCACTATTGAAGAAAAAGAGAATCTCTAATGGAATTTATCAAAATAATTTTGGCTTACAAATAAAAATTTACAGAGCCCACTTTGTCATTATAACATTGTTTGGTTACAACTTCGAGAATGTTAATCAAAATCCTCATGTTTTCAGACCTTGTATTGTACAATGTAATGATTTATTTGCTCATATTTTGAGTGTTTACAAACAAATTCGATGAATAACACATTGAAATCTGACTTTTTTTTTTTTTTGTCATTTTTTTTGTAAGTTATTTCTAAACTAATAATAGATTATCATTAAATAAATTTTCAAAATTCAATCAACAGTCATCTAAAAATCTTGCTTTTATATTAAAACAAAGGCAAGAGGTAAAAACTCAAATATCTAAATTTTCATTTTCAAAGCATGTGAGAAAAAAACTTTTTAAATCCACTTAAAATACATTCCTTCAAATCATAATTATTTTCATATGTAATTTATATTGGTCCAATACTAATATAAATTTCAAACATGCTCAATTTTATAATTATCAATAAGTGACGGATAATACACTGTAGAGGTGTGTATAAAAAAATATTTATTTATAGGCTAGTATTGAATATGTTACGGTGTAGTGGAAAAATGCAACGTTTCATTTTTTTTTTTTTAACTAATGTTAGATTTCCAAATGTTATTGAAATCGTAGAAGAGCTAATGTCTTTTTTTTTTTAATATTTATTTTATTTTTTATGTAATGAGAAATGATGTGTTGACAACAATCATATTTATTGTCGATTTATGTGGGCCAAACAATCAATCGCTGATTGGAGAGGACTCCACGGGTGTTTACAACCTCTCTTACTAACAACAACACGTTTTCAAGCCGTTATCATCTTATTCCAATGATCCTTGAAGGGGGGAGGGATTTCCGGTGTGGGGTTGGCCAAGCCGACAATATTATTGGTGTGTGTGGGAGGGCATGGTCCAACATTTATTATTATTTTTCATCTAAAATATATGTTTATATCGTTTATTTTATTTCTTTTTTATTAACTTCAACTATTATACATTTTTTAAAAAGAAATTCATGCATTACACGAGTTGAATTTTGCAAGTATAATATGCAATGTATGGTTGGATGTGAGGAACGTGAATTCCACATGGAGAGCCATGTGATGAGTGATTCCAAGTGAGTTGGATCAGATATGCCTCCTTATCTCTTGATCCACAACCCGCGTTGAGATTTGAGAATTTTCTAGGCTTAGCCAATTTGTCCCCTCTGAGTCTCTCTAAGGCCAAGGAAGGGTGCAGTATCTTCACTAGCTGGAGGAACAGAGCACTGAATGCAAGCAATATTGGCAGGAATGGCAGCTTACGTTGTATTGGGAACATCCCCATCTCATCTTCTTACTCCTTCCTCCTTCCCCACTTCCAATCTTCGTTCTTCTTCTTTCAATGGCCTCTCCATCAGTCTTTCTCGCCAGCCTTTGAAGCCCGTCAGCAACGCCTCCACAAGGCCTCTGACCATCGCTGCTGAGACGAAGAAGGCCGTCGCTGTCCTCAAGGGTAACTCCAACGTAGAGGGTGTTGTCACCTTACTCCAAGAAGACAGCGGTCAGTTCCTTCCCCCTTTTCTAATTTTTCAGTAAATAGTCCATTCTGGGTTACGTTTGAATGGGTCTGAAATTTGAGAATAACATTCCAAGAATGTGTCGACTTTTCAATCGTTTCTGTATTGCAGGTGATTCGGCATTTCATTTTTTTCTTTTAAGACTTGGGTACCCCTAACATTTGTGTAGTTGTTACTGTTAAATTATCTTTAAATGTTGGAATAGAAAAAAGTGCTTGATTTTATTAAAAAAAACTCTAGCAGCCTGGCCTTCCTCATGAATCAGGAAGATTGACTTCACAATTGATGATCTACGATGTGGGGCACCACTCCTCGTGGTGTAAGATGCTGATCAGGGGTCTGTCAGCTGGACACTGTGAGTTGGGTTGGAATGCCTCTTTCAGCTGTTTGATGTCGTTGAATTTGAAAAGGTTGAATTAAGGTGGTGAGAAAAGACAGAATAAATAGCTGAGGGACAGAGAATATGATATCTGGTACGAAGTGAAGAAAGGAAACTAACAAAGCAAAATTCTGGTGGATAGCAAAAACACTATGAGCCTATGATGGTGATGACTATATCTTGATTTTAATTTCAGTATAACTGAATGGAAATTAGTTATTTCAAGGAAAGTAAATTCAGATAACCAAATAAAAAATGTAGTTACTTTTTGGGAAGTGTTTCTAGTTAAGTTCATTCTGTTTCCATTTTCCCTGATCAGAATGAACTGGGTTGTTTGAATTCAATGAAATGAATTGGTTGCTGGTCTTGATCCCATTGGCACTTTAGGGGTTAAAAGATGTCTTGCACTTCCAGTTTAAATTAGCTGAGCTGTGGGCTACATTTCCTCCGGTTTCACAGGGATATAATGCAGTCAAAAAGTTATCTACCATTCAGAAGGGTTTTCCTTTCAGATTTAGACCTGTGGAAAACAAGTCCAAAAAGGTAATCGAGATGAGGATTCCCTTGTTGGCTTTTGAATGTGGAGAAAGTGAAAGTGGACTTCCCTACCAGCTGGTGAAAATCTACTTTTTCAGCTTGCTCGTGTTTGAAATTCACAATAAGGTGGTGTTTGGATGGGGTGAATTTCCGCGTAGTTTTGATAATCGATTCCACAGTGAGGCAGAATATTATAGGTGAAGTCAAGTGATGAGTGTTTTCAACAGGGTGTTTAGATGATTGAAGAATCGCCTGGTTCAGATGAAAATGGAGTGGATTCTTGTTAGGAAGTTCAATTACTCAAAATTTGATTTCCCTCTTTCTCCTAGTGAATGTGCACTTTGTTCACATCCATTGGCTCATTTGTCATTTTTCAGTGAACTTCCTTGTAATTGGCTATGATCAAAGGGTAGCGTGAGACATCAAGACAACCAACAAATTTTCCGGCTTTTGCTAACTTTCAAATTGTGAAGGGTGAGAGGTCTATAAAAGGTGGAAAATTTTGATTTGTTGATCTCCAGCCTTGACCCACTCTTTGCCTATTTGATCATAGCAACTTTTATAGGAAATCTGATGGAAACACCTCAAAATACCTAAAAGAAAGTTGAAATGGAAGGAAAAAAGAAAGTATTTCTCTATGCCTGACATGGGGACTTTGCTATACAAGTGCAGAGAATTTGGTCTAAGTGGTCTATAAATTTTCTTCACTGAACAAGTTAACAAAAACAAACAGCTTTCCCCAGGTCAAATGGTTTCCTCACATCTAAAGGTCCTCAGCCCCTCTATGTGATGCCGTGCTTCTGCGTATAACAAACACCTTATTCTTATGAAAAATAGTGCAAGAGTGATGGTTAATTGATCCCTGTAATAATAATAGTGAGAACTGCATAAGTTATTGTTGTTCCATGTCAGCTACGAATCTATATGATGTCACTAGCGATGTAAGGTTCTTGATAATGGTTTTGTGGATGATCTGAGGTGCATTGTCCACAAATTCGTCAGTCCAATGATACAATTCATTTGGCAAAATGGTTTCGAGATCCCAGACATCTTAATTTTGTATTGGTCTAGTTCTTTCTTTTGTTATGGTGGTGGGAATGGGTGTATTATTTCTGTTTTTCATTTTCATAATAAAATTAGAAACCATTAAAAGAAGAGAACTGTGGTCACTCGAGCTATGCTAGCTGTAGATTAGCTGTTTATCTGTCAACTTCTGAAACATGAAAAATTATTTTTGTGGCAACTAAGATAGGTTCACTCAAAGAAACGTCAGAACTTAAGAAGTAAAGATCATCGTCTTTTAAAGGTCATTCTTTGCAAACTTAATTTAACTCTGTTTTGATTTTTTAAAATTTCTGTATTGGGCTTAATCCTCTTAGGCCTCTTTGCTGCTTCATGTACTTGTATTCCTTGCTTTTTTAATAAATTTTTCTCTTACTGCTCAAAAAAAAAAAAAAAAAAATTTAGCTCTAAGACTGGAAACACTGTTGTTTGTAGAGTTGAATGAATAAGAGTTGAAGGTACAAGTAGAAGGGGTAGACCTTTAAAAGCTTGGTGTGGATGAAGAAGGATATGATGGACTAAAGTGATGGAGGATATGGACTTTTAGGGGTACAGAGGAGAGGTAAACTCAAAAAGTCAACCCAAATAGATGGGATTAGAAGCTATGATGATGATGATCTAACACTGTTAAAAGGGGTATGGTTATTAGGTGCAGTGGATCCTCCAAAATTTGACACGATCAATTTTGATGATGATGATGATGTAATCTGACACTATCAGTTGGTTTGGAAGGTTATTCAATTACTTTTCTAGTGGGCCTAACATTATTCGTTTAGAATTAGAATTAAAATAATGATGCAACTTACAAATACAGTGCACTAGAGATGCATCACTTGCAGGTTATTTGGGTACTTAAAAATATTTGAGGTTCAAATGAGATATGTCGCATAGCTTACTCAAGGGACGGCGAGTAAACCTAAATACAACACCTCAGTAACTTCCCCACTTTGCACCCAACCACCTCTGCCAACTCTGGGCCAATTTATCACTGTTCACACTCGTTCTCTCCAATACACTCTTTTCCTGGTTTACTTCTAACCCAGATAGTAGTTTATAACATCTGAGAACTGCTTTTACCCCTATGAACTCCTCCCTTGAAAGCAAGGTATTATCTGCGAACTGAAGTGTGGTATTTTGGGGTCTCCACTCAATTCCCTAAAACCACATACTTACCTCCGTCTCCTTAGCTGTACTTGATCTGCTGAAGCTTCTGCAACCATTAAAAAGTGAAAGGAGACAACAGGTCACCCCATGTCTTCAGTTTGAGCACATATTGAGCTGTTAATACCTCTTGTTGTCTAACCTAACTATATACTACAAGAAATCAAGATAGTGCACAGCATAGAGAAAAGTAGAAAAGAGAGTTGACAAGTTTGAAGAACACGGTGAGTTTTATTTCGAGGGAATGAACATCGTGCAGTTAATCTGGTGCTGATACTCTATTGAAGGTTCGATACCAAATACTGGACACCTTCCGTTAAAGTGGTGTGGGTTGATTTTAATTTGATGTCAGTAATTTTTGTATTGGCAGATTACTACATCTATGATATAGTTGTCTTTACACTGTTGCTCTTTATTGTAGCTGAGAAACATATTTGTTTTTTCACTCTAATACTGCTGTAACCCTCTAGCGAAAAGAGTTTACATCGTTCTTGATGAAGGCTAAGATGGTACTCCGGACCTTTCAAAGTGAAAGGAAGATTTCTCTGGCAGGTGGTTGCTTCTACTGTTCTTTGGGGACTTCAGAAAGAAGGATTTTGATGACCTTAGAAGATAATGTCAAGCTGGTGAAGGATCTAATTGAAAGAATTGAGCTGAATTTAGGCATTAGCTTTCAATTTTTTTTTTCTTGGGAGTTCCCTTAATGTGATGTGAGATTGGCAAGCTCTCATACACCTCCAACTAGTTTTCCTTTATATGTATATTAATATCCATACGCTTCTTGCCAAGTACCTGTAGCACAGTTAGAAGGTGTTGAAAATTGCAACCACATGGTTGCAGGTTTGACACAGCTTACCTTTCAAACGGCGGAAAACCCTTTTGCTCCATTGAATCCGTACACGTTCCATAACCTTTTGTTGAAATGGTTGTTTCAGGTCCTACAACAGTGAAAGTTCGTGTTACTGGACTTACGCCTGGACTCCATGGGTTCCATCTTGTGAGTTTTTGTACATTTATCTGTTCTATCATTTTATTGGCAAAACATGGTGATTTATTATAATATTCTTCTGTTTCATTTGCAGCATGAGTTTGGGGACACTACCAATGGTTGCATGTCAACAGGTTGGATTTAATTGTAATTGCTTCGACTGATTATCTCATCTCTATTTTCTTTTCGTTTATTTTTTGAGAGACAATCTTGGGTTTAATTTTGCTTAACCTATTTATAATAATTTCACATCAATTTCTATCAAGTTGTATGCAGTCGATTTCTTTCCATATAAACCTATTGTGTTTTTCTCATTTAAGAAGTTCTAGCATAATTTGATGACTATATGCAGGGGCCCATTTCAACCCTACCAAAATGACACATGGAGCTCCAGAGGATGAAGTCCGACATGCGGGCGACCTGGGAAACATAGTTGCTAACTCTGATGGTAAGAAGTTTTAGTGTTTCTTTGTAAGTCTTTTCCATTCTTCCCCTTCAGGAATTGCCTCATTAGTTGGATGATACAAATTACAGGAGTAGCTGAGGCAACAATAGTGGATAGCCAGGTAAATTGAAGTTGAATTTGTTTAATGAGTTTAGTTTTTGTTTCATGAAATGCTGCTGTTTTCTTGTATAGGATGTTCACTTCTATTTCTTAAGAAACATTTTCTATTCTTCAGTTTTTAATTTCACCTTTTTATGAAATGTTCAGATACCTTTAAGTGGGCCTAATGCAGTCATTGGAAGAGCCCTTGTGGTACATGAACTAGAGGATGATCTAGGAAAGGGTAAAGCCCCCAGTATTAACTTGTTTAATAAGCTAGATCATTATTACACTCTTACATACTGATGCTACTTGTCCTCAATTTTTTTGGAACTTCCTTTTCCTTGTCAAGTACCTTTGTCAGCCTGTTGAGTCTTACTTCTCACACCATAATCTGTTTGCGCTTTTCCTTCTTTATCCATAGGGGGGCATGAACTCAGTCTTACTACCGGCAATGCGGGTGGAAGATTGGCATGTGGTATGCACTAGTTCTTGACTTTTCCTACTTCTAGTTCAATGGTTTTCCTGCATTTGCAATTTCAAAAGATAATTCTTTTAATGTGAGCTATACTGCATAATCTTTTCAGTGAATGGGTGTCAAATATAATGTCACTGTTTTTTTTTTAATCTGTATTGTCATGCACATTGTATTTATTATGTTCACTTCATTTTTTAAATGTATTCATGGTCTTGCCTTTTTCCTATAAAATCATTGTTCTACTGGTACAGTGTGCCTTTCTGCTTCAATTCAGGTCCAACTTGATAAATGTGTAAAAGAACATTATGATAAAGATTTTGAAGTAGGGATTGACCATGTGGAAGGTTTTGTGGGTTCTTTGTAATTTCCTTTTCTTGGAGGGGGTGGGGGTGGGGGTGGGGTGGGTGGGTATGGTAATGTTTCCCAACTACTACTCATTTTCATAGTTAAAGCCTTAAAAGGGCTGGTGGTTCGACAAGGATAATATGTAAGCAAGGAGTATCAATCTTATACGTGAATTTTGCTAGATAATGATGGGTCAAAAATTTTAGATTTGTAATGTGAAGATAATACCTTCTGTTAATTTTAGAGTATTGATGCAGATTTTAACAGTTTTTCTTTGTTGTTATGAAGTAGCATCAAGATTTTTTTTTGATGACCGAAGGTGTCCAGGCATCTCACCCGACTAGTCCTTCGGGGCATGTGAAAACCTCTCAATCCGCACACACCAGGTAAGTCTACGGGCCCTTTATTGGGCTTGAGCATGAATCGAACCTAAGACCTTGCTTCATGAGGCGACCACCTTGACCGTCAGATCAACCCCTTGGGGTTTGAAATAGCATCAAGATTGAGAGTAAATTTGGGTAAATAGCATACTAGTATGCTGGATTGGTCTTAGGAAGAAACAAAAGAGCTGGCAGTAGTTGGATGGAAAATGCGGAGCCCACCACTGTCATGCTCCATTCTTTAATAGATTGTTTGTCAATTTTCAATCCAAGGATTCCATTCGAGTTGAGAAGTAAGACTTCCCACATCTAAGGCACGCTTTTCTGAAATTTAGAGAACTGGATATTTTCCCTTGTTGAACACTTCTTGCAAGCCTATTTTCTTCTATCAAGGAGGAAAACAACAAAGGAAGAGAAATCTGGTAAAAAAACAAAAGGTGCTGACATCATATCTGGCACCTCGAAAAGCAGTAAAGGTGTTGCTGTCCCCTTATTTTCCATGCAAGTATTTGGAGTAGAAATTGGCAAATGAAACCCAAGGGAAAGCCCTGGTGTGGCTTTCACATGACCTTTGGTTTGAAAGATATGAGAAAACCCTGCATCATGGAAGAAAGGCTTCACATCTTTGTTAGAGAAAACTTTGCCTGAGTTTCGGGTATATACTTCCTATCAGTGTTCAAGATCCATCTTCAATTGTAACTAAATTGGTGAATGAAAGGAGGATAACATGATGGTACATCTCATAAAATGGGTGGATGTAGTAAAACCAAAAATGAATGGGGATTTAAGCTGTTGTACTAGAATGGATAGGAATTGGACAGTATTTGTGCAGTTAGTATAAACCATGGAAAACAATTTACCAAATCCAATGATCAGTGCCAAACCCCATAGAGATGGGATAGTGTTTTTGATGATGATGTTCTTTGTTTTTGAGGAGGGAAGGGAGGTTGGTTGATTAGGATTATAAACCTATTGGAAGGAAAATGAGATGGAGTGCCAAATGAGGGAGCCGATAAATTTCATGTGGATTGTGCAACAAGAGGGAACTAGGTCCATCATGAATTAGCAAGTTTCTGCATGAAGAAATAGATTTTTTTTGGGCCTTTTTATGCATTACAGGTGTTAGAGCCTATTCAGGCAGGGGTTTTTGACCCTTAGGGAATCATGAGAAATATTATAGAGGGATTCATGGGCTATTCTGAAGGATTATAAATGTTTCATCTAACACAACTAAATGGGATTCAAAGAAAACATTGCATGCAATTCGGTTTCTGCAATGTAAGCAAATGGCTTACTTTTTTATTTCTTTGTCATATTCCTTGGAGTGCTGACGAAGCAGATATTTTCACAGTTCATGGAATGGATGCTGAGGAGTTGTTCATTATCTGGTTTTTTCAAAAAAATGAATAAATAAATAAATAAAATATATATATAGTAATGGTAGTTTTGCTGAGGCAAAAATCATCACAAAAGAGGAGAAAAAAATATATGTAAGAATACAGTAATAGGGCAAATATATTGTAGTTGTATTTATTCCTTTCCACCTTTTTATGCTTCATTTCTTGTAATCATTCCGGACTCTTGCCCAATTCCCCATTGGCCTTGTTGGTCAGGTTTGTAAAGTTTTTAGCAATTCAAAGGGAAAGTAACCACAGCCAGCCCAGGACCTAACAGGGTCAATATGGACAGATAATCACCAACAATCATATGAGATTGTCTGCTGTCCATTGGCTTCTTTTTGATTCCTGACTATGATTTTAATTTTGTTAATAATGGACAGCTTTCTTTTTGTGAATATGAAGATATGATTCTAGGGATCTATACTGTACATGTGCGTGTATATACATGTGTTTTATCATTAGTTGATATCATGTTTTATTTCAGAAGCAACTTCTTTCATTTGAAGGCATACATGTGCATATGCTTGAGATTTTCTCTATACACCATCTTTCTTCTTTTTTCTTTTTTTTTTTTAATTTAAAAAATTAGGTATTAAAAAGAAATCTATAACATGTTAGGGTGCAAATATCAGCCGATACGCTGATATCTCGGCCGTATTATATCGGCCGATATCGGCCCTTTTTTTTTAAAAAAAAAAAGAGGAGAAAATAATATCGGCCGATACCGAATTTTGCACCTGTTATAGGCACTTCAAAAATAAAAAAATTTGGTATCTACCTTGTTAAATAAATGCCAATTGTTAAGTTTGAAAAAGCTGCACTTGCTCCCCATTAATTAGCCAGTGTCTGAGTCACTCCAGTCAGTCAAAAATCTCATCTTGCTTATGTTTTATTTGGCTTTATTCCTGTTTGGACACCTTCATGTTGGTCCAATGTCCCTTCAGATTGTCCCGTTATGTAGAAAATTCCTACAAATGTTTCTAAACTCATTAATTTCCTTACAATAACGATTGTATCTGCAGGTGTGGTTGGGTTGACTCCAATTCAATGATTGAATAATGCCTTCCCTACTTTAACAAGAGCTGAATGTGTTGTCATCTGAACTGAAAGGATGCATTCCTGGTAGTCCATGAAGTCCCAATTCAGAAGTGCATACTTGCACGGAGTGAATCCATGCCTCGCTACTGTTTGGACTGTATCACTTAATTAGAATGGGTTGTTTCTTTTACTTCATAAATAAAAGTGAGTTGGGCTTGAATCTGGTTCCTTCATTTTGCATCATTTCAAGACTGTTTTTGTTGAAGAACCACCTATGATTTTCTGATGACTATTTTTGGCATTTGCTTTCAAAGATTGAATCATACTTGCAGGTGCACATGATGTCGACCTTCAATAAACGTATGATTAAATTTGAGTCTAGATTTCCTCTCAGAAAGCCGCATTTGGTTTCTCTTTTACATGGTTTGGTTTCTTTCAGACATTGGTTCAGTTCAGTTCAGTTCAGTTCTTCTGTTTGTTTGTGTGGAGGGTAAAGGCCCTTCTGCAGTTCCATGGAATTTCATTAGCATTTTTTGCTTTTGCTTGGTAGGAGATTTTGAGGAACTTTATAGATGTTGTTTGCAACTTTGCCTAAGAGGGCAAGTTTAGCAGACGCCTATGTTTAAAAGCCCAGTGTTTTGACAGGCCATGTCTAATGGTGGGTCCCACCTGATAATATAAAAAATTGATGAAAGATAGATTATCATGTTGGCTATCAAAATGTCAAAATAGAGTACATTGAGTCATCTTAGTCCCTTTTTTTTAATATCAAAGTAAACCATCAGATAAATACCTACTATAGTCTCTCGTAACGGTGAAGATGTATGCAATGAATATCTACAAAGATTGTATCGAAGTCCACATGGGTGTATGGTAATCTCCTCTCTCACGAAGCGGAAGGTATCAAGTTCGAGTCCTTATGGATTCACTTTATATGCCTTAAGGGCAGTGAATATTACCCATGGAGGTTTTACATTGGATTTACCATGGTTTTTCACATGTAAATTATAAAAAAAGAAAGATTGTATCTAAACTTAAAGAATAAAACAATATTTTTTTTAGTTTAATTTATTATTAAATGGGCGTCACTACCCAAGAAGCTGTTCACCGGGGCTTCTATGGTTTTTTCCAACAATTAAAAATCATACGAAATGTCAGCTGATATGCGAAATTGGTATTTTAGGTACATTGGGTATATTTCAGCTGGTATAAGATAGGTGAAATGCCAGTGGATATAATTAGTCTGATACATGTTTATTGTCTGAAAGATAGTAACGTATGGTTTTTATTTGAAGGTAATATTTTATTTATGTGAATGTATCATATCAATATGTATTTTGTTGATTGATTACCTTTGATATAGTTTGATAAAGCTAGGAATCCTTAACAATGCTAGATTATGGATTAGGATGAGGATAAGTGGATATGGTCAGTGGTATCGTTAGGTTCTTTCTCAGTGAAATCCATCTTTAGATCTTCATATGCAGTAAATCCTTTACCTCCTTGTAGTTGTAATTTGGTTTGGAACAACAAGATACCCCATATAATCTAATTCTTTGTGTGGTCGGCCTTAAAATGGAAAATCCTTTTAAGACTCAACCTTAGAAGAAGAGGTATTCTACCAGAAGAGGCTACATCTGTCTGTACATTGTGCGGCATCAATGACGAATCAGTGGATCATTTATTATTTAAGTGCCGCTTCACTGGGATTGTGTGGTATTTGTTTTTGGGTTTGTTTGGCTGTTCATGTGTTTTAGGCTGTGGAATGGTGGAGTCTTTGTTGGCATGGTTGGAGGGTCCCTTTAGTGGTAGAAAAAGAGTGGCTTAGAATATGGTTCCGTTTGCAGTGTTATGGACAATCTGAAAAGAACGCAATGGGAGGATATTTGAGGGCAAGAGAGGGAGTCCGAGAGAGGTGTTTAAGGGGGGTAAAGTGGCATTTGATCGATTGGTTGTCGGCATGTAAAGAATTACGGGGATTAACTCCAAAGGATTTTTATCTGTCCTCGGATGGTTGTATGAATGAGATTGGAAGAATCAGCAAGCGATTGGCCAATTGGGTTGTGCCTCCATTTGGATACTATAAATTCAATGTGGATGGTGCAGCTAGGGGCAAACCTGGCCGGCAGAAATTGGTGGAGTGCTTCACGATGATAGGGGTAGAATGTTGACAACTTTCTCCAAATCAGTTGGGTCGATGAAATCAAATGAGGCTGAGCTAAGAGCAATTCAGGTTTGGTCTATCTTTAGGAGGGATAATCTCATCATCGAAAGTGACTCAACCAATGTATCTCTTGTGCTACTAATAGGAAATTTCCCCCTTGGAGGTTGGTTTGCATAACAAAGGACATCTGGAGATTGTGCAGAATGGGTGGCATTACTTTCATTCATATACCGCGATCAACAAACTATATTGCTGATTCTTTGGCTAAAGCGGGTGTTCATCTATAATCGTTGATATTGGTTTTTTCTCTCTTGCCAGATGAGGTGGTTAGGGATGTAGACATCTTTTGATTTTGGTGTGGGATGTTATTGGATGTATCTTGTATTTTTTTCTTTTTTTCTTCTCTATTTTTTCTTGCTATCTCTTAATTCTGAGTATATTTCTCTTATACTCAAATCCTTCTTTGTGTAATTCTCTATTTACTTTATACTCAAATCCTTCTTTGTGTAATTCTCTATTTACTTTATAAAATCCAAGAAGATAATGTTTAAAAACGAAGAAGATATAGTTTGATAAAGCTTGTTGCAAGCCATCATGTACGGGAGAAGCTGTCATATTTAAAACTAGGTTGGTTGCTGACGACAATGGCAATTTACAGTGAACTATACAACTTTTTTCTTCTTCTACTTCTCTTTATTTCTTAATCAAAATGCCTGCATCGTTTGAAGAAATTGAATAAGGTAGCTTGAATATTGAGGTGGGTGTTGGATTAGTCAGCTAAGTTTTACGTTTAATTCCTGAATTATTGTGTAAATTTTGCAAGTTGGAAAAAGAAAGTTTTTTTTTTTTTTTAATTCAATTATGCAGACTGATGAGTGCGTGACTTTGATATTTAGGCTGAAATTTGGGCGGGTCGGACTAGGTTTTAATGAATTCAACTCAATTCATATAGAAATTTATTAAATTCAATCTGACTTGATTTTAATTGTTGACTTGAATTGTTCAAATCAATTCAACTCGATTCAAATTGTTAAC
The DNA here is from genome assembly GCA_022113865.1 of Chimonanthus praecox. Lineage (NCBI taxonomy): Eukaryota > Viridiplantae > Streptophyta > Magnoliopsida > Laurales > Calycanthaceae > Chimonanthus > Chimonanthus praecox. The sequence goes on along the minus strand of CM039091.1, from coordinate 58,080,831 downwards.
CCGACTCGACTCGAATGTTGGCCCAAATTGCTGGTCCAATTCAATTTGAATGCTATATTAAATTTTATGAGTGGATCGAGTCGGGTCAATTTGGGTCAAATTGGGTCATTTTAAAAAAAGCTTGATCTAATTTGACCCGAATTTAATTCGGAGTTTTTTTTTCCCTTCAATCAAACTTGATTCTAATTTTAAAAATGTAAAACTCAACTTACTTAATTTCTCGGGTCGGATCATGTGAGGGTGTTTAGGCACTGATTAATTCTCAAGATATATGCAAGTCTTTCTATCCATATAAACCAGATAACTTTACGAAAAATAACTCTTATGTAGCCAAATTTTAATATCTAATTGAGCCTAGATCACCATCTATAATTTGTGTGCTGAGTGAATATCATTATCTAAGTATATGATATAGTTTGGAGGTCACTTTCGTTTTAACTATAAAGAAACATTTTCATTGAAATTATTGCTAGTTGCTATCAAATGGAGATTTGGAGGTAAACATAAATATAAGGTGGTGACCAATCGAATCATAAATAAATGAATCCACCCTCCTATATTTATAAATGTGTAGGGCTCACTTCAGTTCTACCATGTATAAATTTTCTTTTAGCTGGTTATAAACAAAATTTTTCCATTAAAGCTACTAAGGGTTCTTATCAATTGGATATTTAAGAGGCCAACATAAGAAAAATTAAAGTTTTTGGTGTTCCTCTTGTTCAAACCGCCATTGATGCGACTGAGACAGACCAAGTATTTTCTATGGCCTATATTAATACAAAGACCAACTATTCGAATTCGATACGGCAGTTGCTCAAATAATAATATTTTACTGGCGGCACTATCAAGATTGTAGTGACCAACGTACTCCAATTCTGGCATTTGGGCACAGCTTCTCATTATAATATTATTAAATATAAAAGGTTTTTTCTAATTTATGTATGAGAAATCGTGACATCGACAGTGTATTTATTTTAATTATTTATTATTTATTCAGAAATTAAGATTATATTTTACTAACTTTTTCATTCATATCATATAAATAGAAAGTTTCAGCCCACTATAGTCTTCAACTGCTTCTCGTCGTAAGAACTGGAGGTTATGGGTTTGAATCTCTATAGTTTATCTTTAGTGTGTTTTAGGAATAGTGAGTTCATAAAGAAATTTTACACTGACATCTCACAGTTTTCCACATGTAAATTTAAAATAAAATAAAATAAAAAGTTTAAATTATTTGAATTAAAATGGAATGGAATTGAGGAATTATATTCTCTATAAAATTTACTCTCAACTCTCCTTCATATCACACTGTTATCTACATTTAAATCCATTTTAAAATATACTTCATTAAATCAAACATAAATCCAGTTCAACTTGTTAAATTAAACATGCATGATTTGTTCAAATTGATTTCTAATATATTTTTAATTAATTAATTATTATATTTTAAATAAATTATTTAATTATTAATATCATTTATTAAATAAATCAACTCTCTTCGAATAATTCTTTCTTGAGGCCGCAAATCGGTGTATGCGACTCTCCACGTGATTAATGGTCGGTAAATCGAGTTGCCGGACGCCGGAGACGTTCGGAAGCCGACGAGTGAGATTCGTTTGCAAACAGATGGTGACGACGGATAAGAGAAAACGGACGGGCTGTTTGCTTCCATCCACGGCGTCACGTCAGCCCGCCAAATCCACGAGAGGAGACCTGCTTTTTTATTTCCATTACCGTACATTCCAACAACTCAATATCTCCCACGTGGGCTTAATTGGGATAGTTTGCATAGGATCCAATGAAAAAGTCAGAAGAGCTGACGTGGAGGGGCCCACTCCTAGTCAGCAGTGTCTTGAGCCTATCCAAAGTCCAGACTCCGAAAAAGAGAAGGCCTATCTTCTCATGTTTCCTTCCTTTCGTACCAACGGCGCCAAACCAAATGCTGTTTCCATTTTTGTCCTTTGCCAGCTAAAATGGGGGCCATGTACTCTCAACAGCCCCACCTTCTCCAACTAAGCAGACATAATTACATAATTAATTTTTAATATAATATATATTTCAATATCAACATGACTTGGATATTGAGTATATAAAAATAAGTTCAATTAATCTTTATTTAATAATATTAAAATCTGTGAAATTTTAATCATTCATAATATTTTAAATTTATATTTCAATGTAGTTATTATTTAATTAAGTTTAGTCTGAGTAATGTCACAAATATCGAAAATATTTTCAAATTTAACATGTTTTGATCATTAAAATAACAATAGCGGTTATTATTTCGAGATTTAGGGGCATTGTGTTAAATTTTTAGTAAATTCTAGATAAAATCACATTAACAATGTAATAAATGATAATATCGCGAGATTCTTTCATTAATTTTCTGATAAAAATATGAGAATTTGAGAATATCTCTATTTTATTTAATTGAAATTTGGTGGTTATGTATTTAGATTTTTTTTTTAAACTTCATCTGAATTGAATTCATAAAACCGTGTGAGATTTTATTTTCCTACGACCATACATGTGAAATGAGGAGACAAGAAAGTCTATTTGCTCTTTTCCCTGTCTTTGACCTGTTAAATGGCAGCTTCTCTTTACAGCTACTCTTTAGATGCTTCACTCTTTTCATGTTCTGGATGAGGAAAAGTGTTATATCTTTCCTCTTAATCTTAATAAAGACTTATTTAACTATTAGCATTATAAATTGGAAATTTATTTATGTACAAATATTTTTATTAATATAGTACATCTGAGGTGAGAATTTTTTTTTTTTAATATACTAAGAATAAATTTAAAGATGAAAATTAAAAAAATCTTCATGTCAAATATTGTTACTATTTTAATAAAATTTAATTTCTCATTGTTCTTCTAGATATTTGTTTATGGATCAATTTTACGTGGAAAGTGAAAAGATTTTTACTAAAAATGTCGTTTTTGTACGCGGGGTTGTGGGCGGCCGATTAGAATTTAGAACCAGAGACAGAGATCTGAGCAGGCAGCATTGACTGTTGAGAAACAGAGACTTAAGTCTTGAGTCTTGACTCACCCACGCTTTCCTTGCCGAGTTCCATGCTGAGTTGCTTCCGCGTTTCGTCTTCTTTTGATCTTTGGCCCATCCATTCCAGTCTCCCTCCACTTGGGCGGTATGGCCGTATAAAATGCTGGATTACCCACCTTTCCTTCCTCACTTCCCATCCCTTATTTGTTTCTGAATTCATCAGTCTCTCTCCTCTTTCCAATTTCTTCCATATTTCTGCTACCCCAATTTAGCATTCACTTCCTTTCCCCTTCTTAGAAACCCCAAAATACTCAGCTTCCCACGGTACGTTGAAATGCTCTCTTTGAATTAGGCAAATTCTTCAAAACAACAACCAATCCTATCTGTTTTTGTGTTGATGCAGTTTTTTTTTTTTGTGAAGATGTTAGATATAAACTTTTTCGGTTGTAGAGATGATTTTTTACAGTTGTTCTGAAAAAAATTATATAAAATGTGAGATGGGTCATTACCATTGTTGTCTTCTGTTTTTATGTTTCCGTGATGGGAAGGGAACTGGAGAGGCGAAACTCTTTTCTTTATGTTCTGTGCATTTTCTTATTTCTAATTTCGTAGAAAAATGATTTCAGCGGGGAGGGACGAAAGTGAAGGAAAATAACTTTGAGCAGAATTTGCTCAACACAATTGTCAGTGTGAGATGAGTCAAATTTGTAAGCTGAGAAGAAGGGTTTTGTGCATTTTTTTATGAATTTTTTTTCAAGGAAGCATGATCAATCGTGAAGAGTTTTATTGGACTTTTTATTTAAAAAACATTTTTTTTGAGGTCTTTCTATATACCTTGAATTTAATTTCTAATCGTCAATGGCCACTGATTTGAGTGTACATATTCTGATAAAAGGGTTTTTTTTCCCGAGTTTTCGTACGATTTTCTTTTTCACGGAAGGAAAAGCTCTAAATCAAAGCCTTAAGAATATATAGGACGGATATTGCTGATTTATATAAAACTACGATCTAATCTGTTCTGAATTTTACTGTTTTATCAAACGACTTGTTTCTGAGTTTTGTTCTTTGATTCCAGGTAGAGAAGGAATTACACCAAAATCATAAATTTAAAGAAAGAGGGGAAGAATGGCATGCGTATCTGAGACCCAGATGTGTCATGAATTGAAATTTCTCAAATCACCCAACAATGACGAGAACCCATTGGAGACCGGTGCTGGCCAATTTGGGTATTTATCTTTCCATGTTCAACTATTTGGCTTTCTAAAATTCTAGGATTTTTTATAAAAGAATTTCATCGTTGGATCTTGTAGATGCATACATTATAGAAGAAGATGCAAAGTCAGGGCCCCCTGTTGCAATGAGATCTTTGATTGCAGACATTGCCACAATGAAACCAAGGTAAGGTTTCTCTCTCTCTCTCTCTCTCGCTCTCTCTCTCTGGTTTTGAGATTTCCAGTGGTTATGGTTCTTCCGTTCGAACAAAGGATTTTAATAAAGTAAAAATTGACAGTCATATGTGGATTTTTTCCTTTTTAATTCTGGGCTCTTTTTTCTTCTGTGGAATAATAATGTGTTTATTGTTTCTGATTGAACAGAATTCTTTGGAAGTTGATCCTCTTGACAGGCATGAGATCCCTCGCCATGGAGTGACAAAGGTGAGTTATTTATTCATTTATCTATTTACTATTCATTTAACATGCATAATATCATCTTTATCGTCTTAATTCTAAAAATGATAATGCTGACAATGATGATAATAACAATTCAACAACAAAATAAGAACACTAAAAATAATCACTGTTTTTAATTTTTTTTATTGTTGTCATGCCAGCCCTAGATATATATGAGAGAGTGACTCTAATGATGATTATTGTTGTTGTTTTTGTTATTTTCTTCATTGTCATCACCTTCAAAATGGTTTTTCCATCAATCCTTAATAAGGCCAGTGCAATTAGCTTCACAGAAGTATCATTCATTCTAAAGGGTCGGCAACATTAAAGCAGCACACTGAAAGAGTTAGAAACAACCTTAAGATTGAATACTGAATTGATTAATTTCTTATTTCTATCTGTATCATTTCACACAAGGAAAAGTGAATTTGGGATGGAACTTAGAGGCTCCTTGGCCTTAGCCAGTATGAATCTTTTTAAGAAGCATCAATTAATTTGTCAACATAGATGGGAATATGGGATATTAGTGTTGATGGTGATGCTTATTATTTAATTTGTCAACATGGAGCAAATGGTTTGATAGTTGTGATTTCTGGCCATTGTTCTGATGATGGTAGTCTGTTGTCCATATAGAAAAATAGTTGAGGGAAGGAGGCCCAAGAAGAGGCCAATGAGGAAAACAGGGAGATTTTTGGCTCTCCCCAGACCAGATCCATGAGACCAATGGTCTCTATCAGAAATAAACCATGGGCCACATGTATTGCAAATTCTAAATTGGCTGTGTCAGAATGCTACAATTGTGGTTTCTTCCCCCAACATCAGTCCTTGTTCTTTCTTGTTGCCATTTATTTTCTTCATTGAGTCTTTAGAACCCAACTACACTGCTGGATAAGCTCTGTGATGTTATCTTAGTAAGGTTGGTGGTATATTGGTTGCTGAAGTTGGGTAAACTCACTCTGTTGGAAACTCAAATTTGGAGGCTGGGTCTTGTTGATAACTATATAATACAATTATTTGTTATTCTGGCTGCTGTTCTTCCATTGTTCTAGCTCTTTTGATCAGGATTTAAAAAGTCTTATTTGATTTAAAAGGGGGAAGGTGCACCCACCTTAGAGGACTGTCGTCCTATTGCTTTGTTTGTTGGAGTCTGCAAACTTAACCCCATTTGAAGGGACAACTGAATTGATGATGCACTTATAAACCTGATTTTGAACTTCATTTTTCCTAGTATGGTTTTCAAATTTCAATGATCACCTACATTTTCGTCTTATTGTATGAACTAAATTTTATTGTGGGTAGTTATTTACTTTTAGGGTTTCATCTACTTTTAAAACTCCATAATAACTATTCAAAATGAATATATCTACCAGATTTGAGTGTTACTCAGCAGCACTCTATAAAAAAAAAAAGAAGAGTGCACTAAATTGGTCTTATTGCAACATATCAATAATCTGCTATAACACAGCCTTTAATGGGGTCATAAAGAATTTCTGCTTGCATCTGTGAACTTCTGTTTCCTACTGTGTTGGATACTATTGTATAATAGAGCTGTATTTTGACTTATTGACCTCTGTTTGATTTTACTTGATTAATTTTCAGGTCATCTGTTCACTTTGCAGCACAGAGCAAGATGTGAGTTCTACTGTTCTCTTAAGCATCGTAAACTGATATTTCTTTGATTAAAACAAGATTAAAATGAATTTCATGCCTAAATTTGAGAATTCTATGTTTCTCAGGTTCAGCAAAACTGCATAAATTGTGGAGTTTGCTTGGGAAAATACTTTTGTGCAAAATGCAAGTTCTTTGATGATAACGTAAGACTTTAAAAAATTCCAGAGGACGTGGCTTCTGGCTTGGTTGTCTTTCACATCTTAGAGTATTGATATGATATTGTGGCTTCCTTTCAGGTTTCAAAGAATCAATACCACTGTGATGGATGTGGAATCTGCAGGTTTGAAATGATTGAGCCTTGTACTTCATAACACAAATTTGAGTTGAATTATGCCCTCTCATCTAAATTTGTTTTTCTTCTGATTGTTATTGTAGAACTGGTGGTGAGGAGAATTTTTTCCATTGTTATAGATGTGGTAAGCCAGCTCATTATCCCTGCTCTTGTAATTCTCTACTGCACACCTGCTTATGGAACACCTGCCTCATTTTTCTCAATCATTAATTGGTGTTGGGGTTCTGTTTTCTTGCTTTCAGAATGTTGCTATTCTAAGCAATTGAAGAATAGTCACTCTTGTGTGGAAAGAGCAATGCACCACAACTGTCCCATCTGCTTTGAGGTAAAACAGATTCTCCTCACGAATCTTGCAGTGATCACTATGAATAATAATCCATTGTATTTGGAAAGTCTGACTCATCTTGATTTGTGTTTTGCATCCTTCAGTATCTGTTCGATTCCACGAAGGAGATCAGTGTATTGCAATGTGGGCACACCATACACTTTGATTGCGTGAAGGAGATGAACAATCATTTCCAGTAAGTTCAACAAACCATTGAAAAATGGTTGGGCATTTGGACACAGCACTATTCTATCAGCAGACATTGATTTTTAGATTTTAAGTGGAAATTACCATTCTGCCCTTCCGTACGGAATCGACCGATCGATTCTGCAGTGCATTTTCGCTTCGATCAATCGATCCCATGAGCGGAAGAAATCGATCGTAAAATGTGCGATTCATTCTGTTAATTTAAATCGATCGATTGATAGCATCAATCGGGTATTCTGTTGATTTATGCTACAGTAACTAAATAAAAAAAATGTCTTTAAAATTTTAAAGTTATTTTTTAAGGCGCGGTGTATTTTCAAAATTTCTCAGATTGAATGTCCGGACTAAGTATGATAACCTGATAAAAATACTTTAAGACTTTAAGGTCTTTTTGACACTCCCAAATGCTTAAATCAGAGTGTTTTACAAATAAGGGTAACACATTTGGGATTGTCAAAAGACCTTAAAGTCTTAAAGTATTTTTATCAGGTTATCATAATTAGTCCGGATATTCAATTTGAAAATTTTTGAAGATAGACAGTGCTTAAAAAATAACGTTAAAGTTTTATCTTTCTTTTAAAACTTTAACGTTATTTTTTAAGCACTGTGTATTTTCAAAATTTCTCAAATTGAATATCCGGACTAATTACGATAACCTGATAAAAATACTTTAACACTTAAAGGTCTTTTAACACTCCCAAATGCTTAAAAGAGAGTATTTTACAAATAAGGGTATCCCTCAGCTGTGCCAAAAACACATTTGGGATTGTCAAAAGACCTTGAAATCTTAAAGTATTTTTATCAGATTATCGTAATTAGTCTGGATATTCAATTTGAGAAATTTTGAAAATAAACAGTGCTTAAAAAATAATGTTAAAGTTTTAAAGAAAAGATAAAACTTTAACGTTATTTTTTAAGCACGGTGTATTTTCAAAATTTCTCAAATTAAATATCTGGACTAATTACGATAATCTGATAAAAATACTTTAAGACTTTAAGGTCTTTTAATAATTCCAAATGTGTTTTTGGTATAGCCGAGGGATATCTTTATTTGTAAAACACTTTATTTTAAGTATTTGGGAGTGTCAAAAGACCTTAAAGTTTTAAAGTATTTTTATCAGGTTATTGTAATTAGTCGGGATATTCAATTTGAGAAATTTTGAAAATACCGTGTTTAAAAAATAATTTTAAAATTTTAAAGAATTTTTTTAATTTAATTACTGTAGCATAAATCAACAGAATCAATCGATCGATTGATAGCCGATTGATGCATCAATCGATCGATTTAAATTAACAGAATCAATCGCACATTTTACGATCGATTTCTTCCGCTCGTGGGATCGATCGATCAAAGCGAAAATGTACTCCAAAATCGATCAGTCGATTTCGAGCGGAAGGGCGGAATGGTAGTTTCCATTTAAAATCTAAAAAGCTGACAGAACAGTGGGGTATCTAAATGCCCAGCCTTGAAAAAGATATACACAAGTCTGTTATAGATATATTATTTGCAGATCATGGCAATTCTGGCCATTGAGGTCAAGCTTGGCCTTCTGCTTTTGTAGATTTGCCTGCCCTGTATGTTCGAAGTCAGTCTGCGATATGTCCACAGTATGGGCACAGCTTGATCAAGAGGTATTTATCCATCCATTTTCTATCAATTTCATGTCCATTCTAAAACTGTCACCATCTAAGCTCCTTTCTGATCTGGTAAATTCTCGCTTTTGTTTTGAAATTTTCAGGTAGCCTCTACACCCATGCCTGAAATGTATCAGAATAAGATGGTATGTAGTGAAATATTTTATTATATCTTTTACTATGCTTCTAATCTATTTGTTGGAATTTTGAAGTTTTTCTCATTTGATTTTAAACCTTGCAGGTTTGGATCCTTTGCAATGATTGTGGAATACAATCTGAGGTTCATTTCCATATCATAGCACACAAATGTCCTGACTGCAAGTCGTACAATACAAGACAGACGAGGGGTGGTCCTGTTTCATGCTCTTCAGGAATTTGAGAGTTTCAGTTTGGGTTAGACAACGATTTGTTATTCAGGCATTTCCTTTCCAAATTGTTGAAGAATGGGGCTTCTTCAATGGGTCAAGAGTCAAGATAGAAGAGGAAATAGTACCTTCATTCATTGAGCCATCCGTCCATTCCTCTGCAATTTTACATATGAGGTTGGGATATTCTTAACAGATGTTAGTGATAGTTTGAGCATTGTGATGTAGTTGCTGTTTCATTATAAATCAAATCATGCATTGGCCGTGGCCAAGATGTTGCTTTTGCTTTCGCAAAACAAACTGGTTTTTTGCCTCATACACTGGTTGCCACCGCCGACACAACCACCGCCATCAGCATTCATACTCTTGCGGCCATATTTTGGCAGTCATCAAATTATAGTCATACTGCCTTTTTATTCTTCCAAGGAATGCATTACGGAGAAGAGCTAGAATTGCAAACAAGTAGGCAAAATGAAACACAGACAGCAGAACAAATCCTTGCTCGTTCTGGATGTCCCATTGGGCGCAGTACAGTAAGGTGATATCAAAAGACAAGCCGACGATGGATTTGCTCCTCTTAAGAGACTTCATGGATGCATATGGTGACGGGTCAGGTCTGGTTGGGTTCAGGTTGGATTTAGTTGACTTGTTTATTCAACTCTCTTGACCCATGTCTAAGTGTGCAGGGGGCAAGCCACACACAAATGTGATCATACTTTCTAACTAAACAAGAAACTAAATGGAGGGTTTCTACTATCTATACATAAATTTGTAGCAAGTGATGACTAAATGGGTATGCAAGTTGTGGTTTAAATGAGTAAATTGAATATTAACGGGCCATGACCCATTTGAGGTATAGTGAGATCAATCCAAGCTCTCATTTAAGAGTGGGTTCATCTTATGTGATCCAATTCATTTAATAAGCGGGTTAGAAATGTTAGAATCATACCCTTTTCAAAGTGGTGGGTTCTGTTAAGGGTTGGCAGGTTAGGTTTTACAAATTTCATTGATAAAAACTTGTGTAGTTCTTAGCGTGTCTTCGATGGTGTTAGTATATTTTAAAACAAATCAGTGTCTTAAAATGAAAATAAATGGATTGATTACGTGTTTATTGAACGAGTTGATTCCATTCAACTCAATTATGGCCTGAGTGGCGAAATTGAAATTTGCCCGCTTAATAAACATGTTGTGAATGTGAAACTCATATCCCTTCAAATGGTACGTGCTCAGTTTGTGTTGACAGGTTAGATCAAATTTTGCCAAGTCTAGTTTAAGCCTTTGTTTGACAAAGTTGAGCTTAGTATTATCCTATATTGTGAACCCATATTGAGTCCACAAATTGTCCTATTTGGTTATCCATTTAGATTCAAATAAAAATTATTTGTTTGTTGGATCCAATTTAGACTTGAGGGATATTTGCTAAAGCAATTTGAGTTTGAGTTGACAATTTTGTGCTGCGGCCCCATCTGGATCCATTTTGTGGATCCATTACAGGGTAGGTAGGGACTTTCATCAGCCTCATTTCAATATAAATTTGCCATTAAGTGAACAAATTTAAGTGGACCATATAATAAATTTACCAGGGTCTGAATATCGGTCGATATACTGATATCTCGGGCGATATCGGTTGTTTTTGTTAAAAAAAAAAAAAAAGGAGAGAAAATATCGACCGATGCTGAATTTTAAAGCCCTGAAACTTACAATAGTATAGATGGACTAGACCTTATATGATATTAACTTTGATTTCGTGGACCACTAGTTAGTCCTCTTGTATAATGTAAACTATCAAGGTTTTCTCTCATTCCAAATGGAGCCTGTTGGGTTAGCAATGTTGAACCATCTCGCATCTAAATGGGGCTTAGTTATTGAAAATAAAATTAGGGATGTAAATGGATATTCAAAAATCTTAAAGTCTGAAACATTCGTCTCGAAATAAATGAGTTTGAATGTAAGTTTTATATCCGTTTAAGATTTTCATTAATTATGTTTTATGTGATTTGGATTTTTTTAATAAGAGCTTAACTATTTAATTTAATTTAATTTTCTGTTATTGAAGAAAATGTCAATTTTTAGTTTCGTGAATATTCGAATCCGAATCTAAATTTGGCAATATAAAGTGGATGCAGATACAGATCTTACATATAAAAATCCAACATTATCCAAATCTGAATTCAAATATAATAATATTAAAAAGATGTAAATATAGATATTACCCATACTCGATCCAAATCCAACCATTAATGTAATTGTTCAAACTCAACTCTAAATATTTAACTATAAAAATGTCTGAATTTAATTATTTATAAAAGATTTGGAGCATTATCATTATTGCCATCGTCGAAACCTTTTCCTATTCTCGTAAATTCAGAATTTCATATTCATAAGTTCTTCTCTCTCTTGTAATATTCATTCTTCTCTTGCTCTTGATCTATATGATCTAAGATGTCCTCATTAAAAGAGATCTTCTCACTTCTCATTTATGGCATGGAGAGATCTTTTTCCATCATTGATTCACATGAAGCTTGCTTTTTCAATTGGAGATCACCATATCTCCTAAATATAGCAATTCATGTTATTTTAAGAAATCAAAGCCACTGTTGAGAATCATTCACCCTCATAAGTAGGTCTCACATGTTAGGTGGTGTTCAACTTAAAAAATAATTTTTTTTAACAAAATTTAAGAAAAAAAAATCTTACAATTGACTATGAAGTAACCAATGGTGGGGACTGAGATGGTTATGCTTGATAGAAGCCAAGATTAGTGGTATAATTTTGGAAAATTGGAGCATGGAAATTGAAGGCAGGTGGAGTATAGGGTTAGTTTTTTGGGATGGATGTCTAGGCTCTAACAAGTGGTACCAAAGTCATATACCTAAACCACTTGGGGGATTCCCTAGCAGCACTAGATGGCCGACAACATTTCATCAATCGGAGAGCCTCGTTCGAGAGGGGAATTGTTGGGGTAGCAAGCCAGTCTCATATTGGTTATGAATGGGAGATTTAGGGACTAATATGAGACTTGGGTCATTCCACCTTTTAGGCTAGTCTTTTGGGCTAGATATTCAGTCCTAACAAATGGTATCAGATCTACCTCTCAGACTACCTCATGTAGACTTAGGAGATACCTTAGGCGGATAGGATAACTGGCTTTGTTCAAGGGGGCATTGTTGGGATTATGAATGAGTCCCACATTGGAAGTTTAGAGAGAGATCTAGAGATTTATAAAACACTTTGATCACTCTACCTAATAAGCTAGCATTTTGGGATAAATACCCCGTCTTAACAAGTGCTATCAAATCCAGGACTCAAGCTACCTCATTTGGACTCAAGAGATCTCCAGGCGGATGAGATGGCTGGCCTCGTTCATGAGGGATTGTTGGAGTTGAGAATGAATCCCACATTGGAAGTGTAGAGGGAAATCTAAGAATTTATAAATGACTTAAGTCACTTTGCCTTATGTCCCACTTTTACTCGCCCATTCTCTTACTCATATAGGTTAAAAATATGAGGTCATCAATGATTATGTGCTTCCCCTATGTGGACACCGAATAAAGATAAAATTTAAGAGTTGCTGAGGAATGTTTTGCTGTGGTTTAGATGAGTGAGTTTGGTTGCTTAGTTGTATTCATCGCATCTACAATTTAGTGGATCGGGTGGATCTTGATTAGGTAAATCGATTAAAAAAGGGAATTTGAATGTGTTAGATGAAATTAGGCTTGGTTCAGATGAGGAAGATTTTGCCAATAGAGCAGTTGAGAAAAGAGGAGAACAGAGAGAGAGAGAGGTCTGTTGTTTGTTCCTTTGATTTTAGCCATGCTTACTTGCGTAGTAGTGTTGCAGGTACGATTGCACTGAGTTAAGTCTGGTCAACTCAACTTGATTGTGAGTTAAGCAAATGACCAAAATTTATTGGGTTTTTTCTGAAACCCCTTTTTTTTAAAAAAAAAAAATCACTGAATTTTCTGGCTGACTTGAATTTGGAGCAACTTTGTCAAATATTGACTTTGAAGTTGAGTTAACTCGACTCTTATGACCCATCCATTGTTTTGAAAGGGTGGCAATGGTCAGATTGGATTAGATTCAGATGACAGGTCCTCTGACAAAATACAAGTCATTTATTAAACATTTCTCAATTGAATTACCCTGTTTATTAAACCAGTTGAAATACTAAAAAATTATTCTAAATCTTATCTTTCTAGATTGAATTTAAGTCAAATTAAAAATTTCCTTCCCTGTTTGTTTGAGATGAGTGCAAGCTTATTTTATGAAAGGCATGATGAACATGATACTGTTCTTTGCATTAAATCACAAACAGGGTCGGCAGCATTTGGGAATTCATCATTCCACATGCATTTTCACATCAGTCCTTCACTTCATGTATTCAACTAGTTGTGAATTGTGATATTAGATATTCTTATTTTAAAATTCATTTTTTCTTTTTCTATTATTGACAGTGAAAAAAAATCAGAGTAATAAAGACTATAAGAACAAAATGTAGATAAAAATAACCCTTAAAACCATCAAATGATACCGTACATATCTTGCCAATTATCTTGATTTAGATTCCTTGTAATTGACAGAGGAGCACACCCCAATACCTCATAGGCGCGGGGCTATGTTGGAAGACTCTTTTTTTTTTCTTCTTTTTTTAATAATGGATATTCTTATTTTATATTGGTGGTGAGACTAATTTCACGGGCATGTATAAACCTCTCAATCCATACATCAGTTAAGTCTACAAAAAATGACAATTGAGATTAAATGTAAATCGAACACAAGACTTAATCGAATTTATTGAATGTAGGCTTAACACCTTCCATAGTCAAAACTGCTCTTTCATTGTCATTGTTTTGCTTCTGATTGTATCCTCATCTCAAAGAATTCTTTGATAGTTGACTTAATAACATGGCCTCGATTCTCTAACTTTCAAATTATAAAACTAGGAAGCATGAAATTCGAAATGATTGGTGTTGTCTGAGATAGTTTATATTTCCCTACCTACTAAATTAACTGTGTTTCCCACGTATATTCAACTGGTTGTCTTCCGTCTCAAGAAGTGAAAGGTTATAGGTTTGAACCTCCATGACCTAATCTTATCTATGGATAGTGGAATCACCCATGTAGATTTTTACGTTGGGTATCCTGCGATTTCCCACACATATATTAAAAAAAAAAAAAATTGTGCTTTTAAGTGTACATTATGTTAGATTCCTTACAAGAGCCATTTATAAAAATTGTGAAAAAAGAACCATAAGAATACAAGTGGAAGGACATAAAAGAGATAGTTATAGATTTTAATTATAAAATAAAATCTGTTTTATCATATATATTTCTAGCTTTTCATGTCGATTGTATTTTTAGTAAGCTCATTTGTCAATTTACAATATTTCAATTGTGAATTTTTATTTTAATAAAATTTAGATTTTAAATCTAACAATCATATTTTAAAAAGGGGGGTTATTTTTTGAAGATTTTCTCGAGGGGAAGAGACCATAACTTTGTCATTAATAAGAGATTCATGTTTCTCTATTTACTATGAACGTAACTGTTTTGGATTCTATCACATTTAGACGTAAGATTTAAAATTGAGTCAATTTGGATGAATGACTTTGCATATTCCAAATTCTTTATATCAGCGATCCAATTAATCAATTGAAAGGGCTTTAAGGTGTACATCAATATCAAATTCTTCATCATTATAGCACAAGTTACAAAAATTCTTGATTCACGATTATGGAGATTAGACATCTTTGTACTTATTTTACAATCCGCACACACCAGGTACATAATAAGGGAGAATGACCCTTTTTGTATTGAGAAAGATTTGATCTCCAAACTTCCCGCAAGCAAGAGTGGATATTGACCACCAAGCTTACCCTTCAAGATTCATCGTCAATACTTTTATCGGTCAAAATCTCATCTATTTGATGTGTGTTTTTGAAGGGTAGCGATCCTCCACGGGTATTTTGTGTAGCGAGACACACGATTAAGATATTGCCCATTTCACCCTTCCACTGCCATACAAAAATATTTAAAAAAATTCAGTGATCCGGTCAGTGAGTCAATCAGTTATCCGATTTGATATTCTATATGAAAAAAATAGTCTCACTTAAATAAATTTCAATGAGCCGGTTAGTGAACCAATTTATACCGCAGTAGAAGGGTCAGTGACCCGGCGAGCCGGTTTTAAGGGTTCGACGAGCCGGTTCGAAAAGTAAAATGGACAATATAGTAAGACTCGTGTTAGATTATACAAAATACCAATGACTATCCTTTTTTAATTTTATTTCTCCATTTCACGGAAAAAAAAGAGAGATGGGTAATACACTGCCAGTGAGTTAATCTCACTTGTACTGTCTAGAGTTAAACTTAATTTGATTTCAGCATCACCAGTCATCTCTGTCTAGCGTCTTTATTGCAACAGACGTGCTCACATGAGTAGATAACAAGCTTCTGTCTCTCTTTTTCTTGTCTTTCTTTCTTTTCTGTGGACGTGAGATGTGGTGGGGGCTTATTATCCATTGGTATTAATTATATTATAATACAAGCTAAAAGAAGTTGAAGATCCAGTAGGACACATCCTCACTACTGATCACAACTTGGCTTTTCTTCTTATGTGACTGCTCTATTATTTAATGAAATCATGATTCACGCTTGTATTACTTAAATAGAGTTTAGAGATTGAATAAAATAATGACAAGAGAGGAGAGGAGGAAAGGAGTGGAGAGGTCATCTTCTTCCACCATACGATAGGATAGGATGGATGCCCTGTTTCCATTCCACCACCTACTGTTGTTAGTGCTGGCGTTGCCTTACGTGCTTCTCACAACCAAACCAGCAAACTATTCGTTACGCCAAGAATCTCCACTCATCCATTGACTTTGACTTCTCACCCTACTCACTCCACTCCATTTTCTTCTACTCTCTCTCTTTTCATTTTTTTCCATTTTCTTGTTGGCCACCAATCTTCACACGGGTATTTTTTATATATAGACACAAATTTTACCGTGATTCTCAATTAACCCTCCACCTGTTATACCAAAAAACAAAAAGAATATCAAAATTTATAAACATGATAAATCAGTTCGTCGAAATTCATATGAACAGTAAAAATCAATCCATCAAAATTTTACTGTTCATGCGAAGGATAAAATCGAGAATACAATAAAACCCGTGTCACTAAATACAAAATGACTGTAAAAGGATCGCTGACCTTTCTTGATCCTATTTTACTTTTTTAAAGAATTCTTATTCTCAGTTCTATTCAAACGTCACCACTTCAGTTCCATTGACTTGCCACCAGTCTTACTCCATTTCCAATTCCCAGCTGCACTCTCATATGTTTAAGGCCCTAGTGGATATATAAAATGATAAAAATCAATGAGAATATGAATAGTTTTTAGAAAGTTAGTTGTATTTGATAAAAAAGAATGATTTTGATTTTTATCTTTAGGTGCTCTGTTCATTCTCTTTGAAAAGAGATACCATTTCCATTCTGAATTGGAACTATTCTCATTTAGCATATCATAGATGTTGAGAGAAAATTTTAAGTTTATATTAACATAAGAAGAAAAAAAAAAAGGAAAGAAAGGAGAAGATTGTCTTTTTCATCTTTTTGTTGTTGTTGAGTTTAAAAGAGCAATTAGTAAATGTTATTCATCTATTTTTTTTTTACTGTCTTAAGTCAAAAGACTAATGATGACCCATAGAGCTTATTCTTTGTCATTTAAAATATCCATGATTCAATCTTATATCCAGTGAAACTTAAGCCTAGTAAGCTGCTAGACAGTAACCTTATGTTGGTGAATTTGGCGGTGACGTAAAAGCAGAAGCATCTTCTTTTCTTGCTGCTTATGATTTTATCTCAATCGACAAATAATTAAGAATTATATATGGTGAGTAGACTTTGTGACCAATGCTTGCTTTCACTCCCAAGAGAGAGAGAGAGAGAGAGAGAGAGTGGTGATGGATGGTAACAAGCAAAGCACACATTATATTATAAACCAGAGGAAAATATAAAAAAGGGGTCTGCACCGCATTTTCTGTGGTTCCAGCCTTGCATTCCAATCCTATCTTTCACTATCGTCGGATAAAAGGAATGGGTTTGCTTCAACTTCATCCGAATCTCTCTCTGTCTCTCTCTCTCTCTCTCCTGCCCATACCTTACTCTACTCTGATTACTTTTAGGATGAGTGAAGGAGGGAGCATGCTTTTATGGTGGATCCATTGCCACTTTAGAAGGCCATCTAATCACCTTAGATTGTAGTAAAAGCTCATGTTGTCACGGATTTGGATAGTCACAAACATTTCGATTGAAGTGAAGTAGGCCTTCTTCAATGGTCACTTCTTTGAGCCAATGTTACAACTCAGTCACGACTCATACTTGAGAAAGATAGAGAACACACCTGACTTGTTGGAATTTTCCTCAATCGAATAAGTGCTTGCTTACACGAAAGAAAGAGAAGCTATCACCTCTTTTGATAGATAATGAAAGTCTAATACAATGTATGATTAAGATCGTGACACTCCAAGACGCTTTTAGGACTTCACTCTAAAATTTGGTGGGACTGGGACGAATCCTACGTTAGAAGCATAGAGAGATTTATAAAAGACTTAAATCACTCCACTAACAAGTTAGTATTTTGGATTGGATACTGAGATTCTATCAAGTAATATTATAATCAGGTCTCGAGTTATCTCATGTGAACCTCTAAACGGATGAGATAGTTAGCTTCGTTTGAAAGTGAAATTATTAAGACTGCAAATGAATCCTAAATTAGAAGTATAGTTTAGATTGAAACCCACGTCTGAAAAAAAAACCTTCAACACTTGTGCAGTATTCTTCTCTACAGTGCTCCATTTGTAAGAAACTTGGAACAATCCACTTTCAAATGAAGTGATGAATTAAAATATCAATTTTTTTTAAAAGCTATGTTATTCTATTTTATGTCAATTTATGTTCTGAACGACTAAAATTGAAGCTCTTTAATTTTATTTAAAATTTATATTTGCTAAATTCAATTATTTATTTTTTTGGCTTTACATTAAATAGAAACATAAAATTATTTTTTAATAAAATTTATACTTAAATACAGATAAATTTAATTTAATTTGATATAATTAATAACTTCCAAAATATGAAAATATATCAACTTTTTGAAAGAAAAAAAAAACTGCATTGTTAATAAAATCAGTGGAATAATTCTTATTGACGTGAGGTGTTGTTCCTTTTTGTCCTGTTGTATCCTCCAATCTTCCTATTTTCTCCCAGTTGTAGCTTTCCTTCAGCTTTCCTTCAATGCATGACATCCTAATAATTATGAGGGGTTGGTCCCACAGCTGAGAATTTGATCTTGCGAGATGGAGTCTCCGGTTTGATTTACGTTTAATTTTAAAAAATTATTTTCTATTAAATTTATTTAGCGTGTAAATTGAAAAGTTCACATATCTTAAAAATTAATAGTCCACTTTAGTTGTAAAAGAAAAACCTACGCAACAAAAAAATTATAATATAATAACTTTAAATTATCTCCTGACGAACCTATGAGCGTAGATGCATAGGCTGATTTGGATATATTCTAATTCTTCAATATTCTATACTAATTGAACTATAATCACCTATTTTATTATTATTTTTTCTATTTTGAATATTGCATGTTGAAAACACATTAGAATTTTTTTTAAATTGATTTTTAAACAAGATAGTGATGTAGAACTAATCATAGACAATTTTCTACTTAAACCATCTTGATTAAAATAAGTACATTCGAAAGTCTAGAAATGTAGCCTAATTTCAGAGGACTAAAAGTTTTGACCCAACTATTAGGTATATTTGTTATAGATACTAATAATTCTATTTTTGATCAATTTTAGTTTAAAGCACTTTGAGTCTTTTTTAGAAGTTTAGACTTGTCTTGATAATTAAGTAACCATTTTTTGGCCAAGCCAATTCTAATTAGGGCTTCAAGTAGATTAAGTAGGTCTTCACTCATAAATCATAATTTTTGAATTAGCTAATAAATAATTTAGTCTTTTATTCAATTTAGTATTTTCCTTGTTATCCCTTATACGTTCAAGGGCGTTGGAGAGTGTCTTTCTCTTGTTTTCTTCTCATTCCAATCCATTAGACAGATATGAGCATATAATTGATGTACTTTTTTAAAATGGTTATTATATTAAAAAGAAAAAAAATATTACAAAGAATTCTACTGTCCAATACACCCGATAATGTCCAAAAAGAAAAAAAGAAAACTAATAAATAGAGATATGAATCCAATACACTATTTCCAGGCATGCAGGAAAATCATCAAGATAAAATGTCCAAGCTAGGCATTTGACAAAGATTAGATTACTAACAAATACGGGGCCTTCCACATAGTTCCTAAAAATTGTTTTTTGCACCTTCGATTAAACCAAGTAAAATGACTATATTTATTTATTCAATTATTTGTCAAAATTTTAATTTCACACAGTCCTACTAAAATCCTCACAGATGAGCCCACTATCTCTAAGAGACATCCAATGTTAGGTCATCGTAACTCGAACTCGTAACTTTTTGCTTTCTGAGACAGGAGAAAACAATTGAACTACACCCATGTGGGTTAGATAGAATACAACAAATCTCATAGACATTATCCTAAGTCATATAACATGGAATGATGACATAAAACCCTAGGTGTCAATTATGTTTTCTCCAACATCTCCTTTCTATCTCTATGGAGTGTTGAGTGTTCTGTTTTAGAATATGATGAGGCAGTTGCAGCCTAACTTATATAAATATGTTAAAATACAAATGAATGAAAGAGATTTTTTTTACCTCAAAATTTTTAATAATTAAAAATATAAACATTTGAACTCAGAAAGGAATAAAAATATATAAATTATGGAAATTGATGAGGTCATATTAAAGTAATGTTGAAATAAAGCAAGGTCATAATAGTTACAGTTTTTTTTTTGTATAAAACAGAATATTTCAACCGTTTCAGTGAAAACATAATAGAATTGACAATAACTATATTCAGAATTGCATAATCCTTACTACTAATTAATCAAGTAATTAATCCTTGTAAGAATATGTGATTGATCCTCCAACACAATGCCAGTGACAACAAAGCACGAAGATCACTCTGTATATGGTGGGTGAATTTAAAAAGTAACCTCAATTACATAAGTAAAACCATCTCTTTTTAAAGATCGAAAAAAATCAAATTTATTTGATAAAATAAAAAAATTATTGGAACTACAACGAATCCCACGTTAAAAGTATAGAGGGGGATCTAGGGATTTATAAAGGTCTTGTGTAACTCCACATAATAAACTAGTCTTTAAATGAATATTTAGGTCTTAATAAATGATATCAGAATAAGTCTCAGACTACCTCTCGTGAATTCAGGGTGTTAGCCTCATTCGATGGAGGGACTGTTGGGGTGTGAACGAATCCCACATTTGAAGTCTAAAGGAAGATCTAGAGATTTATGAAGGACTTGGGTCACTTCACGTTATCAGAATCAAGTCTCAGGCTACCTCATATGAGCTCATGAGGGGATTATTGAAGCTGTGAATGAGTTTCATATTAAAAATATAGTGAGAGATTTATAAAAAATTAGATGATTCCATCTAATAAATTAATTTTTTAAGATGGATATCAAAGTGAATAATGGTTCACTATTAGAGAGCCATGTCCCACCACTAATTAATATGGGTAAGACTGATACATAATTGAGAGTTGAGAGAGAGGGAGGAGCAGGCAGATCTTATGCATGTTGTACAAGGAAGTGAAGTAAAGTGTGTGACTATATTTATAATAAAAGAAATAATAAAAAAATGAAAAAGGAGTTATGAGGTGGAGAGTGGAAGGTGTGAAAAGACTCGTGGTTGGCTAACCATAACCACCTCCAACTCTAAAAGAGACTGTCAACTGTACCACAACTCAAATATAGCCCAAATTCAGTTACATTTGTGTGTGTTACACCGCCTTTTCCGTTTTCCCTACCTTTAATCCACACCTCTCCTATTTCCTCAATCCTCACTTTCCTTCTCTCTTTCTCTCTTTCTTTATAAAGCTTAGCTTTCCAAAGGTTGGAAACGTAAGTCTGGCCTGGCGGACTAATTCACGGCTACTGTTGATGGGCGGCATTGACTCATCCTCCTACATACATACATTCCTTATAAATTACTTGCTTACTCTCCCACCTCGCTTCCTCCATCACCTCTCTCTCTCTCTCTCTCTCTCTCTATTTAATCCTTCTCCTTTCATCTTTGTCTTCTATTGCTCTGCTTTCTACTGTTTCTTATTCTTCTTCTTCTGCTGCTTCTTCTGTTAAATCTTTGGATTCTCTTGTGTCTTGTATGGAACAAGTTATTATGGAAAGCAGTGAGGGACACGAGGAGGCGATTGGGAACAATATGAATGACTATGGGTACATAGTCAAGGGAAAAAGAACCAAGCGGCAGAGGTTGGTATTGCCCACGAGTGCCACAACCATGACCAGCTCGTCGAGTGGCGGCAGCGGAGGTGGAGGAGCAGGAGATGATCGTAGCCTCCCTTCCCCGACAACTTCCACCGGCTTCTCCGGAAGCACCCAAGAAGAGGAAGACATGGCCAACTGCCTAATTCTCCTTGCTCGAGGAGGGCTGCAACCGAGGTTAGAAGAGAGCGGGGCGGAGAGATTCAGCAGCAGAAGATTCCGAGGCGGCAGCGGCGACGACTACCACCGCAGGCAAGCCGGGTTTTGATGTGTATGAGTGCAAGACCTGCAATCGGTGTTTTCCATCTTTTCAAGCCTTGGGAGGCCATCGTGCCAGTCACAAGAAGCCCAAGGCTGCCGTGGAAGAGAAGAAGCCGTTGGAAGAGGAGAACGAAACCGCCGGCAGCCCGCAAAAATCGACAATTCCGTATAACAAATCGAGAGTACACGAGTGTTCTATCTGTGGGTCAGAATTCTCGTCCGGCCAGGCGCTCGGCGGACACATGCGGCGGCACCGGACCGCCGCCATCGTCGAAGCGCAAGAGAACAGAAGGAAGGAAAGAAACATCCTACCATTGGATTTGGATCTCAATCTTCCCGCCCCAGAAGAGGACCGCGATTTCATGACCGGACAACCGCCTCTCCTCTTCCCTGCTTCAGCTCTGGTGGATTGCCACTATTAGAAAGCCAACCCTTCATTTGATTCTTCTTCTTCTTCTTCTCAATCCATCTCCCACTCCCTTCTTCTCTTGTGAATTATTCATATTATTATCATAATCATTTGTCATTGTTAATTAATTTTTTTCCTTATTATTATCATTATCAAGATTCTTTCAATTCTTTTTTCTTGATTTGTTCTAAATTTACAAGTCATTGTTGAGAGAGAGAGAGAGCTGTGGTGAGAGCCTGGCGTTCACGAAAAGTGTGTGAGTGCTTGGGAATCTTTTCTTCTTTTTTTTTTCCTTTTGATTTTTTGATATTTGGGTGTGATTGTTTTGTTAAGAAGGGAAGGGAAGTGCATGAGTAAGTGTAGCACTCACTCTCTTGAGAGGCAGAGAAAGAAGCTCTGTATTTTATTTCCACCACCAAAAGTCGTGGATTAGGTTCTATTGATGTATGTATTCCATGGCTTTGCTTGCTACGACAGCTCTCTCTCTCTCTCTCTCTCTCTCTCTCTCTCTCTGCTTTGCTTTGCTTCTTTCAATAAATGCCAAAAAAATAAAAGGGATAGGAATTGGAAAGTAGGTCACTGCCAATCTCGTAAGAAACACCTGTACTGACTTATTTTAGTAGACGTGTATAATGAAAGAAAACTGCCTATGTGACAAAATTTAATTTTAACTTTGAATTTGTAAAATTTATTGAATCTAATTTGAATTGTTCAATGTTTGTTTGTCCGACTTAATCTAAGTGTTATATTAAATTTTTGAATCAAATTGGGTCAATTCAGATCGGATCAGATCAATTTTTAAAAAACTGATCTGACTCAATCTAATTTGAATTTCTCTCTTCAACACAATCCGACTTTAATTTAAAAAATAAAATTCAATCCACTTGATTCTTAAATCGAGCTATGCACGTCAAGTTAAAACCCAAGTTAAATTTCACACCTAATTTCAACTTCTCACACTATCTGCTTGTTATTTTACACTCACACCACTTAATCCACCTCAGCATAAGCCTTTTTTTCAATCAATTAGTTGAATTTAGTATTTTGTCATACATCTTAACAATCTATTTTTTTTTACCATGTCATACAAATATTATTTTTGCTAAAACTTTTTGTCTCGTCCTTTTAAAATTGCAGTATAAAGTATAAAAATATAATTTAAAATTATATTAATATAATATGCAAAATACAGAATATATACAATATTACGAGGTTTAGAGTCCATTTTTGGACGAAGTCATGAATGAGCAGTTTCTAAGTAATCAATTCAAGTATTCCAATCCTGACTGGAACAAGCTGGGTTCTTAAAACCAAATTGGTAAGAATTTATTATTTCAAAATATAAGTGCCATAGTTTGAGACATTTAAATGTTAGAGAAATGACCATATATTTTTGTCTTTGTAGCAATTTTTTATAAGGATGAGTTAAATAAAAAATTAATATAAGAACTTAATTATTTATCAATTTTGAATAAAAATCAATATTTTTAATAGTAATAACAATAATAGTAGTAGTGATAATATATTGTCCTCCACACCGAATTTTAGGCACAATAAAGCAAGCCAAAAGGGTCCTGTCATTAATTAATGTTTGGGTGAGATGTGATTGGAGTTTAATTTTGAAGGAAGGAGAAGTTAGAGTGGAAAGTGATGCTTGGGCCACACTGAAAATCCAGATTTATTTATTTTTATAAAAAAAAAAGATTAAACAGGATTATAGTAATAATAATAATTATCATTATTATTATTATTATTATTATTATATACAGCATGTATACGTTAATGGTGGCAGTGGCAGTGGGCAGTGGCTAGCAAGGCATGTGTCACACCTTCCTTTGCGTGTGATATTGAGATGACACCTAAGCTCCATTGACATTGTCGCACATGGAGGACGGTTTTCTTGTCTTAAACCTTCCTCTCCCTCTCTCTTAATTATTCTTAATTATTATTATTATTATCACACAAATGCATTGATTTTTTATTTATTTAGTAGATCTCATGTCAACTTAACACCGAACTTTTCGCTCTTAGAGATTGATTTAAATTATAAGATGAATCGATTCCAAAAAATATATATTTCTATTGAATTCATTTTATAAGTTTAAGTCAGAACATTTTTGATAAATAATAAGGAATCTACTTCAAGAAATGGAAATTCTGAAATTGAGTTTGATTCTACTCTACTTTAAATAGTCATTTTTCATAGACTTACTCGATATATATTGATAGAGAGACTCATACATGTCTGATGGTTTGTATATGTCTTGGGATCCGTCGATCACCTTAAAAGATCTGAACACTTTTGATTAAAAAAAAAATTAAGTAGATTTTTAATATATAATAAACCCTATAATTTTTATTTGAGTATCATGAAAGTGGAGGATTGCATATATTTCAATAGGATGAGCAATAAAGTGATGAGCGAGTTTTCCTTGTCGATAATCCACTTTGAGAAGGGGACCAAGAATTTTTTTTTTTTTTTACACCTCAAGGGTTGGTGTTGGTGCTAAGTAGGATGGTCTGGCTAAGCTAAGAATCGAATCCACCATCTATGTCCATTTGCTTATCTTGCACATGATATTTTTACCAGATTCTTTGTAGATGAGTGTACGAATTTACTCTAGAAATTTAAGGAAAAGAATATATTTATGATTCTTTAAATTTATAATTTATCAGAAGTTTTTTTTTTTTAAAAAAAAATCTACTTGTAAAAACCACAGGATACCCAACGTAAAACCCTCACAAGTAAATTTAAAAAAAAAATGAGTTGAATTCAGATGATGTATGATATTTATTCTTTCCTTGACAGTTTGATATACAATATACTTTATAGGGAAATAGTAGCAAAATTGCACATAGATATGTGTGGCGGCATTAATATAAAAGTTTGAATGAGCTGAGTTGGACTTGGAGTGGTACAAGAATTTAAAAATTCTCAATCTCTTTCGCATAGACTCAACTAATTAACTGAGTCAAATCGATTAACTCAGACCAATCATTTACGGAGATGGACCTTACCAGAAAGTCCAAAAGCCTGAACAACAATGATCACAAAGGAGCATGGGTGCAAATATCACCGAGAACGAGATTTCGTGAGATTTGTGAGGTGAATTTTTTCTCTTTCTTCATAATTTTTTATTTTTAGAATTTTGGTGGCTTTTTTCTTTTAAAAAAATCAAAAAATTCTTATTATTTTTGTTCTATTGCATCGAAAGTGCTCTTCGAGGTAACAAAATCTAATTTGAACTAATTATTCGACTTGATCCTTTTATTAGATGATCCAACCTGACTCAAATTTATTTTTAAATGGGTGAGTAGATCTATTTGACTTTACCATTGGCATGTCTGTATTCAATAGATCCAACCATACGAGACCTGTACTCATTTCACAGGATAGTCTTGGCATATGTGTTGCTAGAAAAGTTCTCTTAGTCAAAGCAAATGGATAAACTCAACTGATGAAGGCTAAGATGGTACTCGACGTTTCTTAATCTTCAAATAAATAAACCAAATTGAAACCTTACTCCAAGAAGAATCAAAGTGGTTTCTTTCTAAAATACCGAGCACTTGCAAGTCTAAGGAAGTCGGCTAGTTCTCAATGAAACTAGTTTCTGGTTTAAATGAATTAAATTGAAAACAAAATGCAATTTCAATTGAAAATTCAAACCCTAAATCAATTAAGTGCTGAAATTAAATGGAAAAGCAAAAAAAAAAAAACAATTTAATTCAAATAAACCCCAGTTTCATTACCAACCCAAATCTGAATAAACCTAAACAAATCAACCCAGAAGACTCGAAATAGACCTAAGTTTAAAATAGACTTCGAAC
The DNA here is from genome assembly GCA_022113865.1 of Chimonanthus praecox. NCBI lineage: Eukaryota > Viridiplantae > Streptophyta > Magnoliopsida > Laurales > Calycanthaceae > Chimonanthus > Chimonanthus praecox. The sequence goes on along the minus strand of CM039091.1, from coordinate 58,054,697 downwards.
CAAATAAGACTAAGCCAACACAACCCATTACTAGGTCTAGATCCAGATTCATTATTGTAAATTCAAGCAGTGAAATTTGTACAGAAGTGAGCCATGGCATTGAACAAAATTGGGCCCATTCCACAGCCATGCTATAAAGTTGCTTCCATGAAATGTCCAAAATTGGTCAATGTCAAGCACAGCCCTCCTCTAAAAATTCACCACATCCTTCTAACAATTTCTACCCTTCCTAATTTGTAGGAAACTAAGAAACTAGGAAAATTGGAGCCAAGGAAGCTGAGTAATGTAGAGGAGTTTTTCTATGAAATGCCCTTTTTAAGTGCATTTACTTCTTCACTGTTGAGTATCATTTACAAGCAATCCAAGCCGTACGTTCTACTCTTGTAATTTTTATATACTCTAATTTGATACCCATCCAATCACTATCCACTATTGAATTAAAATTTAAGAATACATTCTACCCTATGACTTAATACCATAGAAAAGTAGACTAACTCTGAGAGATTAGTTTAGTGGTAAAAACTCGCTCTTATTAATTTTCTCATCACAATTCACAGATGGTGCCCACTGCACTGTCTTATCACAGAGATTCAGTGACTACTCTGCAATTTTTCATTTGAGAATAAGACAGCTCTCTTTTTATTTATTATTTGCCTCTTTTGTAGAAATTGCGGTGGAAAGTGAAAACCAGTTTCAATGTGTAAATCAGTATTATCTGTTGGACCTGTCTATATTATGTATAGAGCATAGTCACGTTGTCATATTAATCAGACTCTTACTGCTCATCAAGACCACTCAACATGGTTTCTCAACCAGACAATGCCTGACTGTTGGAAGCTGTGGCGATGGTGATGGGTTTGGCTGCTTGTTTAAGTACAGCTTTAACTTAGATAATGTAGTCGATGTAATGGAGAATATATATACTCTATTTTAATATAAATAGAAGTCATCTTTAAAAATTGATTTAAAAGGAGAGAGTGCGCATCTGTTTATAAATCTCAACATTCAAAGGTTTACTGGTGATGAGACTTTGCTAACATTTCCCATTAGCGCAAGGGTTGAAGACACTCTACTCTCTGTCCACACAGGGTGGGAGTTATGAACTCAAACTATCCTTTTAGTACCCTCATTCTAATACTATCTTAAACAAATGAGTAAAACCCATCTCTAAAAACCTTGAAAGGAGAATATGCTCTTGTATTTATAAACCCCAAAATCCAGTCTACTGACAATATGAGACTTTGCTAACAATTATATGGTACTGCTCTGGTCCTAGATTGGTTGGAAGGTTACTTGCAAAGTGGACATGAAATGATTATGAACTTGTCTCTCAATCTCTTTTGTAAAATTATGGGAATCTTGAAACTTTTATGGAGCCTAAAGAGATGAAGATGGTTAAATCATTGTCAAAAGCTAGACAATCAACCGACTGCTTTGGTTGAAAGCTAGATGTAGTGCTTGTTAAGGCAATGTTTCCAATCATTCGAAATAAAAAATCCCTCAAGAATCTAAGCAACTAGTCTATGAGAAAATGATCTCAAGATTGGCTGGATTGTGTGACTGCAACTCTTGTTGTGGTTTCCTTGGCCGGGTATGGGCAGGCTATGTTGTTTTAGACTTGTAGTTTGAGCTATTGTGAGGCCCTGTGGTTTGGGCTCTTCAATTTTGTACTAGATAAGCCCAATTATTTTAAATTTTGGCTCAGGTCTTAATAAGAACCCAAACGGGCCTTAGGCTTTTAAAGTCTTTCCTCAATTTTCCTTTCTCCTCATACGCCCTTTCCCACTGGTATCACAATATTGTTAATGGGTTGTTTTTAGATATGACAAAAGCTTGTCTACACATGCAAATATGTAATTTCAAGTTCTATATAATGGTGATTTTAATGTATTTATATTAAGGATTAGGTTGAATTAGAGTTTGATGCTTAGGATTTAAAATTATTTGAATTGAAGATTAAAAACTTTTAATTAAGATAACATATTATATGTTGAATTTGACAAGCCTTTGGGTTTAAACTGGGGATTGATCTAAATTCAGGCTTTTATGTCGGGTTGGGCCCTCAAGATTCTCCTCATCCAAAAATACTGAAAAAAATTAAGACTTGATTTTAAATAATTGGCTAAATTTTACACCAAGTTCTGCCTTTGGTTTGGACAATTCCAATTCCCTTGGTTGATCCAATCTGGATAAAAAAAACCCCTTGTGTTAGAGAGACATGACAAATCGAAAACCGATTTGGTGATCATATCCAAGGACATAGAACTGGTAGCCCCAAAGAGTTGGTTTATTGGCCAGGAACCACCTCAAGAAGCTAAGAGTCTTGAGTTCGAATCGTATCTCACTTCAAATGGTCACTCCCCGTAGTTTTACCCGATGTATGTGTGTAGGAAGACTTGCACATACTGGAGAGAGAATAATCAAGTGCTCTAAGAGGCTCTGAAAACCTCCGTGAAAAAGAACATGGAACCAGTAGCGCCTCCCACAGGAGTCTGTCAGACTGAAAATATTTCCTGGTGAAAACCCAAGATACAATTATCGACATAATCCAGAACAGGGTTAAACTTTCCTCACATGTTTTTCCATATTGTAATTGAAAATAAAGGAACCCTAGTTCTTACTTTGCAACATTGTTGGTATCCATGTGCCCATAAAAGCGAGGATAAAGGACAACTATTGTGTGGATCAGAAAGAAAGATCTTGTCAAATCCAAATATGAGTTTCACTTACTTGGTAAAAGAGTAGAAATCAGAAAACTAAATACCTTTGACAATGATAATGGTGATGAATATTTACTAATATGACTGCCCAAAGCATAGGGTGTATCAGAAACAATACTAGCATAGCAATACTGTGTTTCACAACAATAGTTGAAGACAAAATTAGGAATTTGCAAATTGTACACATCTATGAGCACATCATCCTAATAAAGCGTCTTCTGTGGATTCCTGAGCAATGAGGAACATCTTCTCTAGAAAATCCTGGCTCCCGGAAGGTCGATCCACTGCAATTGTAACTCAACTTCGCCGCACTCAACTTTTTTTAGTCTCAAGCAAATGTCTTGAGTAATTTTCCCATCAGTGTAGATGATTTTACTCTCTTCAGCCAAACAATTCTTCCTACAGGGTTCCAATTTCCTTATTATAGTGCCATTTGGGGTTCCTTCAAAGGGCTGCATCTTCACAGCCTCCACAAAAGGCTCTATGTTGAATTCAGCTTCTCCCATACCGTCATCTATGCTGAATGTGTCATGGTCATATACCCGCTGCAAACACATGAGATGGCAATCATTAGGATCTAGGAACCAATAGAGCAGATTAGACACTAAAAAAATACTTTTTATGACCGAGATATCACCTATTTTTTATAAAATTCGCTAGTCTTTCTAGCATGTTAAATGTCACATTTCTGTAAAATAGTTTCCTATAGTAAATCTTTTTATAGCATTCCTTTATGTATTTTTTTCAATTGGTCAACAAAATTTTACTTAGTGAAAACAGATACAGAATTGGAGGCCGATGAGTGTAAGAGTTGACTATATTTTATATACAGATTTGCCTATATGCACCCAATTCTATCCATTTGAAAGTAATTATGGCAGATAATTGGGATACTAATTGAGATATAAACTTTGAGGAAGAATAATAGAAGAGGATCACCATAAATGAGCCGAGCACATCACTTGAGGCTTAAATTCATCTCTCCTCACCTTTTCTTTTCTTTTTCTACTTCTTCCTCTCTCATTTATCTTGTATTGAAGAACCCAACATTGAAAAAGGAAAGGGAAACACATCTTAGGATGATTTAGGACTATGATTATCATCTATTAGAGAAAGCAATATTTGACATTATATGATAAGATATTATGTTCTAAATGTTCAACGAATCAGTCATCCAACAGTCCTGCATCTTCCTACCATTTACTGTTTTTGTAACCCAAACAAATCTGCACCTTATGCCTGGTATCTGCTTCAACACTACACAAACCCAAATGCGCACCCACCTTTTCAGGCAACATGTGTGGTAGCTTCTGTCTAGAATGCATTCTACTTTGACAGTATTACCATGTTAGTATATGATCTCTCTTATTTCTAGCAGACAAAAGATCCAATTTCCTCTGATATTTGTTCTCAGTTATGTAACTTTGGATAATCAGATCATCAACGATCTCCAACCCCACCAAACTCTGACATAGTGACATTCACCTATCTGCAAACAAGTCATCAACTCAAGCCATTTGTTCTAGACATGTGGATTTTACTCCCACCAACAACTCGACACTCGTTTGTGACCAACCATGACACCACCCTATGCCCTCAAACCTACTCCACTCTCTCCAGCGTATGACATCCTCTGCCCCCTCCTAATCTATCTTCTGTCCTCTCATCCTCCACCATTTTCTGCCCATAATAAGTTCATCAGCATCATTACAATCTACTTGAGATCAGTTTTCTTGTGTTACCATATTACCTTTAAAAAAAATATATATTCTCTTTCACTCCACAGTCTATCATCTCACTCTTATCACTTCAATCGACATATTTAAAGGTCTCCCACTTATACTAGCAACTTCTAACTATAAGCCTACAAATCTACTTACCCTAATGTTCTTGAATCTTATATATGTAAACCATCTTAAACAATTTTTCATCTTCATCACCACTTTCCATATATTTGTGTTGACCTTTTGAGTTATAATATTATATTATATTATCACAAATTATATCCATGGTCAGTCTCCAGTCCTTGAAGAAGAAAAGAAAAGAACCTTTTTCACTCATCACCCTAAAATTCAGCCCGGGAAAAAAATCAACTAAGGTAAAAAAAATATATATTAAAGGTTCTACGTTTCTCTTAGAAAATAAAATGAAGAATAAGCAAGTAGTTATAATATACTCCCTTTGTCCCAAAATATTTGTCTTATATGGATTTTGAAATTGTTTCAAATTACTTGTCCTATTCCTTTATTTTTACGTTAAATCAAAGCTATATTTACTTTATCCTTAAGAAATAAATTTTTTTGAAATAGAACAAGTATTTTGGGACAGAGCGAGTAATATAAAAGATGATATAAACATGGGAGTACATCCATTTAATATTCATCCTCATAACGTTAAAAGCATCTCTGCATGCCCTTGACCATTTTTCTGTACCTTCTTTTTTACTAGGCAAGCTGATTTTCACTTTTAAATATATGAAAGATTAAATAAAGAACTAGTGGGAACAACACATACAAGCTTGATTGGCAAAGAAGGATCATCAACTGAAAAAGTTAAATCTTCATTCCATTCAGGATTCACATTCTTTTTCACTACACGAGTCTTCAGTTTCTGCAATTTTACAGTCACATAAAATGAGAGTTAAAAGACCAACATATATGTGTGGGGAGGAAGAGAGAGAAAGAGGAAGAACTCCATATTTTGTTGTTTGTATCAAAATCTTTATTTTCATTGAAAATGAATGAAACATTGTTTGACAATCAAGAGAAACCTCTCTTTTTCTAATTAAATTTTCTTCTCTCTCTTATGGAAAATGAATTCCTTGAAAGAAGAGTGAAATACCTTAGTTTTTGTGTTTATTGTGAAGAAGAAGAATCTCGTTTTTCATGCTCTTTATTTTCCACAGCTAAAAATTAACAAACGGATACTGCTCCTTAGATGGACATTGGAGGGTGGTCTTCATTAAGGAAATTGAGTATTGAAGTCCGCTCCTGGTTGCTTCTTTCATTCAGATTGCGTGGGATTTAAAAGTAATTATCATTTCTTTATGAAATGGATTATAAAAAATCAATACTTACAATAATTTTTTTTTTAATATTGAAAATCATAAATCAGGACGTATCCATTATCCACATTATTTTTACACATTCTACCTAAATATTTATAATCTATTTAAAATTTAATAAACAGTCTCAATTTCGCTGGTGCCTTTTATTACCTCTCAAAAAAGAAAAAAGAAGATTCGGTAATACAAAGCATCAAACGCTTTCCCTACTATAATGACCGCAGTTAGAGAAAATTTTGGTACGTATATAAGTTATCTACGGTGTCAAATAGATAATCTATTATAAAAATAGATTAAAATAAATTTAAGATGAATGGGCAAAAAAAAAAGCAACTGCAAAACTTAGAAGTAGATGATACAACAGCAATCACTATTTGACTAATGGGTTCAATTTGGATAGATAACGTAAGATTCCAATGAGGATGATGACTTGATTAGGTTACATTCTTTTGTATTAGAAACAATTAAAATAAACACACCATTAGCAACTTCGATTCTCATCTGGTTTAGTTTTTTTAATTTATTATATGTAAGATGAAATGGGTCTGTGATGAAAAGCAGAGCCAAATCGAAGAAAATTTAAAATTGGTTCTTCTTTTTATTGGTGAGAGAGAGAGAGAGAGAGAGAGAGAGAGACCTGTTTGCCTAGCTTGAGGACGACATAAGGATCGCTGGAGCGGACATCCCGGACGGCAAGGTTGACACCGCGAATAACCTTGACTCTGAGAAGGCCAATGAGATGATCCATGGAAGAAGAAGAAGAGGATGGTATGCGCAATCCCAATCCCAATCCCCCCCCCTTCTCTAATCTCTACTCTATAATCTAAAATCTTTCCACCATTCTTGCTAATTTTATAATGGACTTCATTCTCAGCCTCTACTATTTCAAGACATATTCCTGATTTTGAATTGTCCCAATATCAGAAGCTGACTTCAGTCTTCAGTCTCCGTCCCTCCTCCAACCAACCGACCACCATCACGCACGTCCTTTGCCTATGATTTCTTTGGACAAGAGACCTGCGCTGTCTTCCTTCCACTTGTCTTTTTCTCTCTCATTCCACCCTATCATCATCAATTCATCCTCCTATTCTTTCACCCTTCGCATTTTTAGACCATATAATTCTCTCTCTCTATATATAGCCAACTCGACCCAATTTGATTATACATTGGATCATCCAGAGGTCGAAAATTCAGACGAACCGAGATTTCGGCTGAGATCTCGGCCGAGATTTTTTCTCACTTCAATTTTTTTTTGAAAAATCTCAATAACTTTTTTTTGAAAAAAAATCATTTAAAAAAATAAAAAGATTGTTTTTTAAAATAAAAGATAAAAATATAAAATATCTAAGTTGATATTATAGGCAAATATCGGCTGAATTTTTTTATCTCTAGACGATGTATAGTATCGGCTGAGATTTATACTGAGTAAAATAGAGTTTTTATTTGTCTGGGCTTAGGCCGGGTCAGCAAATGGGTTTGACAACTGAATCTTATCAGGCTTGATATTTGTGAAAAGTAAACACTAATGTATGAACCTCCTAGTTCACATAGGTTGAGTTAAATCTACGTAGAGTGGTGCATTAAAATTGAGCATAAATTTGATCAAGACTTCACTTTATAAGGTGTATCTTAAGTGTCAAGTCAACCCCTTAAGAGAATTTTGGTGAGAATAATTTTATAATTTTTTTAATAGATAAAAATTTATGACTCCATTTATTAAGCATAATTTGAATGATATGGACCAAATCTTTGGGAGAATAGTTTTTTTCTAAAAAAATAAACAAACAATCTCATATGAATGTCACAAGAAAGCTTGAAGGGTATTCTTGTCGTGTCACAGGAGATGCCAATCATCTCTCTTTCTACCAAACACAATGTACAATTTTTTAAGTGTAGCATCTTCCTACGAAGGTTTGTGTAATCAGACACGTTTTAGTATATTGTCAATTTTACCCTTCGCATGAATAGTAAAATTGACTCACTAACCCTTCATTGAATCGTAAAATCGACTCGATAAAATTCACATGAACAGTAAATCTTCACAGAAATTTTGTTGTTCATGCGAAGGATCCGATTTTACTGTTCATACGAAGGGTAAAATTGACAATATATTAAAACCCATATCGATTTACACAAAATCGCTACCCTTTTCTAAAGCATTTTGTGCACAACTATTTTTTATGAAAATTAATTTCCTTGATAATTTTTTCGATAAAAAAAAAAATTCATAGCATTATTTTTACAGATATTAATGTTAGTTTGGTGGAATAAAAGATTTTCATAACAATTCATAAATACTTTTTTTATTGTTAGATGCAAAAGATGCAGGCTATAACTCGATTATAAATAATTCTAGATAATGATAATTATAATTATAATTAAATAATAACAACAATAATAATTATAATATATTAAATAGGTGATTCAACATTTATTTTACTGAAATTCATAAACTGCGCAAGATTAAATTAATTTATTAATAGAGCAATGGATAAGCAAACAATAGATTATACATGCTACACTAGATTAGATCTATCAACTGAGTTTCAAGTAATGGATTGGTTCATAACTTTGATTAAGTTAATCATAAAGACAAAAATTGGATTCGTTGAGTCATGGATCGAAGAATAGATCGACTCAATTGTATCATTGAACGGGTCATAGATAGGATCCCGGCTCATATTTTGATTGGATCTTAGGTCATGAATTAGGTTGGAGATCATGGATCGTGCTTGAGTTGGATCTTAGATTATGGATTAGATTGGATCATGATTATTCATGTCTTGGATCATATACCTGTCGAGATTGTTTTTTGATCCCTCCCCCTGAAAATATGGGGAAACAATTTTTCATGAAAAATATCAGTCAGAACAATCAAAAACATTTTCAAGATGAAAATCATTTTGTACATTTACTAAAAATATTGTGTCCAAACTCCAAACACCCCTTTCATGTTTTCACATCCAATGTACATTTAGTCTTTATAGTCCGTCTGCAGCTCTTCCATATAATTCTTTTGATCATAGAAACCCATTTAACATTTCAGGATCACTATCCATCGTAGCCCATTAAAAAAAAAAATCATCCTTCCAATAAGACCTACAAAGAATCACAATATAGGATCTACAGAGGCTAAGCTCATTAGTATAAACATTTAAAACTTTTTAAAGTAGTAAATTGTGACAAGCTTAAAAAACTTGATCTGCTTAATCTGATCAAAATTTAAGCTTAGACTTTTCCATTAAGCGGTCCATTTTAGTGGTTAATTGACTTGATTCCACTAAAAGACCCACGCCCAACTTGAATTTAGCCAATCCATATCCATCTGAATGCATATCCTGGAACCCAGATAAAATAAAACATAATACTTAATATGGTCTGTGTCTATTCTACCCATCCATACATGGTAGCTGCAACCCAGTTGCTAAACTAATAACAGTACCAGACATTGTTTTTGGTAGTAGTAGATACATACAGCTATGCAATAAACATGAGCATACAAATACAGAAAAACATAAGGTTTAAAATCTCATAATGACTTTGTCTCTCACAGGCCAGTACTTCCATCAAATGATTATCTCAGAACCTCTATGCAGCCACCAAAAATCCAGTTTGCTGACAGCAAGAAGCAAAAAACAGCATATTAATAGCAGAACAATACAAACACAACACGATTGGACCGTTGAGCACAAGAGAGACATCATTTCATCTATTGAAACCACAGAGTAAACTTATGGTCCTTACAATTCAACCATGTGTACTAATTTGATTATCTTCTCCCTCAAACGGATTCAAAAACTCAGTTCTGCAGTTAAATCTATGGAATGGCGACAACTATATTGAAGCTTATTTTAGATGGTTTAGGATCATTATTATCATGAGAGAAAAAAAAAGGCATCCTTGTGGCCCTTCCACATGGATCAGCTCCCTGAGTGATCCAGAAAGAAAACCAGTGCATTGCAGCTCAATGGACCGCTAGTTGAACATGCTATGTTGGACCACTCAACTATTAGGGGAAAAATGAAACTCCACTATGAGGTCCAAAAATTCATACCCTTACTGATTGTGTTGGAGCTGATTATCTTTTTGGGGATCTGCAGAGGTACAAGGTGGTAGAGTTTGACACTCTTGGTAAGGATTACTCTGTTTGTCCGTTGAAGTCTTCGATAAGCATCCACCAGATGAGTTCAAGTAGTCCTTAATTTTGGGTTGAACCAGGCACTTTTCAGGGTCACTCGAAATGGGTGACTCATTGATTCCATCTTCAGCAGGTTTTGGGCATGGTTCAAATGGCCTGTGAAATAGTAAATGAGCCACAATCCGGTCAATGGGGTTTGTATCTGTTTCGGTGTCTGACAACCTGCAAAGACAGAAAAAGTCTTAAAAACAAAACGAGGGTAACCTTTGGTAAAATTTTGGAGAATTCTACAAGAATATTTACAGTAGGGGAAAAAGAAAAAAAGAAAGATGGTTTATCACATCAATTAAACTGGTAAAGTTGCTGCGGGGAAAAAATGAATTATAGGAAAATCGAGTTCAAGGGTTAGTAGTTCGAGTTTTAGTTTATTTTCCAATAATTCTTTTATTTAATTCCAAGATTTGTAACTCGAATTTCAAAGTTTATTACTCCCTCTGTCCCACATTAGTTGTCCTATTTGGATTTTAGAATTGTCCCAAAATAGTTGTCTCATTTGTATTGGAGTAGTATAAAATGTGTTGAAAATAGATGAGATCACATGGAGTGCTACCCTTATATAGAGAGTTCTTTAAAAAACACAAATATTTCAAATGAGACAAGTAAAATGGGACGGAGGGAGTAATAAGATTCAAAGTGTCACTCCTTTTTAGTTTCTGTTTTATATTCTTCCTAGTGCCAAGGTTGCCTGGGACTGTTAAAGAATTATGTTCTAATCAAGATAATTCCCCAAAAATTTATTAGTTGTACCAAGATATTGTCACTCTTTGGTAAAAAATATTTATGGTTAATTATTTTACTAAATTGTGGAATTACTGGTAAGGAACTTGATTATGTTAAAGTACCACTTTACATTATCACAAGGATGTCGAATTGTATCCTTGGAAGGTTGAAAAGTGACTAATATTTGAATTGCTTGCTAGTCTTAGCAGTGACTTTGAAAACATTTGTGCACAATTTGTGGGTATAAAGCCATAATATTTATTAAATTAATAATTTATTATGTTATTATCATGTTATACTAAGATCACAGTTCAAAGCAGTTACACCCACAGTTGAACCTAATTAAACCAAACCATCATAAAAAACAGTTAATAAATGGTTCAAATTTTAAACCGTTGATTTATCACAATACTTCACGACACTATTGTATGACACTATTGTAATATATACAATTCAATCTTTGTATGGTTCCAGGCAGAGTCATTAAACAATTAAATACTATAACCAACAATTTTCATCCATTATCATATAACATACTAGTTCTTTCATATTCTCAATCAATAATACACCAATAGTTTTGGTAATTTCAAAAATTCAGGCAAGTGCACATCCGATTTCATTTGGAAATGTGCTGAAAGAAGAATAATGCCTAGCTAAGATAGTAAAATGGTCCACTTACCTGTTATCACTATCCATTTCTTCATTACCAATAAATTCATCTTCATCTCTGCTGCTTTTGTTGGTACTGCTGGTATCACAAAGGTTTTGCCTTTGCAGCGCACTTCTCCCCAAACGAAACAAGCTATCTCGAATACAAAGCCTTGTTTTGATTTCTAGCTGCAAGAAGAATAAAATTTACAGTTAATGAGGACACCAGTTGTGTGGAAAATGGATTATTTTAAGGTCCCCGCACAATCACCTTTCCAACAACACCTTGAAGCTGATCAAATATAGTCTCCACTAGTGAACATTCATCATTCAAAATAGAGATCTTATTGGAGTCATCTTCTTCTCCTGCCAAGTTCAACCCCTGTGGCAGAAGCTTCACTGCATTTTCATCAATTTCTGCCCTACTTGGAAGCGCATCATGCCCTTGGTTCTCTAATGAGGACTTATGACCGAGTGAATGGTCAGTGCAAGTGACCTGATGTCCAAGCTGTTGTTGTTGCTGTTGAATGGCAAACATGGCTTGCATTTGCTGGCGCCTTCGTAATTTTTCTATCTTCTCCTTTGGTGTCATACAAGATGGCTTCAATGGCTTCAAAGGTGCATCTGGTAACTTCTTTCGAGGATTCACAAGTTTTGGAGAATTTGGAGAGTAGTCATAACCAGCCATAATCAGCTGGCTTTGGTCCTTCTCAGAATGAATGAGTGGTAACATTGGCATTGCAGGAAAATGTTGCGCCGGATATCCATATGCAGAGTGCATGAATGGTGTAGATGCACGTAGATATCTCATAGATTCAGGCCCTACAAGTTGCCTTTGTGGACCAATAACTGAAGATGGAAAGGTTTGTGGAGCAGAGTTTGTGGATGCAGGTATTCTCATGTTCCCATATTGTTGTTGAATTTGGTTCGTGTTGGGGGACCAAGCAATATACATATTCTGAAGTGATCTTGATTTGCTCATTTCCTCTGCTTTCTTTTGACTCTTTGACAGTTTCCTTTCCCTATTCACCTGTGCAAATATTATCAGCCACACATGGTTATATTGGACCTTCCAATTTGCATTTTGGCATGGACCATTCTTCCTTGCTATTTCAGAGTTTGTGATGGCTCACTTCATCTTACTTTTTATGCAAAAATAAAGGAAAGGGCATCTGGATGTGTCAACACACTATGATGCATGGATGCAGGTATGAGTGCTGGATTCCAAAACTGTTAGAAGATGTTAGAGTTTATATTTAATTAGAGATGTATTTGGCTTGGGATTAGATTAGAGTTTGAGTGAATAGCCACACAAGTTCAGCCAATCCCAAAACATAGGATTTGTTAGATGCATCATAATATTTAAATAAAATGAAAATAAGGTGTGGGTATAACACCAAAATAGTTTTTTAAACAATAAAGTGACAAACATGTCAATATTTTAGTTAGGGCCAGCCATATAGACACCCGGAAAATCTGCCTCTACACACCCGTTTTCGAATTTTTTTGGTGAAGTTACCATTCTGCCCCTGCGTATAAATTCATTCGAACAAACTTTCAGGTCATTCTCAGTTCGTTCGAATGAATATACTCATCCGAACGAACACCTTAGTGTAATTTTCGTTCCTTTGAACGAGTGTTCATTCGTTCGTAATGACCAGTTTGGTTCATTCGAATGAATTAATCGAATTTTGTGAAGGATTGACATATATATGTTCATTCGTTCGAACAAACACTTGTTTAAAGGAACGAAAATTACACTAACGTGTTCGTTCGGATGAGTATATTCATTCGAACGAACTGAAAATGAAGTGAAAGTTCGTTCGAATGAATTTATACGCGGGGGTAAAATGGTAACTTCACCCAAAAATTCGAAAACAGGTGTGTAAAGGCAGATTTTTCGGGTGTCTATATGGCTCCCCTTTAGTTAGATATGAAAGAATGAATGATAATATTTTCGCATCCATGAAAATATTGTTAAGTAATACTAGAAGGATCCATTAAGAGCCTGAAAAATCTAATACAGAGATGCAGGTGCATCATACATTTCTGATTTGTGGGTTTGGGGAAAATCCTCACCCAAGAAAACCCGGGCAAGAGGGGTAGAGCTCTGGTTAATGGTTGCCCATTCTGTTCTCAAACCTCAAAAGATGTGAACCATCTCCTCATCCAAAGTTCATTCTCATCATCAGGTTGGAGCTTTGTCCTAAACCAGTTTGATCTCCAGTGGTCTATGCTCTCCTCTGTTGCTCAGTTATCCTTTTCCTGGGAGATCTCTAATGTATCTATCAGATGCTTGGTGGTCAGTTCTTTTTGCTTAGTGGGTGTTCAGAAATAAAGTTAAGAGCTCTGAGGTGTTTGTAGTCATGGATAATGCACTGCTTGGGCTTCTTCACCGGTGGATTTCCAGGACTTTACCATTTCAGACATTTTGAGAGCTTGGAAGAGTGTACTGGACTATCTTAATGCTTAGTTGTTTTATTTTGGGGGCCTCTTTCTTGTTAGGGTGTATGGGGTGAGGGGCGTTTCTTTTTCTTTGTTCTGCTTCTTGTACTGTGCACTTCTTGTGCCTTTTTTCCTTTTAATACAATTACAGTCACCATTTAAAAATAAAAATTAATATTTTCTAGGACCATTTTTTCATTGCCTTACATCAATGCAGAAATAAATGGGTCTAAATGTTCATTCTGTAATCATTCAAATCATTTGAGAATTGCAGCAAATCAAATACATGATACTAGAGCAGTGATGACATGTAATAGTCAAGGCGAAAGCACATTATAAAATTGTAGTAAGGTAAAAGAAATTGAAAAAATAAAGTGGTTTAAATTCCAAAGTTAAATTATAGCATTTGAATAATTTCAGAATGATTTTTTATACCAAGCATTGCCATAGTTAATAGTACCCTCAGACTGAGTTCCTCTGTAGGACCCATACTTTGGTCAACAAAAATATTGAAAATGAGACCCACCATGGTGATGTCAATGGCCAAAATCCATATAGGAAGATCCTAGCCCATCTTTGGACACTTTTCCAATTAAGAATGAATTGTAGTAATCTTTTTACCCCTTGATACTGCATTTTCAAGGCTGACATCAACATTTAGGCTAGGATCATAACCTGGTGGACTTTTGGGGCATCTCTTATGGTAAGCATATCAGATGAATAGTTTGGTTCTCTAACCTAAACCCTCTTTCCATTAACTGAAGGCCAGCAATCTCTTGATCAAAGATCATAATTATTTCTTTTTGGATCAACGCAGAACTCCACTTTCATATAAATAATCCAATCTGAACATGGAAAAGATTCTAGTGACTCAAAACCACCATTCAGAAAACCACTTCTTTCCGAAAGGTGCCATTCAGAAAACAACAAATCATAACTGAGCACAGTGCACCACAGGAGCTCAAAAAAGTGAGTGGTGCAGCTCACCAAGAAACAAAAAGCCAACAAATAATGATAATAGCTATGATGTGTCAAAAGAAATACCTTGTCCCCTAGGTGACTTCCACTTTCATTACTAAGATGAGACTGAGACGACTTTGTCTCTGCAGTAGTTTCAGTACTATCCTCTGCCTGCCAAAGCTAATGACGAAGAGTAAAGCATTCATCATTGAGATCATTTAAGAGAATAAATACAAAACTGCAGGCCATGCCAAGATCATTCATGTGTTGGGAGCCACATACCTTCTCCTCCAAGGTTTTATTTTTCAATCCAGCAGCCTCCTTCACTTTGTCACATTCAGGAATAAGAGACTGGCTTTTAAATGGCATGAACTCTGTTTTGACTTCAATGTGCTCTGCACTGGTCCTGAATCCTCTAATGTCAGTACTTGGAGAGCTCACAGCTATTGGATAAGATTGAGTTGGGCTAGCAATCACATCAGCAGAAGATGGCCACAGCTCATCTGCATTGCCAATCATTGCATTTCCCAGAACAGAATCATCATTTCTGCAAAATCATCACTTGTGAGGATAAACAGTCAGACAATAGCATAGAATCATCAAAAAAAGGAATCAAACTTCTCACGCTTGGAAACCAGGTTGGCTTAAAGAGGATGCACATGCCAAGGTGGTTATTCTTGAACCAGAAAGTATATTCCCATCTGAAAGTAACCTGACCAAATATTTCTGTGCCTGAATTTATCAGGCAAGCCACATCATTCATTTCATATGAACATGTGGGAATGACCAAAATCCACAGTAAGTGTCAATAGAAGCCAAACTGGCGATATGAGCAAGATCCCATTTTTTCTGAAGTGGGAGATGTGCAAGATTTTTCGGCCAGGTTATTGACAATCAGTGACACCTGATGAATGACATGGATGTGAAAAGTGCAATGTCTGAAAGTATGTAAGTCTGGAATGAGCATGGGAAAAGCTGCAAGTTGTATCACAAACCCACATACTTCAGTTATCATTTTTCACTGTATTCAAATTAGCAAGATGTAAAATCAACATATCACAAAAAGGGTATAAATCACTACCTAAAGATTCTATCAAGGTCATCAAAGTTTCCAATGTTAGCCCAGCTGTACTCAAGAAAGCTCCCACTCTCTTTATCTTCATATTCATTTCCAAATAGCCCAGTATTAGAATGCAGACGACCTGTATCAGCATTAAAGAATGATGCATTTCCCTCGGATAAGGAAGATCTTTGTTAACAGATATAAAATCTATAGAGTTACCTTTGGCTGAACCTAAATTGGTCACTTCAGGAAACTCACTAGACACTTTGTTACCCATAGAATCCTGACCACTTACATCAGCATGCCATAAATCTAAGTCAAGTGTCGGAGCTGAAACTTCTTCATTTGTATTCGGGCAGGCATTGGTTTCCTGCTTACAGCCAACCAAATCAGTTTTAGCTCCTGATGTTTTTTGCTCTGAAGACTTAACAACTGTTCCTGCTTCTTGACTGGTTTGCTTTTTACACAAATCCCCATATGTAAACAGTGTATTCTCCTCACTACCCTTGGGGTAAGGAACAATATGGTCATCACTCTCATTGGCATCACCCCATATTATATCTGGAAGCTGAAAAATAGAGAATACAAACATTGCATCAGATGCCTATGTCATCTGTTGGACTCAGAAAGGAACATAAAGATCAAAAATGTTAAACAGCTCTTACATGATGGCTTATCAAGTAAATATTGTAGAGTAAGGCAAGTTTATCAAAGAAGAGGAAAAGAAGGTAATGAAGATGCTTGATTTATAATTGTTGCTAGCTATGTAACTAAAGAAATGTAGTTTCAAATGAACATTTTGACGATGATGATGATTATTAGTTTTAATTGAACGTTATGGTGTACATAATATTGTACTTCGTGAAAATGCAGGACTTATGGTTTTGTTCGACAATGGAGTTGTCAGGATACACTTGACATCATTTTGTCCTTATGATACTGCATACCAGTTAGAGATATTATTTGAGGCTTCAAGCAAAATTTCGAAAACAACCATTTTGAAAAATATTTGAATATATGACTGAAGGGTCCACCTTTCATGGAGGCAAGCCCTTTTAATCAATATGACCTGAATATTGCTTCATTAGGATCATATTCACAATCTCATCCAAACCATTCTATGAGATCCAATGGTGAATATTTTTCCAACCATTATGATATTCAGAATAAGTACCCATCAAGGAAAAAGTTGAAATCCAGTAGTTTTTGCCACCAAGAGAGGTGGATATTATAGTAAAGATTCACATATTTACACGGTTTCTCTGGATATGCAACATTTGAGAATTTCACATCATTAAAAGGTTTAGTTTTCTTGGTTTTAAATTAAATTAAAAATTCAGAGTTATGGAACTAGAATTTGGAATCAATCAAGGGTATAGTATATATGCATCGGCTAGCACTTTGACAATAGATGGTGATAGATATAGAAATTTAAAGATCTTGCAATTTCATGATTTACATACAGTTTTAGCTCAGGTGGCAATGGATTGGGGTGGTAGTCGATATTTTATTCAAATCCACAACCCAAAACCAACCTGAAGAAACCAGCTAGGCCTGGCCCACATTTTAAAACACATAAAACATAATCTGAACAGTTAGAAAAGGTCTAAAAACCCATAAGTGTCTCCAAAAATGTAACAGAATCATTATATAAACCAGATAATATGATAATGGAGACATGTAACAAATAGATAAATAGAAAAATCAAATAATTTTATAAGCTAGTAACCACAAAATCAAACCCATTAGTAGAACATAGAGGGGAGGATTAGCCTTCAACCTGAAGACAAATCAAGAACCAAGGCTTCAGGGTAACTTGAAAAATTCAAAAGCAGAAGCATACTTGTTCTTATCCTATATTTAGAGTTTCAACTACCCTATTTATGAAATACTACAAAGTACAAGATGTTGGGCTTAAAATTTTCACGAAGCATAGATGCATTTTAGGCTGGATTAGTAAGTGGATCTTCTAAACCTAACACAAATGAGATAGTTGCTAAGTGCTGACACTAGCCAATGAGGAAAAGGGGGAACACCATGAAACAACAGCAATGTAATGAAAATGGTTTGGAACTTACCTAGAATATCTTTAAATGCCAAATCACTCAAAAATACCAAAAAGATAGGGAAAATAACTAAGAGGATCTGCTTATGAGGGTTTTTAGAGAGGGGGAGAGAGGGGGAGAGAGGGGGGGGGGAAGAGAGAGAGAGAGAGAGAGAGAGAGAGAGAGAGAGAGAGAGAGAGCAATTTAAAAAAGGATCAAAAGAACGAAAACCGCACTCACCAACACAAGAAAATTGGTTGCCAAGTCCTGCACAAAAAATTAGGCGTGGAAGGCTCTTTGGGAACTCTGATGGTTTTGTACGTATGTACAAATAAAAGCCCTCCTTTAGGTTTCTCGACAAAGACTTCTTTATCCTCATTGCAAGTCATGCAGACGAGATTTCCAAGCAAAAACAAAACCTGTATGGTATTCTATTAGTGATATACAAGTTCTGAATCCAGATCATATGTTGTGGTCACAACACAAATGGCTTCAAATCATCCATGGATGGATAACGTTTTCAATTAGTGACCACCGAAGAATTACTAGACACCCTTCCATGGATGACTTGGAGCCTTCCCATTGGCCACAACACCATTTTGGTGTGTGACCATAACAAGTAACCTAGACACAAGTTTTTACACTTAAACATGGTTCTAATCACCTAGACAATTTAAACTAGTAACGGACCTCCAATCCTAGCTTTAAAACCAATAATGGCATAAAATGATTCAACGAACACTTCTCTGCCTTTTAATTAAGTAAACAACCAAAACTTACCTTTGTTTGTCTTCTAATTAAATTAACAACCAAAACCCAAAGAAAATAACATAAATTCATAATAAAATAGCCTAAAATCTATCCCTAGCCGATTGTGTCGATGGTACCACTCTAATTAGAAATTACTCACCAAAGAGTCATGGACCATGCACAATAAGTATAGGACTTTTCTTACCCATTACCTCAATTAGAAAACCCCAATTTGGGAATTGCTTCAACCTTCCAAGTGGTCTAAATTAACTTAGAGCCATATCGAAGACAAGTATTCATCTACATTGAAGTGTTGTCTAGATCAGTATACACTGGTTGGAGAGCCTCAAGTCATCTTCATGTCCATATCCCCCCCTTTTCTCGTTTTTGAATGATTTCTATATCCTACTTCGCCTCAACCAAGAACTTGCGCCCATTGTATAAATGTCAAATCCTCCACACTAAAGGTGCCAAATGTAGAAGCATCACTCAACAACTTGACTTTGCAAGCCCTACAATGGATCCTTTTGCTCACCTTGCCTTCTCAAGATAGTATGAGGGTGGGCATGCTGAGACCCAAGGGATCTTCCAACATTGGATGTCGTAGACATCCCAACCTTTTATAGGCAACAAGTAACCTATAAGCATCTTAACATTACTTTTGGATCAATAATAAATGGTATAAAGGATGAAATTGCAAGGACATAGCAACCTATAAGCATCAAGTGATGGAGTGACTTATCCACCATATTGCACATGGAATGCTACCAACATTTTTTAATTTGCTAGATTAGCTTTGGAATCAATGAGGATCAATATTCCTTACAAAAGTTTTTGCACATAGAACAAGCACTTGATACTTCATTTTCCACATTTAACCTTGAGGACAAGGTTTGTCTCCATGGAGGGTAGAATAGTAACACTACAAGTTGTCACTACCATGAAATATTTAGCAAAAGAACATCTAATAGAAGGACTTGTTTCTCAATGTACTCTGAGGTGATTTCCTTGACCTCTTCAAGGAATTCCATAAGAGAGGGATTTTGAACCATGATCTGAAGAACTGTCTAATCTCTTTGATTCTAAAAAAGGAAGGGGCTTCGAAACTCTCTCATTATAGACCTTAAGTCTAGTAGATTGTGTCTATAAGCTTCTAGCCAAGGTCCTAGCTGGGAGACCTACCTCAGTCATTGGGGAGGTAATTGGTGAAACACAGGCGGCATTCATAGAGGGCAGACAAATTCTTGATCGAGTTTTGATAGCCAATGAGTTTATCCATCGTAGGCGTAAGGATGGCCTTTGCTGAAGTTAGACATGGAAAAGTCTTACGATCACGTTAGGTAGGAATTTGTGGATTACCTTTTTTTTAAGTGTGGATTACCTATTTTTGAGGATGTGTTTCAGCCCTAAATGCAGGGGTTGGTTAAGGGTACGGTTCGCCAACCAATCCAATTAGAGCTACTAGGGGTATAAGGTAGAGAGATCCACTATCCCCTTTCCTCTTTATCATGGTAGCTGAGGCCCTTAACAACCTAATGTTGAGGGCCAAGGAGTTGAATTTACTAAAGGCCTTGAAGTCTCCACGGGCAACTTCTCAATTAGCCACCTTCAGTTTGCAGACGATACTCTTCTATTTTGTGAAGCTTCTAGAGAGGAGCTATTTGGAGTGAAAGCGGTTTTGGGGTGCTTTGAGTTAGTTTCGGGACTTGGGATAAACATGGGAAAAAGTTGCATAATCAGTTTGGGATTAGAAACTGATGAGGTGAACTTGTTAGCAAGGGAAATGGGGTGTGGAGTGGGTAAAATCCCATTCACTTATCTGGACTTGTCGGTGGGTGGAAATCCTAGATCCAAATCCTTTTGGAATCCTATCATAGAAAGGATAGCTAAGAGGTTGAACGCATAGAGCAAATCTTACCTCTTTATCGAAGGTAGGTTGACTCTGATCAAATCAGTCTTAGTGAATCTCTCCACATATTCCCTATCCTTGTTTGAAATTCCCAAGGGCGTAGAGAAGAAGATAGAAAAACTTCAGAGAGACTTTTTGTGTGAGGGTAAGGGAGAGCCTAAGGGAATCCATTTGGTGAAGTGGGATGAGGTCAGGGATATTAAGGAGAAAGGTGGCTTGGGGATGTATAACATCAGAGACAGGAATCATGTTTTACTATAAATGGCTTTAGAGATTCTCGTCAGAAAAGGAAACCTTGCAGAGAAAGGTGTTGGTAGCTAGGTATGGTGAGAAAGACCGGGGTGGATGGAGATTGGGCCATAGGGCAACTAGGGAGGGCTCCTCGGTGGTGACAGCCTTAGTTAGGTTAGGGATCGATGAAGGAAGGATACGAGACACCTTCCTAAAAGGAATTCGGATATTGGTGGGTTAAGGGATATAGAGTTTCCTTTTGGAAGGCATTTGGGCAGGAGAGAGACCACTTATGGAAGTATTTCCTAGACTTTATAGAGCAGCTCTAAATAGGGAGGCCCTGGTTAATGAATATTATAACGAGACCAATGGGGTGCCGCAATGGTTCATCTCTTTCAAAAGGGCCTTGAGGGATTTTGAAGAGGATCTCCACCGAACTTTGGTTAGACTCCTAGGAACATCCAAATGTGGCCTGAGGAGGCGGGCAAGTGGATTTGGTCCAAAGATCCGTCAAGGTCTTTTTTAGTAAAATCTATTCTTAAAAATTCATATTCTTCAGACCCAATTTCCTTGCCTGCTTGTAATCTTGCCTGGAACAATAAAATCAACCATTAGTCCGAAAGCCCTATGGAAAGCAACAAAAGTCCACAGACCCCCTAATTGACACCAACGAGTAAAATCTCTTTGTGCTTCAGGTCTCCTTTATATAGTAGCAACAATGAATGTGTTAAACTATTAGTAGGAGTAGAAATTACAACGGTTAAGAAATTGCAGCCTTCCAAATAGGAACTAGCCAATCCATGGGTATACCATGAAGTTACAGAGGTTGTACCTTTCAACCAACCCCTAAAGAGAAATAAGCACAAGGAAACTCTCAATCCTCCTTGGACTTCTCATGGGTGCATGGAATAGGAAGGTTTCTCATTGGTTGAATACACATCATCTTCCAAGTGGCATTTTATCATTGGATACTACCTCTCTCTCGAACGGCGTGTGCAACACAATGATGTGTTCTCCAACGTGAATTGCAACTTTGAGGAGCAAGGACACATGGATAGAATGGTGTTTGGATGATCTTAGGTCTTAGGTGTCATTTTTTTATTGGTCATAATTTATTTTCCTTTTTTTGATTGGTTGGAATAATGTAACTAGGACTAGGATTGGGACTCCCAAGCCCAAAGCAATTTCTCTCTCTAGTTTCCCACGCGATGCACTCTAGCTCACCTCCTCAATGCACTATAAATTGAGGAGGGGTTCTACGTTAGGCTCCAATGAATTTGGTTGAAGAATTTTCTAAGTTTGAAGTTATTCCAAATGTGGAAATTTTCAAGTTTGTTTCTCCCTAGTTACTTCGTTTTGCTTTGAATTAAATTATTGCATGCATTTATGATTCAACACTTAGTTAATTGAATTGCTAAGTTGGATTTGCATTTGATCTAAGTGAACATAACGAGAACTAGTTTAATCGGAACTAGTTTTACCAAAGATTGCGTGTAGCACGTATTTGGTCTAGAACTACTTTCGATTGGTGTCGATTTGGTTTTCTTATTTTGTGAGGGCTTAGAAAGGTTCTTAACACTGTCTTTGCCTTCATCAATTAAAAAAGAATTACCATTTAAGGAGGGAGAGAGAGAGAGAGAGAGAGTAGTCAAAAACTTCCTCTTAGAAATTCCAATGCCCCACCAAGGACACACATTTTACATATGCCCCTAAAACCCTAACTTCCCTCTTTGCAACCACGAAAGAGAAATCAAAAACATCAATCTAAATGAACCACTTTGGTATTTGTCATTTTTGTCAATGTCAATAATTAGTAGTTGTTCTTCAGGTTATTCCCCATCAAAAACCCGGTGTGTGTGTGTGTGTGCAGGGAGGTGTGAACATGCCCTGAGGGATTAATTGGATGGGATGCTTGGACACCTTCGGTCATAAAAAAACAAAAATAAAAAATTACTAGTTGTTAAAATGGGGATTTTTTCCCAATCTTCCAATTTGCTATTTCCACTTCAGTTGTAATCTAAGTCTATATATACGAGCTGAAGTTGAATAAGGACATAAGAGCATTTCCCAAAATATTGCTTTGGCTTGGAGGCTGGTTTCTCCTTAAATTGAAACTAAAGCTTGAAGAGTTAATTTCTCCTCAATTTGAAATTCTATCCCTACTTCTCTATGTTTTCCTTTTCCTCCATTTTCCCCATTTTTCTTATTTGGATTCGTATCAACTACCCAAATCTAAATAACCAAGAGAGCCCCATTCTATGATATGCCACCGAACAAGTTGTCAACTTCCCTCGCAGCAGAAAATGAATAAAACAACACACTACAACTGTCAGAGTGACCAATAGCACAGTCCACCGTCTAGAAACACGCCAGCAAAACACCAAAAGACAACAAGAGCTGAAATTAATGCTCAATTTGGAGCATGGAAAGGAACGTACTTTCTCAGAAACAATCTAATTTAATCTCAAACAAAAAAAGGGATTAACAATTTTTATTTTTTTTAAATGTTCCTCAAGTTCAAGAAGTCTACTGCTCTTCTATAATCTTCGCCTTATTTGAATCAAAAGATGAAACAGAAACAGAAACAGAAACAGAGAAGCATACAGAGAAGTAAACTTCAAAAAAAAAAGGGAAAAAGAAAAAGAACAAAAAATCCAACGCGAGTGTTACCTCGTCCTCGTTCCAATCAAACATATCTGAAGCAGATGGAGATATCTACACAGGAACCCACACCACCAGATGACCAATCCCAGCAAGATCCAAACATCGTAGCATCCGCACCATGGAAGGTAAAATCAGACCGCCCCACCAAAACCCAGTTGCCCAAACACTATCTACAGACAAGGTGAATTGAAATCGCCCTGAAAATAGGTGAATTCTGAAAGGGGTGAAAAGGGTTTCACTTGTTGCTTCTGCAGTATTATGGAGGCCTGGAGAGGGAGCATATGGCAGAGAGAGAGGAGACAGAAAGAAATGGACACGTGGAAGAATTTGGTGGAGCTGAGAATGGTCGGGGACACGTGGTAGGAACGTATCCGATTTTGTGGCGAGGAGGCGGGGATCAAATGCTGCGTCATGATTGGTGGGATGTGCGTTTGCATTTGCATTTGATTGAAGGGTGTGCATTTGGATTTTCATTTCATACGTAGGTGGGGCCAGGAAACTTCTGGCTCAAGTGGATTTAGGAATCGCTTTCGCTTCAGTAAATACAGACAACGTGGCAGTCTTATCAACTTGGGAAAGGTCTGTCGTTGGTTGAAACCAGCACAATTTTTTATCATTTTATAGCAAAAACTACGAAACGCCCAAATTCCAAACCCTGTTGGTTCTATTCTTATTTTAAGTGTGTAAGGTCATGATTGATATTGATATATGAAATTGAATAATTTTTAAAAACTATTCAAAAATTAATTTAAGCAACCTTAATTTAGAGGATATAATTAGTAATTTTTTATTTTAAATAATAAGTTTGTCTTTCAATTCTATGATTTTTAACTGATATTTTATTATTTATAATTAAATGTATATATTTTTTTATTAAAGTTTGAAAAACCTACCATTCCAGAGATGAGTCCAATACCCCACTTTTTAAGACGAGAGGCAACCAGTTAAACTAAACCTTATATTTGAGATTAGCCATAGACATGACAAACTCTATATACTTACTCTTATCTTTCTTCATTTACCACTTTGTTTAGTCTTTAATTGAAAAATATTAATATATTTTATTCTCTAGGGATGAAATTCCCAAGAATTTCCATTAAAAAAATTGTTCATTCTTGGATTTTCTGAATGCTGTATGTACTCTTATGTCGACCAAATGCGAGAAAGAATACAATGAAGATGCATGGAGATACATGCTTTGTGATAAATCACGTTAGAGACCAGCACATCTGTACTTGGTCGGACATCTCAAATTATTTTTGTGATATTTAATTTTGAATTTTTCTCATATACTTTATAAAAATATAAATGATGACAATTTGATTTAAAAAATATATACACGATGATGATAACACATATTCTTCTTTAATTTTCGTTTTTTCGTTAGCCAGTTTATTTGGAACCTACCATTGGTAGCTATAATGAACTTTAAAAAGTTTAAACTTACATTCATAGTCTATCAAAAACAATTTTGATTGAATCAATTAATTTATAATTTAAAAAAAAAAATCATTTTAGATTTCGAGATTAAAAGTATTGAAAATGGTGAGGTTGGGTACATATTTCAAACTCAAACATTTTCATGAAACTCCTCATTGTCACCTTTGACGAATCCTATGTTAGTGGAATCAGGGGTCAAAAATTTGGCCTAGCCGATATACAAATATCGGTCGATAAATTTCTCTCTCCTCATTTTTTTTTAAATATCGATATTATTTTATTATTTTATTTTTTAATTAAAAAAAAACTGTTTTTAAAAATAAAAAATTTGAAAACGTAAATATCGGCTGATATTGGACCGATATTGGCCGATATTTCGACCCGCGCCCATCACCATTTTGATTTTTTTTTAAAAATACCAATATAAATTATCTCGGCTGATATCAGACCGATATATATCGGCTATATCAACCGAGAAATAGGTTGTACGGCCGATACAATACATATCGGCGATATTAATCGGCACTTAAAAACCGATATCTGTACCCCTAGTGGAATTATGAAGAGTGGAGCTTAAGAAGAGGCGTGATTATCATCAAGAGAGATTAAACTGATTTCATTGAATCAAATTGTATTTTTTTTTTTTAATTTACATGTGAGAAATTTTGAGATACCTAGCATAAAACTCCGATAGGTGAACCCGTTACCCCTAGGGCACACTAAGATTAAGCCATGGGATCGAACCACCAATCTCCGCTTCTTGAGGCAGGAGACAACTAGTTGAACTACACCCATGTGGATAAAAATACTTATTTAATTCAATAAGACCTTAATCTATACATATTCTCATTGGAAGTGACCTTCATTAGAACTCCTATGTTTGAACTCAAGACCTCCCTCTAGAGATATTGCTCCCAAACCAACCGGGATAATTGTATTATTAAAATTGTATACAATCTAAAATTTACAAAAAATATATAAATTATAAAAAAATCATGACAACAAATCATGGTTTTGTTTAAATGTATATGTATAATTAAATCATAGTTTATATCATGTGCATATCTATAAATTCAATATTTGTTTAAAAATATTCGATATCTAAAAATAATTTAAAATAATCAAAATTACAAGAGCTTAAAAAATATAGTTTCTAAGATTAGATAAAATGATATTTATGAAATTTCATATTTTCATTGAGAACTTTCAATGGGTTATCAAATGGTGCAAAAATAGGAGTTCTATAGGTGGTTATTGAGATTTAAAAATAAAGCAAAAAACATTTAAAAAACCTAAAAGGTATTACTCCTACAAGTGAATTGACATGTTTTTTTTAATCATGTTCATAGATAGAAAGCTCTTTTCAAAGACCATTATGTAGAAACAAAGTTGGACCCCTCATATAATGCAAAAGTTTAGTGAATTGAAATATTTACAATAAATTCATCATACTGGATAAAAATAGACCAATTACATAATTAATGGTCAATATTCATTTAATAAAAACCTAAAGACATCATCTAGGAAAAATGTCAATTGCCATAAGTATTCTCCTTTTATAGTTTCGTTAGTATATGCTTGAAAATCACCTAATATTTCTTAATTTATTAAGAAGCCCTTTATTATGAAACAAATCATATAGCCCCTAGAGGCACGAACAGAACTTCTAACGTTGAATTCAGCCTGGGGAGGGCCAGAGCAGAGGTAGAAATCTCGGTATCGGCCAAGATACTGATATCGGATAGCCGAGATTATTATGCCTGGACCAGAGTATAAACCTGTCACATTTTTTTCAAAAAATAAAAACCTAAAACCTGTCACACGTGCAATACTGCTACACATTTTAAATGCGTGTGCGTGCACATGGCACACTCCCTTGGGAATGCACAAAAAAACAAAGAAGAATCTCAAAAAATACACTAGTTCATCCATGACACCACAGATTAGAAGATCCTAGATATCACCCTCATAGGAATTCAATCCTGACCATCCAAAGTAGAAAGTTTTGGCAAGTGAATGGATACCCCTAAGAATGTCTGATGAATACATTAAGAAAACCCAAGACCCAACCCATTGGTGTGCCCTAGTGTGAAATAGAGATGCCTGCCAGGCCGAGGTCTGCATTCACCCCTTAGAAATTTTATCTTCAGACCACTTACACCAGGTAACTCCGTAGAGAGTGACCCTTTGGGGTGAAGTGAAAATTGAACTCAAGACTCTCTTGATCATCACTCCAACCCCTTTGGGTTTATCGAATCATAGGGATCTATGTCCATCCATAGCCCATACACTACATCTCATAAGAAGAACACACCGGACTGTAACAACACATGACATTGACACCACCACCAAGATAAAACCGCAGATAAATATGAGAAGTACTATGGACAGTGTTGTCTAACGCAAAGGCCACCACCAACTGTATTTGAGATACCAGGAAGACACAAATGAAAAGGAAGCTTCAATCCCCGAGGCAGGCAACAGGTGTTTGGTTCCATTCTAACTCATCCCTACCAACTGACATGAAATTTTGGGTGTAGATCTGGGCGACATCCAAATAATGATTGTCATAATGAACAGATCTTTCTCCAGAAGATTCCACTTGAAAATCAGAGATACTTCCAGTGCTCTCCTTTGATCAAGATAGGGTTTTATACCCACTCAAGGGCTGCAGAGGTTCCTGAGGTCCTCCTCCTTGGCAAAGGAACTGGGTATAAGCCTGGAAGCATATGGGTATAGATCTTTATATGAGTTTCTGATGGTCCCTTCTGCAACTCCTGTAGCAAGTGAAATGTCTGCAACAGAAAGTCCACTTTAAATGAATACCTGGACAGATCATAAAATAGTGACAACAACAAAGATGATGCAACTGGCGGCACCTCTAAGAAGTTTCTTGTCATCTGAAAGCTGGGTTATCATGTATATAACAGCTGCAGCAATTGATATAGGGCTCCTCCTGCAAAGTAATAATAATTATTATTATTATTAATTTAAAAATACAACAGTAGCTTAACTAAAAAACAACTGTTGTAGCATACCACTTCATCGTTATCAAAGAACAAAGCTTAAATATGGAAAAATATAAAAAAAAAAAAACAGAACTGCCTCTCAATCATACGGAAAGGGGCTCAAAAGGTTATCCGACAGAGACATGGGGAATATCTCACACCTTTGGAAGAAGTAATTATTTTGGGCTGTCAACTAAATAAGGCTTAAATGGGTCAAGAAAAGAAGGATGAACCATGGAATGAGTAACTTCTACAGGGAAGTTAAAACCTACAAGGAGTTGCATGAAGTCACATGGGTTTAACTCATCCCAGAATTTTAGGCTGGATGGGCCATTGTTTGCTTCTAGGGGAGGGTTGGGATGTTTCAATCCAGTGTTTCATCAAGGCATCGTTGGCTGCTTTTCAGAAAGTAGCTCCAGTGATCTTGCCAAAAAAAATTTAAAAAAAAGTAGCATGCCAAGGATCTTTGTACAAGATGCTGAATCATGCATGGGGAAAGGTCGAAAATGGGCCAAGTTGTTTTGGGGGTCATGTTGTATGAGTGCCTCTGGGTTTTCATTAGACATAGGTGCCCTTTTACAGAATACTTTTTTATTGCAAACTTCTTAAATCAATTAAAAGAATGTAAGTCCAAACACGTGTGATACCATCTTCTCAATAAACATAATCTCTCCCGATACAGAATATTTGTGGGCTCCTGCAAGATTCCTATTAACCAAATAGATCCTTACTGGTAGTAACCTTAGTCGTAGCCATAGTTTATCCTTATCACTCGTAAAAAAGAAGAAAAAATCCATAGCTGCAGTTCTAGTTGTCATAGTTAACAGTAGTTGCCGTAGTAGTAGCTGTAATGAATAGAATGCAATGATACATCAGTCTCCTTGTACAGCTCTGAAGACCGTTCACCTTCATCCGTCTCACAACACAAAAGAATCACCTTTCACTAGATCCAAAACAACTTCCAGCTTCTTTAAGGGAAAACATCCAGTTCAAAAGGGATGCACCTTTGAAGTTGCATTCCTTACAAAGTCAGGGAACAAGGATAGGGCACTTTTGTGATGGTGTCATTATATCCCCAATCACGAAGTGCATGGTTAGCAGTGGCACTCATCAAATTTTAATCCAAGTTTTCCTCAGAAGGCTGCAGTCAAACCCAATAGCGGCATATGAGTATGCTAGATCTATCCACACAAAATACAAAGACCAATGCAAATCTGATTTCTGTGAACTTCAAACTCCTCCTCCTCCTTGAGAGCACTGAACTCCTTTCAAAATTAAAAGCAGCCTACAAACACTCAGAAGTCACTTTCCTTTTTCCTTTTTTGAAAGTTAAGCGCCTACAACTCACCTAGTCAGTAGCCAAGTCTAAAGATCACCACGGGCCCAGCTTTAACGAACCCAAGCTTTTGAATCAAACCTCCCTCTAACTTGGCAGTGACCCAATTAACATTCCCCCATTGGCAATTGGAATGACATTTGAACAAATGTCATGGGAGATAATCATGTGAGAAACAAGTAAATAATCTACAATATATGGCAGCATATAAGTGCTGGAATCTGACAGGGGTAGGTATTAAATATTCAACAGTTCAAAACATTAGATTATGGAGTTGGCATGATATTTGAATGAATTTAAGCAATGATACATTTTAAAACTAAAGTGAGGCAGGGAAAAAAATACTGCAGAAATTTTATTCAAAACAATCAAGAACATTTCACTATTGTTGTTGGGTTTTGAAAGAAGAAAAGGTTTAATAATACTTTGCCATCTTAGAGAAAATACTAAGACAGTACTAGAAGAATCCATGAAGAGTCCAACACAAAGATGTTTCCTGTATACGTGATGCATCTTTCAAAGTACCTGTCAAACAAAGTAATCAATAAAATAGTGAAGATCTCTCCAATATAGTGACATCCAGATTGCTGCCAGTTGATGGGAAAGTGACAAGATTTCAATGGTAACATGTGATCACTTAAAACCTAAGCACAATATCATGTAATGGCAATTATTGGGCCTATTGATGGGATTCATGGCAAAAGGGGGAGGGGGGGAGTGGAGTGGAGTGGAGTGGAGAGGAGGACAATAACCTTTTGATACAAATGGCCTTAATTACAGGACCACAATAACCAAATAAGGGTGCAACTTCACGATGCTAAAACCAAAATGCCCCCTTCACATCCCCCAACACCATGAGTTGCACACATTGATGTGGGGCCTTAGTATAGCTATTGGACCACACTGCAGTGACGTCTCATCATACCAAGATCATCATGCTCCTTGGCAAGCTTAGTGCACTATTTGAAAAAAAAAAATAATAATAATAAAATATATATATATATATAATAGTTTCAAGAAAGATCATGCCTTTATTTTCAGAAAAGTAATGTAAAAGCAGGGGCTCATCCACACATCCTACCACAAATATGAATTTTCTGAAGCCCAAGTGGGCCCCCTAGCTTGACAGCTTCATCATGTTATCATGCAATCTACTGCTGAGCCTCCAATACAGAAGAAATAGCAATTAAATAATAAACAACAATTGCTGCCTACTTATTGGAAGCAAAATTACCTTATATCAAGCTGTTCTGATTTCTGGACAGCTTCTTGGGCAGCTTTAACTGCTTGATTGGACATGCCAAGATGAGAACAGAAACGTCTCTGAAGATGAGACAGTTCACAAATTAGATGTCAATGACCAAAAACAAATTAATAAATTCCAACAATGTAAGAGGTGCAAATCAATAACATGGAGGACATGAAAAAAATGTCACAAATAGCGTGCACATGCATGTGTGTGTGTGTGTGAGAGAGAGAGAGAGAGAGTCATAGATATTATCAAAAGTTTTTCTTTTTTTTTGATGATCACGGAGTCCAGCCTCTTAGAGCACCCGACTAATCCTTGGGGCATGTGCAAGCCTCCCTACCAGATACTATCAAAAATTTAATGCACCACTTTATTCAGTTAATGTATTGCTTTATTCAACTCACCAGAAAATCGCCTGCATGTATGGTTCCCATCTCCATTGACTGTCCCATTTCAAGCTCCAATTGTTTCACAATGTACTCTTTTGCTCGACCAATTTCCTTTTTTGTGGCTCCATTAGCAACAGAGCAAATTTCTGTTGAAAATTCACATAATCAATGAAGCTTATCAACAACGGAAGTTTTTTTGGGAATGGTTATTGACCATGGGAGTTAAACTACAAATCATCCAATGTCAATTTTAAATGTACCTTTTACAGTGCGAGGCCGGTCTTCCTGCCGACAAGCAATGTACAAGCAAGCAGCATAAATTGCATCCTGATTTCTTCCCCTGATAGACTTCAGATCTTCAATCTTCTTATATATCTCATTGGCACGGTCCTTAATATCAAAGTTTAAAGGAACCATCATGACTGAAAACTCTAATAAGACCTTCCTATTAAGCAAGACCAAGCATGATAAATCCACGAATCACAGACAAAAAGCCCCAGCACAATCAGCAAGTGCTCACCATTGCAATTATAAAGGTTGCAAGTTCAAGTCACATTACTATTTCAGAAAAAATACAGTAGAAAAAAGGTATTTCCATTGAAGATCATTTGTCAAACATGCATGACCATGTCCTAAGAAAATAATACTCCTGATGATATGAGAAATAAAAGAAATGCATGCAAGTGTTTGTAATTTTAACTAGGATACAAAACCCACATAGTTATATGCACAATAGCAATGAGGGCCCACCTGAGACCACCTGAGACCAAGATGAGGGTGGGGACTGCAAAGTTTTGTGCATGAGTACTTGATAGGTTTCTTCACATATAGAGGTAGAAAAACCAGAGCATTAAATACTTGATGATGAGTGAAACTAGAATGGGTGTTCTCTTTTCACAAGGTTTTTTCACTTGGTAAGTTGGGTTCTCTCTGCCTTTGGATTTATCTTGACAAAGTTGAGAGGATTCGTCATGCTATCAATGTTTTTTATTTTAAGATTGCTTGGGTTCCTAGGTCAGCTAACTCAGCTGCAGATTCTTTTGCCAAGCAGGGAGTGTTGCTAGATGAGGAAGTTGTTAATAGATTGATATAATTTGGTTTTTAATTTGTAGGGTCCTTTTTGGACCTGTTTCTTTTTGCGACTAATAAAGTTAACTTTCAAAAAAAAAATCACAGCATTAAATACTTGATGATGAGTGAAACTAGAACGGGTTGTTCTCTTTTCACAAGGTTTTTTCACTTGGTAAGAGGTGGATGGGCCAGCAATTTGGATTTGCATGAACACCATTTTGGCCGTTGCAAAGAAGCAGTTTATGGTGGAGATGATCCATGTGACCTGAGAGAGAGAGATCTGCCATGCATTCCGCCTACTAAATAAAGGACACCACAAACTCATGCCCTGTCCAAACTAACCATTTTTACCTATCATAAAAGCGTGTGAGAACATGAGGCTGTTCTGAGTGATTTCAATTAAGCCAAAATCACTTGTGGATTCATGCATGCTTGATAATGTCCACCCAATTCCAGGAGGTGTGAGTGATGCTAGCTGTTTTCTATTTCACTTGATAGAGAGGAATAACGGGCTCCTTAGGGATGCCATGTCTTCAAAAATTCAAGGGAATTTCTGTGACAGATTTTCGACGTAGCTGGTCAGATAGTTTGAGTGCCTCTAAACAAAATGAAGGTAAAATGGCAGGATAGACTACCCTCCAGAAGGCAGATTAAAATTTAAGTCCTATATCAGATAAGCTGCCTAATTAGGGGCATAATAGTTGAGTGATTTGATAACTTTCAGGCCCAGCATTGGTGTTTAAACAAAGAAGCCGAAATTCAAGCTCTGCCAGTGTTTGCGAGAAGCTAGGTAAATTAGATGTAAGGAATACGTTAATATTTGGGGAAGGGCAGTGTTGACGGGTTTGGAGTTTATCGGCAATGCAATAGAACAAGTGAGGGCAGCTTCCTGTAGAAGATGATTGATTTTATTGTGGAAACTCAGGTGCTGAATTGCTGATTATGGAAGGACAATCTCAGTTATCACATTACATGATCCAGAAAGAAGCTAGCAAAAGAATTGCTTAGAAGACTATTTGTGAATGAGATGTCCATTTAGCCCTTAATCCATCTTTCTAGCCTTTTCTGATTTCTTCCTTCTGGTTAATAAATGCACTCTCTCTTCTCAATTGATAAATGGTACTGTTTAAAAAAGGAGCTTTTGGTAAAAAGAGCCATTTGTCCAAAATCATGGACACTTCAACCATATACAATATACTTAATTTTTTTAAAGCGGTAACAAGTTAAAATTTCATTAATAAACAGAAGAAAGTACAAGATCAAGAAAAACAAAGAAACCATACAACGGTTTAAGAGATGTAAACCATTTAGTGAAAGTAAAAACTATCAACAATGTGTCTAGAGAAAATGTCTCCAAAAGTACAAAAATCAATCCCACCCAACCCATAAATGCAGCATGGACTGAATCATAGGTAGAAGACGCCATGACGTGGTGAATCAATTCTGTATTTTGCTAAAAAAATCTGCAACTCCATTGGCCGATCTACTGATATGTGAGAAAGACACCTCTCGACCAATGAGTAAATCCTTTATCTCCCTAACAACTGTTGTTAATCTCCAAGGGGGTCGTTTCACTCCCGTTACCATTTAACTGCATTTGCCGAGTCACCTTCAATAAGCAGTTTTCCTCGCCCTAGGGAAGTCCATATATAATACACTTAAAGAAGAGATTTCAGGGGCATCTGTACAAACAATCTTGTACAATCTCCAATTTATGTATGTCAAGAAGCCTCCCTACCCACAAACATCGGGTAACTCTATGGGCAGTGGCTCTTTGGGGTGGAGCAGGAATCGAACTCAAGACTCCCGCTTCATGAGGTGGGTTCCTGGCCATCACTCCAACCCCTTTGGGGTATTAACATTTTGGCTTACACTACCTTTTATCTTACAAGAACCAAGAAACCAACTTAAACTATCACATGAAAATAATTAGTCAGAGAGAGATGCAAAAGACCTCTGACAAGTGACAACAAATAACTTTTAAAAGGTAACATGCTTATCTTAAAGGTGAGTTCAAGTCACAAAATTGCCTTCCAAAAAAAAAATTATTTCAAAGAAAAACAAATGATTCAAAACCAGAAACTTGGATAGGATAACTAATTAATACATAAGAATCATGTACCTTGATTGTAGCAACAAGGCCCAACCTGTGGAGAAAACACAAACGAGATCACCATATAAACAGTTAGTTATTTATTCAAGTACCAGTCCTTTCATGATAAGAAAAGATATTTCCTTACAATGGAAACTGTGCAGACTAATTCAAATCTTATTCAGTTAAATAGCATAAGATTTTAGGTGGGACTTTCAGTAAAGAAACCTAAATATTGAAGTCCAATAAAATTAACTTCAAAATAAAGTATACTCAGCAAATATTTTTCACAAACTCCTCTACAATTGAAAAATATAGGTTGCATAGGTTCTTCAACATGTAACCAAGTGATGGTTAAATAAGATAGCATCAAAAAATTATTTTCCCTGTGATTTTGAGGTAGAATATCTTACGAAGGAAAGAGAATAACAGTGTAAACCAATGATCACGTACCAATACGGTTTTGATAAGTGTAGCAGGAATGTAGCAATATCGTACCCATATTAATGTTTCCTTATTCATTGTCCTTTCTCTTCTATTGTTTGGAATTCTTTTTTGGATCAATGTTTCTCTTTTTGCTCAGTTATCTTCAACTTGGGACATTGCCTCAATTTCTCCAAAGTGCTCCTCTTTGTGGCACCTTGTTTTTTTTTGCCTCTATTTGGAACCTCTGGTGGGAACGTAATAATAGGGTATTCAGGAATTTCGTCGAGCTGAATTAGTCTATTTCTAGACGTGTATTTTCCAAGTGCGCTTATGGGCTTCTTCTCCCAAGGAATTCAAGAATACTTCTATGACCGACATCCTACAAGCCTGGAAAAAATGCATTGATCTTGCATAAGTTTCTGTATTAGTGTTGCTTTCTCCCAGTTGTTCCTATTTTCAGGTTCTCTTTGAGGGTGTATTGGGGTGCGGGGCTATTCTTTTTCTTGTTTTGATTGTGCTTTATTGTATTTGCACCTCTGGTGCTTCCTTTTCTTTTAATATAGTAACCATTTCGAAATATATATATATATACCCCAACCCTTCCACCAGCATTTCAACAATGATCAAATTCATGGTAACCTGTATCACTTGAATCAGTTCATACTAGTAATATGCTAGACAAACGGGAGACGAAAATCACGTCTACTCAAGACAACAAATTAGATGAGATCAATTAGACATGAAGCCATTCATTCCCAAATTCAAACAAACCAGTAGCTATTCTCAAGTTCGATATGAAGTTGGCTACAAGATCAAACTTCCTCATAAGAAATGACGGAAATGGATTAGCAGTCTCCATGATTATGCCAGATAAACAGTCTCAATTTTGAGACCCACAGATGGAGGAAAAAGATGGGTGTCCTTGGGGAAAGGAGGCGTATAAAATCCAGCATTATGATGTTTCAACAAGGAGCATCCATGGTGGCAGCGACATGACATGATTAGGGTTTGATTCACGTAGAAGGGATGAGGACTGGAAATGCAGCATGAATTACCCTGCTCAAGAAAAAAGGTTGGTCCAATCAGTTCCATGCGATCTCCCATCCATTTGATTGGGCAAAACTACAAATCCCCAGAGAGAGATTGGTAATAGAATCAGAGGACAAAATACTCTTTCCAGTTTAGTGTAAATTTATAAATTGGGAGAAAAATTGTCACAACCACCCATCAAATCACCTAAAGAAAAAGTTGTCCAATCTAAACATACCCCTAATTCAATGGTAAGAGATAATTACACAAAAGCAAGAGAAAATAGGGCAGAGGAAGAGTGGGAGGCACCAACCGGTCAGACATGGCGGCGATATTACGGAAGGCGAGGAGAAGGGAGCGGTCAGGATTGGAACCCCGATTTTGCCATCTCCCGAGGGACGCAGACAGGAAATCCGTCTGGCCGCCGTTGGGCTTTGATATGACCGTGGAGAGGCCACCATCGGCGAGGAGAGGATTGGAAGGGCCGCCGACACGGACAGGATCATTGTCACCGGTCTCATTGGCAAAAGTCCTCCACTCAGAAGTCTCATCCACAGAATGAGATTCCAGAACAAGACCACACTCGTAACACACAGTGTCACCGGCGGCGTGATCAAAGACCACCTCAGTGCTCTTCTTGCAATCTGGGCAGTAGCTCTCCGCCATCTATCTGATTCACTCCCCTTCCTTTCTCTTTACAACGATTGATTCCTTCCTTTAACAGCTCAAAACCCAACTCCAAAATGAAGGGCTCCTTACCTTTTTTCTCGTTTTGTTTTCCCTCTTTTGTTTGAAGAAGACTTGATCAGGCAACAATCAACTGGAGGTTGTGCTGCTCTTATTGTTGCCTTAGTTATTTCATGCTTCAACCGCTTTCCAATATACTCGAAGAGCAACTGGCCATATGGCCACCGTGCATGTCTAGTGTAGGAATGGCTAAACGTGGGTCCCACATTATTTGTGGCTAAATGGATGGCTAGTGATAGCAATCATATAGCCACCCATTCTCTCTCTCCTCTTGATATATATATATATATATATATATATATTATAGTTTTTGATTTTTTTGATTTTCTCTTTTTATTTATTTATTTGATTATTTTGGATTTTTTGTTTTGTTTTTAGTATAATTTGTATATTAGGGCAAATAATTTTTTTTTTTACTTTATTATTTTATTTTTTTATAAAAAAATAAAAAATAACTCTTTATCTTTTGATTTTTTTTTCCTTTACATTTGTAAACAAAATATATGAGAAACAAAAAATTAAAATTATTTTGTACAAAAAATTAAAATTATTCTGTAAAAAATTAAAATTATAGCTATTGAGAAACAAAAATATTAAAAATAATATTTTATTCATCGCAAACAATATGAAAAATTATATTTTTAAAAATATTTTCTTTAAATTTATTTAATTACTTGTGAGAAAATATATATGTTTTGTTAATTTATTTAATTACTTGTAAAAAAATATTTAATGTCTTTATATTTATTTATTTTTAAATTTGTTAAAAAAATGTACATAAAAAAATAATATTAAAATATTAAAAAGTAGTCATTCTACTTAACACTCTACCGTGTGACGAGGCTGGTTAAAAATTATAGCCAGTCATGTCATAAAAAAAATACTATTTAATTATATGACTGACTATATTTAGTGATATAGTCCAGCCATCCCACACCACTTTCCCTTATCTGGCTTTGGTTTTTTCCTTTCTTTACCGTCGGTAAATCGGCGGCGGATGAAGTGGAGTTGCGGAGACTGTAGAGAGACAGAGACTGGGCGTTGAATGTGGGCTGCGGGGATGTTGTTGGGCGTTGTCGACGGACAACGAAATGGAAAGAGAAATGTGAGTAGCTGAGAGACAGCGGCCTGTCCTTCCACTCACTTGTGGTCTGGAATCTGACGCGTGGATTCCCAGAGGAGCCCTTCTTCATGCAGGAGCTTTTGTAAGATCAAACATTAAAGTAGTAATGCAAGGGAAATGACAGGGCCAGCCCTTCTTCTACCAAGTGTAAAAAATGCTCTTAATATTTAAAGAACTATAAAACTAAAAACGCTTTTAGTGAACTAGCTTGCATGAACAAATTATAAATAGTACATAAACAAAAACAAATTATTAAATATATAAAAAACTTATAGGAAGTATAATGTTTTACTATTTTTTTCATTTTATTTTTATGACATGAGCCAATAAAGAAAGCAAGATACACTAAAGTCAATTATTCAATTACCAATTTCACAATGTTGATATAATTTCCTGCTTTCTAATTGGTCCTTTCGATTATGATTTCAGAGAGTGAATTTTTTGCTATTCAGCAATTGCAATTTCTCCAAATTCCATCTAGAACATTTCTTGCTCCCCACTCTCAGCAGTGCAGAAAAACATCCACGGATCTGGTCTTCCCCCCTGCTCCACTTTCCTAGATTTTTGTTGCTGCTTTGGTGATTGGATTCCTTAAAGACCCATTCAGGTACAAGAAGTTGGAACAAGAATCAAAATGCAGACTTCAAGTATTTCTGAACTGCAATTTCCTGCTGTCCAACTGGCCCCGACTGTTTCTGATTTCATAAATGAGCTTTCTGCTATTCAGCAACTGCAATCTCTTCTCCAGATTTCTGAATGCAGCAGCTTGTACATTTTGCTTGGTCTGCACTGTTGCACTTGCAGCAGCTTCATCTTCGATCTTTTTTACTCTAGAGCATTTCCTTCACTTCCTGTTCCCCCATTGTCAACAATGCAGAGGACATCCAGGCATCTGAACTTCGCCCTTGTTGGATTTTCCTCCACATTTTTGCTGCACTGTCAACAATGCATTCTCTATCTTTTGCTTTCAATAATATTCTGGTTTTCAGATTGAAGAAATCATATACGCCCTTCCCCGTTGCTTTCCATGTTCTGCTTCCGCCGGTATTCCTGCTGCTAGGGAAAAACTCTGCAATACAGGTGCTTCAAAAACTTCCCAGATCTGCTGCGAAAGCCAAAGCTGATTAAGAACTCATCCATCCATGCATGCCTCTGGTCTCAAATAAGAGAGACAATAGAAGAAAACCATAGCCCAAGTCAAGCAAGGGTCTATTGGTCCCTCGGGTTGCACATAAATGTTTTCCTGCTGGGAACTCAGAATGTTAGAATGAATTGAGGACCTTGAGAACTGCTGCAATGGAGATTCTGTCTTTCCGATGGCTACAGAAGATACAACATGATGAGGGCATTCAAACTTGAAATGTTGAATATTAAGGAGGAGAGCCCAAGATCATGCAGACTGAATAGAGGCCAGAAAAACATTCCTTTCTTGCTTCAAAAATGTATAATTCTGACTGGTTTTTTGTTACTATCAAATAAATCTTAATAGATCATTCATTGAATAATTATAATTATGATTTGATTAATATTTTCTACATAAAAATATAAATAAGCTGTCTA
The DNA here is from genome assembly GCA_022113865.1 of Chimonanthus praecox. NCBI lineage: Eukaryota > Viridiplantae > Streptophyta > Magnoliopsida > Laurales > Calycanthaceae > Chimonanthus > Chimonanthus praecox. The sequence goes on along the minus strand of CM039091.1, from coordinate 58,015,810 downwards.
AAATGACTAAATAAACACAAGGACAAGGTATTTTAAGACAGATTTAGTCATTTAACAAAAATTTGTCAGCTCTTATCATGTCATTATTGGTAGAATAGATTTTGCACAACACACTAACACCCATAGAATAGGTTATATTTACAATTCAATAAAGTAGTTACAATCTAAATTCAAATACAACATTTGCTTTAATTAAATCTAAACTAATAACTAAACTTAACCTTATTCTAATAATCTAAATCTTAAACTAACATCAATACACTAATACATCCTCTCGAGCTTATAGGCTAGTGAAGTATATGGAGCTCATTCTGTAGAAGTTGAAATCGAGTTGAGAAGACATCGGCTACAATAGGCAAAGAAGATAGAGAAGAAAGCAAATGAGGGTTGCAAGTCTTGTGGAGAGAAAGAGAAAAGATAAACAGTGAAATTTCAGTATGTCATGTGTGAGAGATGATCAAATTTTGGCCTTGATAACACTCAAACTCTGCGAATGTGCAAGAGAATAATACTTGACTTTGATACCATAATGAAATTGATTTACGTTGAGTATCCTGCGATTTTTCACACGTAGATTAAAACAAAAAACAAAAAAACCTCTAACAAAAAAAACTCTGATACCACGATGAAATTGATTTTTGCACAACATAGTAATACCCATTCAGATAGTAATACCCATTCAGATGGGTTATATTTATAATTCATTAAAACAATTACAAATTGAATCCAAATACAACAATTGCTTTAATTAAATTTAACTAACAACACAGATGGTTTGTGGGGATTGTACATTGAACCAAACAAGAGACTTGTAAAATTGATTGTGAAATTTGTGAAAAGATTTAAAAAAATTCATGTATGCAGTAACATCAACATGCTTAGAAAAACCTTTTTAGCACTTGGATCATATAAAATTTGGAATGTTAACAAGTAAAGCAAAAACTGATTTGTGATGTCAATTGTAGAAAAATATGTAAATTCCTGTGTGGGTTTTCCAAAGTGTTTGATAAATTGAATTTAATACTCACTCCGTCCCATTTTAGTTGTCTCATTTGAAATATTTGTATTTTCTAAGAAACTCTTTATATAAGGCTAGCACTACATGTGATCTCATTCATTTTCAACACATTTTATAATACTCTAATATAAATGAGACAACTATTTTGACACAATTCTAAAATTCATATAAGACAGTTAATTTGAGACAGAGAGAGTATATTAGATGAAACAATTAAATTAGGAGATCCAAGAGTTGATCATTAGAAACCTTTTAAGTAAACAACTACTCTCTTAACCCACTGTACAATAGAATTATCTCGTCTATTTTTTTTCAAGATTCTTTTAAAGCCTATCTTGTTTAGTAATCATTGTTCTCGAGAAAATTATAAAAGAATACCACAAAAAAGGATGATTTTTTAAAAATTAATTATCTTGTATCAAAATCAAAATTCGTTTTTTTTTTCTATTTTTATCTTTATATCTTTATTTCTATAAAGTTATTATATATATTTTAAAAATATGAATTAAAAAGAAATATAATACTAGATTACGCATTGAGTTGAATCAATTCATAGTTTAAGAGTTAAAAAAAAGTTAAATATATTTGTAATACTCTGTCCCAAGAAGTCCCACATTACTAATGGCATTGAAAATTCCTTGGTATATAAGTAGTAGCATTTCTTCTTCTACCATAAGGCTTTTTGGGAGCAACAGTGGGTTGATTCGACAAAACAAAGCCGTGCAAGTCCATGTGTAGGTCTAAAGTGAAAAATATTGTGCTAGCGGGAAGTTTTATTTAATCAAACTGAAAAACTTATTTAAATTATTCAATTTAATAAGATTTAAAGTCAAACTTCACTTCGAATTTTCAAGCTATCATCAATCATTTAATTGTGCAGAAATAAAGATACTTATTTAAAAATGTAAATTTAAATCAATTAATTATTGAATCCATGTTTATTTTTATTAAAATAATGGTAATTGTTCCGGGAAAACTCAGTTAGTTGACCCAAATAAAGTAATGTCGGGTCAAGATCGATCCAACCCGAATCCGAGCTAAAGCCACCGCTCCTCATCTCTGGTTTTTGACTGACGGAGTCTTCTCGCCATCTTTCCTTCTTCCATGGAGCCTCCAAATTTCCTCTTCCCTCCGTGTACTAATCCGACCTTCTTCATCTTCTTCGTCTTCTTCTTCTTCTTCTTCTATAATACCGTCTACCCCTCCTCTTCCTCCCTCCACTCTTCTCCGTCCTTCCTCTTCGTCTTCTCTTCCTCCTCTTAATCCCACCTATTCCTCCTCCACCACCACCACCACCGCCACCGCCTCCACCTCCTCCTCCTTATCTTCTTCTTTGTCACATTCTCAGACTCCTCCCTCATTAGAAGGCGTAGTCGTGGTAGGACTCATTGGCAGGAGATCCGACGACGTCTCCTTCCTAATCAATCGCATTCTCGATGCCAATATTTTCGGCTCTGGAAATCTGGACAGGAATCTCCATCCCCATCTCGACAGCGAGGCAAAAAAGTCCTGGTTTCGCAATCGGAGAATCAGCTACTTCTACGATGAGGAGAAAGGGATCGTCTTTTTGCAGTTCACCTCTCCTCGTTCCCCTCTTTTGGACCACTCTTCGTCGTCGTCGTCGTTCAATGGCACAACAGATGCTGGGTTGGATTCGATTTTGGAAGAGGAGGACTCCAGTGATCTCCGAGGATTGCTTCTAATGTTTTCCGTGAGTTATTTTGTTTTACGGTAACATTTTGCGTTGTAATTTATCCGCTCTCTATCTCATTTGTAATTTTTGATAGTTTGTGTGTGTAGTATGTTCTGAGTTAGGTGGTCTACTATCCATTGATGAAGTAAGCATGCTTCAGCTTGAGACCCAAAACCACCATGATTTTAGAATTCCAACCATATATATATATATATATATATTTGTTGGTATCAACTGACTGTAGTTGCAAGATTTCAGCTCAGTTCGATTTGTCTGTTTTCTCAGCGAACCCAATTCCCACAGTTTGGTTTACTGCTATTTTGTTCATTTACTGGATCTCAACCCACTTCTGTGAACCCAAGTTGACATTAGGAACAGTACACCCCAATCTAGAATTCATACAGATACATCCCAATCATGGGAGAAAGTGGAAATAAGAAGCATTTATGTGATTGATGCACAGGAAAAGAAAATCATTCCCATTTGAAGTTCATCAGCATTTAAGAGGCGACATTTTTTGTCTCAATTTAGGGGTGCATATCATTGCCATGGGTGTCAAACCTCGAGTTTAACTGGGGGAGCGGGTGGGGGTTAAGTTTATTTGGTATTTTGGATTGGTCATAGGTAGGTCATGTTTTACAATATAAAATAAATAAGAAAATTGTGTTTACCATAAACCCCATTTCTGTGTTTATTGGGGTTCTGTATTTGCTTGTCTTTTGTTCAGATCTTTATATACTTTCATATGGTATCACAAACTCTTGAGTTTTGCAAGATTTAGGTACAGGTGAATCACAAACTTCCATGAGTTACAATAATAGAATGGTTTACTGTGGTGAACTAGGAGCATTTTGTTTTGTGAATCTAGGATTGCTAATTCATGAACCGAATTTGCTTTTTCTCCGAAGACAAGATAATTTATCTTACAGATGGCGGAGGCTAGAAGGGGAGACCTTCTAAAAGAGTTTGATTTAGGTTGATTGCTCATTTGTTTGCATAATTTTTAAATATCTCCTATAGCTTTAATCCTCCTGTTTCCATTCTTTGGGATGCTTCATATATTCAAATGGTCTGGTTAACTGAGCAATCTGAATCTCACTTATTAAGACCTAGTTTAGTTAAGCTGCCCAGGAATGGGTGTGTTTGTCTAAATCAAACGGGAATGAGGTGTCTGATTTGGGAAAACCCAAAACATAGGATTTATGGATTTGGCATAATATATGGATAAATCTAAATAGAATATTTGTTTAAAAATAAAAATAACATGGAAAATCTGACACACACTTGAAGAGTATGAAGAATTCGTGAAGAATCCAAATCAAAACATCACTGACATGGGAGAAGGCATGTGTAAAACAAAATGAATGAGAATTTTCACAGAAAAAAAAATGAATGAGGTGGCCATCAATATGAATAAGAGCAGCTTTGTACATGAACATGAAAGTTTGCCAAAAGTTACAAAACCAGAAAGAGATAGAAAGAAAAGAGAAAAAAATTAGAGCTATCTTGGTTTCTTAATTTTGACAAATATTAAATCACCAGTGGTTTTGAAAGCCTAAAGTGAATAATTCTATGCTGCAGGTTTGCCATGTAGTCATATACCTAAACGAAGGATCCCATTTTGATACCAAGATCTTGAAGAAGTTTCGAATGCTACAAGCTGCAAAACATTCCTTGGTTCCATATGTCAAATCCCACATTGCATCAACGTTGACCTCAAAGGCTTCTTCTCACTCAACTGTGCAGACGACCTCATCCAACATTTCTCCTATTAGAGGTGGGGCCATCATGAATCGCCATTCTTCAGCTATCTCACTTATGTCAGGTTCAGGTTCTTATCCCTCTTTGTTTCCTGGACAGTGTACACCTGTGATTCTTTTTGTTTTTCATGATGAGTTCTTGGATAGCCCAGTCCCTGTGTCCCCTATGGAGGATATGGTAGATGGTTCTTCAATGAGTCAGTCTTCTTGTTTGAGTGGCATTCTTCGTCCGAGCATGCCTCCTACAAAAGGTTCCAGTTCTGTTGTAATGTTATCACGCCCCATGAGTAAAACTGAAGGAAGCTTCCGGAAGAAATTGCAGTCATCTCTTGAAGCACAAATACGGTTTTTGATTAAAAAGTGCCGTACACTAGCAGGCACAGAAGCCAATCACCCGGTGTCAAGAGGTGTTGTCAACGTTAGTTCGTCACCTTTGTTTTCCCTTGACGCTTCAAGGGCTGTCACTTTGTTAGACAAGACAACAAACCATGGAGCTGAATCTTTGGATTTTGTCATGGGCATTGTCGAAGAGGTTCTAAATGCAAATGTGACCTCACATGTTCTTCTTGAAAACCATAGTCAGAGTGCACAGAAGGAGGATATTCAATCTATAAAGGAGTTTATTCACAGGCAATCTGACACGCTAAGAGGGAGAGGGGGACTAGCAGCTAACGCTAACAGTGGTTCAGCTGCTGGTGTTGGTATGGTAGCTGTTGCCGCCGCCGCTGCAGCAGCTTCAGCTGCATCTGGGAAGCCGTTTGGCACACCTCCTGAACTCCCTACTTTCGAAAATTGGTTATCTTGCAGTCAACTTATTCTTGATGTACTGCTTTCTGCAAAACGTGGATTTGTGGACCAAAATGGTATCAGTGGAAAAACATCTCTTCGACGAAATGCTACTGCTACAGAGTCTGATCCTTTGACTAGAACAGATGCCATACAAGCTGCTATTTCCTGGTTGGAAAGTGGTAGAGGCTTGAACATGAAATTTTCAACATCATGGTGTCAAAGAACCTTGCCAGCTGCCAAGGAGATATATTTGAAAGATTTACCTCCCTGTTATCCAACTAGCCAGCATGAGGCACAATTGGCAAAGGCTTTGAGGTCTTTCAAATCAATGGCCAAAGGTCCAGCTTTGCAAATGTTTGCAGAAAAATTGGAAGATGAATGCACATCAATTTGGAAATCTGGCAGGCAACTTTGTGATGCTGTTAGTTTGACAGGGAAACCATGTGTACATCAGAGGCACAGTGTAGAAAGAAGTCACTCAATCCCTGAAACTGATGTTAAGCCACATTCCAGCGGATATGTTTTCCTTCATGCTTGTGCTTGTGGTCGTTCCAGGCAACTTCGAGATGACCCTTTTGATTTTGACAGTGCCAACATTAAATTTAATTGTTTTCCAAACTGTGAAAATCTCCTTCCATCACTCCAACTGCCAAAATTCAACAATGCAGAACATCTCATGTCTTCCTCATGGAGTTTGGTTCGTGTGGGAGGTGCAAGGTATTATGAGCCTACCAAAGGCTTGCTTCAGAGTGGATTTTGCAGTAATGAGAAATTTTTGCTGAAGTGGACAATTTTACTAGAGAAATGTAGAGGAACAGATGATTTACCTGTTAGTCTGACCCACAAAAGATTCATAGGAAGGTCAACTGAGCCCAAAGTTGTGTCTGTCACTGACGAAGAGATTAAAAAAACTGTTTCTTCCCAGATGTTTTCTGCTGTAGTTCAAACTGGAGGGCTACAAAATCAGAGAAGTCCATCCACAAATGTTTCTTCTAATGATGCAAAGATCAGTTTTGGGACGGGTCTTGGACACCTTGCACTGAGAAAACCTTTTGCTGAGGTTGTCGCCGGAACAGTTGCTTCAGATTCAGCATTCCCTCCTCTTCAGCAGAGAAAACAGTCAACATCAGGTTTGGAAAAGGTTATTAAACAAAGGGTTGGAAGAGATCAAATTGAAGATCAAATGAACGTACCTGGTGATTATCAAGGGTCTTCAAAATATGCTAATGTTTCTGTCAGGAGAATTCACATATCAAGGGGACTAATAGCAACACAGATGTTGATCCATTTCTCCGGATAGGAAGCAATGTGGTGCCTGTGAATGTGAATCCCTGTGGTGATATAAAACCTGATACCTCTTTGAAGCATGTTGTAGTCTATTTTGGATTTGAGCATGAGTGTTCTTCTGGGCATCGTTTTCTACTGTCACCAAAGCATCTTAATGAACTTGGATCTTTTTATTCTTCGTCTGAAGAATCTAATAGTCATTCTTCTGCAGAAAGTTCTGACGCAAAGGTTGAAAACTCATTAAACCTCCATAAGAATGGTTTTCATGGAAAGGTTCATCTTAGTTCAAGTGGAGCCAGAACTTCTGTATTAAATAAGGTGAGAGCAGCAAATAAGTCTGATGAGAGAGTGGCTAATAGGAGGCAGCATCGTGATGGACCCACACCATTCTACTTATCTGGGAAAGAAGATAACCAATTTACCTCTGGTTCTTCAGTGCACTCAAAATATGTAAAAGATTGTGAAGGGAGCCTTCATTGTGCTACACTTGCTGATGATGAATGTGCATTTCCCCTTTTGAATAGGAATATACCCATATATATGAATTGTCCATACTGTATGGTCTCTAAGAAGAAGGACAAGATAAAATTTGCGAGCACGGTATCACAGCTTCAGCGCATTTTTCTGGTACAACATTATTACTTTCACCATTAGTGTTGCCATTGCTATTACTGTTATCACTGCATTGTTATTTTTTTTGTTGTTATTAATATCACTATTGTATTACTACTATTGCATTTGTGTGGTTGCAATTATATTTTATGATTAGATTTTATCTATTGATAAGCTGCTACGCTGTTAATTATCATCATCATCATCATCATCATTATTATCATATAAGTCATTTATCCCATTAATCTGTGATTGGCCTTTATATTTGGATCGAGTAAATTATTTCCATGGGTTAGCTGTCTATCTGATGCCCATGGGACTTGAACCTACAACTTCTAGGCTGCGACCATGATCTTTAATGGATCGTCATCAACATCAATAGCTATTTTCCCATCTATCTGAGGTCAGCTTATTGAGTCATACTTTTCCATTTTACCCTATCAAAAACCATATCAATACTTTTCAAAAAGAAGAAAAAAAAACATATCAATAGTGACTTTCAATCCAAGTCTTTGAAGGTCTATTCCTTCCGCCAGACCCTACACCTACTGTTTATAAATTCTCTATGCTATTTCCAATTCATATACGAAAATGCACAAACCATCTTAGATACCCTTCCCTCACTTATTTATTGGGCTCATATTTAAGGTTCTTGTAAGGCATTGATTTCTAATTCTGTTTTCTAGCTAAAACCCTCTCTATTCCTCTCCATAAGTTCTTATGTTCTTGATCCCATGACACATGATATTCTGATTTTCCATTTCAGGATTTATGTTCTCACGAGTCTAGTATCATTGTTAAGCTTTGTCCTATAAACTGATATAGGTTGCTACCTATTGATCATATCATAGGACCTCATTTGCTATTTTTAGGGCATCTCATTTACTATTTTGCCTGTAAAGTTTGATTACAAATGGAAAATCTATCATTGAGGACCCTATTGTGTCAATGCTCCGTGAACGTTTGGAGGCTATAGACAGTCCCAGTTGACACAAGAATAAGAGGTTTTCCAATTGATTTCTTTCAGATACAAGCTCGAATATTATATGGCCATGGTCCATTGGTGGAAGCCAATTACTTGGCATGATTATCGTATGTATGGAATTCTAGTAGATCTATCGTGATGCGAAGTTGGTTTACTTTACATATATTTGATTGGTCTAATCTTTCAAAAAAAAGAAGAAGAAAAAGACCAGTTTAAATTAGATTATTTTATGGCTTTAGTTATTTGTATGATGGCTCAGAACGCGTGGCCCCTTTTATTGGTTTTGAGAACTTTATATGCAGCAAGAAAAAGTTGCATGACAAAATTTGGTTGGTTTATTGAAAATTTGTCTTGTGGGTTTTTGAGTTCTTTTTTTTTTTTGAAACATTAACTAATAGATTCCATTAAAATAAAAATAGTAGTACATACGAAGAGATTGAGTATAGGAGATATATACTCAAAGCAAGGAGGAAATACAATAAGGAGTTTTTTGAATTCTTTTTGAAACTCTGTAGAGAAAACTATATGGGTGCTGTTTGAGCAAGGGTTTTTGTCTCCAGTTTGGACGTGTAACTCTAGGTACTAAACTGGTTGTTTTAATGTTTTGGATTCTTTCATTTAATACTTGCTGTTGACATAAAGTTTTTGTGGATTTTCATTTGATCTTGTGGAATGTTTGTGAACTCAACACCTTAAAAAAAAGGAAAAAACGTTTATGTGGATGCAAAATCTGTGATTTTTTTGTTTGCCCCTTTAATAAAATCATTTACATTCTAAGAAAGGTGAATTTTAATCTTCAATGATTTTTTAATTGCAAGGACACTAATTTCAAGGTCATGGGAAGCTCATGTTGGAAAGTGATTTAGTCAATGTTGTCAGTTGGTTTTTAGGGAAAAAGAAACTTACATGGCAACTCATCCCTTTGTTTAGAGAGATCAATTCACGTTGCGACTCATTGGATAAATGTTTTGTGCATGTTCATAATTAGCCAATAGAGTGGTTGATTTCTTGGCTAAGCATTGTGTCTCTAGATCGGATTTGTATTTTGATGTTTCTGTTTTTTAAATTCTTTGTTTTACATGTATTTCTTGTGGCCATCTTGGTCGTGTTTCTTTTGGTTGTCATTTTTTTTAGAGGATCAGTACGCATCTCTTATGTTGGACCTTTTGCTCCTTCTAATGAATTCTTTTGTGAATCTTTCTAAAAAAAGAAAAAACCCTTGGTCATTCTCTCCCTTGTATTTTATATTTATCCATCAATGAAGTTTCATCATTTCCTTTAAAAAAAAAAAAGGAAAAAAGTAGAACCTTTTTCTTATGATCAATAACGTCAAGAAGTAAAAGATAAATTTGACCATGATGAACAGGTGCCCCTTATGCTTGGGGAATACTGAAACTGTAGATCCTTTCTTTGTTAGATGCTAGAGCTCAAGAGGTGTGGCTTGCTGTCTATCACGGTTCACCATTTTTCAAGTGTTCTCAGGATGTTTTCTTGGTCATTTTTTTCAGGCCATGAATTTTGAGGTTGGTAGTGGTAGAATTCATTGGGTTAATATCTCTTTTTTTTTTTTTTAAAAAAAAAGCTTTGGTTTAATATATATGGGGGTACTTTTGTTGCTTTGAAGAAGTAATCACCATTACTTTTGGAATGAGAAAAAAAATAGGGATGCTAATGGGTATATTCACCATTAGGATGTACCTTAGTCAATCAATTGCAAGGAGTTAAAGCCATTGTTGGTTAGTTTGCTTGTAGATGCTAGCCATTTGGGATCAACGATGTTCCTTATCTGATGTAGGCCTAGGGTCGAGTTTTGTAGATTTGCTGGTAGGTCGCAATTTCAGAGTGCAAGATGGTTCAGATCTATGGCGTCTGAGAGTCCACGCAGCCAATCGCGGTTCGTGAAAGGATTCTGCCCTGGTTAGGGATTGCTGAACAATACCCGAACCAAAAAAAAATTACACGAGTCCGGTAATTCATTTAGACTTATGGAATTTGGATTAAGCGCTCTTTTATTTCAATTAGTGACCCGAACCAAAAAAATAAACACGAGTTCGGTAATTCAATTAGACTTATGGAATTTGGATTAAGCGCTTTTTTAATTCAATTAGTGAAATGTCGCGGAAGCTGGAATTAAAAGAAAAAAAGATGAAATTCGATTAAGCCACTTAATCTAACAACCATTAAACTAAATTGAATTATAATCGCCAAGACTTATTTGAAAAGTTGGGTTTACCCTCCTGAGGTTTTGGCTTGCACCAAGGGCCATGGCCCGGTGTGCTTTCGCACAAAACTCCAAGAGTTGTCTTCAAAAAAAAATTGGCCATGGAATGGTCTTTAAATAATTTACAATGTGTCCAATCTTTCCCAAATTGTGAAATTCATCCCAAGCTATGATGAATTTCGTTCCTTCCTAATCTAACTTATAAAAATTGCAATTTCCTAAGTCTATCCTCCAACCATACTCACACACCAATATGGAGGAAAAATAGGAAAAAACGATAGAATGGGATTTGCACACGGTTATGCATGTAATTTCCATCCTACAAAACACGTTTAGGTGGAGAAAATATAGCCCAAGAACGGTGGAGAGCTGTGGAGAATTTTGGGAGAGAAAAATTAGGATTTGGGCATTGGAAATGGGTTTGGGTAAGACTTAGTTAGGCCCACAATTGGGTATGGAAATGGGCTCTGAAGATGTGGGCCAAAACCCAAGTCCATCAAAATGAAGAGCTAATTAAACATGGTCTAATTACTTTGGTCTCTGTCAATTTTATCCATGAAGTCCAATGCATCTTGCTCAATCAAGTATGGTCCATGTTGTCTGCATCATTATCTAATGATGGCTTCTTGTAGATAGAAGGACCCTCCACTAGATTTTGTCAAGCTTAGTTTCGATGGTATTGTATGGGGTAATCCATTGCTTCCATGGTGGGCATATTCTGTGATGTAGGGTCTGTTCTGCAACTTATGGAAGAGTTTGATCATTGCTTTCTGGAACTTGGACTGTCTTGGCAATTGACGTTGAGGCATTGGCTCTGCTGTGTTGATTGTGTGAAGCATCCGGTATAAAACTTAGTCCTCATATTATGGAGGTGTCAATATGGTCTTGAAAATCATGAATTATGTTTGTGGCTTAGGTGCACTTTTATCAACATGGGCTTCATAGTCTATCACAACTTGCTTTTTAATCAAATAGTGGATGTTGATTGGATGCGTCAAACTGGGCCACTTGACAATTCACAATCGGTAAAGGGTGTATATAGAGGTTTTGGTCAGTTAAGATGGGCCTACTGCCAGAATTTTTGAAAGGGGTGTACCTTTTTAATAACACTCACAATTTTTATATAATCTTTTTCGTGTTTATGTGCGTGTGCATGCACTCCTCCCCAAGTAAAGTTTCTGCACACACATGCTTGCACTCCTTTACTCAGAAGTTCTCTCCGAACGTGAGCGCACACGCAAGGGTACAGATTTTCTCTTGCACTCTGCACAGAAAAGCTCCATCCGTAGTCCAACAAACGGGACCTATTTGAAGGCTACTTTTGGGTCAAAAACTTGCACACTAGATTATATGAGATCTGTGACTAAAGAGATAATTATATATGAAGCTTAAAACATGCTGCATCTAAACCATTTGCAGATAGGCTTTTGGGGCCCACCTATATATTTTTGAGATGTGGTAATTTATCTAAATCCTTTAGCCTTGGTCAAAACTTGTATTTGGTGCTTAATGTTTTGTTGATAAGTAGGTAGGAAATGGTACACCATTGTTGGTAAATAATGTTGGTATTTCTAGTCATGTTAATGTGATATTGATTTTTTTGTTCATGAAGCACCGTTTAATGCCACATTCTTCTGCGTAGGTGACACCTCCATTTCCAGTTGTTATAGCAGCGTGCCCCATTGTGCAATTTGAGGTATGTCAGTAATTGCGTGATAACTTTTGATATGCATGTGAACCCACATTACCTTTAAAAAAAATTCATTCATGTAGTTAAAACCTTTAGTACTTTTTTTTGAACGGTTACAAAGATAAAATTTGATTAAAAACCCAAAGAAACATTATAAATACAACAAGGAGTCAAAGAGACTTAAACCCGAGAAAGAAAAAAAGAAAAACAGGCAAAAGGAAAGAAATACTAAACTACTGTTCATAAGACAAAGAGACCCCAACATGTAGGCCCAAGGTTCATCCCAAGCCTCCTCCCCACATGATTACGTGGAACAGGCCATTAATCGTCGAGTTAACTCCCATCTTCGTGAGGAAATCTGCTACTCCGAAGGAGACCTCATGACTTGAACATCGGTTCTTTATTTCTCTTACTACTGTGACCAACCTCCAAGGAGGTCTCTTCTTCCCCTTAGCCCATTTGATTGACTTCATGGAGTCCCCTTCTATGATTACCTTCCCCTGACCAAAAGACTTCCACAATGTCAAAGCTCTCTTGATAGCTAAGAGCTCAGTCTCATTAGAGTCTCTCATTCCCACCGACTCTAAGAAGATCATGGAGGAAATACCACTAGAGTTACGTAGAACCTCACTTATTCCAGCTAGTTTCGGTTTTCCTTTAGCGGCACATCGACATTGATTTTCAATACTCCTGGTGGAGGGCGGGACCAAGTCTCCCAGATATTAGACCTTCTAGGAAAACTACTCATGCATCCTTTCCATGAAGAGAAGAAATCCATAATAATCTTGGAACCAAATGAACTAGAACTTCTCAACGAATGTCCCGATGGTGTTGGGATCAACGGTCAGATCAGTCCAATCCATTTAATGAATGACGCAGATGATGTAAATGGATGGATTGAGCCAAATCTTCAAATCTCTGCTTGATCAACATACAATCTAGGCTATCCATGACTAGATCTGTCTCTATCTGTAATTGTATATATTATAAATATGCACAAAATCATCATCCAACCATGTTGAGGAAAAATCTAGATTTTGATTCATCTTTCTTTGATGGCATCCCATGATGTCCTCATCACGAACTCTGCCCATCATTGAATGGAGAAGCTTTGCCACCACTCCTTAATCTTTTCTATGAATTTGGGATCCTCCAACCATATATAATTTTAGTACATAAATCATGCATAATTCTTCCTTTCCCCATTTTCATTGAATGGAGTGCTAAAGTATTTCTCATGTCAATGTCACTATCAAGTTATAAAAAATAGTTAATATCTGCTTAAGTATTATGTGTGTGCAATTTTTAATAACATTGCAGTTCTTCCGTTGTTTGGTTCAAAAATCTTTCTTTTATCATTCCAAAATAAATAAAAAGAGGCTCTCTTGATTATCATTTTCATGAGAACCCATAATGCAAAATGTTAATTGCCATAAACTGTTAGAGTAAATTTTTCGATATCTATTAAAAGGTTTGCTACTTGTAATTTTCATTTTGTAGGTTTCATGCCTGCCACCATTAGTTCCAGACCGTGAGCGGCAATCACAGTTCAGCCTTGGCTGTCATGTAATCTTACCGCCTGAGAGCTTTGTATCTCTTAGGCTTCCATTTATATATGGTGTGCAATTGGAAGATAGAACTTTGCAGCCACTTCACCACCTTGAACATCAACCACAACTTACTGCCTGGATTACAAAAGGCACAACATTGCAGATTGTATCCAAGGGAAACATTGATGATGAAGAATTTCATGTGTAGATGAAACATCTGAACCATTGAACTGTGCTCCTTAATTTGATTGTGAGGCAGCATCGACAAAATATTGATATATCCATCATCCTCAAGTAAGTGTTGAAGTTATCTCCATTTGACCATTTTTTTATTTTAATACCATTCTTTTTGTGATGAAAATGTTCCGAATTCCACTCTGTTGTTGCATAAATGACAATATAAAATAATGAGCTAAAGCACATTAAGCAAGTGGTCATTGTTGCAAACATTAAGTTTGTGGGTCCTAATCATGTTTCTATCTGAAAAAATGGCAATGTGCATGATCATTTGGATTTTCAATTTATCATGTGATCATCATCATCATCATCATCATCATCATTATTATTGAAGCAATTGTCCTATATATAGCATCTTTAGAAAAAAATTGCCTTCAGTCACTGGTCCTACATGTGTGGATGCTAGTCTATTGTATGTTGATTTTTTTACTTAAAGAAATGCATTTTTTTGAGCAGTAACAAAAATAATTTCATTAAAATAAGCGTAAAGGTACATAGAAGTATAAAAGGGAAAAACATGGGTTCAGGAGATGTGAAGTGTGAACCCATGTGACAATTATCCTTCAAAGTGCTCTCCATATTTGAAATCTGACAATTCATGGTTTTCTTGTACATTAGTATTTCATGGAACTTACTGTCTTTATTGGTTGTAATACATGGGATTTCTTGTGTACATCTTAAAGTATCACATCAAAATGTACTTTTACTGATTGAATTTCAAAATAACTTATCTAAGCGGCTCTCTATCTTGACAAATATCTGAAAAAGCTGAAAATGTTTTAAGCCATGATGTTTAGGAGAAGCCCTTGTTATACATTTAAGTATTTCTACTGTTCAAAGTGGAAGATAAAGCAGTATTTCTTTTTCTTTCAAAAGGTGACACTTTATTGCTAAAGAACAAGAATACAACACCAGCAAAGTCAACTGACCAGAAAAAGCCTCGATTACAACGCTAAGCAAAACAGGAAAAATAATCCCAAAAAAGGGAGACAAACCCAATGGACCGAAACAGAACCAGAACGAGTCAGATACATCCTGCTGACCTCCCATGAAGAAAACAACTGCCTCACAACCACCTGATCTGAATCCACCGCTTCTTTAGTGAGCACATCGGCCAAGAATTAGCAGATAACATCACATGAACCACCTCAAATTTCTTTCTTTTTAGATTGATCTGATCTCCTCTGAGATCATAGTCAGCTACATATTCTAACATCTGCCACTCCCGTGCAGCTAAGCAAGCAACTGTGCATCGGGATTTCCGGCTCAAAGCATCTGCTACAACATTTGCCTTTCCGGGATGATAGGAGAGTTTGAAATCATAATCGCCCAAATATTTCATCCATCTCCTCTGTCTCATATTCAAATCTTTCTGAGTAAACATATACTTGAGACTACGGTGGTCTGAAAATACCTCAAATCGCTCTCCATACAGATAGTGCCTCCAGATCTTAAGTGCAAAAACCACAGCTGCTAACTCGAGATCATGGGTCGGATAATTCTGTTCATGCACCTTTAACTGTCTAGACCCATAGGCAACCACTCTACCACCATGCATCAAAGCACAGCCGAGACCATATCTCCAGGGATAGATGGCTCCCTTGGTCCATTGCATTACAACGACGGAGTCCTCCTCAACCATGTCGCAGCTCACTCCAATTTTTCCAGCTCCTTAAGACCAAACCAGTTGTGTAAGCTCTGCCTCTTTAGACTGACACCCCTGCAAAGGGCCAGCAGATGACAGGATCTCCTTGGCAACTGTGTTTATGAGTACACCCCCATAACCAGTCTTGTCAAAAACAGAACTGTAATAAAAATTTAGTTTAAGATGATCCACCAGGGGAGCTATCCATTGCATATGCTGAGTGCTGGACCAAGGAATCATAGAGCTCCCATCAGTCCATTATCTTTTCCGCATCTTCTATGCTTAGAGCTGAGAAAGAAGGAATAACAGTAACCCAGCAAGTCACCTTGAACTTTACCATTCAATGTCTCCTTCCACACTTTTGCTTTTGCCATTGAAGGTTCCATTATTTCTCCCTCCATAAATACCATAAGATGCTGAATAAAGAAAGACGCTAGAGATCCACCTTGAACTGAGAGTTGTTGCTGTTTATCTATGCATTGATCAACTGGTTCGACTCCTCTGGTGCACATCGATGCACCCCAAACAGATGCAAAAAATAAGATCAAAACCTTGTAAGCAAAGATAAAATGAATAAATAAATGGTTAATGCCTTCTGCTACTTACCCAAACAAGAGGTGTTTACTACTGTTACTTTTCTATCTCAAAGATTAACAACAGTTAAGATCGTAGTTATCTTTGCAAGCCAGCAGAAAGCTTGAGTCCAAAGAGGGACCTTTTCCTTCCAAATAACCTGATTTACTTTAGGGGCTTCATCTCTGTTAATGAAAAATTTAGAGAAGATCTAACAGAGACCCGCCATGAGAGTCAGGGCTCCATATGCAACAATTTTTTTCCTTGGATATGAAGACACTTTAAAGATAAGACAGCATCCAGACCGCACCTCCATTTCCCCACTCGATAGACTCACTAACTCTTTTTTTCTGAATGATAATACACTCACCAACCTTAGCCTCCACATTGGACACCAATTCGAACAAACGGGGATATTTAGCTTTGAGAGCCCCCATGCTTCCCCTGCCCCTGCCCCCAAGCGAAGTCTCTTGCCAGAAATATAAGTTATCTCCTTTATGGACGCTATACTGAATTTGATTTTGAAAAACTTGAGATATACTTAGCAAATCCCTCCATAACCCTGAATATTAGATATTTAACTGTTGTAATCTCTAACCCGTGCCTTGGATCCTATATATAGCTATAATGATTCCCTTCCATAAACTATTGCTAGTCCCCTATCTGCCAAAGCCATTTACTAAAAGAGCTTGGTTCACCACTGCCGAGGGTCTGATTCCCATCCCAACCTCTTCCATGGGTTTGAAAACTTGCTTCCAGGACACTAAATGAAAATTTCTTTTTTTGGGATTGTTGTTTCACAAAAACTTTGCGTGAATGCTTTTTAATTCTCAAACTGCTGCTGCTGGACACTTGAACACTGACATGAAGTATGGAGGAAGGGTTGTAAGGACAGCTTTGTTTTTTTTTTTTTTGGAAATGATTACTATATTAATAAAAAGAGGCACTAGAGGTGCAAATATAGAAGTAAGGACAGCTTTTAGAAGAACCAACCTGCCACTAATTCTCCAGGCTGATAGACACTACTTGAACCCTTGGATGTTAAGATTCCACAAGGATCTCCTCAGTTTTCTCATGAACAGCAGAAGGCCAAGATAATAAGAGGGAATAGTCCCAACTTTGCAGCCAAAGGCACCAACCAACTCCACTCCCTCGAATGAGGGATATTGATGCCCATAAGCTTGATTTTTCTTTAATTATTTTTCAGTTCTGTACCTGTTTGAAACCATTTCAAAAGGGCTTTTTCATACTGCAATTTCTCTTTATCTGCATTAAGAAAAAGGATCGTATCATCAGCATACTGAAGATGTGAGATTTCAGTATTGGAAGATTAGTATCAAAGCGATGGATAAAGCAGTATTTTAAAGTCATTTTGAAATATTGGTGTCTGTAATGTAGTATTAATACAATAGAATACAACGCCACATAAATCTTTGCCTAATAAAGAATTTTATATTTGCAGAATATTGTTCTCATTCAGTTGGAGAGCTTCAAATTGAAGGCAGAATCTTTGAGTGTGCCTGAAGTTTGACAAGAGTGCTTCAGTCATTGAATTTAACATCAGATAAACCATCTCCCGTGATCTCTATTGATGCCTATGATGCCTATTATCAGACTTTACCGTTAAAAAGAGAAGATTCTTCTGATATCTAGATGCTTGAAACCAGGCAATCCCCTTGCCATCTTTACTATTAACAGATTTTTTTTTATATTAAAAAAATCTTATAGTATGTTTTGTTTCATGCAGACTAAGTTCTTTGGGTTCTAAATTGCTGGTGATGTTGGTTGTTGGAAACTTTAGAGCCTTGATGGTAAGTACTTGTACATGCTTCTCTTTTTCATGTCTCAAAATTTAACTATCTACCTATCATAAATATCTATGTATCTGCAATCTATCCATGCATGTATTTATGTATGTTTTAGGGGCTAGGTTCTGATGTGACTCTTCCATATGGCTGTACTTCATCATGACTCACATGTCATGCTTATACAAGCATTACCGATTGGTGGCCTTAATTGGTGGAATGTTATTCAAAGCAAAAGATAACTGGCATTCCGACTGAGCAACTGCGGAGATTAGATTCTTGTTGCTTTATGAAAGTTTCATTGTATGGCATATAAACTTGATAGCTCAGTAATTTGTTTAATTTTAAATCTTCTTTGTTCTTATAAAAGGGATAGTGCTCTCTCAATTTATTTGTGCATCCCTATTGTATGCAAGATATTCTTTTGAATGAATCTAAGTTAACCAATCAATTCCATCTGCCCCCATCAAACCAATTTATCTCTAGGTATACTTAGCACTGTTTTTTCTTTCTTCATCTTAGTAAAGGTTATGCTTGTTTTTGTCTTAGATATTTTGTTTAACAATTACTTGATTCTTGATTTGGTTGGTTCATAATCTACTTTTAAAAGGTCTTTAAATTACATTATCCTTCTATCTTTCTTTTTTTTGAGAGATGATCTCATTATCCTTCTTTTTTTGTCAATGACGAAAAGGTCTTTATTAATAGAACAAAAAATAAATTAATTCCAGAAGCATGGGAGGTCTGTGCTGTTGTGTAATATACAAATAATCCCACCCCTCAGACTAAAAAAGAGAACCTGCTGTATAGATGAATTCTTTGTATTCAATCCCCCCGAAAGAATCCTTTTCTTTCTATGCCCTGCTTTGTCAAGAAGTCACTACATCATTTGCTAATCCGGGCACATGCTTAAGTGGGACTTCAAGCCTGTCAGCGATTTCCCAAATCCCTTAAGCCATCAAACACAACCTTCCTAACACTTTTCTTTTCCCTAAACTCTACTTAATCATATTGGTTGAATTGTCTTCAATGATGAACTTGCATTGAAATCTTGATTTGAAAATCTTCAAAGCCTCCCTAATCTCAAGTATTACATCGACCAACCTTGTGAAGAAAAGATCTAGTAATGCATGATAATCGTGTAGAACTCCTATATCAGATGGCCTGGGTTTGCCTCTAGCTGCTCCGTCCACATTAAACTTCATGACTCCTTATTGAGGCTTCTTCCACTTTGCCATAACTTTCTTCTTACAGCTGCTGCCTCCTTCCAAAGACTGACTCCAATTTCTTTCTGAGTCGTTTGCTGATAATCCAAAAAATTCCTTTTCTCTCCCCACCGACGACATCAACCTCACCTTTGCCATATTGAAGACCTTACTGTTGGAACTCTGCTTTTTTCAAAGATCCTCCTATCACATTTCTTCCAGATCGACCACTAGATAGTAAATCCTCTTCCATATTATTCTTCCTCTCCTTTCTAAAAGTTTCTGATTGCTAGCTTGCCACACAGCTTCCCAGAGATCCTCCTAACACCTAGTAGCAACCACATAGAGTCACAATTGTTCCACAGGCTTGTTGCAAACCTGCAATTGATGAACAAATGGTCTGCACACGCAGTTTATCTCATTATCCTTCACCAGAGACTGGTTTTTGTCATTAATAGATCATACATGGTTGAGCCCTTTGAACCTTATTTCTTCTCTTGGTAAGTGTATGGCTGTCCCACCATCCTTTGTTTCCAATTGAACATATAAATTGTTATAGCCTTTGTAATTTGCCTTTAGCTTTATGGGGCAAAATTTGTTAGAAGACATGAGATAGAAGTGAAATTCCCATTTTACCTCTAACGGTGTACTGTTCATCAAGTATCGGCGTACGGATATGTAAAACAGCATGTTATAGGTACACCGATACTTGATTAACAGTGCACCGGTAAAGATAAAATAGAAATTTCACTAAATTCCATGTCTCTTGATAAATTTTGCTTGTGTTAGAATGACTGACCTTTTTCTTTGTGAACACGTATCTTTTCAACTTCTCTTCATTCATTGTCTACCACTTGGAAATACTATTCTTATCAATTTCCCTTTGAACATCTGGTCTCTTAAGAATATAAATAAGTCGATACGGATGCATACCTTTTGGACTTCTAGGATCAAATTGATGTTTTCCTACAATGACTCGAGCAAATAATTGGAGGAAGTAATTGAAATTGGAGATCCAAGAGTCAACTACAAGAGATCAGCTATTTCTAATTTCACTCCTCAATTTCCACATGTAAGATTGAACTTCCAAATGAATTGGATCTAACATTGACTATGTGTAATATCCTGCCCCAAAAAGTCCCACATTGCTAGTGGCATTGGAAATTCTTTGGTATATAAGTAGTAGTCTTCTTCCTTCTGGCATAAGACCTTTTAGGAGCAATAGTGGGTTGGTTCACCAAAGCAAAGTCGTGTGCGTCCTGTCTAGGCTCAAAGCGAATAATATTGTGCTAGCGGGACAAGTCGTTACAAATGGTATCAGAGAATGGTTCAACTCTCTATTTGAGGGTGTGGGCTTGGTTGTTGTGTATGTAGAGTCGGGAATGGCTCTGGCTTTAAAGGGGGTAGATTGTAATATCTTGCCCCAAAAAGTCCCACATTGCTAGTGATATTGGAAATTTCTTGGTAAATAAGTAGTAGTCTTCCTCCTTCTAGCATAAAGCCTTTTGGGAGCAACAGTGGGTTACCTCGCCAAAGCAAAGCCGTGCGATCCATGTGTAGGTCCAAAGCGGACAATATTGTGCTAGCAGGACAGGTTGTTACACTATGATCTGTTGGGTGCATTTTTTGTCTATTCATCTCCTAAATCACTATGTAAAATAATGGTGATAATTAGGGTTGCTCATGCCCCTGGTTCATCTTGGGTGAGCTTTGGTTGGGTTGATGAATGGATAACAAACATGTTAGAATGAACATGTCGTAAAATATTGAATAGGAAATACATAAATACACATAATTTAATATTGAATAATTCAACTGGTTACTTTTCGCCTCAAGAAACAAGAGGTTTAGTTCTAAGTCTTAACGGCGTAAACTGGAGGCATTTTATGTGAGTATGGGTGCTCTCTCGAAAGGTTTAGGAGGCCCTTGCCTCGTAGTTCTACTCGATTAGAAAAATAAAAATTAAAAATACACGAATTACTAATAATAAGATGTATGGAGAGTTCATATACTTGGAAATTTTTTTGTACACATCCTTTTTCCAAAAGTTAATGGAAATTACTTATTTTGCCCTTCCACTTAAAAACACCCCATCCTCCTCCAAAGTGATCCGCCGAATTGAAAAAATTCGTCCGGACAAATTCAAAAATTCGTTCGAACGAATGGACTGTGAAGTAGGATTTTCAAACGAAGCCGTTTTTAATCGATTTGTACAAATAAGGTATTAAAATTTATCTACTCTGAATTTTATGAACTCAGAGACTGATTTTAAGTGAAAAGGTGTTTTGAGCTTAAAAAAACGTGCTCAAAGAATTAAGAGGGAAGTTTCTTAATTCTTTGAATATGATTTTTGAAGTTCAAAACTTATATTCTTTTCACTTAAAATCAGTCTTGAGTTCATAAAATTCAGAGTAAATGAATCTTGATACCTTGTTTGTACAAATCGATCGAGAAACAGCTTCGTTTGAAAAAATCTCACTCCACAACCCAATTCCTTCGAATGAAGGAATTCCCAGTTCACTCGAACAAAGGAATTCCTTCATTCGAAGGAATTGGGTTGTGGAGTGAGATTTTTTCAAATGAGGTCGTTTTTCGATCGATTTTTATAAACAAGGTAGAAAGATTCATCTACTCTAAATTTTATGAACTTTAAAACTGATTTTAAGTGAAAAGGATAAAGTTCTAAGTTTCAAAAAATATAATTAAAGAATTAAGAAGAAGGTTGTTTAATTCTTTGGATATGATTTTTGAAGTAAAAGATTATATCATTTTCACTTACAATCAATTATAAAGTTCATAAAATTTAAAGTAGATAAATTTTAATACGTTATTTTGTAAAAATCAGTCAAAAAATAATTCCGTTTGAAAATCTCACCTCCTATATCAATTCTCAAATTATTGAATTATTGGGATTGTTCGGAGGATACGACATGAAAGAGTAAAAAGTTTATTTCTACGGACTTTTGAAAAATGAGTGTTTAGAAAAAGAGAGGAATCTTATCTCTTGTTAGCTGCTGCAACAAAGTGCAAATGAGAGAATCGACCTTTGATAATGAGATTTGGTGTTAGACAATAATGATTACAATTTGTTTTTCATTAATAATTTCTCTCATTTTAATTAAATACCCTGCAACTCTCTTGTTGGGATTTTCCATGTGGACAAGCTAGCATGAGTGGATGACACACTTCTTTATAGCACGAACACGTGGTGTATGAGTGGACCGGACAAAATTCTAATTCAAGTTGAATTCTTGATCCATTTGAGGCCACTCGTTTAATCAGTAAATTTCGTACCAATCTATAACCTATTTATAAAAGTCAGTCATATAAGTCAAGTCATATAGATATTTAAAAAATTTACCTATATATTCATTTTTAAATTTTTAGATGAAATTACTATTGTATTGTATGAATTTTCAGTTTGTTTAAATGAATATATTCATTTGAATGAATATTTTAATATAATTTTCGTTCATTCGAACGAATATTTATATATATGTCAATTATTGATTTTCTACACGTAAATTAAAATAAATAAATATATATATATATATATATATATATATGTATGTATGTCTCACCTCATAGTGTTCATATTAAATTAGCAGTTTTGACACTGAAATTTAAAATGATTAAATAGGAGAATAATTTCATAAACTTCTTTTTTATGTGGTTTTCAGGAAATTTCATCCAAATTCTCCATAGAAATTCTTGTAATTTTAATATAAAGAATGGTTAGTCTAAAATAAATAAAGATTTTAGAGGTCTTTGGTGTTTTCAGTTATTCCTTGAAAATTGTACTCAAAGTCAATAAATAAAATGTCTCATCAATATTTATATATTTAAAAAATATAAAAATAAACACAATTATTTTAATAGATTTCAACTTAATTAAGATCAACTTTATCCATTCTATTTTACCTTATTTTTTTCACTCCGCTCTTAAAATCTGGGGCAAAAATATTGAGATTGGAAAATATGAGCTGTATCGGTTTTTTATGAAATTATACTCTTATTTAATTATTTTAAATTTCAATGTTAAAACTGCTAATTGATATGAGCGCTATGAGGTGAGATAGTTTTTTTTTAATTTACGTGTGGGAAATCAAGGGAAATGAGTCGAATTTTGTGAAGAATTGAGATATATATGTTCATTCGTTTGAAGGAATGAAAATTACACAAAGTGTTTGTTTAGATAAGTATATTCATTCGAATGAGCTGAAAATGAAGTGAAAGTTCGTTTGAATGAATTTGTACGTGGAAGTAGAATGATAATTTCATTTAAAAATTCAAAAAATGGATGTGTAAAAATAGATTTTTTGAGTGTCTATGTGACTCCCCTTTGTAAAATAGGTAATTTGACTCAAAATCAGTTTATGAATGGTAGACTTGATTGGTTGATTGAATTATTGCTTATGCTGCTTTTATGAGATTTTCATCCATTTAAAGATTTTTATTGTTATTATTATAACTTAAGGGAAACTCCGAGCCCACTCACGTAGTCTCTTGTTAAGTTGTAAAAGTGTGTTTATGCTTAGTTCTCCTAAAACTCTTTAGAGACTCTCTACACCTTCACAGAATGTCTCCGGTTAATGTCGTTGGGACTAGAATCAGTAACTTCTTACTTCCTGAGCTATCTAATGTTGAGTATTTAAAAAATAATCTTGATTAAATCTTATTAAAAAAATCTCTGTAATTAGATAGATATACAGTTTCAATACTAATCTATTTAAATTAAATTAAATTTAAAATAAGACTTGAACCATACTGTGGTCGTTGAGAAATATTATGTAATTACAACAAAATTTAAATTCAACTCTTATCTATTCTATTTGGGTTCTCTCTAGATATTAGTTTTGAAATGTTGAATAATTGAGAAGAAAAGCAGTGGTGTGGTGCAGCAGGCTCAATCGCTATGCGTCACGTCTTGTGAAAAAAGGGCCTCACCGGCCACCGCATGTGGGCCCTCCACGTTGCCAGGCCGGGCTCAATCGCTATGCGTCACGTCTTGTACAGGTAGGCCCCACAACCATCTGATCTGACGGTTGATATTTCACTCTTCCAGGTGTGCACTGTACCTCAGTCAGTGTTAGCTTTTAGGTCGGTGGCCTTGGATTTGTCATTTAACCTAATGCTCTCGTCTGGTCGGTCCTCAGTCACAACGGCTATTTTCAATTTTGGACTTTGAATGTCTTCGGAAATATATATTTAAATATTTACAAAAACAAGTCTTCACTATTAAAATATTATCATCATAAAGAACTATTTTTGAAATATCATAAAATAAAGAGTATTTTAAATTTAAAAAATCAAAGTTTTTCTATAAAACTAAAATTAAATGAATTGAATTTATTCTATCAATATTCCAAACTCTGAGTTTGGAATTGGAATTAATCTTTATAAAAAATTACAAGATAATGATTTTTACACTGTCAACTTTGATAGTTGTCATAACAAAAAGAAATTTTTTTTTTCCTCCTTTGAAATAAATTACATCTTAAATAATAAAAAATAATAATAAAATTTTCTTTTGTTATGATATATAATTATTAAAATTACTGATGTGAAAATTATTATTCAAAATTGCAGCCCTGTCTTGTCTTGTTGTGACTGTGTATTCCCAATCCCACACGGTCGTGTATAGCGTGGGTTGGAGAAGGCTCATCATTGATCTTTCCAATGAATTGCATGTCCTTCACATGCAAATTATTATTTTGCTGTCCAAAAGAAAGAAGAGGAGAGGTATTGATTGAGTTTGGTTGTGGGCTCCCCTTCCTGTCTTAACTTACATTAGTTTTCACAAAATTAGGGGCTAAAGCAACAGTATTAGCTGACAATTAGGGCCCCACCAAATATTATTAGTTAGATGGGTCATTTGTCTACAAATCTCTATATAAAGACTTATAAAAATGCTTCAATTTTATTTACTATAGTTTTATTTTGAAATATTTGAAAATTAATTGTAAGTAGACATGTCATGTGGATGTATCATTGGTGTTAGTGGAATGAGCTGTGTCAATTAATTGCAAGTACTCTTTTTTTTTTAAAGTGATAGAGCCTTTCAGTTTATTGGCCCTTGCCTGAATAGTTGAGTAGGTATGACAAAAGCACAGGATTGAAGAGCTTTTGAAGTTTGCTTTATCTCAAATTTTAATGAAATACATTAAATATTGAACTAAATATTAACTCATACAAAACAACATGCGTTAATTTTTACCATACTAAAGATTTCAGTGGTCGCAATGTCATGTAATTCTAAAAAAGTAGAATGTATAATTTGTTTTAAAAAAAATCTGACTAAGTATATGAGACACTTTTATTCAATTTCAGAATATAGATGTATTAATCTAAATTCACAATTTTTAAGATATTTTCAATAAATATTTAATAAATTCAATTTTCATATTATAATAGTTTGCATTATAATTTAGCTCTTTATATAATATTTTATCAAATATTATATAATAGCACATGACATGACTACAGTAACTTAAAGTAAATAGAAATAACTTTTTTAAATCAAACAAAAGTTAACCTGTAAACCTAAATTGCACCCTTGGTCCACTCCAAGGAGACCCGTGGGAGAATTTTCGAGAAGGCTGACGCCACGAATACGTTGGATTGGTGATTAAGAATGCAAGGTAATTAGTCACTACTAAATAGGACAATTAATCGCTAATAGTTTAGTTTAGTATAGCATGTGAGGATATTTAATTAATCCTGGACGAGAGCGGACAAGGAATGGAGACCGGTCATATCACTGAATAAACTTTGCGATTCCCTTAGCAGAAAGCATGTCACGTGTCCCACTCCTTTATTGACACGTGTCGTATAGATAGCATTCCTGCCTGTTCTGAGCTGGATGTAGTCCCGACTCGGTACTCTGCACAGTCAGCAACGTGTGTTGGCGGGAAAATAATAATAAAAACAAAAAAGTTAATCATTCTTTCTTTCCTTCTAAACTCTTTTAATACACCTCCGGAGCACAAATTGACACAGTACTCCCTACGGCAGCAAGAAATAAGATAACAAAATAAATAAAATAAACGCTCAAACTGGTAGTTTGGTAGGCTTTGGAGAAAAGAGGAGTTAGGTTTGCCGGTTTTACGCACGATTGTTGAGAAACCATTTGATAGAAGGGGACATGGGTGGGCCCAGTCTTTTTTAAAAAGGTATGAATATGTACAAAAATATATTCCTATTTTATTAACGGTTGATGTGACTGACAAATATGGGAGAGATATTTATCATCAGATCTCTAAATAAGATTAGCGATTGGACAATTAAAAGAAGAAATGTATGAGAAAAATGTGAATTTCTTTTCAGGTAGTGATAATGTCATACGTCTTAAAAGGATAGGCACTCTGAAATTTTAATACGTTTTAAAATTTTGAAAAAAATAATAAATTTTAGAAAATATCTAATTTTTTTTTATAAATGACAGATATTATTTTATAAAATTCAAAAATTGAGATTATCTTACCGCTGAAATTCGAAAAAATTAATAAAAATAATTTAAAATGATAAAAAATGATGGAAATAACTAAAAATAAATCTAAAATTCAATAACTTGGTTTAAACCTTTTTTAATTTAAAAATATTAGTGAAAATATTCTACAATTGATTTTTTTTTTCTAAATAGAAGAAGGCATGCATCAACTGATACTGATGGGTGTATCAGTGGTTTGTATCTTGGGGATACAACAAGATACGTATCGATACCCAAAATCTTAATACATTTCGGTCTATACTTAAAACAATGCTCATAATGTTATAATTTAAATAAAGTATACATTGGAAGAAATATGTTGAATAATTGATAGTTGAGAGTTTAACAACACTTAAATTGAATTATAATTAAACAAGTCCTAATTCCCATATCATCATAAGTAAAGTAAGAATAATTGCAGTTCTATATAAAGGGCAGGTTAGACGTTAGGGCTAAAAGGTCCAAGTATTTTAACGAGCTGTTTCAGTAGTGGGTTTCATCCGATGATCGGAGAATTATATAAATAAATAGATTATCATGATACATATAATGCTTTAAAAAAATTAGACCCGTTGAATATTGATACCCCGTAACCTTTTAAGATGAAGACTATCATTTAAATAAATATTTTTATTTATTATAATTAATTTAAGAGTGAAGATACATCAAATAAAATTATAAATGATAAAATCAAAATTTTCAAAACAGACTAGAGAAGTCTAGAGGAGTCTTGATTGTGCTCCAATGGAATTTTCCCTGTCATGTCCTTACCGGACCTAACAATAAGTTTGCGATATTGATCATGGTCTGTCTTCAATGTATGTATGGAGATTCTTTTTCTTATCTGTCGTTGTTAATTTAAAAAAAAAAAAATTCCTTTTATTTATTTCTAATATGGACACCAATCCTTATCCGAAATGGGTACGAATATGATATGAAAAGATATGGTCAAAGCCCTTTAAAGATTGATTGATCACTCGACCAATTGGCGGTCAATTGATCGACCGCTAGGATGTTTTTCAGATTCCTTTTTCTTAGTTTTGAAGGTTCTAGAGATCGCCACCATACCACTGTGGTTGATTTGGATTGGGTCATTATCCACCAAATTGGGTGTCTTGTGTAGCTCGGTTCTTAAATAAGGTGGAAGTAATAGAAACTGATTATCTACCTATTGGTCCGTCAATAAAAAATATTAACATTTAAATGACAATAAGAAAAGTTTATGGATCCTGCCGTGGATTAGTTTGACGGATAATTTCTCTTTTACAAAGTAGGAAGTGTCAAGTTTAAACCCTGTGGATTTATTTTGGTGTGTTTCATATGGTTAGAGGTACCACTCGTAGAAGTTTTAGTAAAAGTTAATATAAGATTTTTCACATATAAATTAAAAAAGAAAAGAAAAATAGTTTATGAAATTAGAGAAAGTCATATTGATCAAACATGTACTTTTTTATGAAAATAGAATTTGTAAATCAAAAGAACCATAATTATATTTGATTTTATTGAAAAAATAAGCCAATTTCACTCCGTTCATAGATCTTAAAGTTCCAAACCTCTGAAAAAAAAGGAAATCAAGATATGGCTAGAAAAATAAAAATACAAAGTATCTATTTCCTACAATTTAGAGTGTCTAAACTTGGATAAAATTCCCGATTCCCTCACAGTAAGAACTCGGAGGAGTGGAACATCCACTTGTTAATGTGAGAAATAGGAAACCGTTAGGGTCACACTAGAAAAGTTTTTTACTCTATAGTTAGAATTTTGTTTTTACTACAAAGGCTAGAATTTTCCAAAAGTGAATTGGTTGGTGAAGCTACTGGTGGTCTGATGGTGCACCTTTTCCCATCTTTCATCTCTGTACTTGTTTTTATTATCTTAAAGACATGGTATTCTTATCCACGAGACTGTATATTGATTGGACCAGAACCGGCTACCGCCGGTTGCCAGCGTCCCCTCTGCTTGTATAAGAGTGCAAGAAGTGCAGAAGAAGAGCTGAAGGTAGCAGCATCGGCAGCAGCTCAAGAAGGGGAGAGAGAAGAGTTAGAGAAGAGAAGAGGAAGAAATCATGCCCATTTCTCGGATTGCAGTGGGGAGGCCGGAGGAGGCCACACAGCCAGATGCCCTACGGGCGGCCCTTGCCGAGTTCATTTGCACCCTCATCTTTGTTTTTGCAGGAGAAGGCTCTGGCATGGCTTTCAGTAAGTAGAAAAATCATCAAATCAGTGACATGTGATTTGTTCTCTGTCTTGTTAATTTCTTATCAAAGTAATTTATTAAGGTTGATTGTCACTTTATTCGAAAAAATATACAATCAATCTGTACTCTTATTCGCATTTGATTGTACTCTTATACGCATAGACATTACATTTTGAATTTAACGGGGTGAAAAATGGGTTGCAGATAAGTTGACAAACGATGCACCCAACACACCTGCCGGGCTCATAGCGGCTGCTCTGGCCCATGCCTTTGCGCTGTTTGTCGCCGTCTCAGTCGGTGCAAACATCTCAGGTGGGCATGTAAATCCAGCCGTCACATTTGGAGCCTTTGTCGGAGGTAACATCAGCCTCTTCCGCGGCATTCTTTACTGGATTGCTCAGCTGCTTGGCGCCACCGTAGCCTGTTTGCTTCTCAAGTTCTGTACACATGGAATGGTGAGTAGTCTCTCTCCATTTAGCTAATGGCAACGACTCTTCCAAATTCCAGTGGCCCAATCTGCATGACTTCATTATTTTGAGGGTCAAATGTAAATGTCAAAACCTCAGGGGGTTCTTACTAAAGTTTAGCTCTTCTAATGAATCTCTCACACTCACAGTTGAATGACTGAGATGCTTCACAATTCACACTTTATGCAGCCACTGTCATTTTTCATCCTGTCTCCCTCAGTGGCCAAGTTTATTGATTATTTTTTTGACTATTTTGTCAAAATGATCTAATAATGATATTTTATGTAATATCTGCACCAAAAAAATTCATATATTAGTGGGATTAAAAATTTCTTGGTATGGTTCAATTCGCTGGATGAAGTTGTGGACTTGGTTGTTTGTGCGTAGAATCGAGGATAGCTTTGATTTTAAAGGGTTTAAAGGGGTAGATTATACTATCCTGCTCTAAAAAGTCTCATGTCCTTAGTGACATTGAAAATTCTCTATGGTAGCATTCCTTTGTGGGTAGGTCCAAAGTGGCTAGCGAGATGTATCATTACATTTTACTTTTGATTATTGATTTTTTTAAACTTTAGAATTTAAATCTATGATCATTTAATTGATTAATTTTATTTTTGAGATATTATCTATTTATAAAAAAGTTCTTTTTTAGCCAACCTTGGTCTCAAAATGGGCCCAAGAAGCAAAACATTATTCGATCATTTTGACAATATAATCAAGAAGATGATCAAAGTGAAAAGATTTTATTTACAAAAGTTGGGAACTACTTTTAAATAAAAAAGATTTAATGCCAAGGTACATAAGAAAGATGAAAGAACAAATTTAAAATATCCTTGTTTCTTAATGTGAAAAAAAGGTATTTTTAGAGTCAAGTCATCAAATTAAACTTTATATAAATGTATTTTGAAAGAAAATTTTATATTAATTTAAAATATATTTATTTGATATGATTTGAAGGCAGTTTTAAAATTAGGGTTCAATGGCCCCCTGTCCTCTCAAGTGAGTCACCACCCAGTCGTCCATCAAAGTACTATATCATGCTTTAGTGTCTTTGCCAGCAACTGCTCTACAGTGCTTTCTTGGATTTGATTGGAAATTTAATTAGAATGATAATATGTATATATTTTGATAAAAATAATAAAAATTGGTATCGAGGCTATGGAATCAATTATCACTTCTTAGATCAAGGTAATATTTTCCTGCAAATAATAGATGGTATTATGCTTTATAAAAGTATTTGTTAGTAAATATTTCACTGATTATAATTTCGAATGAAAATTTATTTTTTAACATCTTTGATTTTATTATATATTTTAAATATTAATTCATGAGGAAATTGGTTTGACGATCAAAAACCTTTCTTCTTGAAGAGGTATTGAGTTTGATTTATATTAAGACATTTTTGAGCCATTTTTTCGTAGTTGTTTATTTAGGATATGAGATTGAAAGATTTGCAAGGACCGGTTGGGTTAAAAAAATCTTATTTGAATGACACTTTGTCATTTTATATATATATATATAAAATTACAAGAAATTCATTGTAAAACCCTCACAGGTCTTTTAAGATATAGATGGAGATTTGAACATGACACTTCTCACCTCTTAAGACGGGAGGGTAATCCGTTGAAGTAAGACTATATTTTAAATATTTGAGAATAAAATAAAGTCAATTAAATTCAACAAATTTTCATTTAAAGTGTTATATTTAAAAATCTTTTTTAAAAGCAGCACCTTGTACTTATCATGTGTTCCTTAAAATTTTAATTAGTAGGTGCTTGTGCCCATCACATAATTATTGGGGATCCCTTTTACATTTTGTTTGGTACCAGTCATTGATGTCTTTCATAAAATAGTAACATTTTATTAAAATAAAATACATTTAACCATTTTTATATAAAATACTTTCCAAAAGACTTACACTTCTTTTACTCTTTAATCTTTTGTTAAAATATAATTTTCTACCAAAGTTTGAGGACTTCGACACTTTTATTTCATTTTCTTTTATCTTCTCATCTTTGAAATGTAAAATTTGCAGACAACGTCGGCGTTCTCACTGTCGGCCGGCGAGTCGGTTTGGAACGCATTCGTTATGGAGATCGTGATGACTTTTGGCCTCGTCTACACCGTCTACGCCACCGCCATTGACCCAAAGAAGGGTAGCGTCGGCACCATCGCCCCCCTTGCCATTGGCTTCATCGTCGGCGCCAACATCCTTGCCGGTGGAGCCTTCGACGGTGGATCCATGAACCCAGCAGTCTCCTTTGGACCTGCTCTGGTCAGCTGGACATGGACCCATCACTGGGTTTACTGGGCTGGCCCTCTCATCGGCGGTGGTCTTGCCGGCATCGTGTACGAATTCTTCTTCATCAGCCACTCTCACGAGGCATTGGCCTCTACTGACTACTGAGCAACAACTTGAGCAACAAGGGCATCTTTTGTCGCATCTTTGTTGTCTTTGTATTTAATTTTCTTCTACTTTTTGCTTTTCGTTCGCAGAGTTGGGTCTGTTATTGCTCGGATGTCATTGGAGTTGGGCTCTTGTTTATGTCTGTTTTGTGTGATTTTTATGTGAATGTGATGGGATGGGTGCCCTTTCTCTTCTTCAGTCTTCTGATCTTTCTTGTCTCTTTGGATATTATTCAATTCTGCATCATGGTTTAATTGAATACAGATTTCAATCTGCTGAACCAGCAACTCTGCATCAGCTTTTAATGGTTTATTCAGTTCTCTGATTTTAAATTTAATTATGAAAAAACCATGTATAGATTTGATGGGTAGAGACAATTTGATAGTGTGCAGGTGAACAAAAGTAGAGACAGATGGAGTTATGGCATGGAGTAAATATTAGGGATTGGTGAATACATTCTATTCTTTTAACACACTTTTGTCATTTAAATTAAATAAAATTCAAACAAGTCTCTCTCTCTGTCTCGTGAAAATTAAGAGTGTCCCAATCCATTCAGATAAATTTTCAAAGTTAATGGTAAAGGTGGTCATTATATTTATTTATTTTTGTATATTTTATATGAAATAATAAATTATTGTTATCATTTGAATTATAAAAGCTAAGAATATCTTAAATTCAATAATAGTGTTTTTCTTCAAAATCTAGATAAATATAATAAAACTTTCATGTTGGTGAAGGTGAGTTATAAATTTGGAATGAACTATATCATATGACTACTATATATATTGAATTTTTTAAATTATGATGATAGATTTCATAAATATGACTTGTGTTCTATTTTAAATTTTGAATCACTTATCATAATTATAATATTTGGTATTGAGCTCTCCATTTATACTCTTTCTATTTTAATTTAGTTGTCTTATATAGATTTTGAAATTGTTTTAAAATAATTTTTATTTATTGGAGTAGCATAAAATGTGTTGAAAAGATGAGATTATATGGAGTGTTAGTTTTATATAGAGAATTATTTAAAAAATAAAAATATTTAAAATAAAATAATTAAAATAAGATGGGAGAGAATATAAAATAATGAGGTCGCTATAGTTAAGTGAGACCCTTTCAAAGCACATGCTAAAGATACTTTGTCGAGTAGCACTGGACATAGAAGTAGCCATCAAAGTCGATGTTCACTTGAAGTTGCATCTCTGCTTTACACCATTCCTTTTTCCTGCAAAGGCCACCACTTCTTTTTCTATTAGATAAATGGTGTAAATGTTGCCCATCAAATTCAAGGTCTGGTGTAGAGTGAAGAACTCGGGTTAAAAAGTAGGAATCTTAGTTCGAATCTTTTCTTATTTTAAAAGATAATTTTTTGTTTTTATCTATATATGTGGGAAGAGAAGTTTACACTCTTAATATTTGTTCGAGTAACCTAAAAAATCTTAAACACCTCAGTGACAAAAAGATTATTGGTCAAAGCAATGTTATCAAATTCGATTTGGCCTATGGGTTGAGCCGCCCGACGTACATACATGTCAGTTTTTCTAAAACCAGTCTAGGTAGAAAAACCCTTATTTACTTGGTCAAACACACCTTTAATTTAAGATTGGTAGCTTCACGGGTCGATTTTAAAAACATTGGGTAGAGTTTGACATCAACTTCAGTTTCTTATAAATTTGAATCTATTGCAATTCTTGACCTCTGGTCTTGTATATTCACTTATTTTATTTCATTTAACTATAAGTCTCTTATTATTTAACTACATAACTGTGATTTAAGGTTGCTAGAATGATTAATCATTTAGATTAGAAAAAAATTCAACCAGGGGAGCCACAGTCAGCTTAAGGTTCCGTGTAGGCCTTCTCCTACTTAACACTTGTATAATTCTTGCATAGCTATATTTACATAGAGGTATTCATAAAACTCAAGATAACTCATGGTCAAAGATAACCCCTGTAAAATTTATCCGTTGTCCAAGCCCAAAATCTCTATCATTTTGATGAGCTGAAGTAGGCCCCACATTGATGAGTTGAAGCTAATCCCCCATCAAATTTTGTAAAGACGGCTCCTTCCAATCCCCAGTGGTTGGATCAGCCATCTTATCTTCTTCTTAGTTTGTCTATCACGCAATAGAAGAGCACATGAAGGAAGATGATAGACCAACGTTAGGTGTCTATCATGGTAAGAAAGAAGATTAGGTGAGGAATGCAGATTAAATAAACATTTTATTCATGACCATACTCAGTCTCTAAGTAAGATTATATATAATTGCATAATTTATTGTGTGGTAAGAGATGGAGTCAACTAACCCACAAGACATGGGTCTTAAAGCCCAGGGTTATGTAATGGTCAAATCTCAAATCTCATCACCTAATTGAATATTAGTAGAAAGATCAATGATGTTAATTTTACTGTAAAACATGTTTATGACAAATCTGAAGTACTCATTTTTTAACTTATTTACCAAACTGATATTTTTAATCATCATTAGTAGGGATAATTATTGCCTAAAGATTGTTCTAGACATGTGTGGAAGATATGAAATTAAATAAAATGGATTGATGCCGATGGCATTGAATATGCCAAAGGCTAAGTTAGAATATGCTTCTTTATTTATTTATTTTTCTAATCTTTCTTTTATTATTATCATTTTCTTATGCTTGTGTGGGTAAGCTTTGGCCTTTTTGATATCCCATGTGCGTCATGTGGCGCAATGTATTTGAAAAGGACTAAGTTCATGACATATAATATAACAAGATAATTTATAAAATTCAACATATGAAAATGAGATCAAACCATTTTAATTTTGGCCATGGAGTTCCAAAGTTAATTAGAAATATATTCATTTCAAATAATTTATAGAACATTTTATGCTGTTGTTATCCTTCAATGATGAAAAGATATCAATATTTTATTCATAAAAAAAAATATAGATATCTCAATCAGTACCCTTGTCAATCTTGATCTTCTGTCATGCTTATTTTCCTCTATAGCATACCCAGATTTCTTTTATTCGATATATATATATATATTTCTATTTTACTTTCTAATTGTTGAAGATTATAAGAATATACAATGATAACTTGGCAACGTCCATTGAATTTGCATTGATTTAGAAGTCTTATTTAAGAAATGGTGAAGCAGATCATGATCTAGGTATTGAAGATGTTTAGCCCAGCTAAAAGTGGAACATGACATGAGAGACTGAGGAATAATCAAAGCTCAAGCGCCCACTACACGTGTTACACATGGGACATTATTTGTAAGGTTAATTACAAATTAAGATATGAATTCGAGTCACCATGACATAATTTCGATGTGGTTTAGGGACAGTGAGCTCACTCATGGGAGTTTTATGTTAGATATTCTACAATTTCTCACAAATAAATTAAAAAAGAAATTACGAATTAAGATATGAATATAGATTCAGTATTTATTTTCAGATAATTGAGTCTGAACGATTGAACTAGTAGAGATTTTAAAAAAATTAATTAAATTTGTTGAATTTTATCTGATTTTCAAGTTTATTCTACTACCAAGTTGAGGAGAGAAAGAGAGGCACGCAGTATGAAGCCATTAAATAAAAAAATTAAATTTGAAAACAAGTTTAAAAATGGAATTCTCAATTGAACAATTCATAAACTTTAGATCATACTATTAAGTGATGGATCAAATACTTAAAAACAAAAAGAAAGAAAAAAGGACAATGAAAACCAAAGTCTGAAGCAGGGGTCTGAATGTCGGCCGATACGAATTATATTGACCAATATGATACGGTTTTTAAACCTTATCATATCGGCCGATATCTCGGCCACATCATATCAGCCCATGTCTCGGTGTTTTTGTAAAAAAAAAATCAGTCGATATCGAGATTTCGACCCTTGATCTGAAGCTTTACGATACATTTTCTACTTTTTATTGTAAGAAATACTCTTACTTAAAAATAGTGAACATGAATAACAATTACATATATTGAATTTATAGACAAAATCATCATTATTTATCTATAACCTCTTACGCTAAAAAAAAAATAGATGCAATAATTGGTCAGTACATTAAACTACAATCTATCAACTAAATAAAATATTTTAATCTCTATGTCTAAGTAGATACAACAACTCGATTCACATTAGTACATAATTTAACAATTTTTTTTTTTAAAAAAATATTCAATATATAAAATATCAACCTCTTCTCTGAGTAATTCAAATAGTAGACATTTTGATTCAAGAATCAGAAATCTTAAATTCATGGACTAATATGAATCTGAAGTTCTACTCAATACCTTTATACGAAAAAAAATGAAAGTTTTGAATTTCTTCAATCATATATATATATATATATATCAACTAATACACATCAAACCAACAAATAAACTATATTTTAGAATTATAATAAGAAGAGAATGAGATTGATTATGCCACCTAACAAAGGAATAATCTGTAGCTTTCATTACTTTACACAAAAATCGAGATGGGTCACACATGTGGCTACAAGAAAATCTCATGCTCACCGGTCACCGCCACCATGTGTTTACAGATGATTATGTCGTCTTTTTTTTATTTTCACCACTTGAAAAATGGACCACTCTTCAACGTGACCTCTTTTGAAAGCGATTTGGCTTATTCTCATGTCTTCTCCGACGTGGGTCAAGCTAAAATTTCGGCAGAGGTTGCAATCGGAAAAAGCTCAAACTGAATTTGAATGATGTTGCCTCTAATTAATACTTGTCCATATTATTTTAGTTGTTTCATTTTAAATATTTATATATTTTAAATATTTAAATTTGACTTTAAACTATCATACAACTAAGAGATGATTTTCATCCATTTCAACACTACTTTGTACTACTATAATATAAATATAACAATTATTTTGGGATAATTTCAAAATTTATATGAGACAACTAAATTGAGACAGAGGGAATAATAGATTTTAATTTTATGGGTTCAAATTCTTTACGTAATAAAGAAGCAATATCAAATTTAAATGTAAATATCAACTCTAATTTAATCGAATAGATTACTTTAATTGTGATAATAATGATGACATGGAATAAATAAAAAATAGATTGTTAAATGGTGTTTTTAATTTGGGTGGAGTTGAGTTCGGTGTCTAGAAAACCCAATCCAACCTATATTTATTTTGGGACAATTTATTTTATTATTATTTGTATTTGAATGATTCAAACCCGGTTTTTTTAAGTTGGATCAAGTTGGAATTGGAGGTTAGGTTAGAAATTACCATCTCTAAATTTATGATTTGGACTCAAGCCCGCCATATATCTAGAGTTAGTCAGCTCAAGATTCTCTCAGCCCATGTTTGGGCCTAGCTCAGATTACATGATTGTAAAAATATTAAAATAGATAATATATTTATAAATACTGTGATTTTTTTTGGATTTGGGTGAACAAATCTAATTACCTTGTCATCTATGCTTTCTTCTTTACAACAGGTACCAATCTAAGGCCAGGTCAGATTCAGGCCAGCATAGTGTACTCATACTCTAGAAGGCCCAACACTGAGGAGCCCATTTTATACATCTTTCCATCCAACCAAACCCAATTTGAATAAGTTGGGATTGGGTCCTGCTGGGTCAAACTATGGGGCTAATGTTGGAATTTACACGTGGGAAATCTTGGAAAACTCAACGTAAAACCTCCATGGTGATACCCACTGCCCTTAGAGCACACCAGGTGAAGTCATGAGGGCTCAAACCTGACATCTGTCATTTCCTGAAGTGGGAGAGTACCAATTGAACTACACCCATATGGACTTCCTTTGTCAAACTTTTGTCAAATCAACTTAGTTTCTTCAAAATTTTAAACCTTGTCTGAATCCAAGGAAATCCAGCATGCTCCTTCTATGGTCTCCTAAGGCACATTTTGTTGGGGCGAATTTTTTAAGAAAAGGATCGATTTCTTAATAAATTAGAGTTTCAGAGAAAAACTTATGAAGCAAACCTTCATAAAATGAGAGCCCACTTAATGTATATTGGATCAACTCATTTAAGAATTAATGTATATTAAACGAATCTATCCAGCTTATTTTATTAAGAAACTACCTCCACAACTGTTCGTCAAAGCCGTCCTAGCTCAGTGGTAGAGCGCATGGCTTTTAACCATGTGGTCGTGGGTTCGATCCCCACGGACGGCGTTTATAATTTATTTTCATTTTGGAAGTGTTTGTTCAGTTCAAATTTGCCTATTTTGAGTTAATTTTTTTTATCATTTTTCTCTAAG
The DNA here is from genome assembly GCA_022113865.1 of Chimonanthus praecox. Lineage (NCBI taxonomy): Eukaryota > Viridiplantae > Streptophyta > Magnoliopsida > Laurales > Calycanthaceae > Chimonanthus > Chimonanthus praecox. The sequence goes on along the minus strand of CM039091.1, from coordinate 57,977,936 downwards.
ATAATCTCCATTTTGAGATTTTTTGTGAAAATAATTTTTGAAATTATATTGAGTATTTATGAAAAAGATGACTTAATGTGATTAAAATTGTAACAGCCCGGCCCATTAAAGGGCTTGGAGCTCGGCTCAGCAAGATACTGTCTGCTTTGGGTCTACATGTGCACACACTCGAGCGCGCACGTTTTTGGATCGGACCCTGCCCAAGTCTGGGTCCAGAACGCGTCTTGCTGGTTTGAAGGAGTAAGGCTACATCCAACCGGCCCATTCTGCTAGCCCATCCGGTAGGGCCCAGTTTCACTTGGATCAGCCTATCTAGGGCCTGGCCTCTGCCTCATGGATCAGAATATCACAAAAATAATTCCCATTTTGAGGTTTCTTGTGATTTTTTTAAAATGTTATACAAATAGTTATGGAATTCAATAAAGAGCCCTTAGAGTAATTGACACAGCTTTTAATATATTTTTGTGATTTTTCTAATATTTCAATAGTTTCATGAAATTCAATTTTTTTAGAAAAAAAATTAATAAATTATAATAGAAGATATATGTCATTATGGGATACTAGTGAACATGAATTTTATATTAGGTGTTACCTCGTGTTATTTCTAATTTTCTAAATTTTCTGAATATTTTTCAATTTTTAAGACATACTTTGTTCATATCAAAATTTTGGCTCTCAAGAGTTTAATACTCCATGAAAAATACAATTTTTTAACAAAAAGATGTAAACACTAGGTTTTCTATTTTCTTTCCTATTTTTTGTAATTTTCCAACATTTTTTATAAAAAAATAAAAAACTAGTGGGAAAGAGTGAACTTACAAATTATCCACGACTTCATACATATGATTGATAATACTCTAGATAAAATTAGCCACCAAATTTTTACCCCTCTAAAGGAATGGAAGGACAAGTCCGAGTCCAGGCCATGATCGATTGAGAAATTTAGGCTGCGTTTGTTTCACAGATATGAGAGGATAACGGAGATAACCCACGTTTACCCTTATTTGATAACTAATAAGTAGAGGTGAAAAATCTATATTTTACCCGTATTCATAAGAAAAACCCTTGGTCAAGACCAATTGGAGCAAACCCAAGGTTATATTGGGTTCGGTCAAGTAATCAGGTTGAGGACAAGCCCAAGCGAAAGCTGAGCGGCCTGGTTGAGGAAATGCAGGTCTGATCCAACTCATATTTTTTTGGATAAATTAAAATGTAATACAAAGCCCATTTCTCTTGTTGAGTGAAACCCGGAATCTGGCTCTAGCCAAAAAGGGCCTGCTGACAGCCCTAGCCCGACCAAAACTTGGGGTTTACTCAGTCATGTTCAAAGGAGGGAACTTGGATGATCAGGGCCATTTGTTTCAGGGTTTACAAAATGAATCTAAAGTGGACTTTTACAAAGCATTCTCTCCAATTGGTGGAGAGTAGGGCTGCAACTTGGGTCGGGTTTTGGCCCGACCCGCATGACAGGACCCAAGAAATCATGCGGGTCAGGTCAAGAATTTTGGGTCAGTAGGTCGGATTGAGTTGAGAAAATAAAACCCCGCATGAAATTCAGATCGGGTCAGGTTGAGGATTTTACAAGTTAATCCGACTCTACCTAACCCGATCCGACCCTGCTAAAATAGGTTCAGAATGCGGGTTGGGTATGAAGTTTGGATTGAGAATTCAGGTCGAGTCGAGTTCCATATATATCAACTTGGATCGAGTTGGGTTTTAAAGAACCCGACCCATCCGACCTAAATTACAGCCCTAGTGGAGAGGACCCTCTCTCATCTATTATGTTAGATGCAAATGAGAGAGAGTTGTTTCCACCAATGAAAGAGGATGGAAATCCACTTCTAGAGGATGTGGACTCTTGCAAAATAGATAGTTGGCCTGTACTTTTGTTAAGTCATACTCATAACAATCTGCCCTTCTCATCTGTTCCCTTCCTATGGGCTCATTGTGAATCATGGGTTTATATTTTGAGATGAGAGATGTCAACATCACCATTAATTAAATCAATTAAACTATGATGTTACTTTTTAAACTCACAGAATCTAAATCATTTTTTATTTCAAAGTTAACCTTTAAGATCAAAGCACAATTAACTCAATTAAGATGATTTTCGAAAGACACATCATTTTACATATAATTTTTACTAAATTTGAAATTCAGGACCAAATTTGAAATGCATTTATGATGATAATAATGCAAGGATAATAATTATATTAATATAGTTAGTTAATCATATGAAATGGAACTAGATGGAAAATTCCAAAAGCAAACTTTAATTAAGATGAAAGGATCAAACTATTTAATGTATTATATCATATGGGTTAATAAACCTTATCATACAGAATAAAGAACTTTAAAGTATTCAAAAATTAACATTAAAGATTAAAATATATTTTTGACATTAAATTTAGTAAGTCAAATTAATGATAAGACAGTAAGTAATTTAAATATATAATAAGTCCCAACCACTAACGTCCAGGTTATATATCACCTCCCCCAGATGCAATATGCTTCTTCCTTTATTCAAATCTGAAGAAGGTTCTTAGGGAAAAACAATCTTAAAAATGCAAGGATGGGCCAGCTCATGCACAGTTTACATCGATTATACCAAACAAAATTAGCCCAATCAGAATCAAATCAAACCAATCCAGGCAGGAATAGGCCCACTTCCACCGCATAGAAAATAAGAAAATAAGAGAAGGAAGAGACCCATTTCCAAGCATATCTAGAACTACAAGTCAGTGCAAGTTAAAAATAGAAAGAATCAGAGAATCATGAATTTGTTTACTCTAATTGGGCTTGTCCACGCCTTCTCATTGGATTTTTAATTTTAGCATTTCTACGTCATGAATCATACCTACTGGATTCCTTTCACATTGATGAAGCTATTCTCATCATCTGAACCTATAAAGTATGTAAATTGGTGCAACAGTTGGATTCCAAAGAGGGAAAAAGTCAAATTGTATAGTGAAAATGGAGGACCAAACACACCTGAACAACTTCAATTTCTATGATTTTACCTACAGCAACTTCGATCAAATCGTGGGTGTTGTGAGAGGAGAGAATGAATCTGCAGAACCCATCAACAGTTTCCACGAAAGCACTTTTGATGAATTCAAGCTTCACAGTGGATTCATCGAAGATGGTGGCTTTTGTCCAACTCCAGAGGACATGTTCCATTTCAACTGTGGAAGCCCATCTGATCCCAACTCCTTCTTTGACTCTCTTCAGCAGTGCACTGAAGATGTTGAAGAGAACCAGGGAGATGATTCGACTGCGACAACGACGCGATCAGTGGACCGTGCAAGGACATTGGTATCGGAGAGGAGGAGGAGGGGTCGGATGAAGGAGAAGCTCTATGCATTGCGTGCCTTGGTTCCGAATATAACAAAGGTGTGTTCTGTTTTTCTACAGACCGTTTGATCCACTTTGCTCTAGCCGTTGGTCAAATTCTTACTGCAGTGACTGTTAAGAATGTAAATGTACTTTGGGTAATTCAATATCTGGTAATGTTCAAGTAGAAATAAATGTGTTTGCTTCAAAATTCCAACTCAATCCAAACCCAAATGCAGATGTTGCATCTGATACGGATTTGGATTGAACCAGATTCAAACCCATCAACCCCCTAATCCAAATGGGGTTAATTAAATATGAACAGTACTAGTAGTGGTGAGAACTAAAATGGAGCTTTGACAATCTTGTAACTTCAAGCATTTAACCCAAAATATATGTATTTTGATACAAATTATCAATTTGATCAAGAACGTGAATTCAAATTTACACCCGGCCAGGAACAGATCAAATTTGAGTTCTTCACCGGCAGGTTGAATGTGGATTAATCCCTGATCCAACCTGCACCCAATCCATTTGCATCCTTAATGATCGTGAAGCGGACCCAAGCCTTGGCCTTCTTTCAAATGGATCAACCTATTGTTCTTGTGGGGGCGAATGGTCTTACAGTTTGATGTTATGCAGATGGATAAAGCCTCCATTGTAGGGGATGCAGTGATGTATGTGCAGAATTTGCAGACACAGGCAAAGAAGCTGAAAGCCGAAATCGCCGGTCTCGAGTCTTCACTGAAATCAGGTTCTCAACGCAGTTTTGCTGATGCTTGTCCATACACACACATTGCAGAAAGCAAGAGGCAATCCTCCATCTGCAGAAAGGTGGTGCAGGTAACATTGTCTATTCTCTGCTATTCAAAGCATGTTTAAATTTCTCAAAAAAAATAAAAAATCAATCCCTATCCAATCTGAACTCCAATCAATATGGAACATGTTGAATACCCAATAAAATTCGACTAGTTATATTTCTAAACAGACACTAAAATTAGCCACAAATATCATTTCAATTTTTTTAATCTTTAGACTAAAATCTCAAATATTGAAGCATCCCTTGATCTTTGAAATGACTTCATAGAAAAAAAAATTTGCTGAACATGCCAAGATACTACTTACCAAAGAAAGAAATGCAAATACCAAGAAGTTAATTTAAATATATTAAAAATATATATATAAAAAAAAGGAACAAGAATCTTCCCGAAGTAACATTAGACATTAGTGGCACAAATGTGGGACCAATTGCCTGACTCATACCTTCCATTTTTGTTACTTAATGGATACATGAAGAATCTTCAGTGGTACCGACTTATCCTATTCTAATGATGGATATATTTCGTTATCAAGTGATATTCGAATCTTAAGATTTTTTTTTCTATAACATTTATTACTCTATGAATAAAAACAGAGTTATAACTTAGTCAATGATTGACAATTATTTTGAGCAAATATTATAGTCAATTTAATATAAAATAATGATAGAGAACTTTATCAATATTGATGATTTTTTGGTTTTGTTATATGCTTAGATGGATGTGTTTAAAGTGGAAGAGAAGGGATTCTATGTGAGGATGGTTTGCAGAAAGGGAGAGGGTGTGGTGGTGGCTCTTTACAAGGCTCTTGAATCACTCACATGTTTCCAAGTGCAAAGCTCCAACATATCCGCGACGCCGGAACGGATCATACTCACATTCACGCTCCATGTAAGATGAATAGTGATGTAATTTTTTTTTGAGTGGTAATAAATAGAATAAATTATATTGAAAAAAATGAATAATGATGTGAAATGCACAGATTCGCATAAAATTTTCATATTCTAACTCTCATCCTTGATTTCAGGTTAGAGAATGTGGGGAGGAAATAAACATTTCGTCGATGAAGCTGTGGGTGATGGGCTCTCTTCTAACCCAAGGATTTGAGTTTGAAATGTCCATGACTTAGTGAGGCCAAGGCTCCTCCACCTTCCACTGGAGTGAATAGATTGATTTGGGTCAGAAAACAAAAGGCCCACATAGGGTAAATACTAGAAGGTTTTGTATGCTACATGTTTGCCCTTGCTGTGTTACGCATGAAGATCGACAAATGACTTGTTTTTTTTGTAAATTATGCTGAAGATTATAGTCGGAGAAGAAGGTTTTGTTCGGCTTGAGCCCACCTGTTCGGAGACTTGGATCTGTTTTTGTTTCTGCTGCATCAATACAATGGTGACTGCACCAATCTGGTTAATCCTGAGCATGTCCCTCGTAATAACACTAACTATTTTGAAGTCTAGTAATGGCTACAACTTGCACATTGTTGCCGCCTAACTTAAGTGGGAAATCCCAAGTATTAAATCCAATATTGTATTCAATGAAAGGGTTCTTGCACAATCTAACAGCAAAGGGTTCTTGCCCAGAAAAATGGTTTCAAAACCAAATGGGGCAAAAAAAAAAATCTTCAATATTGCACAATTCTAAGATCATATGCTCATTAAATTGGTATGGGATTGCTTGCATTTAGCATCAAATCACAATTCAGTTGTCACTTAAGCAAAACAAACCATGACCCATTGGCACCAATATTTGGATGACATTGAAAACAATCTCCAACTGCATGGAAACCAAGACAAGGCCTGAATAATAGGTGGTTGTGATCTAATAAAATAACGGGACCTAAAATCTGTGCTGTCTTGGCTCAAAAATGTGTTTTATATCTCAGTTTCTTCAAATACCAAGATGACTAAACCACACATCAGTCAAGTTTCGATCTTTGGGCGCTAACATATACCGGCAAAGGAATACTGGAAGCAGATATCTAATCATGTCTTTCCACTCATGTATTAATGTATCACAAGCAATGGGAGTTTGCCTTCTACAACGCAAAAATACATGATCAGGAGAGACCACTACTGAAGAACAAAAGTGGAGGTGTAATGCAGAGAAACGTCACTGTTCTTTCCAGATCCTCCCTGTCACCCTCAGTTTTAACTCTTTCCTGTCACCTCCAGAGAAGAAGAGTGCCATGTTTCGCTGAATGATGAGTCCATCATAGCTGTCACGTACTTTCCTATGGCCATCCCTAATGCTTCTGGGCACCCCTTGCCAGATCATCTTCCTTCCATTTGCTCCCACCTCAAGGCTGTAGCAGTAGTTCTTGGCATCATTGTCATCGCCCATAAAGCGCAAGAATGCTATATATACGGGGGCCATACCAAGCTGAAATGCTTCAAAATGCAGACAGAAGTACTGTCCAAAGCAACTGAAAACCTAGAGACAGCATAACGATTCTTACTATCTGTTTCATAAACCAACCAAAATGTATGAAGGAACAAAACAATTAAATGGCACAGATTGTCAAGCAGAATAACTTAAATTGTAAGGTAGAGAACATTAATCCTGACAAATGCATAAACCTCTGAACATAATTTATTTTATTTTTTATTTTTAAAAAAAGTCCTACAAATGCAACACCAAAAGCAACTCAAGCCAAAGTTTGCCAGTCTACATAAGATAAATTCATTCTTCATAAAGCGAGAGGGCCATACACATGACAGTCCAATCAATTTTAACACGAGAGGTACATCATCTACCAGTAGCAGCTCATGGATGACGGGATGACAGTTCCTGTTGACTAACAATGTTGAGCTATACTGAGACCACTCATACAGATGGATAGAACACCAAACAAAACTATGCATTGGAGCATGGATCTGATCCATTCATGTCCCACTAAACCATGTACACACTCGAAAATCAATCTGCTAATCTAAAGGTTGATGCCAACAAAATGTACAGGCAAGGAGGCACTGCATCTAATAAGCTTCTTAGATCTCCCAGATATGCTGCAAAATTGAATGAGGGTGTTCCAGATGTACAAGTTCCATTCAATTTCTCGCCAATCTTCTTTTTCACCCATAACAAACTTACAAGTGGATAAAGTAATTAGAAAACACAAGTTGAAAGCCCTACCGTTGATTTTGAAGGACAAACCCTCTTGGTTTAAGTCAAGGGCATTCCAAACATTTTGGAATTCCAAGGTTAATGTTGCTCCAATGATATACAGTAAATAGTCAGTCTAAACCTAGGATAGTGTTTTTTGCATCATAAACCTGGGATGCTGTGAAGTTCCCATGCATCTTTATACTATAACACTATGCGAAGGAATTTTCAATGTATCATAGGAGGAATGATATAAAGGCAAATGAACAGAAAACATAGGCAAAATTAAACATACAAGCATGGGAGAAATGAATTGGTAGAAAGAATTTATGAACTGCAGGTGGTAGGAACTAGGAGAAGAGGCAGACCTTTAAAGACTTAGATTGAGGGGGAATAAAAAGTCATGAAAAGACGGTAGGCTGTGGGAGAACATGGTCTTTGATGGGGCAGAAAAGAGATAAACGACTAAATCCAACCACAGAAAGATGAGATAATGACTCTTTTGTTACTGTTGTTATTGATGATGATGATTATATATAAGCTCTGAAGTCACTAAGGGTGTAAGAAAAGAGTCAGAAAGCCCAAAGAGGACCTATTTCTAAGAGGAGCTCTGTTTTCATAAATTCACATGTTGCAGGACGAAACCTCCAACATTATAGAAATGTGAAGAACTGACATGAATGACTTATGTTGAGACACAGAGAGAAATTAATTTTCAAAAAACTCCAGTTACTGATGGTTTCCAACCTCACAAAATAGGGGATAAATTTTCAAAAGCAGTTCTCTCTCTTGTTCTGCCAAAAAGAGTATTAACCTTCTGTGCAACTGATTGTTTCCACAACCATTTGAATGAAACAAGAAGGCAGAAGTGCAAATAAAAGCAAGATTTGACCCATCATTGTCCTAGCTAACACCACAGTAAATTGATCTCAAAACCAGGCCCTCATGTAGTTATCCTGAACATACACTGCATATGATCCAAATTAGTATTTCAGCCGACCTTTTAGCTTCTGCAATGGAATTGCACTTCTGCCAAAAATGTGATTTTGGGCTAGAGCATCCATATGGTGGGGCCTCAATTTGAAGATGGCTCAGAACATGCAAATGCATGCCACCTAGACACGTGCAGCCATGCCTATGTGAGGACCCAAGTGATTTCAGCACAAATGAAAATTAATGAATCTCCTCAAATCAAAAGTCAGAAGAAATTGTTCTAGTAACCATATAAGTGAAAATAAATACAGTAAGAAGTGATGAGCAGAGCACCTAAACGGGATGAAATCATACTTGCTCCTAAAATGATTCACAAATCACATGAAATGCTTCCAAGCTATGGAAGCTGTTTGAAATAAAAATTACTCAAGGTTCCACACATTTGTAAGTGTGGTCATCCACATGCTTGATGCTGCATCATCCAGACTAATGAGCCTCATGAACTTTGTGAAAGATGCCCCCAAAAATCCCCAGTGAAGTATCCAACCATGGCTACAAATTGCATTATCAGATTGCAACTCATTTTGGCACGAAAACTATTTGATTTTCTGGCTCATTTCATCATCTACCAAGGGTCTAAGGGCCCATCAGCATATAACAAGCCCCAGGCACTGCACCCATTGAAATGGCAATGCAAAGTGCAAACTATACATCTGTTTTAGCACTGAACCTGTAGTTACTGATAAAAGATAAGATAAAAAACAAATTAAAAAATTCATGGTACCGTAAGCATCCATGTGGCGTTCTCAACTTCATGTGGATTTGACTTGACATAGCGATGGTTGAAAGTGCTGCCATTGTGCATGTCGACTTTATGGTCATCTTTTAGGTGTGCCACCAGATAGGGAATATCACCAACAACAGTGCATTCAGAACCAGCATAGGGGCAGTTGTAAGGTCTAAATGTACATTGTGATTCATGTTTCAGCTTGCTGTAGTAAGGATAGATACCCATACACCCAAAGTTCTGATATTTGCATGGCAACTCAAGTGATGCCGCCACTTTTTCCAGTGCAAGACATCTTATATTGCCAAGTTCGTGCCTGCAAGTGGGACACCGGTTGTGCACTCTTGGCTTGCATCCAGAACACAGTGTGTGTCCATTTGAACACTGCAACCAATTTTTAATTAAAATATGAAAAGCAATTATATTCCATACCAGTATAGAATTGGTAGTAGATGGAAGATGCTTATTGTTGCAAAGATATGATTTTAGATTTATCACCTTAAAGGGGAAATCTTTTTACTACAGAAAAAACAATACTACATCTCATCTCAACGAAAAACAAATGTATGCAAGAAGAAATCAAACTTCCACACATGAAGGGGAAATAATAAAATTAAGAGATCAGATATTGGCATTGGTATCTCTTCTAGGTATTTGATATCTTATTTAAAGATGGCTTTGCCCCATGGTTCGGAGTGAATATAGAGAAACAAATACTACTACAAAACACTCCAAGTAATAAAGTCTCTAATTGTAATAATTAGCTCATCTAGCTTCTTTTTAGAGCTTCATTTGGGGAGTATCTAGCCCCATATCTTACTATTGATCTTTGTATCCCCTTGAAAACCATACCTAAAAGAGTACCATCAAGCTGATTTTTTGTGGATACCATATTAATGAATAGACCTTTCAAACCAACTCATTCACACGATCACACATACTTCAGCAACCCCAAATGAACACCATAAGAAGGCATGCAAGTGAAACCCATTTGTGTGCTTTTGTGAGATAGCAATCCCCTACATAATAGATAGGATTTCAGTGTATTACACGCATTGCTACATGGGGCTGGTATGTTTTTGTATCCAAGAAACTTTATGTCCTTCAAACCATGGGTTGAGTGATTCAATTAGGTGACTTTCAACGATCCCCATATTCAAGCATGACACCCCTTAGGTGTACTTTAATCTTATCACTACAATGACAACATCTTTTTTCCTCCTCTTCATCATTGAGGTTGGGGGGGACGTCAACTTCCATTTTGCCTTTACCTTAAAGCGTTAAATATGAATTTGATGTAATTGGATCATACTATTATTTATTATTATCCTCCTTCAAAAGGGTATAATGGTTTTACCCTATAAGTTTACCAAGCATAGATGGGGTTAAGAATTAGAGTCATCACCATCACTGGATATGCAATTGAACAATATTTTCCTTGGAAATCCCTGAGGGAGTCAAAGCTTGGATACTTATCCACATTTGGATTTAGAAAGACAATTTGACAAATTTAAATGGGAAATGTCCATATGAAAGATTGAATAATTGAAAACTATTTGGACCAATTTGCCAAACTATAGCATCAATTGGTGACAACCCAGTGCATTCAGTTTATCTCTTCTTTGGTATGACAATATTTACCAATATGAAAACTTTACATCACATTTTTGTGAAACAAAAGAAGAGATTTGTCATTATAAAAATACAACCCACCCTAAGAGCCACTAATCAAGTACTAGATAGGTGCTTTTGGTCAATGACATGCTACCTATATATGCAACATGCAAATTGCAATTTATACACATCAATCAGGCATATCATTACAAAAATATGTTAATAAATTTCTTGCACAACTCCAAGAATTAAAATTAAGAGGAAAAAAAGCAAACTAATAGGCATATATGGAAGGAATAAAATTATCAAATCATGCCAAAAGGTAATTAGGAATTAAAAGTTAGCCATCCAAATAAGTTAAAAATGAAGTAACTTATGGAATAGAAACTCCACAATGCAACAATTTCTGCAATGTAAAGCATACATGAATTCGATAGCAAACATGAAAAGTATAAAAAAGAAGAGGTAAGACTCAGTATTAGAAAGTTATCAAGAACAAAAAAATAACACTAATGACCAAACCTGGTGGATTGGGGGGTACATAGCATTTAAGCATACTGGACACTCCAATAATTCTCGAACACTACTAGCAACAGCCACAGTAGGTTTTGATGCAAATTGGGAAGGATCATCAACATGTTCATTGATATCCATCATTTCCTCATTTTGAGGAGGATCAATAACTTCACTGTTGCTCCGCATATCATCAAAATAAGTATTTCCAGATGCCATTGCTAGAAAATGAAACCAATCACTCATTTAATCACAATTAAAAATGGGAATGAAGCATAGTCAATTCTCATTACCTCATTCAAGAAAATATATGACCTAAAATGTAATGTTTGAGAGAGATTAACTATAAAATCCCTTTGTAACTGGACAAATGGTATAAATTTTTGATAGACCATAATGTGGTTGAAGCAAATAATGAACCTAATAAACATCAATGCATTGTTTTTGTTGACAGGTCATAACTTCTTAGCTATGCTAGAAAAGAAAAGAAAAAACACAGACACAGACATTAGCCTAACATGTAAGCACTTTTCTCTAGAACTCTCTAAAAATTGTTAAAATGCAGTAGTTCCATGAAAGGAATTTTAAGAAAACTATCACTAATTATGTAGAGAAGCAAGCATGACTGTGTGTGAATTTAGAGCATGTGTGAAGAAATATAATAGATTCATAGTTCTGTGATACAACGGAGCATCCTTTCAAGGAAATTTTTCTACTTGTGTCTATCATTCTATGTAAACATAATCCAATGATGGGCTTGCTGTTGGATGGTGTCAAGTGGGGATTGGATGAATAACATAGGAGACACATGAGCAAACATGCTCTACCCTCATCATGTTATTTAAAAATAAATAAAGACCATAGTTGAAAGAGGTCACAGGAATATCTAACAATACATGGCAGGTGGGGTGAGTGTGTGAACGGGCAAAATTAAACCAAAGGTGACCCAAGGTCAATATTTTGACTAACAACATGGTAACTACCATGTAGCATAGCCAACCTAGCCCCTATCTGTACGAACTCTTCAAGGTGTTTGAGTACTTGTGTTGAACATTTGCACCCATGTCAGACTCGTGCCCAAGCTAGACACTCAGCTCATTCTTCATGGAATCTTCTAATATTTCTTTACATTGTTTTTCAAGATGAATAAAATACTATGGCACCTTTCTCCATTTGAAACCTAATTAAAATATCAATATGCCTATCACCTTGATTCTTTAGAGTAAAGCCAGTACATCATTCTCTCTCAGTGTTGTCTTCACATCTTATTTTTATTAAAATAAATTTTAAATTTATTAAATATGGTGAGTCCCTCAGTTTTTTTTTTTTTATTTGTCAATTACTCAAGCCTTACACCTTACTCCCGTGTTTGACTGACACCTCATACTCATATGGTTGTACCCACGCAACTTAGCCAGGCAAACACAAATCCACACCACTAACTCCTGGTCACTGGTATGTAACATTTACCTAAGCCATATAAAACCATAAATTTCAACCCCTAATCCACTTAGGAACCTTCCTATCCTTCCGCTCCCATAGGAGTGGCATGCACCCAATGGGTCCTATAGTTAGAAAAAGAGTAAGCTCTATTTCTTGAAATAGAGACCAGACTCTCTGGAATATTACCCTATTCACACGGATGATACCCCCAGGACCATGGTTAGGCATAATAGACACATATAATTGGCAAAACAGAAGGCGAGATAAGCTAATTTATGACACATTCACTGACGCAATAATGTCAGTTCATGCACAATGCAATACATTCTTGACCAGTGTAAGATAGCCCATGAAAATGCTAAAAGCACACAAAAGATCAATTACCACTTTATATCTGAGGCTCCATTTGGATGAGCGAAAAAGAAAGACTTTTTCTTGGAAAGATTATCATTTTTAACCAAAAAAACAAATGAGTTTAACCACTTAAGTTAAAACGATTATTTTCTAGAAATGTATTTTCTTTCACACCTGTCCAACTGGAGCTTGAGGTTCTCTGATTGGCAAGATGAAAAATGCACAACTGTTAACAGCACAAATAGGTCGATCAGGATGGTTGGACATGTTGAGCACGAGAAATTCAAAAACCCAATTGAAATTCATTCTGTTTTTAATTTTTCTTTGTTCTAATCTTACCTGAGTTCCAAATTGTACCAGAAAATGTAAAATAATAATGAGTGAAGATAAAAGCTTTCATCAATACAACAAAATGGCAATATAATAAAAATAAAATGAAGCCTCTGCTCGGATGCTGGAAAGAAAAGTATTTCCCCACAAAAATAATTTCTTGTTTTTAACTAAAAAACACTATTCCACTTTTACTTTGAAATGATTACTTATCAAAAAAAAAACTGTCAACTCCATGCATCCGAAGTGCAAATCGGACAAATCTAAGCACTCAATTGAAGTTTTTCCCCCCTTTTCCTCTTTATTATGGTACCTTGAGAGCTCCAAATCAGAACAACAGAAATTTAAAAAAATAAAAAATAAAACAGCGACCAAATCTAAAGCTTTTCGTCAATGATAAAATAAAAACAAAGGCGCCGTCTTGATGCATACAAAGTTAGTAACTACTTCTCTAAAAGACCAATTCTTATATTAATAAAACTGTTAAACCCATTTCCACTTTTTGTGAAAATGGTTGTTTTCAAACGGAATGTAGCATGGAAGAGCAGCACTTTCTTTAGCCAAAAAAAAAGTTAGAAAATAAGTATTTTTTATTTTTTAGTAAAATATGGTTGTTAAACTAATGTCCACTTCTATTAAAAAAAATGGTGATTTTCCAAAAAACTAATTTCCATTCAATTCCATGGCTCCAGCTGTGACATCTGAAAGAATGTGAATACAAATCTGAGGAAAGAGAATCGTACCTTTGTTGTGAATTCTGGAGCATAAAAGATACGGAAAGGAGTCAAGGACCCAAAAAGCCCCCAAGAGATCGAAGAAGAACAAGAAGGGTCTCTGCAATGAGCGTCTACTACTAACTAAATAATAAAAGCAGTAACTGAAGAGCGAGAGAGAGAGAGAGAGAGAGAGAGGGAGGAATTTGAATTAAAGCGTGGGGAAGAGGGAGGAAAAGAGACAGATTTTTAAGATTCCTCGAAAAACGACAAAAGACGCTCTTTCTTTCTCTCTCTTCCCCTCGTGAGTTTCGAAGTGAGAAATGAAAGTGTCCGTACGTTAGATGGATTTTCCCAGAGAGAGAGAGAAATTGAAAGCACTGGGCGCCAGTGGGAAGGAAAGGAAATGAGTTTTCCTGATTTTGTTTGGAGAGAGAAAGAAATTAAAGAAAGAGAGAGGAGCGGAAATGTTGTCAGGGAAATTTAAGAGGTGGGCTGAAGGAAAGGGAAATCAAGGCAATGCCAAGCTGTCTTATTTGCTGTGAGAATTGAAAGCGCAAACATTTTTTCGAAAGAGGGAAGAAGGCAACAGAGACAATAAGTTGACGTAACAAAGCTTCTCCTGTCTCCATTTAAATTAAATATTTTTTTAATAATATAGAGATTGATAATCTTATTAAAATTTTAAAAATAATTTTATTTGTATATTTAAATTAAATGGAATAGATAGCTAAAGTGGGATTTTAACTAATGTTGATTTTATTTATTTAAATTAGATAGATAAAACTTTTAAACAAATTTTTAGTTTAAATGTATACTTTAAAATTAAATAATGAGATTAATGATTTAATTATAGAGTGGTCATTTAAATACTTTACTTTTCTTTTAAGAGATATTTTATTTTAAAATTTGTGTGAAAATTATTATTTTATCTTTTAATTTTTTAAAAAGATAATTCCTCTACATTAAACTAAAAGATAAAATGATAATTTTATATAAAATTTTAAAATAAATTATCTTTTAAAAAGAAAGTGAGATGTAGCTACTCTAATTATATCATATTTGAGTTTCCGGAAGCAATAGTCAGTAGTTCAGTACTACTGTACAAGTATACAACTAACCCTTTTGGCTCTTATGTTTGGAATTATATGGCATGTTACTGCAGTCCAGCTTCGCACGTGAGATTGAGAGCCACCTTCCCACGTACTTTTCATTTTTCAAAGCATGACTTTTTATCCGAATTGTTAAAGTAACATAATTTATAGAAACAAACTATTTAAAATAAGGTAGCGATCTTCTCGTAGAATTCTGTGTAATAAGATATAGGAATTAATATATTTTCGATTTTACCCTTCGTATGAAAAGTAAAATCGGTTCGTCGAAATTCTCATGAACAGTAAATCGGATCACCAATCCTTCGCATGAATATTAATTCGGCTCACCAGCCCTTCGTATGGACAATAAATCGGCTAGCCGAAATTCACATCAACAGCAAATTGGCTCGTCAAAATTCATAAGAACAGTAAATCGGCTCACCAAAATTCACATGAACAGTAAATCGACTAGGCGAAAATTCACAAGAATAATAAATTAGTTAGCAGAAATTTTACAATTGATGCAAAATTTCCGATTTTACTGTTCGTGTGAAGGGTAAAATCGAGAATCCACTAATTCTCCTGTCTAGTTACATAAACCTCCCGTAGGAAGATCGCTATCCTTAAAATATTATATTCAGTCCTCTTATATCGAAGATTAATCTTAAAGTATTTAATATTAAAAGTTAAAATAAAAAGATTTTTATTATATTTATCAAATTCAACAATAAGATGAGTATTAATTTTAATACATTTAGGTTGGATAGTTAATAATCAGTTTAGCCTCAATTTGTTAATCTATAATACTTGACAATTAAATTTTAGGTACAATTGAATTAGTACTTAGATCAAATACTTAGAACTTATTTTAAATACAAAATGGACCGACTTCAAATCTTAATGGACTCTACCAGAATCATCTAGGCCATTGAGATTTCATCATAGATGAATCCGTTAATACTCATCTATAATCTAAATTCATACTCAATGTCTAAACAATTCTATCAAGATTCATTGAGGATCGGAACTTATACCCACTAATTAAATGGGTCTAAGATGGTTCTATTAGGATATGCTTAGAAATCTAATCAATAAACGGGCCTATGATGGATCCACTAAAGCTCTCCAAGACACTAATCTATACCCAATTCTTAACTCTGTTTGGATTTGGTCTAAGACTAAAATCTTTGGCCAGCATAATCAAGTGAGCCACATTTTGGCCCACCAACACATAAAACGGGTCCAAAATTAGATTAAATTGAGATCTCAATCCACATTTAATGTAGGTCTCATCATCAATGATATGGGCAACATCACTGAGTTCAATTTTATGTCTTTAGACATGAAAATGGGCCCACCAAAATGTAAACCTTATCCCATGGACCCAAGCAAATTTAGAAAATTCATATTATTTTTAATCAATTAATCAACATTTTAGGGGCCACATTTAGATATAATCTACTTGTGATTCTCATTACCTAAAAGCATAACCCATCTCCCGCTCTCTAAAAGCACAACATATCTTGTAAGTCACTACTTCGGAGTACAATCCATTCCATGTTCTCACTGGCTAGAAGTATAACATGGCTTACACTTCGTACTATCTAAAAGCAAAGCCCACTTAATGTTTTTTTTTTAAATAGGTATCTGTACCCTACATTAGATATGAGATTAATCTCACGGACATCTGTAAATATTTTAATCCACACACATTGGTTAAGTCAATAAGAAGTAATTCATGGAGAGTGACCCAGAAGGATTTAAATATGAATTGAATTTAAAATCCACTTTATATTTTATAGCGTTTAAAAGAACAATAAATCTAGTGTTTGTCTTTAACTAAAAGCACAACTTCTAAATTTTTCATTATTTTAAAGCACAACAAATTATTCGTTTCTTTTCGTTTAAAGCAAAACTCATTGCTTTTAGAAACCTAGATGTGTGATTTTTTAAATGATAATAAAAAACAATAACAATAAAAAATAAACAAAAATAACAACCAATTTATCATGAAAAATGAATATTTTAATTATCCCATAGCCATTGAATTTAAAAATAACTAAAATCTTCATTACATAGAAGTATTAAAAATTTCCTGATCCAAAAGCACTGGATGCCCTATGCTGCTAGGTAACCGATAACACTTGACCCTCTATGCTGTCGAGTACCCAACAACAAAATGTCCCTGTGGTGTTGGATATTAATGAGCACGAAGGTCAAAACCATGGAATTTTCGCCAACGAAAATCTTCCATTTTTCTTTCCAAAAAACTTTATTGGGGTTAGATTTAGACAAAAAGAGTATGTAAATATAACCTTAAAGGGTTATTCCATTTAGTTTGAGAGTAAAATCTTTAGAGAAAAGTATTGAGTGCGACACCTGAACACCTTTGAAGCTAAAAAAAAAATCTATAAATATTTTAAACAAAGACATTAATTTCTTTTATAACTCTAAAATTTAGAGATTCCATTACATCCATTTCAAATATCATCTATTGGCATTCCAATATTCCATCCAAGTTTTAAGAAATGAGCAAACATTTCCACACACCAACGAGTAAAAAGCTTGAACTTTTATTGTTTTTCTTCCAAATGATTTTTTAACAATAGTAAATTGAATCTCTTCTATAATTTCATGTTTTCTTATAGATCTATTAAAAAAACAACTTTGTTTGCCAACCCACAAAAATCACCATATTTCAATCAATAAAGTCATACTTTTTTATTTTTCGATGTTCGACGACTTAAAACTATTTTTTAATCTATAAACTTATCACTCAAGTTTGGACTCATTTGGACCCATTGGATAGTTTTGTCGAAAAGATTTATGCAATAATAGATAATTGCAACAATCCTAAGCATGATAACAACTTGAATGACTCCTAAAAAATAGGATTGAGGAAAAAAAATTATGTGTCTTATTCAAAAGAAATGATATCTTCCAAAGACAATTTCCTTAGACACACCTTTTCAAAGAGACCTATTGCTAAAAAGGTGGAGGGGAGGAAATTATGATAAGATTTGGTGAGTATGAAAGATTATTATTATTATTATTAATTTTTTAATATATGTAGTCTCATTTCACATTAGAGACGAGACTAATCTAATGAACTTATTTAAACCTCTCATGACTAATCTCATGAACATATGTAAACCTCTCATACTCACCTTTGTTTACATCACTCGGATTCTTCAATTCTATCAACTGATTATTTTTTAATTTTTAATTTTATAATTAATTATTATTTGATTATTATGTAGTTTACATTAATACTTAAAGTTCTAATTAATTAACATATGAATTTCCTTTTATAAATATTTTTTTACTAATTAATTATTTAATTATAAACTAAATTAGTATTCAATTAATTTTTTTGTGGTACATTAACCGATTTTGTCACAGCAAGATGGAAGGCAAACAACCGACGTTTTTGTGTTGGCGTATATCAATTATCAAACTACACCAAACTAACGGAGCACGTTCCGTTGTATGGAAGTTTTATCCACCAAAGTCATCGAAAGCGATCTCTCAACTTCCAATTGATTGCCCGTTAAAGCAAATTAAAATCCTAATCCAAAACTGAAATAAAAGAGTGCAAAATAAAAAAGAAGAAGAAGAAGGAGGTTATATCCATTTATAGTGGAAAACCGACTTCAACGGAATCAAAATCATTCCGAATCTCCAGTTTTGACTTTCTTCCCGATCATCGTCATCTCTTTTTCCTCTCTCATTCCACAGCAAAGCAATTTTTTTTTTTTTTCGGAAAAAAAGTACGGAAATATCAAAATTCAAGTAAACAATTTGAAAAAAAGCGTTGATAACTCCAACCCCTTGTTCTTCCTACCCATAGATTCTTTTAAAATTCTCATTTCCTGAAAAAATCAGATCTCCAATGCAACAAGTCCAATGCATGCATCTCTATATCTTATTGAGGTAATTCCCATTTCCTAGATCTCTTCCTTTTCTCTGGATCGTAGCTCACATAATTAATTATTTGTCTTCTTTTTCTTTTCTTTTTTCGCTCTAACAATGCAGAGAGGAGCAGATGAGGTGCTTTTTTTTTTCTCGCATTGTAATTTAATTCATTAATTTTATTATTTGGTGATCTGGGTTTGAATTTTGGATTTAGATGACTACCTTGCAGGAATTCATCAACACTGCCCCAATACCAGGTGTTTCTCTATCCATTTTTCTCCCTTTCCTTGAATTTGCGTAATTATTTGTTTCGAGTATTGTTTTTTATATACTTGATTTTATTGTGGGTGTCGAGTAAATAATTGACCACATTGCAATTTTTATTTTTAAATTTGAAATTGATTGGTCTATTTGAAATTGTTCGGCAATAAATAACCCCAGCTTAAAAAGATAATTTTGTGGATATGCATACATTAAAATGGACGTGCAGAGAACAATAAAACATCGATTCAGGAATGCCTACATGAGAGGAGACCTGAAGTTTGCTTTAATAGAAGATTTCACAATGCCAATTAAGATGTTTTGGATGCAAACAACCATAGTAAGAAGAATTGAAAGGTTATGAGTAAGTTTGTTTCAGCGAAAGCATATATCAAGCAATGGCAATTAAGATGGTTTGGACGCATAGATAGGATGGAATCAACCCTGTTAAGAAGAATTGAAAGGTTACAAATGTAAGGAAAAGAGAGCTTGGAGGAGTAAACCATTGAATCTGGGAGATACAATTTTGGAAAAGGACATACTAGGTTGTGAAGCGATAGAGAACATGGCTTTTGATTGGATTGAGTGGAAAGGTGCAGCAAGGAAGCTGCTTCCTTATAGATGGCAAAAGGCTTGGGAGATGATGATGATTATGGTTTTAGGATTTTTTGGAAAAAGGTTGATACAGGTATTGTTGGAAAAACTATTATATTATCAATTGCTCATATCTGTTTGCCAAGGCTTGCAATAGGAAGTTAGTATGGTCTCACCTTCGGTAGATGGATCCTGCCCCACAAAGACTCTCAAATGAAAAACCCGAACCAGTTTGTTTCCCCACTGGATTTGATGATTTTTGGCTAATAAATCCATTTTCAGATCACTAATTGGGCTGTCAAGTGTGTTCCATGAATGGGTCCTGCCTCATAGAGCCTCTCCAAATGGAAGATTTAGCAAATTTGTTTTCCCATTGGATGTGTTGGTCATTACTAAAATATCCATTTACAGGTCATAATCGGAAACTTTGGATTCACCATTTGAATGAAATTTTGCAAAATGATCTACGCATACTACCTCATGAGTTATCTGGTCACTAAAATCAAACCCCACAAAGACTCTCAAATGAAAAACCGTAACCAGTTTGTTTCCCCACTGGATTTGATGATTTTTGGCTAATAAATCCATTTTCAGATCACTAATTGGGCTGTCAAGTGTGTTCCATGAATGGGTCCTGCCTCATGGAGCCTCTTTAAATGGAAGATTTAGCAAATTTGTTTTCCCATTGGATGTGTTGGTCATTGACTAAAATATCCATTTACAGGTCATAATCGGAAACTTTGGATTCACCATTTGAATGAAATTTTGCAAAATGATCTACGCATACGGCCTTTTGAGTTATCTGGTCACTAAAATCAAACCCCCAATTGTAACCAGGTCAAACAAGAATATGTTGTTCTAATCATGTGTTTAATACCTTTTATGCATTTCATTTGAAGCATGAGTATTTTTTTAGCATTAATTTGAAACATTAAGATATATTTATTTATTTAATCAGTATCCACTAATCCATTGGTTGCAGTGGCATTTATAGGTAGCTATAACATATAATGTATTTTGGAATTTGCTTATGCTTTTGCCTTTCAGGACTATAATCACTGTAGGCTATTAGACACCTTTCTATATGATTGTGAATCACATTGCATCCTACCGTACATGTGCCATTCATGTTTTCTAGTCCTCCATTGTGAGAAATGGCTCTTAAATCCTGAATCACAATGTTCCAATGATCACTGTCATCTGATGTTTGGCCTTTGAATGGATATTAAGCTGAGAATCGAAGTTCACCTGGGAATTTAACATTAGGATTTTCAGGATTTTCGGATCAGTTTAATTGGCCTGGATTGCGTCAAGTCTTATCATTCATGAGATGGGAATGGCGTATATTGATTATCCAGATTGAGGGGCATTGTTGTCATTTGATATATTTTCCTCTGTTAATTATATTTTTGTTCCTCTAAAAAAGAAAAAAAGAAAAGAAAAAGAAAAGTATGTTTTTAGTTGGTTTCCCTTTCTTGGTGTGCAGCATGCTTCTCAATTGGAAGAAAAGGTAGACGTGCAGCATTCTCTGTTACTAGTGCAGAGATTAGTACTTGAGTAGAGAGTAATGATAGTGTTTTAGATAATGAGTTCAATTTTTCTAGACGGTAATGTACATAGACAATATAAACAATTTACATAGTCACTAAGTTATTTGCAATTACGGGACTACCTCCTTCGACAGCATCCAGGCACATTCTGCTCTGCTATATTTTCTCCACTCTTCCTCACAATGCTCCTTTATCTTCTGTATTTCTGTTCAAATCAAGAAAAGATGATTTTATCATCTGAAGTGGGGAAAATGAGAAACTCACAATTTGATGGATATGTCTCGGTTGCTGCATTCAATGATGACTTAGTTTACCCGTGTAATAGGACTTAACAAGAGACATGGGATCTATTGTATCTCATATCCTCGAAGGAAAAGGCAATGCGAGTATCTATGACCTATCTCGTGGAGATCTCTCCATTTTTGCTGGGGATATTGCTAAGGAATTATTATTCTCGTCTTTAGGTGCAAGTGGCTGGAACTGGGATCTTATTATCTTATCCTGGCATAATGTGCTGGTGATTGTTGCAAACATATTAAATGGCAAGAGATCCTTGACTTCCTTGCCAGCCTTAGCCTAAAATGCAAGATCTAGAATTTTGGATTGTGACATTTTTCCATCTCTTGTAATCCAGTGTGAGCAGAACCATCAGAAAGTGATGCTTCCCCATACAGATACCATAACAAATTGGTCTACTTCATTAGTTCTTTGATAGGTGGTTCAGGGAGTGGGTTTGGTTGTTGCGGAGGTGGTGGGTGCAATGTGGCTGCTGATTAGAATGGTTGTGGACATACTGTGCAGTTGTCTAAGCAATGTGGCTGTTGACAAACTAAAAGGTTTCTGAGAAAATACAAGTCTTTACTGTATTGTTTAAGGAGGTCTAGACATGCTAATGTGATTACGTTGGTTGACATTGTTGGGCTACCTTGTGCATACACAACTAAGGTTGGTGTTAGAGCCTCCTCTATTGTGATGGTATGTCTTCCTCTGGCAATGATGGTTCTACTCTTATTGAATGCAATTGTTGATTTTCAAATATGATCCAATATTAGATCAATCAATATTACTAATTCACCTTAAGAATAACTTAATTTACCCAAAATATTAGATCTTCACTATGTCAGTTATGAACTAATTCAGCGTAGGTTAGACTGAGATCTACTGTAAGTCTCTAACTGAATTTTCATTTCAAGATTATATATTTTTCTGAATATGTCACTTGAGAGCTACATCATTTGGAGATTGTGCAAAATGGGTGACATCACTTTCACTCATACACCTTGTTCAGCAAACTGTGTTGCAGAGTTTTTGGCGAAAGTTGGTGTTCATCTTCAAACACCGGCTTTGGAATTTTTTGCTCTCGCCAACCTTGGGAGTTAGGGCTTTGGGCCTTCCTTTAGTTTCAGTTTGGGGTGGATTATTTGATGTATCTTTTCTTTTATTTCTTGTTTTCTTATGTTTTTTATATTTCTTGTTCTTTTTCTTCGCTCTGAGTGTATATCACCTATACTCAGATCCTTCTTATGTACTCCTTTCTTGTTTAATGGAATTTAGTTGTTATGTTAAAAAAAAGAAAAGAATTCGTGACAATCTCAGAATCATTGCAATTTTTTGTATTATTCTATCCTCAGTTTTTTTCCCCTTGGATATTATTATTGCAATTTTTCATGTAATATCTTCTGCTATACCAATTAAAAGAATCTTCAGTTGCTATCTGAATAAAACTTCAACTCAATGTACTGAGGCAATGTCATTTCCTATTTGCTTCTCTTGGAATGTCTAATTCATATAACAACATATAGTTTCTTACTTTCCTCGTATGATATCTTCAACTTTTTTTAACAGGTCCATTAAGAAGGCTAGAAGAACTGTTGTCTCGATCTGGAAATAGATTTTGTGCAGATTGTGATTCTCCAGATCCAAAATGGGTGTAAGTATTTGATCCCTGTGCAATCATTGAGGCTGCTGTGTTTATTTTTATTTGATGCTATTTTTTCAATTTCATGATTTAATCATTTAAAATTAATAGTCAACGATCCATATGCTTCCAGTGCTGAACTCAAATTCAATATAAGTTTTAAGAGTATAGATTAAGCTATGTTTGTATCCCAAATTGCAATTCTATGAGTTGCAGGGGGTTGACAGTTCTTCTATACTTGGACTGGTTCAGAAATTGGTTATGGTATTAGGTGGGAACCATGAATAGATATTGTTTTCTGACATGCCCAACCTGAGTCAATACTTTTGCTTGGTACCGATAATAATTTTGGGTGAGAACTGCAGAAAAAACAATCTCTAGCATATTTTACTTTGAGATTCTGTACTACAAATAAAGGAATGGATGTCGGTCCATTTCCCCAAATTAACCAACCACCTGCCATTTGCCGTCGTTATGTTCATTTTATTTATAATAATGCCATAAACCCTACTAAGTTATGTGTAAATTGAGGGATATTTCATGTTCAATGCAAAAATTATTATGTTATATTGGTTCCGTGGTGCTAATGACAATGGTTTTGTTATGTACCAGTTATATGAACCATTACACACTGAACATAATGGAACAAGGTCCTCTCTGGTTGCTCTTTATGCAGCTTGAAGGTCTTATATTGCTAGACAGAAGATATGCATGGTATCCTAAACCTTGGTTTTCTTCTATGGGCCCATGGTTTGGTGATCAATACCATAGACTTGACAGCCAATTGGAAATAGATAATTACCTAAAACTTAATTGATATACAAAGGTCCTAATCATGTGACATTTGGTCCTTTTATTTGCTCGATGCTACATTATAAAAGTTCAAAATGATAAGAAGAATTTTGTCAAAAAAAATGCAACAGTTTGGGTGAACCACAACATGAAGGTATCCCGAGAAATTTGTAGACTTTATAAATATTGAATACCGAACTACAGAATTAAATATGAATGAAGCAAATTGCAAAATAGTTGTATCTAATTTGTCTTGGTAATGTGTAAAATTTCCAACATAGAATGTGCATAGTAAACTGTCAAATATGCTTCCAACATTGGAGAGTTAATGGGATTAGTATATTGCTTACACTAGTTAAGTTACTGTGAGTTTATAATGAGGTAATAATTGATCTTTGCCTTAAACGATCATTAATTGTTCTTATTTTATATTGAAGGTAACAAATTCTCTTTTTCCCATTATCTATATTTGCTGTATAAACATGATCACTATTTTATTTTCTTTTTCCAGATTGGTACGTCCAAGATAAAAATCTTAGTGATCCTTGAAGAGATTGCTTAAATGTATTTCTTAGCTATTTGGTGTTCTTAATGTCTACCTCTGATTTGTGCTAATTAAACTACTTATTGGAATTCAGGTCTATAAGTCATGGAGTATTTATTTGTATCAAGTGCTCAGGTGTTCATAGGAGCCTCGGAGTTCATATATCAAAGGTATGATGTTATTACCTTTTATTCAAACAACTTTAACCATGATTTGATTTATGATGTCAAATTTAATAATAAAATACATCTACCATCTTACCATCTTTTGGGCTTCCTAACAGAATGGAGTGATAACTATTTGTCTGGGTAAAACATAAAATTAAATGTATTTGGATGTAAATACACACCAAATAACAAGCCACCTTTATCAGATCAAGGTCAAGCACAAGCATTCAAAAATAATGGGAGATCATACATCAACACTTAACAACGTGGTCTAATGAACCAAACCAACATTATAAACTCTTAGGATTTGCACTAAATCTAGGGTTCAAAGATGGCCAAGAGATCCCCTCTAGTGTCCTAAGGAATGAGGGTTTTTACAGGGATAGGAAAGCCCCCCCAAATTGCATGGTCCTTCCCATGGGAAGGCTGGTGTCATGGTGAAGCCAATCCCAATGGGAGGCTTATCTCACCTATCTCATGGAGAGGTTGATACCATAGTGAGGCTATAAAGAGAGACCCCGGCTCATGGGAAGGCAGGTCTCATGTAGAGTCCTAGCTTCATGGAGCAGCTTTTTCTTCTAGATTCAGTAATTTCATTGCCCTACCTCTGATTTGCTGTTTGTTTGTTGAGTTACAGATTACTGTTGTTGGCTCACAGGATGATATTAAATTTGTGGAACTTCTATATCAATTGGTGGGTCCCACATGATCATTTATGATATTTTAATCATAACGTTTTCATGTGAATTGAGATTTGAGGTTCATAATTTGTGTTAGGAAGCTAATTGAGGCCCTTTAAATTGGTATTTGGGTCGTGTGGTGGGAGGAAATGCCTTTCCTACCTCAAAGAAACAATAATATTGAACAAAGAAGATAATAGAAAGAAGAAAATCAACACCATACAGAGAGATTTACGTGGTTCCCTTTTGGTACGTCCACAGGTTCAACACCAATCCACTATGCTCAAAGGCAAGAAGGAGAGTCGGTTGTAGCTCTCGGTTACAGTTTTCGCTCATCTCTCTCTCTCTCTCGCGCACACACACACACACACAGAAAAGAACATTATATACTTCCCGAATTAGGGTTTACACAAAATGCAATGTAAAATTACAAAATTGCCCTTTAATTAAAAAAAAAAAAAACCCGACTTGGGGGCTCCGCCCCCGTGCCCCCAGATAAAGGGACGCTGCCCCCCTTCGACCCCCAACGAGCTTAGCGCGGAGTTCAAACCTCGACCCAGTCGACAGTACATCTCTGATGATCAAGCTCCACAGAGCCTAACATCATGACCATATGATCATCATAGGTAGGTTGCTTCATGCATCTTTCAATCCAATATAATGGATCGACAATTGTAAATTGAGTTGGGAAGGTAATCCAAGGATCTTTCAAGTGGTCCCAAACTGTGAGTATACATCATCATGGGTGGGCCCCCACTTTGTATCTTTAGATCCTTATATCTGATCTATGATCTGTTTCTTCCATAGCAGCCATTGGAGTTGGGTATGTCATCAGTTGTATCTTTAAGCATCTTTCCATAATGCATGGCCGCTTTTTGTCGACAAACTAAAGTCCAATTGTTATGATCTTTCATGGATCTTGTTAGGTTTTTGTTTGATTGACCTGTATGAGGTCCAGATGGACATGGTTGGACCTGGACATGATCGGACTATGCAATATCTAGATCAACATGATCGGACTGTGTAAAGTCTAGACCATCATGTTCTTTCATTGATCTCTTCTAATCTTCTTTGAGCTTTTTTGCACAAGGACTGATCAAAACTTGTGGATTTGTGGATTCTGTTGATCATTCTATTCATTGCATTTTATATGTTGACATAAGGTTCACTTGTTGAGGACAAGAGAAGCCTTTACATGTAACTACTTGACTTGCATTTTACAAGATGGACATTCCCCATGAGCAAAAGTGGCGATATATTAGAATATTCTCTTTTCTAAGTTATTGCCAGATTACTCATCCAAGAATAAGTTATCTAAATGTCAATCTGGTGAAAAAGCTCCTTGTGCACGTCTCTTCTCAAAGAGGTATCCATATAAAATTAAGCATTTGGAGGGATGACTTCCTGTTGTGAATATCTGGTCTAATTGTGTCTATTGCACATTAGATTTCACGTCAGCAATTTAAATCATTTAACTTCCACTCATGCTTCAGGTTCTATCAATGAAGCTAGATGAATGGACAGATGAACAAGTTGATTACATGGAAGACATGGGTGGAAATGCTGCAGTAAATATGAGATATGAAGCTTTCCTTCCAGAAAATTACCGGAAACCAAGACCAGACTCCTCTATAGAGGATCGATGTGATTTCATCAGGTATATTTACTACATACCTGTTTTTACTTCATGTAAAATGCCTATATTTTTCTGAAGCAAAACATGATTTCTTGAATATTCAGGAGAAAATATGAGTTGGAACAGTTTTTGAACTCTAATGTACAGAATGGTTCCTCTGCTAGTTCGAGCTCAACATCGACATCCCATGAGAAGAAACACTATGAAAAACAACACACTGGAAGTCGTCTTCATGGACTTGGTCATGCATTTCGCAACAGCTGGAGAAGAAAGGAGTCTGAGCATAAGTCATCAAAGAAGAACTTAACGGTATGATAATCCAGTGTAGATCCCTGAGATTTATTTAGAATGCTTTTGTCTTATGTCTTTGTTTCTGGCATTTGTATTTCATCATTTTATGGTGTGTTTGACCCCAAATCACACATGATGTGGATATTTTGGCAGAATGGATGGTCATCCATTGTTCTGTGCTAGTGAGGTTGTGAAAAAATATGAAACTACATCTAGTGGTACACATTTTACCTGAAATCAATACTCGTGATTGACAACCATAAAATAGAGGTATTCTACTTAACATGGCCTCCAATTCCCTTGCTATGCAAGTGAAGGAGAACATGTAGCCTTTGAATCTGCCAAAATATGTTAACTGATTGTAGTCCAGTAGGTGTACATCCAAATGCACATTTCAATTTTCATTTTTTTGTCAATAATAATATCTTTGTAAACATTATCTGTAGATGGGTATGGTGGAATTTGTTGGTTTGATAAAGGTCAATGTTGTAAGAGGTAGGAATCTAGCTGTTCGGGATGTTATAACTAGTGATCCATATGTCATTCTCACAATGGGACATCAAGTAAGGTTCTTCAGATCACCTTGCCTTCATTATGCTGAAATAGAGGGAAATAAATTGTCTTGATATAACCTTTATTTAAACATGCAGTCAATGAAAACACGTGTGATAAGGAGCAACTTAAATCCAGTATGGAATGAAAGGCTAATGCTTTCAATTCCAGATCCTGTCCCGACACTCAGGGTGGTAAGTTGGTCTATACTTCATCAAGCAAAGTTTTTTTTTTATGTTATGGTATGAAATAATAACTATTGACTAATCGCTGCAAGTGTTCTCACTTTGGCCAATTCAAAGTATTTGTATCAGGTTTGCACTTTTTTCTTCTCCCTTTTGATGAACTAATAAGACGGGAGAGTTTTACAGTTGGAACTGGTGTTGATTTTGTACATATTGGACATACTATTTAGAGATCTAGACTGTGAATCTGATGTCCACCTTTGATGGTGATGACCCAAATTTCTATCTGGAATATCCATATAGAATTTCAGTTGGAAGTGAACCAGACTTTTATCGACTGTCCACCTTGGATGGTGAACCAGATATCTTGGTAGAAAGATGTTGAACATTCAAGATCTTTTCCATCATGCATTTGGGGTGGTTTTGCAAATAAGTTTTATGTGAACTTACTTTCTACTACCACTCCCCAACCAAATCATGATTGTTGACATTCCATGTTAGATTTGAAACGTAGTTGATGTTGATTTGGATGGAGAGCATCCTACCCACTGGAAAGAGGTGTACATCCGAAGACAATCTTGGTACCTGTTCATATCATTATTTTTAACCCATGCCATTAGCTGAGTTGCATTCTCCAGAATTCTTCTCTGCGTGCAAGACCTATTGTAAATGCACCTAGCAAAATTTGACTTGACCCGACCTAAACCCACGCTACCTAAATGGGTATAGATCTTATATTCATGACCCTCCTGAAACTTGCTTATAAACAGGTGCAGTTCATGTTTACCCCTTGGATCATAAATGGGGTGGGGCGGGTCGGATCAGGTTGGAAATTGACCTATCCCATTTAATAAATGGGTAAATGACTTAGGGTTGAGTCAACCCATTTATTTTATTTGGAGACATTTTGATTCATTTGAAGACATTATAATATCATGGAGGACATTTCTAGACATTTTTCATATCTATGCATCCAGAATTACCATTGGATTTGATATCCATGGGGTCCATATTTCAATCTTGAAACATATTTTGAACGAGTCATCAACCTAGTAAAAACGTTCTAGATGGGTATTTTGTCATTATACACTTAGAAGGTGGTATATCTGAGTTTCTGCAGACACCCTTAAGTGTACATACATGCCTTCAATGCCGCTATTCTCTAGTTCTAGTTAGTAGCATAGTAACAGTCATAGTTGTTAAAATCTTATGATTTACAATTGAAATCTTATAATTTAATATGATTTATAGAATGTGATTTGAATCTTTTGTGTACATCTTGATTTTTAAGAACCTTGCAAATTTTGGTAATTTTTTACAATTTATATTGAGTGCAACTAAAATTTGATTTCTCCTTTATCCTTCATCTCAATTTTCAATACATTGGTCTTATAAGCCATACATGAGCACATGTAACTATGTAATTAAGTCCATTTTCAGGAGTTCCTTTCTGTAATCTTGGGCATTATTTCCAAACATAATACTGTTGTCATTTTATTTGACATTTATGTTGTTGCTTTGAAATGCATGGACTATGATTTTTTTTGTAAGTTTTCCTCTTGTGAAAAATGAAGTATCTCTTTTATGGTATGAATTATGATTCAATACAGTTTCTTTTTTATGTTTGTTTCGATTATGGTTTTTCAAGGCATTACTTCTTTTTTCGTCTTTTGCCGGTGTTTCTTTCTTCTGTTTCCCCCCTCTTTTGGCAGCAAGTCTATGACAAAGATACATTTACCCCAGATGATCGCATGGGCGATGCAGAAATAGACATCTTGCCCCTGGTCTCTTCTGCAAAAGCATATGAAAACTCTACAATCACGGAGTCGATGCAAATTGGGAAATGGTTAGCTACTGATGACAATAACCTTGTTAAAGATAGTGTAATCACTCTTATCGATGGGAAGGTAAGGCAAGAAATTACTTTACGGCTGCAGAATGTTGAACGTGGGGAGTTGGAAATTGAACTTGAATGTGTCCCTCTCAGTCAATGATGCTTTCAAAAGGAAAGATCAACAAAGTTGCATCTATAGTTAACTTGTATTGCTAATTCCACAATTAATCCATCCTTGTCATATGAGGGGCTTAGTCCCATGTTTTTGTCAAATTTCTTGTACTTTTTAGTACTTTTTGTTTAACTCTAACCAGTGAAAAAATGATCAGTGAGAGAAAAATGTTAAATACTTTGCCTCAACACAGTTCATTTGGATCTCTGATGAGTTGCACTACTGTTTCCAATTCCTGTAAATTTTGTCATTCCTTCACATTGAAAGGAAGATGTGCAATTGAATCATCATGATTGAAGTCTTTGCCCCTTTGAGATATACATTTACTATCACATAAAAAGTTTTATCTTTCCCCATCCAAAGTGAGGCAGCAAGCAAAGATAAAACAAGGAAAATCCAACTCACCCCGTCCAAGATTTTTTACTGTTCATAGGTCAATTCTATTCAAACTCACTTATAAATGGGTGGGTTCGAGTTGACTCATCCCTCTCTCCTCTGCTTCACTGCTCTCACCTCTTGTAGTGAGTTGTAGTCAGCAATCTTGTGAAATGCTCTCCCTGTCTCTCTCTGGGCCCACCTTGGCCCAAACCCACCTATCCTTCATAGAGTTAATTTCTTACACACTTTAACCCTAATCTGAGTTGTATAGTCCATTAATTTAATCCCATAATTTTTCACTATTTTATTCATAGTCGGCAATCCTATGAAAGGCTCTCTCTCTTATATCTCTCTCTCTAGCCTCAGTAACAATTTGGGGACCTCAATCAAGTGGAGCGCACCATGGCCCCATTAACACTCAACCACCTTCATAGCAACATACCCTTTGTGAATTGCATCTTTATCCACTTTGATCCAGTTTGAATTGTATAGCTTATTGATCTAATTCTATGAATTTTTATCATTAGATAAAATTGATCCTTGGAAACTCAAAGAGATGTAGCTTCACTTATTTGATCAAGATTATTTTTTGTATGATCAAATGGTTAGTCGTTTATCAAAATACATCTTGATTGAATGATTGGACAAGTGAAGTCATGTTCTTAAGTTTCCAAAATTCAATTTTATCCAATAGCGGAAATCTTTCTAAATTAGGGGAAACGTTATTTGAGATTTGCATTCAATCAAATCTGAAAAAAAAATTAATAATAATAATAAAAGTTGCAACACATCCAATTCCCAACTGTCCTATGAGAAAGG
Organism: Chimonanthus praecox; assembly: GCA_022113865.1. NCBI lineage: Eukaryota > Viridiplantae > Streptophyta > Magnoliopsida > Laurales > Calycanthaceae > Chimonanthus > Chimonanthus praecox. The sequence continues at coordinate 57,946,611 of CM039091.1, read as the reverse complement.
TTCTTTCTTGATGAATTCACCGTCGGCATTTTTTCTAATATATTAACACCAGGCATTTTATAGACTTACAAACAATACCATTTAAAATATACTTATTAAATTTATTTAAATATAAAAATATTTTATTCATTTGATATAAATCTGAATCTAAAACCAGTTTTCAAGAACTTTCTAAATTACAAATATGGATGCAGTGGTAACTTTGATGAGTCCAATACAACTATTATTTTTCCCTTGTTTCATTTATCATTAAGGTGAATCTATCTTCTTATAATTATATGGTAATTTTATCTTATCCAAATATATCCATAAGTGAGACATCTATGGTAAGTATATGCAAATATGATAAGAATTTTCTACAACACTTAAATCAGAAACTTGGCAGATTAATTGAAAATTTTAAGTAATTTGATTGAAAATCATTAAATAGATGGTTAAGTATAAAATTATTTTACACAATTATTTATTTTATAAATATAAATTAAATAACTTAAAACTTCATATAAACTAATTTAATCTAAACGACAAGATTTAGCACAACTAGTTACGCTGGGTATCCTATAATTTTTTATACGAAAATTTAAAAATAAAATACGTCATTTTGTCCTTTTGAAGAAAAGAAAAAGAAAAAAAGGGCTACATATCCTCAATGAGTGGAAAGCAACAGCCTTCTCTCCATTCCAAGGCCACTTGTAAGGCTGATGTCATGAGGGCGACCGGTCTACCATAATAAGGCTTGCATGAATTCACATGGGCCATGGTTGTGGTGGTCCACTTAGATCTAAATGACAACCCCTTTCAATGCCCTTTTTCTCCTCTTTAAACTTTAATGGAACATGAAAGTTGAAGGGACATGTGACATTTTGGGTCGGGTTTGAATTTGAGTTGTCATTTAACTGAGGAATCATTTAATCTTTTAAGAGATTTTTTTTTTAAATTTTTGAAAAAAAGTAATTTTTTAGGAAAATAAAAGCTATTTTATCCAATCTCGTATCATATTATGCGCATCTTAACAAAATTTTTAATTATTGAAAATGAATGGAGCGTTGTCTTAATGAGTAAAGAAAACCTCTCTATTTTTTTCATTAACATTTTCTACCCCCTTCCATTGGAAATGAATTCTTTAGACGAAAAAGAAAATGTTTCATTCTTCTATGTTCTTAAGAGGGAAGAGAGACAAGAGTCTCACTTCTCATGCTCTTTATTTTTTATAATTGAAAAATACAAAGAGCCTCATTAATGGTGAGAATGACTATAAGCAATGGTGTTTTGGGACATTTGAGATCTATTTATTAAAACTTCAAACCTTTATTATTTTCATCGTTTAGAGTGTTTGTGTAATTTTTTAAGTTTTTTTTTTAAATTTGTAGACTCTAAATTTTCTAAGGTAATTCTCATTTTGGAGTTTTTTGGAGAAAAAAATTAAAAAAATGTTATACAAATATTTATAGAATCAAGTGAAAACCCTTAATGTGATTGATATAATTTTCAAAATATTAGTATAAATTTTCTAATATTTCAACATTTTTTAATATTCAAATTTTTATCAAAAATTTCTCAATTGGTTGTCTCCCGGCTCAAGAAGCGGGAGGTTGCGGGTTCGAGCTCCATGGCCTAATCTTGGTGTGCCGTAAGAGTAGTGGGCTCACCCGTAGGAGTTTTAAGCTGGATATCCTGCGGTTTCCCACATTTAAATTTAAAAAAAAAAAACATATCATTATGAAATACTAAAGAACATAAATTTTATATTAAATACTTTCTCGAATCTATTTTTGTAATGCAATTGTTTTCAAGTTTGTCTTTCATGTTACTTAATCTGTAAAGAATGAATGATATTTTTAATCTAATAATCAAAACCAAGAGATGGAGATCCACTTATACATGATATATTCACTAGTTCAAATTCCATCCCATTCACTCTACCACTTCTTAATTTTAAGACATTTTTAAATTGTACTCTGTTAATTGAAATTAAAATTCATTTCAGAATATTTACTATTAATTACAAAATTTACAAATACTTTATTTAAAATTTCAATTAATAAATTGTCATCAGATGAACAGAGTATGATCATTAAAGTTCCCTATATATGTCACCCACAACCATCATTCTACCAATTTTTTAACAGGATCCACAGGAAAAAAAACGTGAGCTTTTTTTAAAGTGCTACAATCCATGTTATAGTGGCATTGGCACTCAATTCGGGTCAATATAATTTATTCGACAACTTTTTAAGAACATTTCTATAAAAGCCAGAATTTGTTGGTTCTTTGATCTACTAAAGTGGAAAAAGGTAAATAGTAATGCAATTATTCGAGTATACTTCCAAGATAAGATAAGAGAGACTTGGGCGATCTGAAATAAGTCCCATTATTACTGACAATTATTGTTTGAATAGAAAGAGTTTAATTATAAATGGGTTCATTTAGAATCGTTGATCTGACAATCAAAAAGTTTTAAAGTTCCACTCTAAAAAGGAGATTTGGAATTTGATTTACGTTCAAATTCACATAGGATTTTCTTTCCTTGATTTAAAATCGTGTGTCGATTGAGAGATTTATATATGTTCATGAGATTAGTTTCACCTCTAAATTTATTATAAACATCAATCTTTGAGTGGACAAGATCCATTGAAGGGTTGATTGCTCAAAAAATGAAAAAAAAAAATTTGTAAAAATCATTTACACTGTCAAATTGTCTTCATGAAATTGACTCATATTGCCAATTTAAGCAATTCACCCTAATTCAAGATCATCATTTCACATTAAAAAAAATGCATCAAAGATATTGAGAAACATGTCCTATTAGACATTTTTTAGTCATCCATAAACATCAAATTAGAAGGAGAAAAAAACATACAAGCAAAGCCAGATATTTCCACCCGTTGGAACTCTCATTTGTGTTCTATCAGACACAAGAATTTTCACAAGCAGTGAATTATAAATAAATAAACTCAAAACTCCCTAAAACCCAAATGGAAAATAAATATTAACAATAAATAAGAAGAAGTCAACAAATAAAAAAAAGAAAAAAAGAGAAAATCGGCAAAATTGATTCACCACCACCAAGCCCATAAAAAAGAATAATAAAAATCTACCCTTTAAAAGAAAAATAAAAAGAAAAAGGAAAGGAGAAGTGATCCACCGTCCTCACCTGGAAAACCCAAAATCCGAACCCATTTTAATTACAGCATTGCGGACACCGGACCAACCCATTTTCATTGCAATGTGGGCACCTTCTTAATTGCCCATCAAAAATCTTCCTACTTCCATTGCAGTGGCCGCAAGGCACAAACCGGGCATCCCCGCACCCATCACAAACCGATCCAGGATCCGAAACCGGCAACCCGCGAAGAATCCGACCCAATTCCCCACTCTCGTGCAACTGCTTAATCTCCTCGGCCCCACCCAAGCACTGCCCCTTCACAAACACCTGAGGCAGCCTAATTCCCGTCCTCGACCCCAGCTTCTTCTCCAGCTCCCTCCTGTATTCCGAATCCATCGATACGTCACGTTCGTCCAACGCCACTCGGAACGACTTCAGAATCGTCAGTACGGCGCAGCAGTCCTCGTAAGTCCTCCGGATTCCTCTCAAAGTCGTGAAGTAGACCACCGCCCGGTTTGAATGGACCCGGTTCGTCGAAGGGACCCGGTCCAGAAGCCGGCCAGAGTCCGAATCGGTCCTTCCGGATGAGCGGCGGAGGGTAGAAATGACAATGGGATCCATTTCTGCGAGGAGGGATTCTTCGGAGAGGTGCTTCCAGAGCGGCTTTGAACGTGGAGTCGGGCTCGGGTCCTTGATCGGGTCTTTGGAGGGCGATTCGGATTTTGGAGGTTTCAGGGGGGATTTGGGAGATGGGTAAGGGTCGTCGAGGTCGGCCATTAGTTCCCAGGTGTTGATGACGGTGCTGGCGGGCGAGACGGAGTGTGGAGGAGGGGAGGGAGGTTCTGGGCCGTCGGATGGAGGTGGGTGGTGGAGGTGCAGGTGGAGGAGAGAGCCGTAGGTGGTGGAGGTGAGAGACACGAGGTGGTGGGAGTCGCCTTTGCGGAGCGAAGGGTGGTGGATGAGAGGTGTTGGGAGGGAGAGAGCACGGGGAATGGTGGAGTCGACGGGTTGTTGGAGCTGACTACGGGAACTGGTGCACCCCATCGATAATTCTAAAGGAGTACCAGCCCACAAATGCAATGGATCTCTCTCCTTCCCTATCTCTCTGTCTCTTCTTTGTTGTTTCTGTGTGTTGGGATTGGAATGGAATGAATTGGATAGAGAAGTGAAGAGTAGATGGAAAGGGAAGAAAAGGAAAGGAAGATGATTAGATAAAAGGGACACAAGTCTAGAACCATTAAAGAGCTGTTACTTGGATTTGAAGAAGAGAAAGAGTCATACATTATTATTATTATTAATGTCAATGCATCACTGGTATAATAGTTGTAAAGGCTTATAAAAATGCAGAGGACAGATGTAAAAAGAAGCTTCCTAAGCCGTTAATTATGGAAAACTACGGCCTCCTACAGTAAAATATTTCTATTCCCTACTATGAACGGGATAAGAGTGCATATACCATTTCTTTTCAATAATAACTCTTTTTAAGTATTACTTTTACTCTTTTTAAAAGAGGTCTTTTTGGTGAAATTAAAATATAAAATTATAAAAAAAAAAAATAGTTTTTAACTCTTACTGAAGCATTGCAACTGGTACAATTAAAGAAAAACTTATGGCTTCAGCAGTCTGACACAAATACTGATTTTCTTTCTACTATTCAATAGATGAAAGATAAGGTCGATATTATAATAATGAGGAAGCTTATGTAAAAGTCTATCGTAGATTATTTTTTTAAAGTTTAAATAATGCATTTGTATTCTGAATATATAGAATCTTATTTTATAAAATAGTTGGAGTTGAGATTATATTACATTTTGCACTCTGAATGTATTAAATATTGAGTTAAAGATATTTATTAAATTTTGTATGGACCTGAGGTTGAGACCTATCGTTAATATTATTTTAGATAAATTATTACATTACTTTAGATAATAATATTGTTATAACAACAACTACTGAATACAAGAAGTGGAAAAAAAATTCCAATATCAAACTTGCGAAGAAAATCCAAATACTTCATGGGTCAAATAATGTAACGGATTGGCCATCACTATTGAGTGGCGTTGCTGGAGTGAAAAATGCTTCATGTAACAGATCTGCGGGACAAAAATTGGAGACCACACTTGGTTGGTCCATCAACTTTAGACTGTAGAAATATAATGTGTCGTACTTGCTTCATATTACAATTTAATTACATCTCTTTAATTAAAATTTAAAGTCATAAGATTTGAATTTAAATCATAATCCAACTTCTGAATAAGAACTCAAGTGCGGTTTAAGTTTTAGGTAAATAGATTTCAATTTAAGTTTAGATCATTTATATATAACTATATAGGACTCCACGCGGGTAGCTCAACTGTGACATTTCATTTCAGGAAGCGGGATGGTGCGAATTTGAGTCCTCATGACATAACTCGGTGGCTATCTTGTAGAAGTGTGGGATGTCAGCGGAAGGGAGATTTAATAAAACTGTACTCGAAGTTCCCTCCTCCATTAATACATATATATACACACGCTTAGGATTTTCTTCACATCAACATGCAACCTATATCGAGATCAATCAAAATACAAATTATCATTTGCATTTTTTTTACAAAATACTAAACGTCATATCTGAAATAAAATGCAATATATATTGTGAACAACACTCAACAACTCGAATAATAGATAGCAAAATATAGGGAGCACTTACACAAACTCGGATTTTCTGCATCTACACACCCGAAATTAGATTTTCGGATGAAATTATGATTTTATCCCCGCATTTCCATTCATTCGAATGAATGCCTAGTTCATTTTGGCATTCGAATGAATGCCTAAGTGTAATTTCAATTCATTCGAATGAATGTGTAACGACCCGACCCGACAACAGGGCTTAGGGCTTAACTCAGTAAGATATTGTCCACTTTGGGCCTCGCATACAGCTCAAACCCGCACGGTTTTGCATTTGGGCTTGGGCCCACATGGTCCGGCCCAAAACGCGTCTTACAACGTCAACATGGGGTAGCAACTTAAATCCCCTCTTAATTTCATCCTCCCAACCGATGTGGGACTTCCCACATCTGGTTAGGAGGGGTGGGTATCAGAGAATGACTCATTCATTCGAATGATTTAAATAATAAAATTTATTTTAAAACTTTACACTTATTTTTTAAACACTGTGTATTTCCAAAATTTCTCTCAAATTAAATATCCGGACTAGTTACGTTAACCTGATAAAAATACTTTAAGACTTCAAAGTCTTTTGACACTCCTAAATATTTAAAACACAGTATTTTACAAATAAGGGTATCCCTAGATTGTGCCGAAAACACATTTAGGAGTGTCAAAAGACCTTAAAGTCTTAAGGTATTTTTATCACGTTATTTTAATTAGTTTAGATATTCAATTTGAAAAATTTTGAAAATACACAATATTTAAAAAATAAGTTTAAAATTTTAAAATAAATTTTAACTGACTACTGAACGTTCGTTTCATTCGAATCAGTAGTCAGTTAAAATTTATTTTAAAATTTTACACTTATTTTTTAAATACTATGTATTTTTAAAATTTCTCAAATTAAATATCTAGACTAATTACGATAACCTGATAAAAATACTTTAACACTTCAAAGTCTTTTAACTCTCCTAAATATTTAAAACACAGTATTTTGTAAATAAGAGTATTCCTAGGGTGTACCGAAAACACATTTAGGAGTGTCAAAAGACCTTAAAGTCTTAAGGTATTTTTATCAGGTTATTTTAATTAGTTTAGATATTCAATTTGAGAAATTTTGGAAATACATAGTGCTTAAAAAATAACGGTCTATGTTTTAAAATATAGACAGCTATTTTTAAGCACTGTGTATTTTCAAAATTTCTCAAATTGAATATCTAGACTAATTAAAATAACCTGATAAAAATACCTTAAGATTTTAAAGTCTTTTGACACTCCTAAATGTGTTTTCGGCACACCCTAAGGATATCCTTATTTGCAAAATACTGTGTTTTAAATATTTAGGAGTGTCAAAAGACCTTAAAGTCTTAAAGTATTTTTATCAGGTTATCGTAATTAGTCCGGATATTTAATTTGAGAAATTTTGGAAACACACAGTGTTTAAAAAATAAGTGTAAAGTTTTAAAATAAATTTTATTATTTAAATCATTCGAATGAATGAGCCTCATTCGAATGAATGAATGTCAAAATGAACTGGGCATTCATTTGAATGAATGGAAACGCGGGGGTAAAATCGTAATTTTACTCAAAAATCTGATTTCGGATGTGTAGAAGAAGGAAATCCGGGTGTGTGTAAGTGCTCCCAAAATATATAAATGATGACATACGCTTTGAATAACTTACATATTTCTCTATCTTTATTTTGAAAAAAAATCAGAAGTTTCTATGTTTTTAACATAAATAATTCGAAGACAATCTAAATTAATATGGCAACGTAATTATAACTACAATTTCAAAGGATTGGTATTTTGATTAGGAATCTTACTAATAAAATAGAACTACTGAGTTTGAATCTCATCTCTAAAGGATCATTTCTCGTAGTTTTACTCGATATAAGTAGGTAGACTTACATATGTCTGGAAGACTTAGTCGAATACTCTAAAAAACCGTGGATAATGAGACAACATAAATTCTTCTTGTCGATTTACATTTGTGGAGACAATTCACGTGACGAAAGAGTTGAAAACTTGGAATTGTCTGATCATGATCACATTGTTTGGATCTCTTTCCAAACGGACCCATTGTACCATTGGTCTGGACTGGAATTTGGATATATTTCAAGTGTTTTAAAACCTCTCATTCATTCTAACTTTAGTTTTTACTGTATAGTTTGATTATTTTTTTTAAAAAAAATCAAAGTTAAATTTAAAATTGTTGGTACAGTTCACCTCCGAAAGGTTTAAAACTTATTATATTGGATTGTTGAACTGTTCTATTATTTGTAAATATAATAAGTGTGAAGTGTGAACAAGACATTTTTATAAAAATATGATTATTAGGGTTTTTATATTTTATGTGTTTTGTCTTTAATATTTTACATTATATATTTATTTAATTTATTATTAATTAAATGATTATTTAGTTCTACCAAGTTCGACCATGATTGAATCATGGCTGAGCCTTATCCAATCCAACCTCCTAAGAAGATTTAGTAATTTAGCTGTCAAATTATAGTACATTGGCAATTTAATAGGATGCAATGGTTGTATAGAATTATTTTTGATATAAATTAAAAAAATATTTATTAAATATATATAACATATGATATGAATAAACAAAATGGATGATTGAACAGAACTTTCTTTTCAAATTTCAACTATCCATGTGATTTGCTTAAATAAAAAATATTTAAATATAGAAAATTAATAGGAATAACAATGTTTCTAATAATAATAAAAAGAGCGGTGAAATTCACATCTTGTGAAAACCACATCTACAATTATATACATTCGGAGTCCTCTAAATATGATAGTAATAATATATTGAATTTTTAAACATAGTTTATTAAAAAAAAAAAATCTTAAATGAATTCAATCATATTTTTTATATTTTAAATTTTAATAAAATAATTAAAAAAATTAGAAAAATCATAATTGCATGCAGAGAGGTGAGATTTGAGAATAGGTAGTAGCCATGTGTCACGTGGAATGAGTATGATAATGATCAGACTTTAAGTTTGCAGAGAATTGAAAAACATAGATAGGGTATTGGTATTTGGTATTGGTGGTGGGACATTAATGCATTAATAGAACTAAGGTTGAGGCCCTGTGTCTCTTGGACCACTTTTTAATGCATGACCAAACTCCATTGCAACGCCCTCCCTTTCTTTCAATTCTTCTTAATTTCCACCGTCTCACTCCCAACCATTAGTCCATCAATTAAGATTTTATTTTTATAGTATTATTCCTACTGTATTGAAGGTGAGATTAATTCGATCGGTAAGTATAAACCTCCTGATCAACACAAATCTGTTGAATTTACGGGAAGTGGTCCATTGGAACTGAATGGGAATCGAACTCGAAACCCTGCTTCATGAGACGGACAAATTAGTTGAATTAACAGGAAGTGGTCCATTGGAACTGAATGTGAATCGAACTCAAGACCCTGCTTAATGAGACGGACATCTTGACATTCTAATTGAGACCACTGTCTCAATTGATTAATATCCTTGTTTTTTATATAAATAAATATGATTAGTTCAATCGTGGGTTCTGATCATGAATTTAAAAATTAACATATGATTGGCTTCTAAAACAAGTTTATTCCGGTAGAGAATTACAATTAATGTAAACTAAAATAAAATAAATTTGAAAGAGCCACTCTCTTTAGATTTACCCGTGTATTGATAAAGAGACTTGTACATGTTCTGACGATTAGTCAGGTGCTCTAAGAGGTTTGGACACTTTAGTCATAAAAAAATCTAGTGAATCCTAAATCAAGTCTTAACTTTTTTTTCTAAGTGAATTGAATCCACCAAATAATAGTTAACTTTCTATATTTGTATTTTTCATTATTATCAATTTCCTTGTATATTGTTAATTGGTTGATTCTTTTCTTATTTAGAGGCATGTATTTTCTATATATTTGATTGTCAACGAGAAAGGGGGTAAGCAATTTTCATGAAATTCTACAAGCAGTAATTGAGTCTTAAACTTTTGAGTTGATTTCACTGTAAGGTGTCAATTTACATAAACACACTCATGTACTGAGTTGGGTTTTGAGCACAAACATGAAAGTGTTGAATGAACAATTCTCCTCTCAACTCATCTCGATACCAAAGCAAGGTGTGAATAAGTGAACAGACCCGGCGTGTTGTTTGGTTGTGTTTGGACTCGGAAGTAGACATTAGAAAAGACTGAGGGGCTCATCATTTCGACACTGGACCCCCCACCCACCTCTTTTTTGATTCAGGACCACTTTATAAAACTCGAAAAGTAGCCCTACAAAAATAATCCACTGAGTTTCCACTCCGAGTCGAATACAGAGTTCATTTGACTCGGTAAAATGGGGAGAAAAAGCGAAAAGAAATTAAAAAAAACAGCACCTTTGCCCTGTCCTGTGCGTCAAGTTACTCCAAGAGGAGTTAAACCTGAGACATCAAGCCAACTGGACTACATGTTTGAACCCAGGGTTAAAAAATCAATTTTGGATGAAATCGATGGTATTGTCCGATATCTCGAATATCAGCCGATATCATTTTCTCTCCTCTTTTTTTTTTGGAAATATCGATTTTATTTATTTTTTAATGTTTTTAATTAAAAAATTAAAAAAGCAGCCTTTTAAAAAAAAAAAAACTGAAAACCTAATTATAGGCCGGGCCCACAACAATTTCATTTTTTTTAAAGAATCACCGATATATTGGTCAATTTCGCCGATACGCCGAGATTTCGTTCCATGGTTTAAACTTCTTTTATTTACTTCTCAAAGAATTCTATTTAAATTTTCAATTATTCACATGGTTGGAACTTAGAAGTTTATTGCAAATTCCTTTAATCATTTTTCCTAGGTCCATATTTTAATTTAGGTAAGATCCACAAAGCATGTTACCCAATTTGCAGTTTAATTAGCTTATATTCAAATTCAAAGTTTGCAGTTCCATATAGCTAACGGTTCTCCAATTTGTGAGAAGTGCATTTATTTAGTTCCTTTCTAGGTCGCCAAATTCGCATTTCAAATCCACTAATTTAAATGGAATTGTTTAATTTTCTAATTAAATATAATTTATATTTGTTTTGCATGACTTGAAACGCTAATATATTGATTAAATTGATAATGCTGACCATTAAATCTTAACTGATTAATGGTCAAGAAAGTTACTCATAAGTCATATTACCCTTGTCTTAAATTTTCTAAAGAAAAACTCCTTTTTAGTAAAGACTTAAACATGTTAAAAACATAATATAAAATAATTAATTGCATTAATTAAATGTAGGATTAGAGAAAAATGTAACAATGCAGCTCTAAGGATGAATTAATGAAGTTAATATCCATCTTTGATGGAAGGGTCGAACCTCATTATGAATGAGTAAAAGTTGGAGATTCAACCGAGTTGCTCTTATTCTAAGGTTGTGTTTAGATCAAGGTGAGTTGAGGTGAAAAAGTGGAACTCATTTTGAAAATCAATCCACACACTCAACTAAACCTCACCTTCAACTTCTCCATCCCTTTATGGCTTAGCCCTTAACCATTCATCCGCACGTGATTGATTTTTTCAATTTCTTATTTTTTTAATGGAAAGCATGGATTATAATTAGCATATATGTTATTTTTGTTCCTCCTTAATTTTTAGATTTAAATATCATTTACCACTTGCAATTTAATAATACATGTAAAAGAATTTTTTTTAGATACAAAATTATTGAAATTAAATATCAAAAACAAATAATTGCATCACATATACATAATTCTAAAAGACAGAAAACATTATCACTCATATATCTATGAATTATATGAACATATTGATTGGAAATGAGATATTGACCTCACCACCTTTCTTTTACTTGCATGGTTGTGCTGCCAATAAGTGACTAAATGAATGAGATCCTTCTAGATAATATGAATAGTAATGCATTATTACAAAGTAAAAAGAAAAAAAATCAAAATTAAAATTTCAATAATTTTGTTAGAAAATGTCTAATCTCCATCCTATATAAGGATTTTATCATTCACTATACAATTTTAAAATGAACAGTTAAAATGAAGCTCTCAAAGGACTAAATATCCATCCACTTGACGGCTTGTTCAGGCCTTTTAGAGCACCTGACTAATCTCATGACATTCAAATTCATAATATTTACCATTTTGGAAACTCGAAGAAAAGAAGGGAGTCAAAAAATGGCTACCAAAATTAGATGGCCCATACCCACTATTATCACTAAAGTTTCTCCAAAAATCCAAAGCTTTTTTTATATATAACAATTTCCCTAATCCAAAAACCCTCGTGGTGTTTCTTGAATGATATTAAGTTATATATATATATATAAAACTAAAACTACAAATATTGGAAAAAAGGGAAACTCGGTAATCTAACTGAACTGCTTGTGATTGGGCTTGAAGACATTGGGATGGTGTACAGATCCGATGGGAGAAGAAAAAAAAAGAGGCTTCTGCACAAAGGATTCATGGGACAAAAAATAAATGGCCCAGAGACTTTAATCAAAGAATGAGTTATGCAGAAAATCGATAGGAGCTTAACTAATCCGAAATTATCTCTTCCAACTCAGGATCCTCAGAATTTCTTAACGGATCATAGTCCAACTCTGTTCCATCTGAGTATCCTCTCTCTTCTGGGACCATTAGATCCTCTAGATAATCCATGTCAGACCAGTCAGGCTCATCATTGTCGAAGTGATCGTCCATTGAATCAATGAAACCTTTGCTTGTATTCACCTCGTCCATTGACTCAATGAAACCTTTGCCTGTATTCACCTTCCCATTTTTTTTACCAACGGCAGAATCTGCCTTAGGCTCAGGACTTTTACATATGCAAGGTGAAGGGTTTTCATGAAATTCACCTCTACCTGGCCTTAATTCATTTGGCTCTCCCATGAAGCCTCTCTGTGCAGAACGCACCTTAGAAGCAAATGTTTCCCGTGTCATGTTAGCTCGGTTGAGAAACAAAGAGTAGAGCTTTCTTGCATTTGGGCGAATTGTTCGTTTGTGTCCAAAGTATCTCCTGAATTGAACAAACGAACAACAGAGTTTTATTAGTCAGAATATTAACAGACACAGGAATCTAGCTTAAAGCACACGAGTTCTATTAGACATGTGACATGATGGTCCTTCGTCAAAAATGTTTATTGGAAGCATGAATTTGAATTAATCAAAGTAAAAAAAAACTCATCAGCCACCAAGGCCTACAAGTGGATAGCAGAAAAAAATGTTGACAACCGTCAGCACTGAAGGAAAGAGAAGCAGCCCCAATAAATAATCAAAGGAACAGCTTCCATATTCCCTACACTTGGCAGCCAAGTGATTTTCACGGAAGAAATCTGCTAATACTCAATGCAAGACAAGGGGTATCATGTGACATGTCCCATGTTAAGCACAATGGAACGGACACCACAATCAGAGTGAAGTGCTCAGGGGTTCCTTATCTTGGATGATGAGAGGAGAGGAAAGAAGAAGGAATAAACTTGTCATACCTTCGGCCAGCCAACATTTTAGCCATATTGCCGTTATTGTTTGTCACAAAAACATCACTCTCATCACAAACAATGAAATCAAGCGCTGCCATGCGGGAAGAAAATGATGAGAATGGGGCCAATTCCTCCTCCTTGGCTAATGAATCTTTTGAATGAAGATGAGGAAAGAGTGCTTTCAGGGGTGCCAATGTCTCCTCTCCTCCATATACTTCACCAGATGCCACGTAAATGTTAACATCACTGCCAAAGCCCAATGCTCTCAGTACAAATCCAACTTCTACAGGAGTGAGTGGACATTTTCCAGTTCTCCTTCCCTTGTCAGGATCTGCACTTATCTGTTGGATAATCAGAAGAGCATATGAAGCATACTTTCCATGTTTAAAAATTATAAATGATTGTATGATGTTTAGAGATTACAAGGAATGCAGGATCCTTCAGAGGGAAGAGGCTCATGACTCAAACTAAGAAGTCTACTATCTTACATGTAAATTTTTCCACCTCTTGCGTATAGCTGCAAGCTCTCTCCTCTCCTTTTCTCCTCCACCATAATAGCATCCAGAAAATGCAAGCATGTCAGGCTCAAACCTGTCACCAGGATCAGTAGCACATGTGAAGAAACTAGCTCATTTCCTTTTCATTTTCAATTTCATTATAAAAAAAAAAACTGAGCTCATTTTATCCCTTCCAGTGATTTATGAAGCAAGTAAAATTCAGAGAAAAGGTGAAATCTTTACATGTGTCCACAAATTGGATGAAGTTTGAAGCCACATGGAGAGCAAAAGCTGCATCTCATGCATAACTTTTCATCCTTTTTGAGCTAAAATTGGATGGATTGATTTTAGGAAGACTTCCAACAAACTAATAACTTTTCTGGGCAGAAGAAAACCGGTCCATTTTCACTTCTCAGTTTTAAGTAAATGATTTTCTAACAATTGGAACACCAAATGTATCTAGAAGATGCCATGTCAAACCAAAGCAAAGAGGAATGGAATGCTGAAAAATACCTTAAGTGCAAGGCAATAAAATGCCTGCCTTTTTCCTTCATCCTCTGTGTCAACTTTCTACCCATTTCAAGTATAGGATCTGTGAACTTCAAAGCATGATAATTAACACGACATCTCAGCTTTTGTAGATCAGTCCCCAACCTATTTGCAAGTCTGTAGTCAAACTTGCCTAGCTGAACTACCTGTCATTATGAAAGGCCCATAAACATCAAATTGACAGAATAAAATCCTGAAAGAACAAAAATAAACATCCTCCCCTCGAAATACGACTTTATATAGTAGAAACATTAGACCCCTTTCCATCCTATGACACAGCAATTTGGTACTTCCTGGATTGAATTTCATTTTCTCAGTCAAAAAATTTCCAAATGAAATATAGCAATGCTCTAAACTAGGGTAAGAGGGCCATCCACTTCTTTGGCATTTTGTTCGAAAGCAATTCAATGACACATCCAGCTCAAATCATGGGAGCAACATGACCTTGTAATCATTTAACTAAAATGCACAAATAGAAAGTCACAGACAGAGGATCAAAATTTTATCCATACTTCCAAGGCAGATAGGAGATTTGTTATTTGATAAAAGGTCTACATGTTCATTATACTGATCTTTTTGTCATATGATATCATCCCTAGAGAATGTCTCTTCATTACCCTGATGTGCCCAGTTGGATAATCATCATTCATCATTTACTCACTTGGGCCAGTGTGATCTACCAACTCCAGTATCATACCACTACATAAAAGAACGTCTATCTCTTCATTATGCTGACTTACCCATCTGTGTGCATCCAAAATCAACCCTTGGGTCAATACATAGGCTGCGTTTGAATGGGGGGTAACCCCCCATTACCCCTGTTTGGTAACAAAAGGGGAGGGATAAAGAATCAACTTTTTACCCCTCCCCCTCAACTTTTGAAAATCCTTTTCAAGGGAGGGGTTTTCATATTACCTGGTAACCCCTCCAAAATTTAACCCTCATCCAAACGCAACCATAGTGATCGTCTTCTTTACCTACTTGATTGCATGCAGAGTAGAGCTCACCTTTACAGGTTTACCCACTCGTCATCGTCCTCCTCTTC
Organism: Chimonanthus praecox; assembly: GCA_022113865.1. Classification (NCBI taxonomy): domain Eukaryota; kingdom Viridiplantae; phylum Streptophyta; class Magnoliopsida; order Laurales; family Calycanthaceae; genus Chimonanthus; species Chimonanthus praecox. Next base: position 57,931,284 of record CM039091.1, on the reverse strand, counting down.
TTCTATCCTTTTTTATGGACAAGACTATGATCCAACACCCATTAGGTGATCTCATCATTTGATCAAATATGCATAATATAATTCAGGAGTTTAAATTAAGTTCTTTCACATAGATGCATGCCATGTTGTCATTTTGTTGTTACTTAAATTGTATATCCAGGAGTCACTAATTCTGACTGGTCCAAAAATCAACTCAAAACTGAACCAGTAATTCTTTGGGGTAGGCATTTAAATACAATAATGACATCAGGTTATAATTGCCTCATTTAAAGATTGGTTTTGGTTATGATTCCAATTAGCCATGACATGCTAATCTTTTTTATGACCAAGGTGTCCAGGATTCATAGAGCACCAACTAATCCTCAGGGCATGTGCAAGCCTCCCTACCCACGCACACTGGATAAATCTCCATTACATGCTAACCTTATGACAAACTTGAACTGCACCTGACCTAATCCAGTCCTACCACGCAAATTGTCAACACAGCCAATCTACCCAATCTGAACTTGACCCAATAATTCCTAGTTACCATGAGACATTTCCCACCCAATTAATAATAGGGACACGTTCAAGTTGAACCATTTAACAAGAGGGTTGGGGGTAGTTTGGATCAATGCATGTTATTCTCAGTGGTAAATCCAACCCAGCCCAATTCACTGCTTCCCCTAGGTATATCACCCTGTGAGAGGCTTGAGAAATTCAGGGTTGATCATTCTGTTTACACTCTTTCCTTGCATTTGGAATTCTGAACCACAGATGGAATGCTAGACCAGCTGTGGAGTACTTATCTCTGGTACCAGCCTCTTTAGTTGATAGCTGCTGCTGCTGCTTTTATAAAGGTAACCAAGATTTTCATTGAGTATAGAATAAATACGGTATAAGAGGAGTATACTTATTCTAGAACTACTTTACAAAACCATGACCCTCATTACCCAATTACAAAACCCAACAAAACCATCATGACAGTCCATTCCAACTTTAGCAAGGAAATGTAACACTGCATTAGCTGACCTCCTCACATGTCTAAAGGAAGTAATCCCATTCCTGCACAATCAGTTAATATCTTTAACAACACAAAGGAGTCCCCATGTGGTGTACAGCTGAATTATCATTTAATTTAGGCTTAGGCTCCATTTGGTGTTTACCCTTTCTATTAATGTTTTCTGAAAATCTTGCTATTTTGAGTGCTTTAGGATAGGTTTTATGTCATTCAATGTTGGGGCAATTTACAAGATGAATGCTATACGGAGCTGAATGGTTGGCAACAAAGAAAAGAAAAGTAGCTGAGGTCATGATGACAAGATGCATATGTCAAGATGGATGAGTGGGGTACATAAAAAAGAATAAAAAATGAGTTCATTAGAGGAAACCAAAAGGTTGTTTGTAAGGATGAGAAGATGAGGGAATGCCATTTAAGATGGTTTGGACACAGGTACAAGACTAGAAAAGGCCCAATGGAAAGAGCTGAAGGGTTACATGTGGAAGGGATATAGGAGAAGCTGGAGAACTTGATACACATAGATAGAAGTGGGTAGATTATGGAGTTTCAGAATAGTGATTTTTTATAATGAAAAAGTATAAACTCAAAAAACTGACCCCAAATACACGGGAAGATGGCTCTGATGACAATGATGATGATGCAATCACAGGGTCCTTACAACCCTTATTTATATATAAAGGATAGATGTTAGACTTAAGGAGTTTGTAAGGCTTGGGGGTGAAGGGTATGGAAGAATGTGAATATTAAAGGGAGAGTGAGGAGAGCCATTCAAAAGGGATAATTTTTATGGTTGGGGCTGACTGCAAGATTTTTATTTTATTTTTTAAAGCCAATATTTTGAAAGAAAATTGAATCATCTAGATGATTCCCAATAAGGGAGCAAAAGCGTCAAAAGAGGTGTCACGTGCTTGCTCCAAAGGATTATGAGAAATCTATGGAATTTTATGAATTCAAATTGTGATTTTGCTTGTGGGTATCACATATTCAGTCAGTTGCAAAATTGATTTCATATTTAGCAAATTCTGGTCCTCAACCATCAGATGTATACACTTCATACTTTTATGGGACGTCAGGCAAAAATGAATAACTGGAAGGGAGTTTTTTCTGAAACTTATCCATTGCTTGATGTCTTTGTATAATATGCTTTTATGGTCATTTTTCTTGCTTTCACTAACAATAGAGAAGGGCTGTTAAAAGAAACTGGATCAATAAAGTCAAACATAAAATTAAACTGAGTGAAATAAACAATTAAACACTAACACATTTTTTCCAAATAACAACAAATGAGATATGGACTTGACATTAAAATACCAATGAATTTTAGGGAAATGTATACTTACATGCTTTTTCAAAAGAACAGGTAACACATGCTTCTCATAGTACCTTGGGGTGCACTTTCTTGGAACACGCATTCTATATGGAGCCCTAACAATTTTTCCACCCTTCTTTGGGATATCTTTTATGATTTTAACATCTTTCGAAAGATATGATATAAACCAATCAACATCGAAGATTTCAGTGAAATTACTGCACAAATAATGTAAAAAATTAATAGATAAAATACTCTATATCATCGTTATTAGTACCAATGACACTATTAGCAACAAACACAACAATAAGATGCTAACAACAAACCTAGTGTCCTTCCAGAAAGATTTTTCATCCAACTTTGGAACAACAAGGGAAGCATTCAAAATGCGAGCTACAACGACAGCATCTGTTATCTATAAGAATAAGGTATATTATCCATTTGCTTAGAAATCTAATAATAAAAGCTAACAATGTAAGATAAAAAATATGTAGAGTATAATTAAATTGACAAAGTACTTAACGACCTTTTAGGATAAACATATCATGCAGTAAATGGATATTTTCGTGAGAAGCTTTCTACATTTTAGCTAGCCCAACTGCAACATCATCACATTGTCATCATTAAGCCATTAATCCCATCAATATGAGCTCAGCTTTCTAAAATCTCTTCCATTTTATCCTGGCAAAAGCCATACCCTTTGTTGCCTTACAATCTATCATATCCTTCTTTACCCTTCAACCATGTATTAAAGATCTCCCTCTCCTCCTCTCCTTCTTGTTCCTTTACTTGTATCCTTCTAATTTTGCACACTTGCCGCTCTAGTCTCCTACATATGTATCACCCCAAAACACAACTAGTGAGGAGCATTAGGAAGTTAATAATTCTTTTTCTTTTTGGTAGTTGTCTGGAATGAATGACAAGATGTTTAAGAATCTTGTCTCAAGAACGATTTGCTTTATCGGTTAGTTGCTGCCATAGCTTGTAGACTAGTGACTTGGACTCAAATGGGCCGCCAAGGAGTGGAGTCGAGTATGATGCAAACTTGTCATCAAGTTTTCCAGCAATAAGCATTTAAAGAAACAAAGCATAATCGATAGTTAAAAAATGGGCAGCTCTAGGGAGACTTGATTCCCATTTTCAATGGGAAGACTGCACATTTATCAGAGGATGGGCTCCACATGGTTGGGTGGGATAGATAAAGGACTACATGGTTGATAAAAATCAAGGGGAAACTCTTCAACATGATCATCATAACTTTGTGAGATGGGCTATGAAAAATCAACAGTTTTGTAGCAATCAAATTTTCAAAGGCTAAAATCACATGGCTAATATGATATGATGAAGTTCAAATTTTATATAGTCAATGTTCTTGTCGTTCTCTACACATTCCATCGGAAAAATTGTGGCCTAACTCAATGAATCAAAGAGCAGTCTCCCTATAGTTTTTGTTAAAAAATCACTTTTGACAACAATAGCTACTATGGTAGAGAGCTTGGAGTCATTAGTATGGGAGTGAAGGAGTAGCGTGTAAGTTGGACTTCCAAATGGGATATGATAGAATGAAATGGGCATCTCTGAATTTTCTGCTAGACAAAATGGGTTTTGGCAAAAAATGGAAGGGTTGGATGAGGAAATGTATCTCATCAACTTACATGTCAATATTGGTGAATGGTACTACAATAGGTTTTTCGCAAAGTTAGAAAAGGAATCGAACAAGGAGACTTGCTCTCTCCATTTCCTTTTGTTTTAGTAGCTGAAAGCATGTATCTGATGTTCCAAGTAGCAGTGAATAGTGGCTAGATCCATGATTTTGGGATAGATCATTCAGAAATTGAGATATCCCATACTCAATATGTTGACGACACAATTCTTTTCGTAAATGCAAATAGGGAGGAGATTCTTGCTGCTCAAGCCATTTTAAAATGGTTGGAGGTATGTTCTAGTTGGAAGATTAATTATCACAAAGCAAGATTATGGGTGATAATATATCTCAGGATCAGGTGGTGGAGCAAGCACAATTTTAGTTGCATAGTGTCCAAATTTCTTTTTTCTTATCTCAGCTTTACGTTCTATGTCAAAAAGAGGGCTAGTTATCATCATCATCTTCAAGCCATTAATTCTATCAATCTGAGGTTGGCATTTATACTTTGATCCAGCAAATTATATTTCATAGGCTAATTGCCTATTTGACACTCATAGGACTTGAACCCACAACCTTTAGGCTACAACAATGAGCCATTACCAATTGTGCTATAGGTTGTAAGAGGGCTAGCCATGGGCTCAAATTTAGCCCAAGCTCAGCCTAAACTTGTCATAAACAAATAGGCTTGAACATGTGAATTTGACCAACAGGCCGGGCTTGGGCTCAAGGCTCGAGCTTTTAAGTAAAAGCCGTGAAAGACTCAGGTTTTTTAGCTCATTAGCCAACTATGTATCTATATAATAATTATATAATATTGTTATTGTATTGTTATATTAGGCCACATATGTATAATGTAACTTCCTCATTCAAACCAAGAGCATCTCATTGAAAATTGAATTTGGCTTTGAATGTGGGCTTTACACTTTGTTCAATTGAGTGGCTTTTATTAAATTGTGCTATTCTACAAATGGGTTACAATAGGAGGCTCAAGCTTTTCATCTATCCAAGTGGGTGTTGGGCTTTTACCTAATAAAGCCCGACAGGTTGCATGGGGCTTGGGCTTTGAGAATACAACGAGCTTAGGCTTTAGCAAAGGAAGCCCAGCTTGAACCTGGCCTGTTACCAACCTTATTGACAAGCCATCAAAGAGCCTTTGGGATCATGTTGTGGAAAAATTCAAAAGGTGTTTATCTAGATGGAAAAGTACCCATCTATCAATAGGTGGGAGGCTACTTCTCGAATTTGTCTTTCCCACCTTTGGATCTATTTTATGTTGGTTTTCAAATGCCCTACGGCGGCGGTTAAAAGATTAGAAAAAACTCTGTGTAATTTTCTGTAGAATGACTCAAAAAAAAGATATCACTCGATGGCTTGGAACCAAGTACGCAAGCATTTGGAGGAAGGATGCACATTCGTCTTTGTAGGTGGTCAATTAGGCACTTCTAGGAAAATGGCATTGGAGAATTGGCAAGGTTAATGGAAACTTGTGGGATCAAACAATAATCATGAAATATTCCAACACCCAGATTGTGATGGCAAACTAATGCCCCAAAGAATGCCAGGTTCCTGGAGGGATGGGATGAATATTTATATCCAACAAATTTGACACCGGCTAAGGTATGGCTCAATACATCTCTTCTGGCAACATACCTAGATTGGTCTCATTCCTCCTAGGCAAAAATACTCAAGACTGTTTTAGCTAGTTAAGAGAATGCCTTAGTCTCAGATTGGAACCAGAGCCTTAATAAAGACATTGTCTAGGAAACAAGGCTCAGGCAAAGATTCGGAGGTCTTTCATTTGCTTCTTTTGTTGTCTGATCTACAAGCACTTACATTCCCAAGGAAGGTGATGACTTCAGAATTTGGCAGTCTGATCTCCAAGGTAACTTCTCAGTCAAATCATTTGTTGGTCATCTCATGAAAAGCATCTCCTCCCCTTGGTCACTTTGAAGGTTTGGAAGGAGCAAGTTCCTCCAAGAATCAGGATGTATGGATGGCTGGGTTGGGAAAAATTCGAACCAAAGATAAATTGAGATAAATGGATATTGGTTAATGGGTGTAGTCTCTGTCTTAAGGAAACGAAGTAAACCATTTATTCATTGAATGCAAATTTTTCTAGACAGATGTGAAATCATTCTCTCCTGATTTGCAATTAAATGGTGCATGCCATAGATTTTCATACCTTATCAACTCATGGCTGAAGAGCTCAAGCAAAAAATATGAGGCTAGGCGTGAAGTGCCTATATGGTGTTATGTGGGGCATTTGGAGAGAAAGGAACAAGAAGATATTTATAGGGGAAAGCAAGAGGGAAGATGTGGTCATCAATATTATCAAAATTGATGAAGGTGTTAGATGGTACTCATCTACTGTCATGCCTAGGAAAAGACAGTATGTTATGCAAGGATCCCTCCAATAGAAGGAAAGCTTAAATTATATTTTGATGGAAACTCTAAGAAAGTGGGTTGATAAGTAACAAGTGGGAGGAGGTGATTCTATCCTATGCTGGACCTCTGCCTAAAAGTCATGCAAATGATGTAGAGCTACAAGCATTGTGGTGGGGTATCAAAGAATCGGATAAGGTGGGCTTGGAGATGACATAGTTGAAGGTGATTCTGCCATGGTGTGACTCAATGGCCAAACGGTTCTTCATGTCCTTGAGATTTCTAGACAAGGTGGAAAAGGAAAGACACTTAATCAGTAAAAGGAATATGGAAGTGGGTCACATTCTCAAGTCAGTTAATGAAAAGGCTAACAATCTGCCAAAGGCCATGCTGGAGCTTAATCATTTTGTAATCAGGTTGATCTTCATGGATTTGGGAATGTCTATTAGGGACTTGATTTGGGCACTAGGGTTGTGCTTTTGTTGGTTCTCCCCGGGAAATATGTGTTCTAGAGGGAATTCTTCAATACTGTGGTCATCATCATTGTCGTTGTCATCGTCATCATCAAATCTTTATCTTATCCAGGATTACCAAAGTTCTAATTTCCTATTTATCATTCATATCATTACTTTGTACTCACATCATTATTATTATTATTATTTATTTCCTTTTCTTCCCAAAAGGAAAAGGTTGCAGAATACAAGGGAAAGGTTTGATGTAATAGTCTACCCCAAGGAGAAAGATGGATTTTCTTGAACATCAATAATTCCTCAAAAATTTATATGGCTTAAAGCATATTCAACAGTCAACAAATACATGAAACAAGGAGATTATACGACTCAAAAATCTTACCCCTGTTCTCTGTTGATTTAAGCCCCCACTGGTTGCAACCACCAAGTATCGATTTGAAACCATGACATCTTCTGCGGCTGTAATTTCAAGAATGCAATCTATATCTGTTAATAACTACTTCAACTATATCAAGAAAATAATAATAATATACGCTACTTCAACTATAAAAAGCATAAACGGCAGTCTCCATGAATAAATCCATATTGAATGTAACTGAAGCCACTGGTCTTAGCACCAGTCACACAGACAAATCCTAATTTATTTTTTTTATGCTTGATCAGAAGCTATGTAAGTTGAATTTCATGTATCCTAACCTGATTCTGCATTTGATTCTAATGTCTAGACGCACCAGACTTTTAAGTTCACACATTTGATTGATCCATTTATCCATATCCTGGTTCCTCATTTAATTTCAATATCTAGAAGCATCAGATTTTTACATTCATGCATTTGATTGATTCATTTATCTGTATCCCGATTGCGCGTGTAATTTCAATAACTAGAAGCATCAGATTTCAAATATATGCATTTGATCGATCGTTAAGAAGAAGAAGAACAAGAGAAATCAAAATGGAGGACTCACATGGAAAGGACTTGCTGGAATTACTGCAGCCATAGTATAAGTTGGATGAGCTGGAAGCCCATAGATGACGTGCAGCTTTTCCTCCTCCAATCTTTCAATAAATAAATAAATATGCAAATAAACGGACGGAATTAATGAAAAATCAATCGGAATGAATGAAATTGTGATCCACTACAGTAGGGGCGAATTCAATCCAAAATCCCAAGATGAGAGTATCCGTACCGGAGGGCGCAAGGATCCGATGGCGTGGGATTGAATCTCCAAATCATTGTTTAACTGCAGAAAAATAGGAAGAAAAGAAAAAGAAAAAGAAAAAAAGAAGATGAGAGATGGGAATTGAAATGGCATAATAAAGGTAAGAAGGAGAGAAAAAAAGGAGTGGAGAACAAGCAGGGGTAAAAGAAGTACGAGGGAAATTGGAGTGGGAGTTGGAATGAGGAAGGAGAGAAGAGCAAGGAAAGAGAGGAGAAGGACCGCCACGACCGACAGAAAGGAGATGGACAGAGAGACAGGGCAGCAACGTTCGTGATGCCGTCGCCGCTGCTGCAGCAAAGCCATGAATTTTTGGAATTTCAACGACGAGAAGAAAGAAGCAGAAAAGGGAGAAGAAGCAAACGGGTCAAAGCCATGGCTGCCCAAGCAAAATCCCAAAAATACCCTGAGTCGACTTAGCAAACAGGTCCAAGCCATGGCTGCCCAAGCAAAATCCCAAAAATACCCTGAGTCGAGTTGTAACTTTGAAAGTTGCCTTCCAACGGGTCGGGTCAAATGATGTAAAACCCTATTGTATTCGAGTTGAATCTTTAGCCTACTGCACACCGGGTAGTACCAATTTATTTTTTAAATGGATTTCTTCTCCTAAATTCATAACCCTTAATGTGTCACTAGTCTTTTGAATTGGAAAAACTTATTATAGAGGGGGATTAAGTGAATCTCATAAAATGGGTTAAAGAAAGGAAAAGATCTGTATGGAAGGTGATGACAGTGGTGAGAGAAGTTAAGAGCAGAGCCTAGAGGTGTCCTTCGAGTAGATCGGAAGAACAACCATTGGTGGAGCAGATTTTTACGCGAAGTTAGGTGTAATTCCATCATTCAATGGAGTATATCACTTGTAATAAGTGTGAAGATCATTTGTATTTGCATACTCTTTATGTTTACTTTTATGTTCTTTATTATTTTTATCGTTCTAAGTCTATATCTCTCATATCTTGGAATTGTACGAGTATTGTCTTATTTCATTTTAAGATATGTGAATTGGTTAACTTTAAAAAAAAACACTAGGCTTTGGATTAATGGTGTATGTTGCAACATCAACTATTTTGATGTTGTTGGTCATAATTATTGCATTTAATTATAAGACTATATTACTTATAAAATAGGGATTTGTTTTTATGAAAAATCCTTAAAAATTGCAACTTTGAATGGTAGTGCCTCAAAAAAAGTTATTTAGATCAGAGTGTCTTGTATGTCTAATAAAAAAATTGATGAATAAGCCTATGATGCGCCAACACACATTGATGTTTCCCTTTTAAATATCCAATTGTCCCGATATACAAGCATTCAAAGTTATACGTACCCAAATTTGACCAATAGCATACTGATTAGCCTCCCCTATGTAGCACATTTGCTCTCATGCGCTGGAACATAAAACCCATCACTAGCGCATTTGGCCTCCCTAGCTGGTGCCCGTGCATGAACCCCATCATTAATGTACATTGGCGTGCATACTAGCACACATTGACACACTAGTTTCAAGCCTGCGCATATTGTCCAGATTGCAATTAATAGCACCAATGACCTAAATTTGTAGATGTTATTAAATAGATTATAAATGGCATTTTTTTACTATACAACAACGACCGATCTTCCTTCACACTTATTTTCTTTTCAACCCTCTTACATTTGTGTGAAATATCTTCAAAAAGTCTTAAAAATTTAACATATTTTATTTTTTCCCAACTTTTGTGTAAACTTAAGGCTGATACGCATGCATTTTATGTTTTTGCAATGTGATGAAAATATTATGATTTTATTGAGAAGATGTATCAATAAATCCTGCCTTTTTTTTTTATAGCTAACAATTTCATTTTTGTCTATATTTTGTTTGTAAGATGATGTCATGTGATAAGATTTTCGTATTTTTTTACTTTGAGGGAGAAGTAACGATGGAAGGAGGATATACAACTAGCTTAGTGGCTGAAATAGATTTTTATTTTATAATCCATGAAGATGTGAAACCCTGCCACCGATGTGGGAAGAGTCCCACATCGGTATTGGAGGTTAAATGGAGGGGGTATTTAAGAGGCCAAAAACCCATTAAAAACTAGCATGACGCGTTTTGGGCCGGGCTAGATGGGCCCAGGCCCAAAGGCAAAACCGTGCGGATTCGCTTGTGTGCGAGGCCCAGAGCGGACAATATCTTGCTGAGTTTGAGCCCTAAGCCCTGTATATGGGTTGGGTCGTTACAGAAGATACATACATTGATCAGTTAAAAAAAAGTATAAGGAATTACAAAGTGGAAGAGGCATGAAGTTTGAACCATGCATTAGATACTTGCATTATACCGGTGGAACTCTTCTCATATTGAGTGGTATTGCATATTAGGACAATTTAACTCTTTTGTTAGGTCCATGAATAAGATATTGAATCTCTCAATAAATTTTCAAATAAATAGTCCAACGTCGGTCTCAAGAATACACTCAACAAATGTGACAATGTCTCAAGAATACACTCAACAAATGTGACAATGCTTAGGTATGAACTATATTCATGACATATGTTTGAAATATAATTATATTACATTAGGTATTTATTAATTCTCATGTTCTTAGGTGTATGTCCATAAGTCAAAAGATATAAGTTAACTAAGTTTATCATATTTTAGAGTCGACTTGAATAATATCTATTTTAAAATAAAATATGTAACTTATAAAATAATATATATATATATATATATATATATATAATATTTTTAATCTATATTTTTCTTTGAGCATTCCATTTAATTTTACTGAAATATTGCAAAAAGGCGCACGTGCGATTGTAGATGAAATTGAAGAATAAAGTAATGAGCTTTTTGTGAATGACTTTGAGAGAAAATTACTTTTGACATTAATCCTCCTCATATTCGGAAGGTGTTTCTAAATATTTCAAAGAAAAAAATCCGATTTCAAGTCTACTCGATGGACGGTGAAAACTGAATACTGTGGGCGAGTTGCGAGGAGGAGGATAGAGGACCACTCGTTGTAGGAATTGGGGAACAAACTCACTCAACACAAGAACGTGATTCAGATGGGTGTACTCAACATTTGAAGCTTAAGCGGAGCCACCCCCTTTCCATTTTCCAGTTTCGCCCCACCTCTCTCTTTCTCGATTATAATTTGTGGTAGTGCGATGTTGTGATGGCATATTGCCACGAAAACTAGACTTCTCTTCCCTTCTTCTGCTCTCTGCTACTGATGGCCTTACACTCCTTTCTCTTGTAAGTCTCTCTCTCTCTCTCTCTCTCTCTCTCTCTCTCTCCCAAAGATCGGATGTAGTCAGTTCACGTTTTATGTTTTGGAGTGAGACACACTCGCACATGGGTATGTTGTCGATCAATTTCAACACTGCCCATGTTAAAAAGATACATGATATGTAGTCGAGTGATCAACTGGATAGGTTATAGTTCATGAGAGGATCAAATGGAGAAGTAAAATTCGAAAAGTCAACTCTAGTTATATGGAATTTTCACTTTGATGACGATGATTCAACACTGCCCGTATATACTGTTGGAGCATATGTGGAAAAAATCTCCTCCTCCGTGAATCACTTGGAAATTTCAAGAAACATGCATGCTCACTTTTACAGTTGACAGTGCGGATGGCCGTGAAAAATAATAAATGGAAAAATGAAGAAAGAAAAGAGGCAGAGAGGAGACATGCACGCATGCTGAATGAATGGGTGCTTTTGAAATTTGTACAAAGAGCAAGCGATCATAAGCAAAAGCAATGTAAATACACATGCCACCACTGCAAATGATGTGGGCTGACTTTTTTTCTTCTTTTAACTCCTCTTTTCCCTAATATACGGAGATTTTTTTTTTTCAATTACTGAAACAAAATAATCCAAAAATGTTAGAAATGTGATTTTCCACAAAACAATAAAAAAAATAACAACTGTAAGATTCTTGAACTCGAGTTGAACTCTCGACAGGGTTTTGACCCATTGTTTACTGCATTCAATTCAATCAGCGCTTCTGGACTAATGGTTGTGAACTTGTCATTTTGAAATTTTGACAGTGCCTGTTATCTCTGCCTACTTGCCGATGGATAGTCCTCTTTGTTTTTAAGTGGGTTTTTTCTTTTTAATATTTTCGTAATCTGGGGTTGTTAAAGTAACAGGAAAATTGTTGTGCTGGAATAGATGGCTGACAACATGAATGGTATTATCAGTTGTGGATTCACTTCAGAACTTGATTTTTGATGGGTTTCAGTTAAAGAATAAACACAGAAAACCCATCCCAGATTAATGGCAACAACTTTTATGATGATGATGAAATGGATCTTTTCAAAAATGAATAATGGGATGGATGCTTGGTTTTAATCTTTTCATTTATCTTTTCTCTTTCGCCCTTTATTTAAGGTGACTCCGTTAGTTTGATAGAGACACGATGAGAAAAGTTGGAAATGGTGATTGTCGGAACAGAGGAAGCCATCAGGATAAAAGGTTTTTTTTTTTTTTTTGTGCTACCTCGATGAGAGAGAAAAGGCAGGGGTGAGCGGGATCTGGGCTGATTGCCGAAGGAACCCCGAGCTGCAGCTGAACAGTGCTCTTGTTCTGACGCTGCGTCGGTGAGCAGAGTACCAGTCGGGTGCTCAGATCTGGAAGAAAGAGAAGACGAGATCCAGAAATCAGAGCAGCATAGAACCAGTTGGGTGCTCAGATCCGGCGAGCGGCTGGATCAAACAAGAATGAGATCCAGGGAAGGAACGGAATCCGCGACCGAAGGAGGCAGGAGGGATCTGGAACTGGGGTGCGGGACTGTTGCTGAACCGAGAAGTGTCTCGGCAGATGGGTGCTGCTGTGAAAAAAGAGAGGCGCCGAAGGGATTAGAGTTCGGCGGAGAGACAGTGCAGCGGTAGCCAAGCCGAGAGAGGAGGAGATCTGCCACGGCGAGAACCGCGCCGAAGAGAGATGGGGAGGCGATGGCCCTCGGGTATCAGAACCGAGAGGGGAGGAGAAGATGGGATCCAGAGGATGGATCTGTGCCGGGGAAGAGGGAGATCCAGCCGAATCAGGTGTGGGTGCGCAGCAGGAAGCAGATCGGAGTCAAAGAGAAGAACCGGCAAGAACCGCGCCGAAGAGAGACAGGGCGGTGGTGGCCCTCGGGAATCAGAACCGAGAGGGACCAGATCGGAGCTCTAAGGAGCAAAGAGGAGCAAGAGAGAAGCCGGCGGCCGACGAGTGAGTCCGGCTGATTGTCGGTTGCTGTGACTGCTGCTGTTTCTACGGGAAGAAACGGAAAAGCCCGTGGGGAGAGAAGGGCTGCAGCCGAAAGAAAAAAAAAAAAAACTGGGATTTAGGAAACGGTACGAGGAGGGATTTAGGGAACCGAGATTTGGCTCTGTACCATGTAGAATTATGGAATTGTTGGCTCAATGGCTCTTCTCATTATACAGTGTATATATAGATGTACAGGTCTAAGTATGGAAGCCCTTAATTAGGGAACTTGACAAATATAGAACAAGATATACATGGTAGTTCAACCCTTGTCTCTAATATAAGGGTTTGAAATTTAGACTGATAAGTAAATCAAATGGATTACTTTAGTAGTTTGGTTCAAAGTTTTATTACTTTTGTTCTTTCAATGTGGTTACCAGAGCAATGTTTTGATTTAGATTGGCCACCTCTAGGTATACAAAAAGGGTGTTTGGTTTTGGTTCTTATTTTATGGATAGAAGTAACTGAATATAAAAAACATGTGTACATTTTTTCCAACTAATGGACCACCTCTTTCAAGATTTTTGAAGTGTCTTTTACATATTATTCAATACAAAAGCCGTAAAACAATTGAGTATATTTCATCCTGAACAGACATCAAGTTTCAGGTTTAATCTAAGATTCAGATTGTTGTTGAGTATTCTAGGATAAAGGGCCTTTAAAATTAAAACCTATACAACACATAAAATGTTTGGAAATATGATGGCAAAATCAGGTCTAAAAGACTTAATAGCTCTTAGTACCAAGTGATTCTTATGCTAGTTCAATCCAAGTTCCAAACACTGTTATTTGGTAGATATTGAGTGGATAGAAGAATGAGAAAGGTTCGGGAGAGAGAACTGAATACATGGTTTGCAAATTTGAAAAAGTTCACTCATTTAATCACAATTTCTATTGCCTTACCAACAGCTTGGTTTTGTTAAGATTCAATTATGTTTCAGTCAACTCATTTGAGACTTGCCTATCTCATCTCATACTTGACAATTTGACTAGTCAAGGCTCTCTTTGATTCACTGAGACATTGACCTCTGTTTGGAAAAATACTTCTTTTTAGAAGACTTGACTTGGACTTGATTTTCCAAATCATGTAGAAATAGGAAGGAACTTGAAAATTAAGGGAATAGGTGAGAAGGATGGTAATAAAGACAAGGAAAAAGAATAGAGAGACAGTAAGAGTGAGAAGATAAAATCTGACAGGACAAGAAAAGAAGCCAAATTTCATAAAGAAATGATACACTGATGTTTGAGCCTTGTGCACGAAACCCCTAGACTGACTAATAAGCATGGACTGCTATTGTTTAAAAAACAGAAAAACCTTGAATTGTGCTGACGACTAACTTCACCTCATCATCATTGGCATCATCATAATCATAACCTTGTCCAGCTACAAATTAGATAAATTCTCATGAGCTCCAACAAGTGTCTTCCACATCATCAAATCGTAGATGATGGAGGCCCAAGTTTTGCATCTCTAATTTTTTTGGAGTGTGATGCTTCTTAGATCAAGATTTGTGTTGTCTCCGCTCAAGAAGGGAAGCAAGTTGCTTATTTTTGTTAGAGTCGAGCACTTTCGAGAAGATAATTAATCTGTGATTTATGTTATATACGGTAGTGCTATGATTGTGGCACTATATGATCCAGCTAGAATTCTTTTCTCATTTTGGATCAATAAGTTTTGCTTTTTCTAAGTATAGAAAGTTATTAATTCAAGGCATACAAAGTGAATTTCTTTTTTCTTTTTAATTTATAGAAGAATAATCAATGAATGCATGGACATTTAATTTTGCACCTTTTTTTTTGGATAACATGGGTATCGACATTTCACATAGGAGGTGAGACTGATCACACAGGTAAAATTACTTGCAAGCCTCGTGTATTAGATTAGCCCTAGAGGAGTCAATCCAAGACCTCTAATCCTAAAGTTCAAGCCGACTGAGCAACTTGTATGGATTAATTTACACTAATTTGAATCTATAGAACCTAGTTTTTTTTAATTGAAAATGGAGACTCTTAAAACCTAGTTGGAGGTCAACTCTTAACATCAATCTGTATTTTCCTTGGAGTGTGGATTTTGGCCAGTTCTAGGGTAAATGTTCTTGGATTGTGTCCATTCTGCAGCTGATTTTACTTGTATCTGAAGTTACTGTTTTTAAGTGCACACACTTTATTAACTGTGTCAGTGTTTAGTTGTGACTTATTATGGTTGTTATTACTACGACTCTTTGGAGGATAATAATTTATGTATGTAGTTTTTATTTATAGTTTTTCTTTCAAATGCTAGTCCAAATGATTATGCATAAAAATAAATATGTTGCTGCCATTGGCTATAAATAATGTGAATTTCGCCATCACAAGAGGCATTTATCCGTATGTATAGGTAATAGTTAACATTATAAGAATACCATCATCAGGTCCTTAATTTGGCTGATTTATCATCCTGATTCTTTTATATATTTCCTTGAAAGCTTGGAAATGATCAAATTATATTGTTGGAAATCATTGATGATCTTTGAAGTTTTGCTTTTGTTTTCTTTCGACAGTTAGATGCCTTGATGCTGGAGAAAGAAATCCTGATGACAGTGGAAAGCAAGATGTTAGCCATTGCAAGGTAAACTTTATGTATAAATTTGAAATTTATGTTTTGTGCATTGTTTAATTTTAACTTCTTAATAGTTATATGTCAAGCTTAATTATTTGTATCTTATTGGTATCCAGTTGGTTAAGCTTATAATCTGAATTTTTTCCTATTAGCAAGATATAAAACTTTATCTTTTCCTTAATAGGACATATTTTTATAACTGTTATACATCCATCAACACTCTAGTCCCTTTAACTGATAAGAACAAGAAAATTTAATGGTACTCTTTAATCAAATAAATCTTGTGCTTTTATTTGTTATATTGATTGCAGTGGACGTATCTTTTATGTATGCATTTTGATTTACACAAAAGGAGGCCTTTGGTCTCTGGTTAGTAGTCTTGGAATTCTATTGCTGTAATTTTTCCAATTTGCTGAATCCTTGTATCTTTAGGCGATCTCTCTCTCTCTCTCAGAAAAAAAAAAGGGAAAAAAGAAGAAAAAAGAGTGGCTCTTCAGGTGAAATGTGAGGCTATTAATTGGGCCTCCTGTCTTCAGGAGTTTTTTTGTGTATCTGAGTCCAACTTACATAGGGCATGGATGGACAATTGTCATCCCCACTAATTCGTTCATTTTTTTTTTTTTGGATGTTCTTATTTCTTGCTCATTTGTAATCTTTATAGTGTCTCTGTCTTTAGAAGTTGGATTACATTTGCTATACCTTCTTTTTCTCCATTTGTGCATATTAGTAATAAAATTTCAGTCACTATTCAAAAGGAAACATATGAATTAGTATTCTCTGTCAACCAGTTCTGTTCTTAATGTTTAGGGTACTTAACACTGTTACCTTTTTGGTATTATTTTGGCAGCCCCAGGTCATGTGTTTCTCACTGTACGAGAAAGCAGACATTAGGACTTATCCCTAAAAATCCATTCAGTATGCCTCTAGGCAATCTGAGGATGGTGTCACAGTGGTCAGTTTTTGTGGGTCGTGCTTCTACTGTGGTCCCACAAAGACATATTGCTGGAGGGAAATATCCTCAACAACAATTGGTTCGAGGACATCCATCTTGGAGAATCTTTTCCATGTCTATTGACTTGGAGGAACAACCAACTTTGATATCAGGAGAAGACAACTTAAGCGACCATGATGAGGTCATTTCAGGAGATTCATCTAAAATGACAGTTTCGCAACATCTGGACTCAAATGAGGTAAACCACAGGAAAGCTAGTGATGCTGATCTATCATTCAATAGCCTCCTTATTCTCCACCTTGTGAGGTCACCTTTATGTATTGCTAAGTACTTGGATATCCATCCTGAGTTGCTATTATGGTTGTCTGTCATTGTTTTTGTTCTTATTATCATCATTATATTGTATTTGGAATTCCTTCCAAAGTGCCTTACATGTTCTTAGTGTTTTATTCTCTGAACTTTTTTTTTTTTTCATTTCTTTAAAATTTTCAGCAGCTATTTCTGGTATATCACTTTTTTCTATGAAGTTCAATGCAAGTAAACTTGATCAAAGCATTTCTATGCTTAGTTCTCTCTGCAACACCTATAAAAGGTTGAGTTAAAGAAGGATTTATTTAAGAAAAATGGAAGAAGATGATGCAAAGAGGTGCAATTGGAAAGAAGGATGATGGGAGAAATGTATATCAATTAACATGCTTTGGTAATTAAACATTTAGGTTATCAAGCATAAAAAACAATAGATGATATGACGGATGAAACTACTGTTACAAAGGAGGAAAAAATTATAACCTCATACATAACCATTATTCTAATGCGTTTAAGTTAGAGCATAGATGCCAATCATGGCCTGTTCCACAAACACTCCATGAAAATCCATGAAAACTGGCTCTTCCAAGACCACAGTAAACAGCTCCACCAGTTGATTTTCTCTTGTCGTGAATACAGTACAGGTAATGTATGATGCCACTTTTAGTTCGATGAAAGGGCAGTGCACTTGGATGTGTTTTGTTCTTACATGGCATATAGGGTTCTTTGCAATTTGTAGAACTGCTCAGTTGATTTTGTAAAATGTGGGAAAGTAAATAGAATAACAAGTCCTCTTTTTTTAAATTTTCAAAAAAAAAAGCCAGTCCTTTTTTTCTGTGAAAGAGAATTCCCAACTCATATAGGATGCACTTTTTTTTTTTGGATGAACTGGCATTGAGATTTTTGCATGTGAGACCGTTCTCTCTGATTATAGAGTTTTTTTAATGTTCCCATGAAGCAATATAAGAAGCTTACTAGAAACTCCAAAATCATTCAACTAAGTTTTTGCTCATGTAACTTCATATGAACTGAGTTGTGTCAGGCAATCACATTTTACCTTTGCTATTCTAGATCACCAAGTTACCTCTGACAGATCACATTAACTTGATGTGGATACCCTGATTTGACTGCTTCCCCTATTTGTGTTGATAAACACCTCTACTATCATGCGCCCACGCTCTGAAAATAGCAATACTTTTCTAGGAGAGTACTTGAGCTTCTCAGAATGTGATGCACAATATCTACCAGATGGGGTACTTGCAGGGCGTGCGTAGACTCACACAGACCCAACAAAGCATGATGACCTGGGTTGGTATTGGGAAACTAGATCAGCTCTTCCTGATCTCTGCTTTTTAATTTGATGTTGTAACATTTTTCCTTTTGTTTGATGAACTGGTGGTTAATCAACTTAAAGGGGTATATGATTTAACTCAAATGTCTTGCCTTTTCAATTTGACTTGTAATATTAAACATATTTGATGTTGACAGTAAGATGATAAGTTCCTGTTGAGTAATCACAGATGGCTTTTTCGAGCACAAATTTCCAACAATAAATATAATAGTCTTTTCTTACCTCTTAAAATATAATGAAATACTCACTATTCTTACGTTTTTTCTGATTCATCTACTTTCATTGTCTTTGATCTAGGTGTTATTCAAACCATGTGAATGTTAGAAGAACTTGAGTGTGCCCTTACCAAAGCACAATCCATATTGATGCTTTTGTTAGTGTTGGGTAGCTCTCCTGGTGGTGTTTCCTTGAGGCTTGGGCGTTCTCTGTAGCTTTTTTTTTTTCAAATAAAAAAAAAATTCACCTAATAAAAAAGGATGTTTTTTATTACTTTGTTGCAATGCTTTGAAAACCAGTGGTGATCTCTGATGGTTCTATGAAATTGTCGGAGGCACTGAATGGGTTCCTGTTCTTGGTGTAGATTTTACATAATTCTTTTGTTTTGCATACTCTTATTCAATATTATTATTTGTTGTTTTTGTTGTTGATTTACATATGCCTAATTCTGTGACAGCTGAAGTCATTGCTAGCTGATTCAGAAAGAACAAAGCTTGTTCGAAAGCTCAGTGAAGCCAATCAATACAATCGCTTCTTGAAACGAGAGGTTTGTCAAAATAGGATCTTTTGTGGTATTTCTAGAATGGGTAGAAGATATCATCTGCTAGACTTTAAATGACAGAAGTTTTGAATGTTTATGTTATGAGAGTTGATACTACTGTAGGATACATTGATGATGGTGACACATTGCTTTTAGTAACTTCTACATACCAGGCATGCAGCGGACATGGCATTATCGTTTATCAACAAAGATTTGAATGTTTATGTTATGAGAGTCGACATTGGTAATTTAGAAGAGGCTGATAATGGTGTGATGAACATACTAAAATGGATACGCAGGTGGCCCAGAAGCGTGGAACATTAATTTTTAAATTATTTAGCTTAATTTAAAATTCATTTCCTTGTTTGCCTTTATGTCCGTATTTCATATTTTATACAATGTCTAAAAAAGAGGAAATTGATTCACTTGGTGTCTTCTTAAATTATATTTACAACACACTCAAATTTAATTTATGGAATTTTCACACCTATTGAAGAAGTTATGGCTGTTTGATAGGGTGTGTTAGGGTTATATGTTGGCAGCATTTAAGTTTTTATAAAGCTATGTTACTTTTAGACGCTACATATATAATGGTTTTAATGGGGGTGAAGCCAAATGATATTTCTATAGAGGTCATCTTCATTTCGTAGCATTAGATGGTGATCTGGCATTAGATTTAGAAATTTTACGGGGGTTGGTTGGGAAGTTGATGTATATGACCATCAAGTAGTCTTGATGTTTGCTTATGCTGTGGAATGGTAGACCTATCTTATGTGCATTCTCATTCTTTCCATGTTGAAGCTGTCCTCCAGATCTCAAGATATCAGATCATCACCTGGGAAAGGAATTCTCTACAGGGCATTAAAATGTCTTGGAGGCAGACTGGGCTGGATAGTGAAGCTATAGATATGTATTTCTAGTCATTTCAGCATACTTTACCTTCATCAAAGGAAATTTTCTGACATGGAAAGCAACAAGCCAATAGTCATTCCAAATTTGTTGAGGGGTAGTAAGGTACTTTCAGCTCTAGCATTCTATGCTTCCTCTGGTTGCATATCTCCATCAATTACACTCACAATTTCCTTCAAAAGTTTGTCCACACCATTGAGAATAATTAACACTATGATTTAGAACAGAAACATGTAAAGAATGGGTTATGTGGTAAGTCTACAGTAGAGGAATCATCACACTTAGAATTCCACGAAATTGTGATGGAGTTATGCTCAATGTTTACTTGGATCCAGCTGGAAACTTAGTTACAAATTCCTGGACCTAACGATATTCCAGGAATGATTAAGGCATGTTATAATCGAAGGAGATTCAATTAATGGTATAGGTTGGGCATCAAAAGGAACTACAGAATGTTGGAGATTCATTCTGTTACCTTTAGAGTAGGTGATTGAGAGATGCATTGTCACTGTCCTCTAAGAAAATTAGGAGTGTTCTCATTGAAAAACTGAATCTTGACAAAGTCAGGAGTGCTTAGATTAGTCCTGTATGTAGGAAGCAAGATGCTTAAAAGTTAATGTAGGTGATATGTAGGAAGCAAGATGCTTAAAAGTTAATGTAGGTGAGCATTACTTTTTATTTTCAAAATGGCATTGCTGTTTATTTTTTTTGTGGGGTTTCTGTCTATTTGGTGTTTTCTACATTACACTATGATATATCCATCCTGTACAGATTTATATAAACTTTTTTTCTCCTTTTTTTTTTCTTTTAATATACAAATGCAATAGTCTTATTTCCTTTAACAAATGGAAGAACAAAGAATAACTTGATGAAATTGATATCTATCACCTCTGGTTCATTGTAGTGATTGCAATTTGAATTTAGTATACATTTAAAGTGCCCTGTATTTATGACGAAAGCACTTGTTTCTGCTATGAATATAGGAATAATATAAATAGCAGAAACTTTTATCATTATTTGAAGAAGGACGAGAACCTTTAGTACAGTTGATAATTGCTCACCGTTGCAATCTCAACATTGCAGGTTTGAGTACTTGGGTATTTAATGGGCAACCAGCCCATAGAAAAAAATGTGCTAAATCCAATTGCGAGTGCCAACCCCTGATGGATGGCATAAATGACTCTTTGTTGCTGCTGCTGATGATGATGGATGATTCCCCACACTTGTGCTTGAGGTGATACAGGGCTCACCCAATGTGTGACCCACAAATGGTGATGATGATCAGTCGTTTAGAAAGGTATTTGCTTGAATATCAACTACACCAAAAATCACCTTGATTGATCAATCAAGCCGTGTTTTTTAAGCCCACAAAATTTGGATAATTTTAAATTAATTTGTTAATCCTAAGTCTTGTTGTCTATTAAACGTGGTTGATTGATCAATCAAGGTGATTTTGGGTGGGCTCTGTATCCAAGCATATTCCCCCCAACATATCTCCATCGCCATTGGTGGACCAAGTGCTTGGGTGTTCACTTTATTTATTCAAATGCCCAAAGTAGAAGAGGATGTGTTTTTTTTTTTCTCCTAAACCATGGGTGTATACTCAATTTTATTTAGCTTATGATACATTCATATTGCTTGCTTGCAGTTTTAACTTCAAGCATGCATTTATGAAGATGAATGGGTCATAATATTGCTTTATGTTATTTGCTTAATGTACGTAGGTTCAATGAGCTTTTTTTAGAAATTAAGTGCTTCATTGTTGTAGATTCATGTAACTTCTTAGATGATGGAAGATAATTACTATTATGTGAGGTACTTGACACATGCTGCTGTTTCTGACACTCTACAGTTGCAATCCAAGGAGGATACTTTGATCAATTTCAGAAGTGAACTTGCCATTTTGGAACTTGAACTTCAGGTTGCTATGAATCTGATACCCCATTGCATCAATTTTTTCATTTGTGTATGCTGTTTGTTTTGTCTGGCCTCATTATTCATTAATTGGACAAGATAGAATATGTGCGGTTCGAATTCTTCTCTGCATGTTCTCTTTTTCAGACAAGAGTGAAGTACATGGTCCATATGGACTTCATCTCTGTTCTTGGCATTAATATATGTTGTGCACTAATGATTCCATGTGCACCCCTTGGCGCATTGTGTGAGACGGTGCCAAATGGGCCTCGTTTGCGCCCTCCACTCCTTCTATGAATCCTTACCTTTTTTATTTTGAATGCTGATTAATTTTATTCCTTAGAAAGAGAAGATAAGGATACAACAGAGGTTGATGGTTGAGTTGTCTCCTCCTTCGATGGGGACTCTCAAGTTTAATGTGGATGGGGCTTCAAGGGGTAAACCGGGTCCATCAGGTATTGGGGGAGTTCTTAGGGATCATATGGGATCTATTCGTGTCATGTTTTCAGAATCTGTGGGGATCAAAGAATCCAATGAGGCGAAACTTCTTAGTATTTGGAGAGCCTTAACTCTAGGAGTGAGTCTTGGGGGAGTTAAGTTAGTTATTGAAAGCGATTCCTCCAACGCTATCAAATGGGCTCGGGGTGTGAGGCGTCCCCCCTGGAGGCTTATCACCCTAGTAAAGGAAATTAAGGGTCTCTCCTTGGGCCTGGAGGTCTCCTTCAACCTTATCAGTCGGACGGCAAATGTCGTTGCGGATTTCTTTGCTAAAAATGGTGTTGAAGGGTTATTTTTGGGGGTCTTTCATCTTCCGGGAGGATGATTGCTTTGTTGTATTTTTGCTCTTTTGCTTTTTCTCTTTTTTCTCGCCTTGGGGCCTAATCCTCTTAGGCCCATATGGCTTGTTTTTTTTTCCACTTGTTGTATTTCTCCTTCTTTTAATGAAAGTTCATCTTTACCGCTCAAAAAAAAAAAACAAGGCCAAAGGCCTAAAACAAAGAAAAATAAACAGGACTACATAATAATAAGAGACATCACCCCTGCACACCTTTTAGCGAGCGAATCGGCCTCCCCATTTGCTTCCCAAGGGATTTTCTTGAAGGAGACCGACCTGTTTCTACCGAGATCTGTAATTTCTTTGAAACTGTCCTGACCCTTCATGGTCCTGGTCAGCGTACTATGCTATCATCATGCATCCTCTCTTAATTTCTCGTCTTTTGGGAAGTGGAAGGGCTGGCTAATTTACAATTTTGTTGTTTCAAATATTGGATTATTGACTGATATTTTTTTTCCTTCCTATTTCAAAGCAGAGTGTAGTTGCACTTGCAGAAGAAGTGGCTAAATCTGGTAACTATCACGGTTCAAGAAAGATTAATGGGAAATATGTACCATCTTATCTTCTTTCACGACTGGAAGGTATTTATCATTAGTACCTTATGTAGAATGAGGACTATATAGTTTTCTTCTTTTATATTATGGGGTTAGGTGATTCTTTATGCACCCCTTCTTTAAATTCTCTGGCTTTTCCTTTTCTTTTTTGACAATGATATTTCCTATGTAGTTGTCCAAGAAAAAATAAAGGAACAGACGAAGGGTGTTGATGCTGTAAAAGTGAGGGATGTTGAGTTGCTTTGGTATAGTATGGCTGAGGTAAGAAATCATCTTGTTTTATCTGATGATGTGATACTTTTGCATTTTTGCTAGCTTATAATAAACAAGTTTTGACTGAAGGACCAGTGCCTTGTTTTTTACTTTCAAATTTGAGTTTGCAAAGGGGAATGAAATAGTGTGAACCAGCCACACATGCAGTCTTTTGTAGGGTCCTACTGGCAAGTCCATCACCCTAAGCTTCTGTGGTTAAATACTTTGGCCCATAAATAGATTGCTTTCAGCATCTAAGTTCTTGGTGGATGGCGAATGGCAGCATCTAAGCTTCTTCACTGGATTTTTGAACTGTTGTTTTTACATCAGATTGTGCAAGTAATGGGCTCCTTTGATGGGTGGAGTCAAGGTGAGCAGATGTCCCCAGAGAATACTGGTGGTTTTACCAAGTTCTCAACAACACTGAAGCTTACACCGGGCCTGTATGAGATCAAGTTCTTGGTGGATGGTGAGTGGCAGGTATCACCAGAACTCCCCATTATAGGTGAAGGTTTAATGCAAAACAATCTCTTACTTGTGGAGTAGGTATAAATTCAAGGATGTTTTTTAGTGGCATTTTTACCAAATTGTATTAGTATTAGAGCCAAATAAACATGCAATATTGTCTATATTTTGTTTGTACTAGAGAACCAGAGATCATTTGATGTCAACTGTAACTCATCTTAACACGAGCAGCAAATGTCAGTATCCATTGTATTTGCCTCTCTCTCTCCAGTGGCTGGCAAATGTTATTATGAGAGGAAGTAGGGTCATCTCTCTCTCTCTGAATTTTCCAGGAGAAACCTGGATCCAGAACTAAAGGGGGTGGGTCATCACTCCTCTCTCTGGCAAATGTTATTGTTTACCAGAGAGGGAGTAGGGTCATGCAAGATTGGAAAACTCGGGACTCAGATTGCGCTTGCTTGGTCTGATATTTTGACCCTAATGGGTCAACCCAGAATCCCTGGCGAGTCGTATTCATTTTATTGAGTTATTTAAAAAAAATTTAATATGTATTGTTGCAGGTAGCAAAATGTTCTATTCTCTTACAAACATATATGAGCCATTAATCTATTTATTTTGTTTAACTTAATCAAAGATTATATTCTAAAGCCTTTTGGTAGATGATATGAATCCAATACAAATATAATTTTTTTATAGTAAAATTGCTTTCTTCGACAAAATATATAAACAACATTGAAGTTCACAAGCTCACATCCTCTATAGATAGGCTAGAGAATTTGGTGCAACTCGAATATGCAGGTTGCGACTCAGATGAGTCACCAAGTTATAGGAAAATTCGGCACAATGTGTCCTGAGTTACCCTAATTTAATATCTTGATTTTAAAATTACATAGTTTGCAAAAACATTAAGAGGCCGTTTATCTATTTTCTTGCAGAAAGCAATTTGCAAAAAAAAAAAAAATGTTTAAGTTCAATTCATATTATTCAACAGATTTAATAAAATCCACCTTTTTGTTGGACTATAAAAAATTGACATTTTTATTATTTTTCAATGAAAATAAAATTTTCTCTCGAAGAGTAAGGAATTTTTTTCCTTTTTTTTTAATTAAAAATTTCTATTTGCTTATAGAAAATTAACTTTTTTTAATACTTCTTATTTTATAATATCTATCCATGATTATTGAAGGTTGTTCTAGTGGGGTTCAGTAGACTTAATCCACAATAAGATAGAAAATCTAAAAAATGGAGTTGAGAAACTACAATAAGATAGAAAATCTAAAAAATGGAGTTGAGAAACTACAAACCTACTTAAAGAGACTGTAATAGGGCCCGCCAATCATAACTCACTAAAATAAAGGAAAGTGTCTCAGCAGGGGAGAAAATCATGGCAACAAATATCGGTTGATATAGCTGATTTTTTACCAAAATCATCAATATTGGCCGATACTTATCGTATCGGCCGAGATCTCAAGATTTTCAAAATCAAGATATCTATTGTATCAGCCGAGGTTATCACCCCTATGTCCATGTAGTTGCACAACTCGAACTGCGTCCTAAGCAGACTCAGTTAGAATCAGAAAAAAATTAATTTAGGGATGCTTTTGCTTAGTCAAATTTTAACACTTTATGTAGAGTCACAATCAATGAAATCATTTTTAAGTTTTTTAAAATTTAATAAAATAAATGAAATATTTTTTAGAGTGTGATAAGCAAATTAAAATGTACATGGCTACATGCAATGCAATTCTGCACTCAAGAAGACTACCAGCCAGATGTATCTATTATTAATTGTTATATTAAATGATTAAAGAGACTTTTTAATAATAATAATAGTATACATTTTAACTTTGCAAACGTATCTCAACTAGCAGGTGTATACAGAGTTTTATCTAATCTCTCGTATTCGAAGAAAGGTGGGGCTGTGTGCATTTGAAATTTTACTCAAAATGAGAAGTGAGAGTCTTAAATTTCTTCATCATAAACAAATATTAAACATTTTCTTTTATGTCTCATCTCCACGTCATTCTTTGAATATAGTTCTGAAAACAAAAGGACCATAAAACGCGCCTACAATTGAAAATCATTTTTCGATCTAACAATATTTGCTTTAACACAATTAAAAATTAAAAACCATAAAATTAAAGGTTAGGGGGATCATATACGTCTCAAATAAGCATTAAAGAGATGAGATCAAACTGATTTTATAAACATCTTCTTTATAATATCTTAAAATATTGGGTCCCTTTTCTAAACAAGAATTAAGTCATGATTAAAGTAGAGAAAAACTCACTCTTCTTCAACCTCGTCTTTGTTTTCCTGTGGGTTGACGTTGCCTCCTCGTCTTCCTCAAGGAATGGTGGAGAAATCCATACCAACTACAACCCTCCCTTCAATTACATCTCTGTTCTTTCTTCGATTTTGAGAAATAAAAATTATAACTTCGATTCTATAATCAATGTAATTTTTATTTAGGTTTAATGTTCATACTTCGAACTTTCTAATAAATCGTTGAAGTTATCTAAAATGAGTCCTAAGATTTGAATTAAGGTATATAACTGTTATTTTGGTGAAAACCATAAAACACACCCTACAAGGCATATCTCGTTAATCTCATATCTTATGTGAGTTCGATTCATGTTCAATTTTAATGGATCACTTTCTATAGATTTAACCAGTGTGAAGATTGGAAGATTTACATATGCCCTTGAGATTAATCTCTGCTCCAATATGGAGTGGGATTTATTTATTTTTGAACACGTGGAAACCTGCTGACCTCATTTTGTAGTAATCATAGGTACAATCCTAGATCCATGACACCACCCACAAGCACCATAGATCAAGTTAGGCGCCCTAAAAATCTCAAACCCTTGGGGTGCCTAACCTGATCCATGGTGCTTGTGAGTGGTGTCGTAGATCTAGGTTTTACCTATGATCACTATAAACTGGGATCGGTGGATTTCCATGTATTAAAAAAAATTGTGAAGTGGAGATATCCATATTATAAAAAAAAAATAGTACACTGACATGAGTTTGTAATCTTAATTTCAATGTCTTTATTAAATATAAAAAACATTCTTTCAATTTTCCCATTACAATAAAAACTTCAGAAAAATGCTTTCAACACTTGTGGGATGTACCTAAATACATTAAATAAAAAACATTCTTTCAATTTTATGTTTTTTTTTTTGTCGAATAGTTTACTTGATGGTGGTAGAAGATGTATGACTAAAAACATTATCTAAACTGAAAAGTAAATAAATTGATGCCCTGGAAGAAACAGAGAGTTTTTCAATGAATTCTTGAAAATGAGCTGAGAAAACATCAATAAAATAAGGAGCCCATATAGACATCCAGAAATTCTGTTCCAATACAATCGATTCCAAAATTTTGAATGAAATGACCATTTTGTCCTTTCACTTCAAAGCACCGAATCACCGAACGAATCAGGCAAACGGTTTTCACATTCGTTCGAAGGAACGGCATCTTCCGCAGAAGAGGAAGTGGAAGGGCAAAACGGTTATTTCACCAAATTTTTTGGAATCAGGTATATTGTGACAGAATTTTCGAGTGTGTATATGTGCTCCCATGAGATATTGATACTGATTCAATTGAAAGTGGGTAGTGCACCATTGATACGGAGAAGGCACTTTTAAAATGAAGAATACAGTTTAGAAAAGGTAAGTAACAATGGAGAATAAGTTTGATCTCTCCCTTTAAACAAAAGTAGAAGAGAGAAAGAATTATACAGTAGAAATCTTTTTTCAGAAATGGATAAATCAATAGTGTCATTTTTAAAGCTATAAATTTTAAAAATAAAAATAATAATTTAAATTCATCAAATTTTGAAAGACTTAAAAAATGCGACTTGACTTATATAATCAAGGTAATATTTTTTTTTTAAATGGTTCATATATTAATAGGATAAAAGGCACTAGCGGTGCAAATACAGAAAAAGAAAGTGAAAAAAAAAAAAGAGAAAAAGAAATCAGACTACACTAATTTGAAAAGAAACCGCTCGTAGGAAAAAAGCCTTAGGAAACTAAGATAAGAACTTCATCACGAAACTGGGAGGCAGAAATGACTGGTTTCCATCTCTTTGTGACGGTTGAAGTTCACTGAAGAACTGAGTCTGATGAGGTCAGAGGGGATCCTGTCTTTTCCTTTTGAATTTACAGGATCTTGATTATTAATCAAGGTAATTTTACTAAGGTGCTCAGTGTAATACATCACACACTCAATTATCATCCTTTTATCTTTTTTATTCATTTTACTCTTTTAACTTTTAATTTTGTTTTTTGTGGCACGGTGTATGTAATTGATTAGAGAGACATTTTTACATCAATACATACACTAAACCTAATTTATAATGAAAAGAAATAAAAACGAAGAATAACCTAATAAGATCGTGAGGGCTCACCTTTTATTAATCAAAATTCATTCCATCATCTCTCAATGAATAAGTACATTTTGCAATTAGGTCTTGCCTGCAGCCATGAATGGCATCGCATTCAATTTGTAGGCACAACAAGATGAACCATATGAATAAGCATTATTAGAGTTAATTGCCATCTAATTCAGCCATCAAGGCGATGGAAAGGGTCCCATGTCCAAATTCAACCAATCAATTTATAACAAATGATTGATGAAAGATTTAGAAAAAAGATTTGTTAATCTTTATCCTCCTAATTTCATAAGAATCATTTAAGATGGTAATGCGGGGCATGTGGGTTGTATATCCAAACGGTGGAGAGTGCCTCCTGCTTGCCAGTACTCCTGAAGAAGTACTTGGTGGTAGGCATTAGTCACACATTAGAAGAGTGAGCATTCAAAGTCCTGACTAAAAGGGACGAGTCTCTTCTCCTATGTATGACACGTTTTAAAGTCGTGAGTCAGTCACATGATCGAGGTTGGCAAAGCGGCAATTTTGTGCTTGGTGGTTTGACTCTGCATTAGTTGGTATCATAGCCGATGACGTTTCTGCAGTTAAGGTGGCAGGAATGATGTGGGGCTTGCGAGTCGAATACCACTATACCCAAGCCGCGAAGAGTGACTCCCACATGCCCGTATCTTAGAAGAAGTCCCAAGTGGTGGACATTAATCCAACATTAGAAGAGCGAGTGTTCAATGTGTCCTGATTAAAAGGGACAAGTCTCTCCTCTAAGGTATGAACTATGAAGATTTTTAAACCATGAATCGGCCTTGTTACTTTCCTCATATTACTCTTGTTACTTTCCAATTTCCCATCTAATGTGGACGAAAGCAATTGATGCCAAATGGCCATTCCCGTTTGGACTTGGGACACAGCCATTTTCTTTTCTTATTTCAGTAGGAGGGGGCACCTGGCACCCTTTACCTGGGTGGTGCCATACATAACGCCGAAAACCAAAGGTTAAAAATCACCAACAAAATGGAATCTCATCCCATCAATCAATCACATAGTCAGTCCCTTGTTTCTCTTAGAGAATAAAGGGAACTCCCAAACAAAATTTCTTCAAATATGCCCAAAACCGAATATCAAATCTTTCATCAGCATTCATTAATTTAAAGAAAGAATAAGTCAAATGAAATAGTGACACTTCTAAATTGACATTCTTCTTATAGATCTTTAGCACAGCAAAATTGGAATGAATAAGAAGAGGTGTGTATGTGTACAGATTCCCCACTAAAGATGCCCTCATAATCTACATTTCTTGAGCCTCTTCTGTTCATCAAGAAGCACAGAAAAAGAAAAAAAGAGAAAAAATAAAAAACAAAATGGTGGGCAATGTAACTTTGTGGGGAATTTCCTTACAAATGATGTACTAGACCACAGTCAAGCCACTGTATCTGGGTCTTCTACTACTGTCAGGAGAAAGGCTTCCTTCCATGGGCTTTCTTTTGTTGTTTGGCTGTTGTGCCTGTTGTTGATGGGTGGCTGTTTCTGGCTGCAGTGATGGTGGTGGTGATTGTTCTTGTTGTTGTTTATGGTGTTCTTGTTGTTCTTGTTGTTGATCGTGATGATGTCCTTGTGGTGGTGGTGGTTGATGGTGATGATGATCTTGTGGTGGTGGGTGTTGATGGTGATGATCTTGCGGTGGTGGTTGTGATATTGGTTTGGATTTGCCCTTTAATAGATGAGATTTCAGCCTTTTCATATCCGATAATTGGACTGGTTTCAAAAAGAATTCTTCTGCTCCTTCTTCCAAGCATCTGTTCAATAGCCAACAAAAGCATTTCAGCAAAGGAATCCAATATGACCTTCCTTGTTTTCATTCCTGTTTCTATAAATCAAATTGCCAAATGCAATTTGCACTATTGATTGATAATTGATAAATGAAAACAAGAACAAACAAGTCCCCTAGAGAACCTAAATTCTCTGTTCAAATTTCCTCTTTCCCACTTCTTAAATATGTTTTTGTAACATAAATTCAAAATACAAAATGCAATTCTTCTGGGAATAGCAGTCCCCGAAAATGCAGCTTACAAATTGATTTTGGATTATGTGATATTCTCCCAATTTGTTTGGATCAAATCCTCTCTCTCTCTCTCTCTCTCTCTCTCTGGTGTGATAAGGAGAATAGAAAATTGAAATACAAGTGGCAAATACAAAAAGGCATCTCTCAGGCTTACCTGCTAATCCTAGAAGGCACATTTTCAGAGGACATAATCACAACAGGAATATCTTTCAGAGATGAAGATTCCTAATTTGAAATTGGCAAACAAAATATCATGAGTATCTTGAGATATAACAGAGGAAGAGAAGGAAAAACAGAACAGATGAGAAAGAAAGTACTTTGATTTTCTTGAGCAGATCATAGCCAGTCATTCCAGGCATACAGTAGTCTGTAATTATCAAATTCACCTCTATTTCCTGCTTCCAACATAAAAAATTTCCCATCAAATCTAAAATCCCAAACAGCTATCCGTTTCAAGATCATGACATGAAACATAATGTTTTTGATAAAACGAGACATCAACCCATTTTTTTTTTTTTTACACATCTGACCATTTAGAAGGTGAAGAGAGTAAATACAACTTTCAAGTGTTATTTTTATCAAAAATCCTGTTGTTCTAAACTCTATCACTATCTTAAAAAAAGAAAAGAAAAAATCCTTCCTACCTGAGGATCTGAAGAAACAGAAGGATGACTGTTTCTCTGTTCATCCTGCAAACCCAAGAATTCTAGAGCCTTGCTTCCAGAATCCACTGTGGTAACTGTGATGAAGATAACCCAGAAAGGAAGCCCAAGAATTCAAATCAGATATTAAGAAATACTCACTCAAAAATTGAAAGAAAAAAAATTGCAGGGCTGCCAAGTACCAACAACAATAAACTAAAGAAACATACCTTGGTAGGAAGATGTCTTGAGAAGCCTCTCAATGAGCTTTCTGTCTATGATGCTGTCATCGACTGCCAGAACATGGAATTGTGTTTCTGTATCTATAGCCATTAGATTAGAGCACCAAAACTGGAACAGACTGCAGAACTTGCAAAGAAAGAAAGAAAGAAAGAAAGAAAGAAGAAGAAGAAGCAGAGGAGGACTAGATTGTGAGAAAGAAGGAAAAAATGTTGTGTTATGTCACAAGGAGGAAGAAGGAGAAGAACCCATTTGAGTTGAAATACAACCCATCAAAATCCCACAGCTTAGAAAGCAAGATCCGACCAGATTTCATGAGAATCTGCCAATATTTTCCAAGCTGATTTTTGAATTGCAGAGCAAGGAATGGTGCCTTTTTTTAAGAGAAAAAAAAATGGTGGGTGTGGATTTCTTTTTACTCACACATGACAGACCGGGTGGGTGGGTTATAGAGTGATTGAGAGGTGGTGAGTGTGTTTTTATGTTTAGAAGAGAAGGTGGAAGGTCTGGTTGAAGAAAGAAAGGGACAGAGAGAAAAGTGGGTCCCATGAAAATCTGATAGAGAGATCCTGTGACGTAAGTTTTGCTCCTTTTCCTTGGTGTGAAATCATGTGCACTTACCATATCTTGAGCAGGTGAGAGGGTGCAAAGGGAGGCAGATGCCACTGATACAATTGATTTTCCTCAGATTTGCTTCCCATCTCTCTCTCTCTCTCTCTCTCTCTCTCTCCCTCCTTCCAATTCACTCAACCATCCATCTTATCTATCATTTTCAGCAGCCCATATATGCTATCATCAAGTGGGCCATCGATCAAAGGTCATCCATCTCATGGGCCCCACCTCCTTGCTTTGGGATATTCAATTCTCTCTCTCCTTCATTTTCTCAAATTTTCTTTGTTTGGGTCGTCTTTCAAAAATGATACAGATCAAAGCATTCAATGAAGTCAAATGATATTTTATTTCCATAATCGTGTCTGATGACGAGAAGATCCTGAGTATAGATTTTGAGTTGGAAGCATTATTAGAAACTCACTCCCATCTTAGGTTTGAAAGTTGAACTTAATTTTTTTATCTAATTCTAAAAATTTAAATCAACTAAATTACCTGCCCATCTCTAACAGTGAGGATCAAGACAAATAGCATTTGGAGTAAAAAATTCACTTATTAAAAAATTGATTGATATATATATATATATATATATATATATAGATATAGATTTTATAAAATTATTTTTTTGAAGTCTAAGGTATTCATGCCTCTTAGAGCACGTGACTACATCTTTACGAACACGTGTAAACCTCTCAATCCACACATGCCAAGTATTCCATAACTTATTGAGATTCTTAACGGTCAAACCAACCATCACATATTAATTTTTTAAAACTATTGTACTACTATTAAATGAAAGATAAATTATTTAAAATTTATTGAGCTTATCACTTGAGGAGAGATGAGAAAAAGGTATTCACAATAGAGGATGAATTCACTTTTTTACCCGTCTACTTCATTTAATCATTTCTCCTTGTTGAAATATTCAATTTGACAAGTAGACCTCTTTATAAAATATTGATTTGGATGTGAAAGAGATCTTCTGATGTAAGAGCACTACTTTGTTGAGAATCTCTAAATTTTTAACATACTTAAGTCCATAAGGATATGATTAAACAACAATTAAATTCATAATAAACAGATTTGTTCTGATGCTTGTACGTATGGTACATTCATACAAAAGTCAATGAATAGAAAAAGCTATTTAGAAAATAAAAAATTAAATTTAAACTTATTTGTTTTGAATCAAATGTGAGAGGTTTATTTACAATTTGGTATTGGCATTTCTAATTTAATTTAAAATTATTTGGGCTTGGCATTTTTTTTTTTTTTGAATTTATGTGTGGGAAACTGCAGAATATCCAGCGTAAAATCTCCACAGGTGAACCCACTACCCCTAAAGTACACCAAAGTTAGACCGTATAGATTGGGGGCTTGCCATTTACAAGCTCGATATGCTTTATCATCTACATATTTACACATATGCAAAATTATTACTATTTTTATTCACATTTTCATGTTATTTGAGTTTATCCCTACATCCATAAAAGATATAAATTTGAATGTGAAAATTTAAAACAGTTGATAATTTTCATTTAAATTTATTTACTTCTAGAAAAGCGATTTGATTTATCATTATTGAATTTCCATTTACATACCTAGTGAAAAATTTCTCCAAAACAAATTTAAATTTGGTATTGTTAGAGGTTTTTCTTTAATAAATTGATACATGGCATATTTTGGAATCCATCAATCATGATGAGTAAAACATATTTTCCTGATTTATATAAATATAATTTTTTTTCCAAAAAATGTTGCTTAAATTATTTGGAAAATGGGTGAACCTACGCTAGATACAATAGACAAGATCAAATCGTTGATTACTCATCTCTCTAAAAATTAATTAAAAAAATATTAACAACTTTATCCAATGCATCTAATCCATTTTCAAAGCTACTTAATGTGACAATAAATATCCAAAGTTTAGATAAAAATGACTCTATTAAGACAACTTATTTTGACATATGATATGTAGTAGGTTAGTAAATTCTTTCATATTGAAACTAAAAGTACTTGTTAGTTTAAACACAAGTACTTTTAGTATTTAAATTAAATACATTGAAATTAATCACAATCTAACCATTGATTTTGACATAGTTAAAATATTTTTTTTTTTTGATTAACGTGTGGGAAACTCAGACAAAATTCTACTAAAACTCCCATGAATGAGCCCACTTTTACTAAGGCACACCAAGGTTAGACTTTAAATTTTGATATCAAGATATATATAATTCTAAATTCGACATAATAAGCCACATTGATCTTCATAATATCATATTTAAAAAGCTTTTCTTATCACGTAGCTAAAAATTGTTGCTTCATATTGTTTTTCTATAGTTAAATTTTCTTCCAAATACGTCATGCTCAATTCATGATTCCATGGCATGAAAATCCATTTTTCCTTTCAAAAAATGCAATATGGGTAAATTACCTCATAACTTCTTTTTTTTTTTAAATTTACGTTTGAAAAACTGCAGGAAACTCAACGTAAAATTCCCACAGGTGATACCAGGGGTTCAAAATTCAATGGGGCTGAGATCTCGACATCTCGGCTATACTACTCTCTCTCTCTCGATCAAGATGTATCGGCTGAGATCTCGCCTATATGGTCAATACATCTCGTATCGGCTGAGATTTGGACTTTTCGGTGATACTCACTGCTCTTAAGGCACACTAGATGAGGTTATATGAGCTCGAACCTGGCACCTCTTACTTCTTGAGGTAGAAGATTACCAGTTAAATTACACCCATGCAAGCATTACCCTCATAACTTAGATGCAAAACATGATAATTTTTAATTTTAAAGAATTCCAAGAAACTCTAAAGTTTACCCAAACAAGGGAAGTTTCCTTTGAATCCTACCCTTTTGACTCTTGGGGAAAAAAGTTTTGATACTGCAAGAGGGGCTGCCATTGAAGGGTTCCAAAAGTAAATAACCGGTACCATTGGCTTTTAAAAGTCTTTATAAACACTTTGCTTTCTCCCAATCTTTATTTGTTTAGTTTGATTTTGTTGAATTTTTTTTTACCAGACTAAAGCAAGTCAACACAAGACATCTAGATTCTAGAACATGCATGGCAATTAGCATCATAACACATGCTTGCTAAAATTTAAAGGGATGATGGCCCATCGACAGTGATGTCACTCAATGGTTGGTCCATTGACAATGATTAAAGATCAATCCAATCCACCTTTTAAAAATTTCTTAATATATTATAATATATATTACTTTCACGTAATAATCACAGTTATCACACATGTGGTGAATTGTTAGATAAAAGAATTTTGACATAAATTTTTTTATCACTTAAGTCTCTATTGTTATATAATTTTAATTCATTAAATTTCTCTATCCTCATGACACATATAATGTGTCACTTTTAATTTTTTTTTATTTGAATTTAAGACCTTTACGATTGTACAAGTTAACACCACGTTGTGAAGTATATTTTTGACAATTTAGGTATGTGAAAAAATGGACGGCTACAAATACCTTGGCAAGTTTGGATGGACTCATCATCGTCATCAAAATCTTATCTGACTCTTTGACGTCGGCTTTTGTAGTCTACTGCTCAACTTTTGAATTCTTCTTCACTGTTTCATGTTTGAACTCTCGAACCCGCAATCTCCCATTTCGTGAGGTGTGAGACAATCAGTTGAACTACACCTATGTGAATATCTCCATTGATATTTCTTTGTTCCTTTTCCCTCTCGTATTAATTTAGTTTTGTTGGATATTGAAAGAAACTCATTTGAAGCGATTTAGACATGTGGGTCAAAAATATGAGACAACTTCGTGCATAAAATTAAGAGGTTATAAATTGCAGGTATAAAATGGAATGGACCAATGAAAATCTAGAGAAAAATGATAAAGAAATATATGATAAATAGTAGAGCAATAGATTGTATAATTTATGATAAAATCAAATGGAGAAGTAGAACTCGAAGTGCCAATTTAAAATAGATGGGCTTGTAGTTATGATGATGATGGTAATGGTATTTCTAACGGACTATCGTAATCTCATTTGGTGGGCTCCATATCTAGGTGTATAAGGTAACATGCCGCATACCATTATGTGGGTGATCATTTATGTGTAAATTATTATTATTATTAAATGGGAATATTTAAAGGAGAAAATCGAGTGTCTACTATTTTTTTTTTCAGTTTTTGAAAGGGTTTTACTTTGTACACCACAAATTTTACATAAATGGAACACAAACTTTTCTTTTTTCCCATTTTACCCTTTGTTTTCTTTGTTTTAATGATCAAATTACTATCAGCATGCCTACACTTAGGCATGCCATCCAACCGTTACATTATATGGTCGATAATTTTTTTTTTTTTTTTGAATTGATGAAGTTATGCTTTTAATAACTATAAAATTTAAAACAATAAAATCTTTAAAAGTTTTAAAATACAACTTAATTTACAGATTATATAATCAAGTTGTGACTTTTCCAATAAATTTACAGAAATTTCAAATTGTGAGTTTTTGGCTAGTTGCACATATCTTGTTTTAGTGGGTGATATTTTATCTCATCCTAGTAATACTATTATTTTCTATTTTTTTTTTTTTTTTTCTCTCTCTCTCCCATTATTTTACAATTAATTACACAAACTCCACTAGACAGACTTAGCCATCCAATGGGACACACCAACAAGCACTCTCTTATTTTAAGTTCTTTCATATTAAAAATATGGGGGAACACATGGTACAAACTCCAAAGGGTTCAAGATTCAATTGTCTGGCTAATTTGCTAGAGTCCATCAATGGAAACTCAAAACTTCATTTGTTACAATGATTTTGGTGTAGTTTGTTTCAAATAATTCTTAATTAATATAAATACTTTTGCTAAGTGATATCAAACTTTTTTATTTACTGTATAAATATATAAAATATATATTATAATGAATTTGTTATGAATATCTACTTCTAAGCTTTAAGATTAGATGAGATTTTGCATTCAATTCTCTTTTTGGAGGTGATTTCATGTATCGATGTACTTAACTTCACCTTCAATATCGGGTAAAGAACTAGAGATACCTTTGATAATTCTTTTCTAATAAAAAATAAAAAATATTTTTGAGCTATTTCAACTAATATGGTAATTAGTGGATGGATTTACTTATACTTTTGTTTGAGGTTTCTCTATTATAGATGAAAATTTGAACTTAGGAAATAGTGTACTTAAACTCTCTCTCAAACTTGTGTAGGGATACTTCGCCAAGGCCTTAGTTGCTTGTTCTTGATTTCTTGACTCAAAGCCTTCTACTTACCTTCACCTCACACCTTGACTATGTTTTATTATCATAGTCCATAGTTAGTAATTTTCCAATAAATAAATAAATTATTCTTACTAATTTAAAGGATGATAATAAGATTAAAAAAAAAAGTAAAAGAAAAACCTTGCCTTCTAAAAAGTCTCCCTATAATCAATTATATTGGCTAGAGACTTTCCCCCACCCACCACCCCACCACAGATCTCTAAACTTGTATGATTAATTTATTGAGTACCCATTGCACTAAACTCAAGATGGTCCCCTCTTGTCTCTCTTTTTCTTTCTTTTAAAGAAAAAAAAAGATTTTCTCACTCACCCAAGTCCACAAAAAATAAAAGAAAATAGAAATGTAAGGGAGGGAAATAGGGCTGCAACTCGAGTCGGGTTTTAGTCTGACCCGCATAATCCGACCCTAGAAATCATACGGGTTGGGTCAAGAATTTTGGGTCGGGTTGGGTTGAGCATATAAAAACCTGCATGAAATTCGGATCGGGTCGAGTTGAGAATTTTACAAGTTAATTCGACTCGACCCTATTAAA